>CM030358.1:125831945-127031945 GCA_017893485.1 Hemerocallis citrina
CAGCAAGTTCTCCAAACCCTTTGAGCGGTTCCCCATTCGGTGCTAGTTCTCCAATTTCGCCTCCTTCTTCCGGTGTAGTGGTCGTCCCTTCCCCAGAGTCGTGAAATCGCGGCTGGGGATTCACTTGTCCGTGCAGTGCCCTCCTGTCCCGATCAGGTTCGGCTCTCTCGTCCTTTTCCAATCTTGACTGGCGATGCCAGTCGTGTCCTCCTCTTCCCGCGGAGCAACCTCGGTGAGTTCGACTGTTCACCGTATTTCGAGGCATCCGATCACTGTAAGTTTTTACTAGCTTTTTTATCTCTCTGAATTTGCTTTGGAGGTGATTTTGGGTGTGTTTGGTTTTTCTTTATTGGAGTTTCTTGTAAGGCCTTTGTTGCGGGCGAGTAGTGGTGCGGCTGCCTCTTCCGTGCACCATCATACTTATAGCTTTATCGTAACATTACCTCCATCCCCCACCCCCCTCTTCTTCTCCATCTCCTTCTCTAAGTTTATGTGGTTTCTTCCCATTGCACTCATCTTTGCGAGTGACTCTATATCGGGACTATTGGATTCTTGCCCCGATCGGTAATTCTCAGACTTGGTCTCTATTGCAGTAATAGTGTACTGATCATTCTCGCCGGAGCTTTTCCTTGCAGCTAGCCGCGGCATACCGATCAGATCTATTATCTCGATTTTCCGCCTCGAATCTAATTTCTTCCTTTCTTCCTTCTCCTCTTCAAAGCTCATTTCCCAGTCTTTACCCCCACGCTTTCTCTCTGTTGTGGGCCTCATTCGTTTCTGTGGATTCTGTGGCCCATGGAGTTTCCCTGGGTTGAGATTGTCAAAAGATCAAAAAATAAAAGAGTTGAAGGGTTATTGGGCGGTAATAGGCCATTCCCATCTGGGCCCACCAAGCCCCGTGAGGGGAAGCTTCCCAAAGCTTCTTCTCTAAGGTTATCCCACCAACGATTCCATCATCCTCCCTCATCTATTGCTTCCCCCTCTTCCTCCCAGTCTCGCTCGCTAATTGTTTGCTTTCAGTGTCTCCATCCTAGTCACATAAAAAAATACTGCTTCTCCACCATGAAATGTCTATTCTGTCTCAAATCTGGCCACGCCCGTCCCTGTTGCTTTGCCTTACAGAAGGTGCTTGGTCTGACCTTGGGAGTCCCTATTTCAGAGTCTGTGTTAGCGGCTCTTGACTTCCCAGCTCTTCAACGCAAGTTGGCCATTGTTAATTAGTCTCAAGCTAAGAAGCAAAAAGTCTCCTCCAAATCTCCCCTCCTCCCAACTCCTCCGCTCATCAACCGATTGGTCGATGCCACCCCTCAACCTCCTAACTCTCGTTCATCGTCTCAGATGCAGCCTTCAATCCCGGTTGTTACACAAGTTTTTATCCCCAGCACCGAATCATCTGATCATTTGAAGTTTTTCGATTCTTATGGAGCTATCTCCTTCAGCGGAGGTACCATCCCGACCTTCACCTTAAATTCTTTTATATGCATTTCTTGCAATGTCAAGGATTGGGAGTGGTTCCGTGGTTCCTGCTCTAACGGAGATGTTATCATTGCCTGCCTTTCTCCCAAACTACTCCATGATCTCATTGACAACTCCTCTTTAAAGATTGGAGAGATATCTTTATCTATTCGCAAATAGGTTCAAGCGTGCACCCCGGCTAACTTAACTGAGCGTATCTCCACCAAGGTTTCACTGCTTGGATTACCACCTTTTTGCGACACTCTGCAACTGGTGGGTACCATGTCCAAGTGTATTGGTAATATCAGCAGCATTGCTTCTTCGGCTAAATTAGCCTTGGGGTGCATGCAGGTGGAGGCGATCTTTAATATCCCTGTTCTTCAAACTAGGATCGAAGCTTATGTGCTCAATGATGGTAATGTTTCTTTCCCTGTTTCGGTGCAATACCACGATTCCATCGTATCGGGTGAGAATAGCTCTGTGATTCCTCCTGATCCCTCGATGGAGCCTTCCAAAAAGACAGACTCTGCTGTTCAATTCCACCCCGGTTCTTCTACTGCCCCCAAACCTCTGCGGAAGGGAACGCTGAAAAATTCCTCGAAGAAAAAGGCCCCCTTCTTTACTAAGCCACTGGCTCCTTCTGCTGGTCCGAAGTTCTCCCCATCCAAACCTCCCAATTTGGTTTGGATTAATCCAAATTTCCAATCACTTCAGGCAGGAAAAGTTTCTAATCCTGTTCCTCCAGCTCCGATCTCCAAATCTGCAGCTCATCGATCTTCTGTCCCTCCTAAGCTCCCGCAGCTCGCCCCGTCCTCCTCTCAACCTCCTCAAACTTCCACTCTCAAGGATCCAGTGGAGCCTTCTCAGTCTTCTCAATGGCCCCAATGGGAGGCTAACCCCCATTATGAAACTGATTGGCAAAATTTTCAAAGACTGGCTCACTTGTCCTCGATCACCACCGAGGACCCTAAGCTTCCGACCATTAAGGCCAAATGCTCTCCGATTGTGCAAACTGATGACTGGATTGATGAGGATGATTTGCTCCCAGACGAGGAGACCGACCGGCAGCGTGATTTCTCTTTCAACAAGGTAAATCATAATTGTGTCTCTTTGTCTTTTCAATTGGCTAGATGCAATTTTTCATCGCAGCGGGATAGGGATTTGCCATGTTATTTTTCTTTCTTTCCGAGGCCCTTAAGGGCTTTCACCCCCTCCAACGCCTTGTCGGGAATGCTTAGAGTAGTATCTCCCGACCTTCACCTGGCTCTAAAGGCACTTCTGGGTTCCTCTTTTAACAATTTCATCTTCTCTGCCCGTTGCGCATTTTTAGCAACAGGGCCATGTATTAATTCATGGCCAATTTCCAAGGGAAAAATTTCCCATTCGCTTGATAATTCCTTCCCCAAGTCTGATTGGTTCGTGTCGTCGCCCCGTCTCCCGATTAAGGAGAGTAGGGGCTGCGGCGAGCCTAACTCTTCTGGGAGTTATCTCCGTTGCAGGCTCATCAGATCTAGTGCACGTTTATTGGCTAAAAAATCAGCTCTGGTATCGGAGGTCAGCCCCTCCGGGGACTTGTTATCTCAAGATACTCTACATTCTGACAAAAGTAGGTGTCCCTCCCCCAAATCAGCTCTCTCGACTTTGGGATCTGCATTTCAATTCCAATTTAATTCTTTATCTGATGAAGAACTTATCAAATCTTCTCTGGAATTAGGGTTTCAATTCAATTCTTATCCCTCGTCGGTTATCTCTTCCATTAGGGAAAGAGAACATCTCAGAGTTAAGGAGCATTCTGGTTGTTATGATTAGTCTCTCGTGGAACATTCAGGGTCTCAACTGCCCCATCAAGCAGAGGGCGATTTTTCACCTTATCTCTTCCACCCATTGTGACCTTATTTCTATTCAAGAATCGAAGCTTGAATATCCCTCTCCTGTGATTCTACGTTCCATCGGAGGCACCATTATATCAAAATGGATTTCACTCGATGCTATTGGATCCAGGGGAGGTATTCTCCTGGGTTACAAAGAGTCAGTGTTCTCGCTTATATCGATTAAGCGCCTCAACTTTTTCCTCATTGTACAATTGTACGGGTCGACGCACGACTGTGACATCACGGTCATCTCGGTCTACGGACCTTCTTCTCCTGTTGGGCACCCCCTTTTTTGGAACGAATTCCATTCGCTTCTCCCTTTCTCTATCGGTCTCTGTATCATCTGCGGAGACTTCAATGTTACCAGATTTGCGACCGAAAGATCGAACTCGTCCCATCCTATTCAATTCTCAGCCATGTTCAATGACTGCATCCGAATGATGCAAATGACTGATATGCCACTATCAGGTAGATCCTTCACTTGGTCTAACCAACGTCAATCTCCGACAATAGCCAAACTAGACCGCTTCTTGGTTTCCCAAAACTGGATTAACCAATTTCACAATTCATTTGCTAAGGCTCTGCCTAACCCCTCTTCTAACCACGTTCCTATCGCACTATACTCTAACTTCCCCTTCCCTCATTCGCACAAATTCAGATTTGAGAAATTTTGGTTACAAGACCAATGTTTCGTCAATATGATCATCGAGTGCCTGTCTACAGTTTTCGGATCTACCGGACTGGGAAGCATTCTTCTCAAACTCCATGCTATCAAATTTGGTTGTAAAATCTGGCTTAATGAAAGACAGTTCAATACCAACTTCCTCAAAAGTTTTTACTTGTCTTCCAATGAATCTATTGATAAGTTGGAAGAGGAAGGTCCGATCTCCTCAGCCCTCTTTGATGAACATCGAGCTTGCAAACAGGAATTTTCCGACCTCCTCTTCCAAGATCACTTGAAATGGGCTCAAAGAGCCAGATTTCGATGGCTCAAGAAAGGAGATTGCAATACTGCATTCTTCCATAATTTTGCTTCTCACAGGCAATGGTGTAACCGTATCTCGTCGATCATTGATAACGGGATCGAATTTTCTTCCAATTACGAAATCCACCAAACTTTCCTTTCTTTTTATAAAAATCTCATTGGTTCACCTAAGCCTAGAGCCATTTCACTTGATTGAAACCATCTTTATGGCTCACAAGCCCATGACCTCTCCTCTCTCGAGGCGCCGTTTTCAATGGAAGAAATTAAAGTAGCTGTCTTTGCCTTAAAAAGTGATGCTGCTCCAGGGCCGGACGGATATCCTGCCTTCTTTTTCCAAAAGTTCTGGAATTGGCTGAAAGACGATCTCTTCCTCATGTTCTCCGAACTTCATCAAGGCACTTTCTCTTTTGACCGCATCAATTATGCTCATATTGTTCTCATCCCTAAATTGATGGGAGCGAACACGGTGGCTAACTTTAGGCCTATTAGTCTAATCAACTCTACGTTCAAGATTATCATGAAAGTTCTCTCCTCTAGACTTGGAACTGTGATATCGCCTCTCATTGATCCCGCACAATCGGGATTCATCAAGGATCGTTTCATCCTTTATAGTGTAGCGTCGGCCCAAGAGGTTATCTCACACTGTCACAAAACTAACTCGGAAGGTATCCTCATTAAGCTGGACTTCCAAAAAGCTTACGATAACGTTAGCTGGGAATTTCTTTTTGATATTCTTCTTAATAGAGGTTTCGGTCCTAAATGGATTGCCTGGATTAAATCCAGCCTTTTCGCCGGAACCTCATCTATTCTTATCAATGGAGTTGAGGGTCACAAATTTAAAATTAAATGTGGTCTTCGGCAAGGAGATCCACTTTCGTCCCTTTTATTCTCTCTAGTGGATGTGTTTTTAGTAAACTCCTCCGCAATGCCTGGGAGGCTCGCGTCATTGATGGTCTTGGCAACTTTCATGGTTTTTGTGGAGTGTTAAATCTTCAATATGCCGACGACATGATCATTTTCACCAAACCGAATACCCAATCGCTTCGGAATCTGTAACTCCTTCTCTATTGCTTTGAACCAGCATCAGGGCTTTCTATCAATTTTCACAAGTCTTCCGTTCTCTGGTTAGGGGGATCTCCTAATAGGTAAATTGAAATTTCTAATTTCTTTAATTGCCCTATAGCTTCGTTTCCCATCACTTATTTGGGTATCCCCCTTAGATGGGGCAAATTGCATAAAGCGGATTGGTACCCCATGATTGAGAAAGTTGAATCCAGACTTTCTGTTTGGCCCGGGAAACTACTCTCTCGAGGAGGTAGATTGATTCTACTCAACTCTGTTCTTTCCGCTATGCCACTTTATATGATGTCATTCTATTTCGTTCCCGCTGGGGTCATCAAGAGGATCGATCAGATCAGAAGCAACTTCTTCTGGTCTGGATCAGAAGCAACAAACCTGGTTCGCATCTGTGCAACTGGAAACTTATTTGTTCTTCCAAGGAAGCTGGGGGTTTGGGAGTGTTGAATCTCAGACACCAAAACCTGGCTCTTCTGGGCAAATGGCTTGGGAGATTCTTTAAAAGGGAAGACCTACCTTGGATCATCAGTATCAAGGCTAGGTGTTTCACCGCGAATCAGTGGTGGAATTTTCCCCTATCGAGTCATCGTAACGCCTCTCATTTATGGAAGGGGGTTGGGAAAGCTTCGGAAGCTTTCCAATGTGCTTTAACCCACTTCTGTGCCAGTGGATCTAGGAC
The DNA here is from genome assembly GCA_017893485.1 of Hemerocallis citrina. Lineage (NCBI taxonomy): Eukaryota > Viridiplantae > Streptophyta > Magnoliopsida > Asparagales > Asphodelaceae > Hemerocallis > Hemerocallis citrina. Next base: position 125,838,013 of record CM030358.1, read on the forward strand.
CAAATTCTGGACCGACCACTGGATTGGTAACTCTAAGCTCGCTACTACTTACCCGACTCTCTTCCGTCTAGCTGCCAATCCCATGACCTCTATAGCTGACTCTTTTTTTTTTCCAACTCCATTAGGCAATGGTCGATCCCGTTCTTGACCAATATCCCTTCTCACTTACAATCTGATTTTAACGATCTCCTTTATTCTATCTCTAATTACGAGTGGAAGGATAAGGACGATGTTTTTTGGCAGTGGAAAAGATCGGGCTCGTTCTCTGTTAAATCCTTCTACCATTTTCTCAATTTTAGAGGCACTATCGCACCATTCGCCGATCTTGTTTGGAAGACCTGTGCCCCACTGAAAGTGAAAATTCTTTCTTGGCTTGCCCTCAACAACAAGCTTTTGACGGTTGAAATTCTCAACAAGCGGAATTTAGCGTGGGGCCAATTATGTCCATTATGCTCCGCTGTACCAGAAAATGTGGACCACTTGTTTATTTTTTGCGAATTCTCGCGTCCTCTCTGGAAAATTACCGCGCTCGCTTGGGAAGTGCCAGTCACTCCCTCAAGTTTAGCCGGCGGCTGGGCTTCGCGCCCCTCTAATAACAGGTATCACATATCCTGGTATTTGTCGTTTCAAATCATAGTATAGGTAACTTGGATGGAAAGAAATAATAGGATCTTCCGCCACTCTATGTCATCCTCCCGATCTATTATTGACGAATTCTTATTCCTTTTCAACTTCTGGTCTTCTTCTTTAAAATCCGAAGCTAAAGATTCTCTTCAATTTGGTAGACTAGAGAATGCTTGTCAGTGTCTTCGAAATCTAAATGCATTTTAGTGCTATGCTTTTTTACTCCCTATGGGATTTATATTGGAGGCTGAGGCATCTCAATGGGATCTTCGAATCCTAATGCTTCTGTTCTCGGTAGCTTAACCTTTCTGATTTGGTTCTTTTTTTAGCTGTCTACGTGATCCTCTCTTTACATGATGCTTCTTTTCGCACTGTGATGTTTGCAGGGATAAGGGGTGTGTTGACACCTCAATTTCTGTTTTTTGGGAGCAGTGTCTCTGGCTCGGGGTTGGCGGTCCTTCCGCAAAATTTTTGGGGAGGTATATGCCCCAGCTCCAAGGTTTCATTTTTTGTTGGCTATGATGATGCTGAAGCTGTAGCTTCTATGGATCATGTGAGATCTGGGGAGTAGCAGGGACTATTGCTAATGGGTTGTTTCCTTTCATGTTGTTCTTGTTATGTTTTAATCTGTACTTCTTTTCTTCTTAACTTCGATCTTCTGAAGTGTTTCCTGTAACTATGCTATTTTGCTAGCCCAATGAAGAGTGTCGTGAATGAATGGGAGTAGTCCTCATGCACTCCTTAGTTCAGTATCACCATTATCGGATGTGTTATATTGCTCTGTGTGTTCTTTTCTTTCCTTTGTTTAGACGCTGCTATTATCCTGCTGTGAGATTCTGGGCTAGCGTGACGTTTGTTTTCTTGGTTGTATTGTGTTTCTATCTCTGGCCATTACATATCTGCGCTTGGTAGCGACCCCTCTATGCAGCATCAGAGTTTTGTTGCTATTGATCTGGCTTTGTTCTCGAAGCTCTGAATCCTTCCATATATGCCTTCGTAGCGATGGTGTTCGACTGCGCTATGAGTCTGTGCGGTTTCCCTTGGGGCTCCCCGGGGCTGCGGTGCGATTTTCGACGGCATCACTGGTGGAGTTCGCTCCCTGGTCTGAGGTTGTGCATGTTCAGTTTTGTGTGTTTGATTGTTTAATTTATGTTCCATTGTTTCGGTTTGGATATATGGCTTGGGTTCCCCCGGCTTCTGTATTTCGTTTAGTTTTTGCTTAGTTTTACCGCTTGTAAAACCTATCTTGTAACTATTTGATCATTATTTATTTAAGATTGCTGGCCAAAGTCTTTCGACTCTATCCGTATCATCAAAAAACAATTGGTGTATGCAAAGTACCTGTTATTTTGGTATATTAGTAACAGGTACTCTTCCCTTCCTGCAACAGCAGAGAAAGCAAAACAATGGAGATGCATCAAAATCCGCGCCGCACCAAAAAGAGGAGAAAAACCCAAACCCCACGTTCCTGGAACCAAACCACCACCACCTTCCCTCTCCTCCTCGCCGCCTCCCTCTCCCCTCAAAACCCTAACTCCCAATCCCTCCTCAAACGTTCTCTCTCTTCTCTCCAAACCCTAACCCCCTCTCTCCTCCCCCTCCTCCCCGTCCTCCTCACTTTCCCGCCGCCCATTTCCTCTCTCACTTTACAACTCATCGGTTCGGCCGCCATTTCGTCCTTCGAATCCAATGCGATGGTGGCGGAGGACGAGGAGGTGGTTAGGGCGGTGGTGGCGGCGGTGGGGAGAGAGAATAGGAGGGTGGCGAAGAAGGCGGTGGATGTGATGATGGATCTTGCGAGTTCGGCGAGTGGGAGGGAAGGGCTGCGGCAGTGTGGGGCTATTGAGAAATTGCTGTATGCACTCTTTTACAACTTTCTTGATTTTGATTGCAAAATTTAGGAACTATGTAGATATATATATTTTTGACATTCTAGAGGGATTTTCCAACATCCCGAAGTAATTCCGTCTAAGGTCGGAAACGTATCTAAGGTCGGAAACGTACCCGCCATTTCGTCCTTCGAATCCAATGCGATGGTGGCGGAGGACGAGGAGGTGGTTAGGGCGGTGGTGGCGGCGGTGGGGAGAGAGAATAGGAGGGTGGCGAAGAAGGCGGTGGATGTGATGATGGATCTTGCGAGTTCGGCGAGTGGGAGGGAAGGGCTGCGGCAGTGTGGGGCTATTGAGAAATTGCTGTATGCACTCTTTTACAACTTTCTTGATTTTGATTGCAAAATTTAGGAACTATATAGATATATATATTTTTGACATTCTAGAGGGATTTTCCAACATCCCGAAGTAATTCCGTCTAAGGTCGGAAACGTACCTGCAAGCTCTCCCTCACTTATGAGAGAAGGCTTGCCACTTTGATTACAAATTTAGGAACTATAGATATAATAATCATACTACAAATCATTTGCATGTGGCTTGCACATGTTTAATTTTATCATTTTTCAATAAAGTAGAAAATCATTCGCTTATGGTTGCGTGAAGTATTTCTTGATTTCTGGGATCAAACTGGAGTTATCTCACATAACTTTCGAGTTCGAGAACACTAGTTATGCTAATTTTGACCTGTGTGGGACTCATTTTGGAGTTAAGATAGCTGCAGTTGAGATAGTTGCGTTTATCTAACTCCACTTTTATCTAATTTTTCTAAAATGCGGTTAAAAAATAACTAGGTAAACTGTAAAGGTATGACAACCAAGGTTAGCATCCCTAATACCTTCAAAGTTGTGATAACTTTGCTTATCTTAGTTTTGTTTCAAAACAGGGCCTACAAGGTGGCTTCTTGCACCTAAACCGTCTCCACAGTCCTATCAGTAGGCATCATTCATGCAATATGGTTAAAATAGTAAGGGTATGAATTTTAATGATATTCTGGATTCTTAGTGATATACTTTGATTGTTGAAAATTTTATAGATTTGAGGTAAACAGTGGTAGCAGTCATTTAGAAGCTGTAATATAATTCCTAGTTGATTTGCAAGTTCTTTTTTCCTTCATAGGAGTAGTTATGAGTCATTTATTGACTCAGTGTCTAAAACACGAGGATTAGAGCATCTGTAGTTGTTTGCAAAATACCCAAAAATTGAAAATTTTGGCAAAAAAAGTGCCGCAGTTGTTGGCTAAATACCCAAATTTTGAGTTTGAGGGGAACAATACTCTTCTATATTTGAGAAGAGAGATAGGAATTTGTAAAATATAGCATCTGAAACATGGATCTTCGTCCGTTCACTTGTTCACAATTTTAACCATAAATCTTATTGGACGTGATATGAAATCTCGTCCCAAATTTTTTTAATATATCAATATATTGGACGAGATTTGAAATCCCGTCCCAAATTAATATGTGTGTGTATATATATATATATATATATAGAGAGAGAGAGAGAGAGAGAGAGAGAGAGAGAGAGAGAGAGAGAGAGAGAGAGAGAGAGAGAGAGAGGGAATTGATCTCCCGTCCGTGCATTTTTTTGCCAAAAAGTTGAAGGGTATGTTATATGGAATTAGGAGAGGGAATTGATCTCCCGTCCGTGCATTTTTTTGCCAAAAAGTTGAAGGGTATGTTATATGGAATTAGGCCTATAAGAATTGTTATGCGTACATATTAGTTTGGTGTGAATTTTGGGTTCAAGGGCGGAGATGGAATGAGGCCTATAGGAATTGTTATGCGTACATTTTTTTAAAAAAATGTGTCGGACGAAATAACAAATTTCGTCCGATGCATATTTAGCCCAAAATTTCGTCGGACACAATCATCCCTCGTCCGAGAGCATATTAAATTTTAAAAACAATTTAAATTGGATGAAACTACATCTATCGTCCGTCTCAATTATAAAAATACCCAAATTTTGGGTTCAAGCAGACTATAGCCAGAACTCAAAATTCCTATTTCTAAATGCTAAATACCCAAATTTTGAGTTATATGTTCTTAGAGAGGCTTGATACATGATCATATTACAATCAGTTGTAGTTATAATTGTAATGGTTACTATTGTCGTAGTTATCGCTGAAAGTTCTATAGGTTTAGCTACATGATTCTAGTAAATCAGTATTTCAGTTAGCATTGCTAATTGTTTTTGTCCAAGTTGAGGTTTTGTGCCTTAAAATCGTTCGCAGTCTTGATGCCAGTGGTATTCCTCTTTCAGTACTGGCAAGCAAAGATGTCATCGGGTGAATTTTATTCAGTTATATAGTTGATTTTTAATAAAATTATGTTTCAGTTGGTCAGTTGGCGCAACATTGACCTGCAAAAAATGATATGTGAAACAGTGAAAACGGAGAATGAAATATGATCTAGTGCCCCAAATCCTATATTTTGGAATATGCTTTGCTATACTTTTAATATCTCGTCAATAATGCTTTCTTAGATGAAACAAACAAAAACTAGTGCCTGCCAGTCGTCAATGTCATAATTTGAATGCACACTGTCAAGTAAGTGAGCAACATGATCTAATTACAAAACATGGAAAGAGTTCATCTTCAAAGCCTTGTCCAGGGTTACTAACTGAATACAGAGTTGAGGATTAACACATTTTGTAGCTTGCTATGATGCTTGACGGCAAGCAAACACATCACAACTATGCAGCATAGCTCAAAATCGTCTAAGCAGTTCTAATTTTGACATATGCTATCCAACACTTTTAACATATAACTTTAATATCCTAAAGTATCTCTGCTGATTAGTATAAAAACAATTTCCCCCACCATAAGCTAGTAATATTGAACATACCATTCCATTTATACCAGTGTTACTGTGATATTTTTAATTCCTCGTCCATCTTGTAATTCATATTCTGTCACATTATATTGATTCATCATACACATGCTTTTCCATTTCCTTTCATTCTATCATGTTTAGTGTTTACAATTAGATTGACTTCTTGTAGATATCTATTTTGTCAGGTTGCTACAATTCCTGAATACTCTGTCTTCTCTGTTACCACTGAAAACTCAAACAGTGCTAGTTCACTTAAAAAATGTAAGGTTGACAACTTTTCAGCACTAGTTCTTGATGCAGCAGTTATTCTTATTAATACTTCCTCAGATGATTTATTGGAGAGAATCCCAGAGAAACTTTTTAAAAAAATCTTCCCTTTGTTGAAAAAATTACTACACAAAATACAAGTGTGTACATTACCAGAGAAATGCAATTGGTTCCATTCATTGAAGAGTACGATGAATGATCTTGCCACAGTTATTTTCAGAATTTCTATGAGTCGAGCTCATTCTAAAAGTTGGACACCAGACAATGTTAGATCAAATTTATTTGGGACAGAAGCTGAATTTAGGAATTTTCTCCGCAGTTACTGGGAAGCTTCTCCATTTTTAATTAGAACAACATTGAAGACTTTTGTGAGGGAATCCACCATATTCAGCTCATTGGTTCATTCTTTTGATCCAGGCACGACTAAAACTATAGTTTGCTCAGTTTTACAAGGGTTGGTTTCCTGCCCTCCTATTGCTTCAGATGAGTTAAATGTTTTTTCGTTCCTTGGTGAAGTAAAGGGTGTATTGGGTTCTCCAATTGTGTATGGGCAAGACATCAGGGTTCTTAAATCACCAAAGGAAAGGGATGCAAACAAAGAGTTGCATTATTTTCATGATGATATGGTTTCAAATTTCATTGATGGAAGAAATGTTGATGAATTTGAAAAAGCTTTTCGAGAGGGTTATACTATTGCTCTTAGAGGGATGGAGTTTCGGTATGATAGAATTGCTTCGGTGGCTGAAGGGCTAGCAAATCTGTTTGGTCAACCCTCAGTTGGTGCCAATATATACCTCACACCACCTGGATCTCAAGGATTAGCTCCGCACTATGATGACCATTGTGTGTTTGTTTGGCAGTTAGTTGGCCAAAAGCGCTGGAGAATCTCACCTTGTAAGGGTACTCTTCTACCTAGACTTTATGAACCTGTTAGTGCTGTACCTGATTCAAAGGATGATGCATGTGGAGGTTTAGAATATTTACTAAATGAAGGGGATATTTTGTATATCCCTAGAGGTTTTGTTCATGAGGCTTGTACTTTTGATAATTTTTCCTTGCATCTGACGCTTGGAATTGAGGTTGAAGCTCCCTTTGAGTAAGCATAAACATATGACCTTTTATATACTGTTGCTTTTCTTTAGCTGCTTTTGGCAAGTTTGGTTTTGCAGTTTTGCAGTTTTGCTTATTGCTTTATGATTGTGTAATGTTTGTGGGGCTCATTATTCTCAAGAGGGAGCATCATACTTATAGGAGGTGATTCCTTCACATAGTGGTTGCAATTACTTGATGGAACACCCTGTGGACTATTCACACTGTCATTTGGATTTTTATGTCATATCATGCAAGCCTATAATATATCAAGTGTTTTAGAGATTTTTTCTCATGCTTTGGTCGCAATACGGATGCTTTTTCAATAATATAGCAAATTGGCACCATGCAATGCATGGGTAAGAAACATCCAAACAATTTTTGTGTGTGCACATGCATGTTATGACATAACAAAAATGATGAATGTATGGTTCGGTATAGAATTCCACTATGTGAGTACAACTACTGTGTATGAAAAAATTCACCTTCAGTAAGCATGATCTTCCTTTCATCTATTCTTTTTAACTGCACAATCAATCATTTCTTAATCCTTAACCACATTCTCCATCAACCTTAATATATTTTTTGGAATTTTCTATGCTCACGGTAAGCTTGTGTGCAGGTGGGAAGGTTTTGCTCATACTGCTCTACATTGTTGGAACGAGAAGAAGAAACTTGCTTCTTTCAATATTGCTGACTCTAGATCAAGCAACATGTTTGTTATTCTGTTGCACATTGCAATCAGGCAAATTGCTGATGAAGACCCTACCTTTAGGAAGGCTTGTATGGTTGCTGCGTTGTCGTCCAATACTCTTCTATTGAAGCACAAAACAACTTTTAACTGTATAACTGAGAAAATTGATGCTAGCTCAAGCTTTGCTGAAGCCTTCAAATGCATCAGAATGGTTGTTGAGCAAGGAAATGATGATTCATTGCAGTGGATGAGGTGGCTCTGTCATCTATCTCAGGTAGGAGATAAAAAGGAAAAAGTCGACTTCAATAATCTGCGGGAAGTGTCTAAAGACTTTATTCTTTTGTACAATAATCATATTGGAGAAGCCATAGCGGAATTTTCTCGGATTAAGGCTGAGTTCTGTAGAACGGACATTTTTGAAGATGCATACAAAGATTTCAAGAGACTTTTAGAGAAATACAGAAAAATTAGGATTCAGTATATGAATGGCATGTTGTCATTACATTCTACATAGTGGTGATCTGAGCAACATGAACAGCTTAAAGAGCCGCTCTATCATATAGATTTTGTTGTGCAATCTAAAGTAATACCTACCGCTCTCATTCTCGCACACATGCAAATTGTAGATCTATGATAAAAAATCATCAATCTGGAGGAAATACTTTGGTTAAAGTAAGGTTACGTTTCCAGTTAACAGTTTGGGTCTAACTTTGATCTATTTTGTGACCGACATATAACTTGGATTTATTTAAGCAAATGAGTCAGCAGCTTGACAAATTTGTTGATCGTTTGCAACTCAGTGGTTTCAAGGGAAACGGTTACTTTATTCTGGCTGGTAGAGCTTTCTTATGAGTATTGGATGCAGTACGTATTGTTCTACATATCATTTGGCCTTGACTTTTTAATATGGCATGTACTTAACCAAAGAAGTGGGAATCATGGGAACCACTTTCACAGATTATAAAGGTTTATGGTGCCCCAGTAGCACATGGTCTTTATTGTTGATAATTTCAGGTGGCTGAAGTTGACTGGTTGTTTTAGAAAATGATCTGGCTGGCATCATGTTAAAAATAAAAGGTATTCTTGTTTGTTCAAGAGTCATTTATGCCTGTGGTGGTTGCATTTACATCCCACATGCCGCTGTTTTCAGTGCCACCGAAAGGTGCAGGATGGCCAAGTCTAAAATTAAGCAATTCCTAGTTGCAGTGCCAGTGCCTTTGTTATAACTGGGTACTTTTAGCTTAGACCATGAACTGATCATGTTGATTTGCAAGGTACGTGAGAAAATGAAAATGAAACTTCTCCAACGATGATTATTTTTCTTTATTTGTGATTATGAAATGACGAAACTACCACTGACTATAGGTAAGTAATTGTACTTGGATGGATTAAAAGAAGAAAAGATGAAGACTATTATGTATTGTGCGTAAAAGTGTTGATAATAAATGATTTTTTCTATATATAAAAAAACTGAGTGAAATTGGAGGTTCAATAAGTTAAAAAGCTGATGAGTGGGGATTACTCACCCCCATAGCAACATAATAGCAATCTAGGTTCTTGTTAGGCTGTCTCTGTCATTGATGAACTATCTGGATGGAAACTGTCTGATATGACCATGTCCGTGCAAATGTTTGGGTGCACTTAGCTTTGATGTGATTTCAGTCTGGAAAAAAATTAAACCGTTTATAGACAGTAGTGTTGATAGATGATTTATTGTGATGGTTCCTAGATGACCGTTGAAGTTCATTTGGGATTGTTATTATAGAAAGACAATTTTATTCTGGGAGATTAAACTAGTATTATCATGTGAATCTTACAAAGATTTTAGGATCTTTACTTTATTGTCACAGTTATTTATCATAAAATTAAGTTGTCATCATGTTGCTGCTTGTGGAATTTAGTACCAAACAACAGTAATTTTCTTGCTGGAGTGTCTTTGTACTCGTATCTTCTATAACTTAGCGTTATTCTGAACCTAGACGACGAATATTATTTATTAAATAATTTTGGAAGTTAGAAGTTGGAACAGTGGAGTATAACTTTTTCTAAGCCACTAGGACGCTAACCTGATCAGACCTTTTTGGTGTTGTCATTAGGGTGATTTTGTAGGTTTTGTTTGTTTTTCGGGTTGAGTTGTTCGGAGAGTTTCAGCTTTCAAGTCTTTGTGCTCACGTGGTCTTGAGGTTCGGCAATATTATTGCTTCTTTACTTGGTCAATTTGATGTCAAAGGGGGTCATCGTTCCTAGAGGAAATTTGGTTATTTTAGGACTCGGTGGCAATTTTTGATGCTTTTGCATTGAAATGTGAACATTCATATAGTGGGAAGATAAAACACCTTAAACATTTTTTAAAGAATGTATCTAAGGTCTGTTCAACTTATTTTGGCAGATGCTTGGTTCAATTATTGAAAGTTCAATTAGTTTTTTTTTTGTTATGTTCAATTAGTTATGGCTCCATCTTTTATTGGTGAAAATTTCCATTTAGAAGGAAGAAAAAAATCATGAACATCTTTGCAAGAAATAAAACATATAATGTCTCATTTAGTTCTTAATAGATGTTCTGTTCAAATACTAGCATTGCTGAACAGTTATGAGTCTTATGACTACTTTTCCATTGAACATATTTGTGCCTTTGTGTTTTTGTTAGACATGAGTTTGATTCTATATTACTGATGTTAGAAAGCCTATTTAACCCAAAGCTTAACTAATGCATTGTGGGTCTACCATTTGTCAAGTTATCTGTGGTTATTATCACATGAGACTAGCAGATAGTTGATTCTACATGCATCATAGGTAAATTATATAACACTGTCAGGGTTGGGGGAGAGAGTGGGATCATACTCTGGTTGTGGTATAACCATTTTTGCATGTTTAGTTTCAAAATTTGCTATTGAAATTGTGCATACTCTTGTCTGTTATTTTCTTTTTCCGCAATTTGTTAATTTTAGCTGTAACATGTCTTTTCTTTTTATACACATGTTTATTAATACTTGGAAAGTTCTGTGTAGGCACAAATGGCTTTCTTAGTTTTTTAATTTTATTTTCAGTCTGGAAGAATAGGCTGGGTGATTAGCTTTCCATTTTTCACTGAAAGAAAATTTCCTCTTAATATTGTAATTGGTAATAAGTTGGGTAAAAGGGATATGAGCAACTTGCTCATTTAGTAAATGAGCAATTGATTATGTGGCATGCATGTGATACATTGGACAACTAACCTTTTTAAGGATTTTCAAATCACATGTATGCCACATTATCAATTGCTTATTTACTAAATGAGCAAGTTGCTCATATCCCTTTTTCCCTAATAAGTTTTGTACATGTAACCCTTCATACAGGTCCCATGCTTTCCAGGTCACCTCAAGTTCCTCTTTGCCAAGGGATGAAGGTTTTGCTCGTGTTTGTCTGCAGTATTAGACTATCAAAAAATAAAATAAACTTCTCGGCATCTGACTGTATATATGTCAAGATCACAAACATTACCTATTCGCTCAAGGATATTAAATTCTGGGTATCGTGTTATGGTTCATGATCGACATACAATTTTGGAACAGAGACTTCAGCATTCGCTTATAACTAGATAGACGAAATTGAAAGGTTCTTGCTTTCCTCTTCCTAGATTTGACTTGTTAAGCAATCAGGCACCATGTTAGAGAAAGGTAAGTTTGAGTTTCAGATCTCGAAGACACGATAAGATGTAGGATTCCTTGATATTTTAAGGGATTTGGAGGTCAGTGAAGATAGTATTTCCGTCCGTGTGTCGAAATGACTTAATGGTTTCTGGATGTGATTGTTTCGGTTAGGCTAAACAATATTATTGTTGAAACCATATTCAAGACCGCTGATTATTATAGCAGACAAGGGTTTTGTGATCTGAAGGCAGCCTCTACCTCTCACTGTCTCTGTACTGTGTGCAAGAATTCTGTAGACCAGATAAATTTTCTGAACTTCTGGAGATTTTTGCAGTAGACAGTGCATTAGGTTAAAGATTGATGTATATCCCACGGGGCCACAATAAGGTTGTTGCACACGCCATCTTTCGCAGGTATTTCAAAATGAGAATGCTTTTAAGCAAGGATTTAGTCATAGGCAGACCCGTATCGGTTTCGGTCATTTCGTATCAGTTTTGTTGGAATACTATCCGAAACGAGAGGGATAAAATTGGTTTTGGCCGATACCTATTCAACAGGGTCAAAACAACTAAAGGAAAAGAAAAAAAATGAAGAGAGAAGATAGGGAGAGGGAAGGAAAAGACTCAACTCACATGTTCGTCGCTGCTTTTTCTTCGTCGTTGCTGCTGCTGCTTCCTGTTCTGCTCAATTGCGTTATGTTTTTGTGTTTGTTTTTATTTCTTAGGAAGCGGCGGCGCTTGGAGAAAACATATCTAGGGTTTGGTAATTGTAAGTAAACCATATCGCATTGGGTCATACCCATTTAAATCTGACCCGATCACTTACGTAGTCCAACACAGCTCGAATCTGGTCTAACCTGAGTTTTCATGCAGTTAAAATAATAGAAATATTTTAAAAATCATGTTATATTTCACGTAACCCCCCATAATTGCTTAATAGGAAATCTTTTGTTTTGTTATATCCTTGTATATAAATCATATTAAATACTTGTAAAAATTGAAACCGGGATGAAACCAAGCGAAAACTTCCTATACGTCTCATTTCTAGAAGCTCTGAAATCCATACCAAAACTGAGTTCCGAATCACTTTCTCTTGGGGGCAGAGTTGTCCTCATCAACTCTGTGCTATCCAATCTGCCAATTTACTACATGTCCTTTTTTGAACTCCCTAAGTGGGTGATCCAAAGGATCGATCGTACCAGGAAAAGATTCTTATGGAAAGGTGCGGACTCAAATAAGGGAGGCTACCACCTGATTAAATGGAATATAGCATGTATGAAAAAGAGGCATGGAGGGTTAGGCATCATTGACCTCAGAGACATGAATCTGGCACTCCTGGGAAAGTGGTGGTGGAAAGTGTTCCATCACTGCGGGGAAGGGTGGCAGGAGTTTATTCAACCTTACCTTCGAGGGAAGGGCACTAGAAGTCTTGGCTTCCGAGTGGGACCCAAAGTCTCCAGGTTCTGGAAAGGTGTTGCTAAAGCCAACGGACCTTTCAAGTCTGCAATCTCTTCTGTGATCGGCAATGGTCGAACCACCAGATTCTGGTGGGACAAATGGTGTGGTCCTCACTCTCTTAAGGAAGATTTTTCAGAGCTGTTTGCTAAAACGAATCGACCAAATATCTCGGTGGCGGAAACATGGAAAAGGGGGACTTGGAAGCCATCGTTCCAAGGAACTCTATCTCCGAGTTTGCTACAGCAACTGCATGTGTTACAAACACGCATAGACCAATCTGGGGTGACATGTGCCCAAGGTCCTGATCACGTGCGCTGGGGTCTCGAGAACAAGGGAGGGTTCTCGGTTAGATCTCTTTACCACCGGATTCATTTCCGAGGATGCAGGCCCAGTTGGGCAGCGGTACTTTGGAAGACAAAAGCACCTTTGAAAATTAGAGTCTTCCTATGGCTTGTGCTCAACAATGCCATTCTCACTAGAGAAAATCTTGCCAAGAGACAACCTCACATTGCGACCAATTGCGGGTTCTGCAACGTGCACGTGGAAAGTCTGAATCATTTGTTTCTTCACTGCACCAGAAGCAAGGCCGTCCTGATAGAGGTGCTGAGAGCACTAGGAACAAGTGACTACCCAAGAGACTATGAGGAATTGTGGGTTGGTCCCAGATTTGCATCAGTCCGTCACGAAATGAAAGATGCATGGTTCATTGCCATTGCGGCAAGTACATGGGTGTTATGGCTAGATAGGAACAATTTTTATTTCCGTGCTTCATGTAACTCTATTTCTAGTAATCTTACTCATGTCATGCATCTAATTTCCTTTTGGGCTACAGCTGCTGCTTCAGGAGCAAGAGGAAGGATCGCAAGGGTTTTCCAGGTGGATGATTTTGATGACGAGGAGATAGAGATCGGGCCAACTTTAGACTGATGAGTGGACTATCGCCTCTTTACTACTTTTTCTGTATCAGATCATGTACTTGTACTTGTGTTTTGGTTACCTTTTGGATGGATGTTGTAACCCACCCCCCAGGGTTTTGTTGGGGGTTATGTTTTATTTCCTGCATTGTACTTTTGTTCTCCCGGGACTCCGGGGTTGTTTATTAATCTCTTATTAATGAAACAGGGTGGCCTTATTCCACCTTTTCCTCAAAAAAAAAAAAAAAAAAAACCTTAGCTTTTAAGCTCAACACTTTGTGAGTAATGATCAATGTATCTGGGTAGTATAAAAGTTTATCAATAACCGTTAAGTCAGTATGTAAGAATGTTAATATGCTATAAATCTTAATGATTATCCTTATATATATCGTCCTATTTGGTTATCCCCTGTTTTTGTTGTGTAGAAGCTAACAGAGACCAATACATGATGAGTTTCTCTCCAGTCCTCCCTTTGGTTTTCCTAGGCTGGCAACCGATCGACATTGACAGAGAGATAAAAGAGGGAGAATATAGTATCTGTTGATTGCTGAGTTGTCCATAATAAATGGCCATATCTTTGATGAGATGTCAGATGGGACTTGTATGGCTAGGTCTTAGTCGGTCCATGGAATTAGCTTAATACCTTTTATGTTACTTATGACCCAGTATTTTAATGCCGTTCATGTTCAGATTATGGTCCCTTCGAAGCAACTTCCAAATTATGGAGTATCATCTTTTGCTTAATAATTGATGCTGGTAGTCTTTTTACTAGCTAGGCAACTAAACTGGCTACTATTAATTGTCCATCTTTTTGTCAGATAGGTTACTTGTTAATTACATATCAAGTCATGCAATAGGTTACAAGGTAGAGTGGGGCTCTTGGATTTGCCATATAATTTACAGTTATCTGTAAAAGTTGGTCGCCTATTAAGACGCCAAGTTTACTGCTGTCTGTAAGAGTTCGTCTCAGAAAGAAGAGCCCTACCGATCAAAAGACATATATTCACTAGTTTTTGGAGTTCATGTTAGACATTTTCTCCCCAAAGTTAGTTTGCTAGTTGGTACTCCCGTGTGCTTTTTTAACACTACTTAAAAGGGTATTAGATGGTTCGGTTCATTTCATGGTTGAATATTACGGGAGTTGCTGACAAGAGAATCACTCATCCTATGCTGTAGGGTATCAAATTTGGTATATATGTAGCTAAAGTTCCTTTTTATTCTGACAAGTGTCCAAGTTACTACAGTTTACATGACAAACAATTACACCACCTTCCCCTTCATTAAACATTAATCCTTTCCTTTCATTGATTTGTAGACAGTAGGATTTTTTTGGGAATGCCTCTAGCTAGCTAGCATTTGGAAAGACTAATTGCTGCTGGTTGGATGCCAAAGACTATCACCTGATATTTAGTAGTATGAGAAAATTATATATAAAAGTTAAAACTTGATGCATGGAGATTGACTTGAAGTATAGGTTTACAAATTGTAGAGAATCACTAGATAGTGGTGAAAAGAAGTCTACATCAAGAGCTCCACCTCGAGTTCTATATATGGCAGTGACATCAATGAGATGCTTATAAACATTATCAAAAGGATCAGTAAGTTTGGTAATCTTTTACTAATGAAGTCACAAAACTTATCAGTACCGGTGCCCTCCTGTCGTTAATAATACACCTACTAAACTGACTGTGGAAAAAAAGAGAATGGTTGTTGAGATCGCCTAGAGTGCTTTAAATGCAATTAAAACGGGCACATGTTTTTGCACCAAATAGTAAATATTCACCAGAAAGGATGGTGATACATAAAAAAAGAATTGAACGACCATGCTAGCTAGGGTGATGTTTGGGTTCGGTTTAAGATGACCATTCAATCAATTATAAGTTGATTAGTAGTTTCCTTCGTATTCTAGTATTCGGCCATGCTTCAATATGTTAGGGTAACAAGCCCGTGTTAGTTTCCTTCGTATTCTAGTGTTTTTGGTCGGAGTAACCCACAAAAGTCTTGTTATGAAGTTTCAGCAGTCTGAATGCGGTGTTTCTTCATCTTAAGTGCGTTCTTCTTTAGGCCTTGACAAACCTAGTCCTAAAACCAGTGCTTCATTCAGATTAAGTAACACCACTATTTGAATGTGTAGTACTGCTATTGTACTTCAAATTGGATTTAGTGAAATCCAAGGAGAGATTGATGACCACAAACTTAGGTTGGATGCACTCAGCTAGGTTGAAACGATAGTATGTTACTATGTTAACACTCCTAAATAACTAGTTGAATAGCACTTACTGATGATTTTGATGTTTCAGTTTAATCCCATGAAATCACTGATTTGCATACTAAACCCCAAAATTTAAAATTTAGAAACATCCATCGAATTAAAACAATCTGAACCACTTCCCCCTTGTAAGTTAACAACACATTTAAACCCAAATAGATAATCATCAAGTGCAGCATTTATTTAATTCATTACTATAAAACAATTATAGAGGTAAAACACTTAACATATCAATAGTCAAACTATAGCTTTGTTTACAATGGAACATCATTTAACATCCTTATTGTTCATATATGAGAAATGGACAGTCTCATGATAAACCATCACTGATGTCAAGTAGGGGCCGGGTGTGTAGGTACTTTGAAGGCAGCGTTTGGCCTTTATAATTCCTCGCGAATAGCTCATGATCCTTGCTTGTTGCATGTTTCACGACACAAGCTGAGCTGTTCATATCTGATTCCAAATGGGGTTTGTTTTTAGACTTTTAGTAATATTGCCATGTAACTGATCGACACTCTTTCTAAGAAAGTACATATCCAGTTGAAGAAGAAAACATCATACATATTTTCATAATCATCATACATATATATTTAAGGTCCTTTTTTTTTGTGATAAAAGGAATAAAGCCTAAGGGCTTCAGCCAAGCAACAAAAAAGAGTTCATACAGACTCTGAAGAACAAGTATATATTTAAGGTCTTTGAAAGTAGCTATATATATATTACCAATGTAAAGTAATTTAAGTACATGGAGGAACTATGGTTTGGGGTGTTTGGGTCCTTTGGGAAGTGGAGAAGGATGGGTTGATACACCACTGTAGTCTGCATTCAGTATCAACCCTTCAACATCGGCGACACCATTCTCCTCTCCATAGCCTCCTTTAGTTTCCAAATTCTACACTCACAAACAAAACACAAATTCTTAAACCTTTATAGAAATTAATGACTCGACATTGAGATCAAGAGAGACTTTTGCTGACCTGAAGTTCATTCACTTTTGCAGCTTCCGATGTACCGAGAACTAGAAGAAAGAGGGATAGTATGAGAACACAAGGGAGAGAAACACAGAAGTTCTTCATTTTTTTGGTCGGTATTGGTATGAATGAATGAAGAGGAAGAGGGTACTTAAATAAATTAGGAACTGTCATGTGAAGCAAGGGAGGAGATGAGAATGCATTCAATAATTGAAAGTAATGAAGGAAGATAAAATGGTTGTAGCCTTGTAGGCATGCTGTGAATGCTAATTGTATATTATCTCTGAAAAAGAAGCAGCACAGGTGATACCAAACTAGGTCTTTATAGCAAAGCAAGACTTCTATTGATTTTTATCGGAAACATACATTATAAATACATTGGAGCCCAAATTTCACTAAAAGACAAGGTTTCTTGTACCATATCTGAATCAATATTATCTTTGAGGATGACTACACATACATGAGTTTTTACCCCAAACATACATTATAAATGTATTGGGGTCCACTTCTCACTAAATAACAAGGTTTTAACATTGTCTTTTAGTAAGAAGTGGAACCAATGCATTTATAATGTATGTTTGGGGTATAAACTCATGTATGTCTAGCATTTTGCATTATCTTTTAACTCTTAAGCAATGCTGCATTGTTGATAAACATGCCATTTCCTTAATGTTTATCCTAGCATGGTAAACTCTGGGGCGTAGGGATAAGGACAGTTAGAACTCGAATATCATAAAATAGAAAATTCCTAACAATGTTTGTGAAGAACTTCAATTACAGGAATGAAAAAACAAACCAGACACTTTAATACAGAGTCGAAATTAAGATATCTGTCCTTAAAGCAAAATTCGCCCGACAGTGTGACAGTAGTTTACAAATTGCCTCTCAGGATACAACTGCATATTACCTTTTTCTGAAGAGCAGCATCATAGCTTCAGAGATATCAGCGAGCCAGTAGCTGTGATGTACTCTCAGACTCAGAGAGAGAAGAAGAAGAAGGTTATGAAGTGCAAAAAACTGTCTCTGGCAGACAAAATTGCAGGGTCTTGTAGGTGATGAGGGCGTAACTGATTGATCATGGATCCATTACTCTATAAGAGCAGAGTAATTGTCCAATACTCTATAACAGCAGAGTAATGGCTCAAAAACGTAACTGGTGGATCCATTATTCTGCTGTTACAGAATAATGACACCAGTTACATAATTTCAAACGCCTCAAAAACTAGATCCAGCGGAAAAATTAGAGTGGGGCAAAAAATTAATGTAGGCCGGAGCCGGACAGGGTGCGCGTGTGTTTGTAATTTTGGCTAATTCCTCTCTCAACTACACGTTAGTGATAACCCCAGGGCTACGCCCTTTAGTCCATTTCTGTAGCTTATATACTAGAGAAATATTTTCTATCTTCTAATTTGGGACTATTCATTTTCTCCAAATTTCCAAGTTAGTACATTCGAGTACCCAACTGTGGACCTACATTTCTTATTCATACGGAAACCGTTTTTGGCAAATGAGTACATTATGGAATAGTACTCGACGAGAGGAACGTAATCCAATCACTTTCTGGCGCCGCCGGTTGCCGGAGCCCGCCGAAATTTGGCCCGAAAAATGTCAAAAATATTTCCAGCAAGGACATCTATCATGGTATCACAGCTACGCACACAAGAACATTATTTGAGAAAAAAACATTACAAGATTGTCGTCAAGATGACGGTGTGTATTAGAATATAATTCAATTCCCTAAAGAGGATAAGGAAATGCCAAGTTTGAAAAGGTTAAGAGACTATAATAATTCTTCTGCGTAGGGAGTAAGACGACGCCAAATAAGAGGATTCACGGAGCTTGTCTCTTTACCATTTCTCTTTGTATGCCTGTATAATTTGTTTTTATCGACAAACTAGGTTTGCCCGTTGACACGTGTCTACGGCACGTCTTCGGAACGGTACATCTTGTTTGATCATATAAAATAGTTTTGGAGGTCCAGCAAATTGATTGAAGTAGCAAACATATTATATGAGAAACTTTTGGGGGTTCGGCAAAAAATATATTATATGATTTTTTTTGATTTTTTTGAATTATTTTAAAAGTTTTTTAATTTTTAATATTTTTAGTTTAAATTTTTTATTTTAAAAAAATTTTAAAATTTTTATTTTCTTAATTTTTGAATAGAAGAGGGAGGAAGAGAGAGAAAAAATAAATAAATAAATATAAGAGTTTTTTTGGGTGGCGGATTTGAATTTGAGTTTTGGGGAAAAAATTTTTTGGGGGGGAAATATGTTTTGTGTGGTTAAATCTGGGCCTTTAATTTTAGGGGGAATTGAAGGATAGCCACTTGATAGCTTTCTTTGTGTTTTATTATATAGTAAAAAATATATTATATGATTTTTTTGATTTTTTTGAATTATTTTAAAAGCTTTTTAATTTTTAATTTTTAATTTTTTTAGTTTTCAAATTTTTTATTTTTTTAAAATTTTTAAAATTTTTTTATTCTTAATTTTTGAATAGAAGAGGGAGGAAGAGAGAGAGAGAGAGAAAAAAAAAATTAAATAAATATAGGAGTTGTTTTGGGTGGGGGATTTGAATTTGAGTATTGGGGAAAAAATTTTAGAGGGAAAATATGTTTTGTGAAGTTAGATCTGGGCCTTTGATTTTTGGAGAAATTGAAGGAGAGCCACTTGATAGATTAATTTTTAATTTTTAATTTTTTTAGTTTTTAAATTTTTTATTTTTTAAAAATTTTTAAATTTTTTTTTTTCTTAATTTTTGAATAGAAGAGGGAGGAAGAGAGAGAGAGAGAGAAAAATTAAATAAATATAGGAGTTGTTTTGGGTGGGGATTTGAATTTGAGTTTTTGGGAAAAACTTTTAGAGAGAAAATATGTTTTGTGAAGTTAGATCTGGACCTTTGATTTTTGGAGAAATTGAAGGAGAGCCACTTGATAGCTTTCTTTGTGTTTTATTATATAGATGTCCAAATGCTCTTGGTATTGTGTTTTTTTTTTTTGTTTTTGATTTTGATTTTGATTTTTTTTTTTATATAAAAAGATGTCTAAGTCATCGCTTCATTAAAGAGAAATTAACGAAACAGGAACAAAAATACATAGTAAGCCCGAAGGCGAACAACATCAAGGTCCAGCTGAGTATGAACTACAGTCTGAACAAAGAACAAAATACATCCAAATAGTGAAACATCAACTAAACCAAAAACTGCTAAGTAGTGACCCCCCGCCCCCCCCCCCCCCCCCCCCCCGCTTGAGAGCTACTCCTCCTCTCCCAATCGCATCTTCTTCCTGGATCTGAGAAGTCCTGTCCATTCAAAACAACAGAATTGAATTTTATGCATCAGAAAAGAAAGTCTATGATTAACGCTATTGAAGCAATAGTCGTTACGGTCTAGCCAAAGGTTCCACATAATTGAAGCCACCAGTAAATCCCAATCGATTCTTACTTCCTTTCTAATCCTGTTCAATCTAATGTCCCCCTAGACCTCAGCACTAGAACCTGGGTACTGTAATACCCCGTACGCTAGACCCAGTTTCCCCCAGACCCATCTCGCTCTGAGACAACTGAAAAAAATGTGATTCGTATCCTCTTCGTGAGTTAGACATCTATTACAGGTTACACTGTCCATAATTTCCTGTTTCCTCAAATTCACTTTTGACAGAATCACATCATTCTTCACCAACAATGCTCTTGGTATTGTTGTTGATCATAAATGGATGAAAATCACAAAGGATTGAAATATAGAGACATAAATATAATATAATAATTATTTTAATTTAACCTTCCTCTCTTTGTTTATGTATCTTAATTTAATGTAGTCCATGGTATGTTGTTTTTAGTACTGGTTGGTGTCAGAAATTATTAAGCCTGGCTAGAGCTAGAGCTTTAGAAGCAGGATGATAAATATTAGGGCCTATTATAATCTTTAAAAAGAAGGGGCTTGTTTTTATGTGTTAATAGAGGGGTCCTTACATTTTTGATGGCATGAATTATATATATATCACATGTATGAGCTGTTTTGATTGATCAACCAAAAAATGATCCACATTCATTATGGGAGAACTCTGTCTCTGTTGCATTCAACAACAACACGTTCCTCAGTTTACTATTCTTCCAATTACAGTTTACTATTCTTCCAATTACGTTGCAAATTTTTGTTCAAAAAAAAAAAAGTATAATTACGTTGCAGTAACAAGGAGGAAGCTAAAAAGAGTCATGAGCAAAAGAGAGTTGAAAGGTGAAGAGAGGCGCAACGAACCTGAGCTTCACCAGCGGTCTAAAGGCATCTCCTCCAAGGTACACCACAACACTCACTACCCTCAGCACCCTATGTCGAAGAGGGGCAGGGATGAGGAAGGGGACCGTAGGCTGGAGCTTATTCATCGCTCGCGCCACAGTGAAGTGCGCCACGGCTATAGAAGGTCGGCTAGTAGGGGTGCCGGTGGTGAGGGGCATAGAGCTCCGACGAAGACCACCTTCAGGCCGGCGCAAGTAGGGAGTAGAGGAGCTGCCCGCCCATATGCGACCCATAGAGGGTCGTACTTGGAAGCTACAAAAAGATCGCTGGGGGAGCCAGAGAATGGAGAGATTGGCAAAGAGTTCTCTCCGGAGAGGGAATTAGTGAAGAAGAAGGAGGATGAGGAGGGGGAATGGATTTTGTATAAACCCAAACGGGTGAAGAAGTCGGAGAGGAAGGCAGAGTTGGCGAACTCATCCTCTGCTTCGGGTCCGACAAGAACGCCGAAGCTCGCAATGTGCCAAAAATGCGCGGGGAGGGGACACACAATACACGAGTGCACTAACGACTGGTTTTGCTACGCGTGTAAGAAATTTGGGCACATTTCGAAGAATTGCCCAAGGAGGAAGATGACTGGCAGCACTGTCTCTGTTTCACCCATCGCAGCCGATAAGAGCGTGGGAGAGGGAAACAAGTCCAATTTGGTGAAGTTGTAGGAGAGCAACGATTGTCGAAGGATGGTAGTTACGGCGGTGATTAACCCAACTCCGATCATGGCCGACTGCAAGAGTAGACTGAGTAACTACATCTTGCTCAAGGTGCATACGAGATACCCTTCTACCGAGATCATCAAAGGGCTGCTGTCGGAGGCGGTGCGTCCATGTTCGAGGTTGGAGTGGGATATCCAAAAGGTGAAAGAAGACGTTTTCATGGTCTACTGTAAATCAGATGAGATTACAAAGGAAATGCTGGCGTCGCGGAGTCTGGAAGGGGATGATTTTTACATCACCATGAGCAGGTGGTCGCGAAAATGTGGGGCGATGAACATCGACACCTTGCCGACAATTTGGATTCGGTTATTCAATGTGCCGTTTCACTGTTGGGTTAAGTCGGGATTTCAAAACCTAATTCACAACTTTGGGTACCTTATCAGCATCGACAAGAACACCATTACTCAAACTAGAAGGGAATACACGAGAATTCAGATTGGAGTCGACGATACTAGTTTGATCCCATCGGTCATCATTGCTCTGTTTGAAGAAGAGAGGTTCGAAATTAAAGTCATAGTGGAGAGGAAGAAGAAGGTTTCCTTCAGAGATTCGCCAGAGTACTCAGGGTCTAATTCGGAGACGAACACTGAAATGAGGCAGGAGGTAGAAGATGCTCGACAACCGTTGGATCTGGAAAAATCAAATCAGATCCAATCGAGCGGCAGGGGGGAGTCCAAGCAAGTTGATCAATCTAAGCCGTCGAAACGGTGGATCTCGAATCCTGGCGGCCCAATACAACAATCAAAGGTTTCGATTTTTGTAGAGGATCAAGGGTGCGCCACGAGTGAAGGGATGGGTGGTGTAAGTGTCAGGGTTGGGAACAGAGAAGACGAAAAGATGGAGACAGGGATACGTCACATCAAAGCTGTTAGGACGACTGTAGAGGTACGAGGAGCAGATTTTCAGGGACCATTGGGTTCACCAAAAAATTCTTCTTTGAATGGGGGGCCCATGAGTAGACAACGGGAAATCTTGTGCCTCTCATCTGCGGAATTTAAGGAAGCGGTTGAAGCGGCAGTAAGATCCATTTCGAAAAATCTAATCTTCGCAGGCTAGGGCCCATTTCGGGATGGAGACAGGCCCATAAGGGGCGACTATTGTGGGCTTCAGGAAGGTGGCAAAGGGGAACTGGGCTCCACGTGTTTAGATATTATTCCTACTGAAGCCTCTCACCGGAATAGCCGAGGTGATCTGCGTAAAATTGAAGAAGAGGGGTTTTTAGAAGAGGACGAGGATGGAGGTGACTATCCACAGAGAGGGAAAAGGTGTTTGCATTGAGGAGGACTCAACTAGAGAAGATGGTAGAATCAGGGCCTTAGATGGAGCGGGTATTGAAACTTCCGACTCAAATGGAGAGTTCGAGAGTATGGTCAAAGCACTTACTCCGTTCATACAGGAAAGCACTGAAGCCGCAATCGCAGAGAAAGGAGTCGAAGACGCTAAAAGAAAGAGCAAGAGACAAATTGATAGATGGGGATCTAAAGGACCGAGCGAGAAGGATCTTATTAGATCAGCAGCTAAATCTAAGGAGCCAAAGTCAGCTTGCGGAGGTACGTTATCTATTTTGAAATTTATTTCAGATGATATCCTGCTTTATTATGCTTGCACATTAGGGCTAGATTCGGGCAACTTAGCTACTGACCAACTAGAGAGGGTAAAATTCATTAGAGAAGAAGCCTATAGACGATCCCTATAGAGATCCTTTGTTAGGAGGGGAGTAGAGGTTGTAGACGTTTTTTATTTGTTTATCATGTGTTACATCTTTTGGAATGTTAGAAGGATGCGATCGAGGGTTAAGGCGAGATTAGTGAATGACACAATAGCAAGGATTAATCCTTCTATTTGTGCTCTACAAGAAACCAAGACCGTTGACCCAAGTATCAAAGATTTCGAGGGACTTAGATCTCTTAAAGATTTTGTCTGGCGAAGCAAGATGTCCACGGGGATGTTGGGGGGTATAGCGGTGGGCATAGGCTCCAAGGATTTTGATATCATTGACGATTTCGTAGGTATTTTTTCAGTTACTATTAGGATCAAACGCAAAAGGGACGATTGGGAGCACATGGTCACGTCCGTTTACGGCCCCTGTAACAATGGTCGCAGAGAGGTCTTTTGGGAGGAAATGCGGGAGATCCGTGCGAGATGGAGTGGCCCTTGGGTGGTGGGGGGAGACTTTAATATCACTAGGTTTAGTAATGAACACCAGGGCAGGGGACCTGATGACAGAGCCAGGAAACGGTTCAATTGCGCGATCTACGATCTTAACCTAATAGAAATCAAAGGGAACGATAGAAGATTTACTTGGTCAAACATGCAAGCCATACCGAACTTAGCCAAACTAGATAGAATATTGGCTTCGACAGAGTGGGAAGACGCATTCCCACTAGCATCAGTTAGATCGATCCCCAGATCGACTTCAGACCATATCCCAATTATTCTAGATTGGGAAAGGAGTAGAAGAATGCCATCTCGGCAGTTTAGATATGAGAAAATTTGGTGCTCCAATTCTAGCTGCAAGAGGGTTATTGAGAACTCTTGGGTGGAGCTTACATTCTCAAACGATGCAATTTCTAACTGGATTATCAAACTGTGACGCTTGCGGAGATGCCTGAAAAGATGGGCTAAGAGTGAAAACGGCGAATCAAGGAGAAGAAAGGAACTGCTGGCGGTTAGGGTCGAGGAATTGGAAACTCTGGAAGAAGTCAAATGCCTACAGCAGGCGGAATTTGAGGAACTCACAGCCAGCAGAGTGGAGCTCCATCACATTGGGGAACATGAAGAATGTTACTGGAGACAGAGATCGAGAGTCCAATGGCTTAAAAAGGGAGATGCGAACACGATATTCTTCCATAAGGTGGCTAATGGAAGAAGACGACATAACCAAATAGGGGGCTTGTTTGTGGGAGAAGAGTGGACAGAGGATGAATCTATTATTAGAGACCACATTGATATATCCTTCAGAGAGTTTTTGGGTAATAAGAGACCATTAAGATGTAAACTGAACTCAGATATGTGGAGTGATTCGATGATTGAGGGGAGCGAGAGCCTAGAGGACCCATTTGCGGAGGAGGAGATCATTAAAGCAATCAAGGTGCTGGGCCAAGATAAGGCACCGGGCCCGGATGTGTTCCCGATTTTTTTCTATTCACGATATTGGGCCATCATTAGGAGGGACCTTTTAGACATTTTCAAGGTCTGTACGAGGGGGTGACTAAGATTGAAAGATTGAACTATGCCAACGTGGTGCTTATCCCGAAGAAGGCTGAGGTTCGTAGGGTTAACGATCTTAGACCGATTAGTCTGCTGAATGGCTCATTCAAAATCATCACCAAAGTATTAGCTAATAGACTATCTCCTCACTTAACCGAGATTATCGACTCATCAAAAAGCGGCTTTGTTAAAGGGAGAGACATCATGGATAGCATCGCGTTAGCTCATAAAATCGTCTTCAGATGAAATAAAGATAAAATTGATGGATTCCTTTTGAAACCAGACTTCCAAAAAGTGTATGATACGGTGGAATGGGACTGCGTGGATGAGGCGCTTCAGCTTAAAGGATTCGGGGAAAATGGAGGAGGTGGATGAACATGTGTGTCAGAAATGGCAAATCTTTCATCCAAGTAAATGGATCAAGAGGGAAAGAAATCAGATGTAAGAGAGGTTTGAGACAGGGGAACCCATTATCGCCACTGATTTTTACAATCATTGCGAATGGATTAGCAAAAATGAATAAGAGAGGAATAGAGGGAGGTATTATCAAGGGAGTTAAAGTGAAAGGAATCGCGAAACCCTTGTCTATACTACAATATGCAGACGATACTCTTTTGTTTGGGGTCTCTCAAGTTGAGGAATTAGTGGCCATCCAAATACTACTTAGATGTTATGATTTTTGGTCTGGACTTGTGGTTAATCTTCACAAGAGTTGTGTAATGGATCTTAGCAACAACAACGCGAACTCGTTGGATCTCACATCTTCGGTCTTAGAATGCGTTAAAGAAGAATACCCTCTACATTACCTAGGCACCTCTATTATATCGGGTAAAATGACTAAAGATGATTGTGTGCCTCTTATTGAAAAAATTGAGAAGAAACTGGCAGGATGGAAAGGAAAATGTCTATCTCTAGGAGGCATAATAATTCTGATCAATTCCGTCCTTAGTAGTCTACCAACATATCTCATGTCAATTTATGACATACCAAATTGGGTTATTGAAAGAATCGATAGATGCAGGCGACGTTTCCTTTGGAAGGGAAATCGGGAGGATAATAAGGGATTTCATTTGATGAAATGGGATAGGATTTGTAAGAAGAAAGAGTTTGGTGGCTTAGGCATCGTTAACCTTCGAGATATGAACAAGGCTCTGCTATCAAAGTAGTGGTGAAAGATGCACAAGAAACGAAAGGCGTGGTGGAGCAACTCGTTCATGAGATATCAAAGGCGTAAAATCTGTAGATTCGGGGGTAGACGCAATCAAGGGAAAGTGTCATTCCTATGGAAAGGAATCGCAAAGGTAGGGGATATTTTCCACGCGAATACAAAATGCAATCTAGGAAATGGTAGCGACATTAGATTCTGGAAGGACAAGAGGTGTGGGGATAATACCCTACAATCGCTTTTCCCGCAGCTTGCTAAAGAAGTTACTAGGGAAGATGATCTAGTCATTGACGTGTGGAAGATGAGAGGATTGAGATTAGATTTTAGAGGAACCCTATCGACCATTGGAGAGACTCAATTGGATAAGTTGAAAGATTTACTGAGGTCTGTGGGGCGTCCGGAAAGGGGGGTAGAGGATGAAAGATACTGGATCAGGGGCCCATCTCCGATGTTCTCTGTGGCATCGATGTATGGATTCTTGAATGATGGGGGAACTAGAAATTCACAGGCTTCTACTATCTGGAATTCTTATGTTCCGAATAAGGTGAAAGCTTTCCTTTGGCTGGTCCAGCACGACGCTATTTTGTCCAAATTTTTTTTGAGGAAACGAAATATTCCTATAGATGTGACGTGCCAACAGTATAACACTGAAGAAGAGGACACCAGCCACATATTCATTCGATGCCCTAAAGGTAGGCTAACTTGGGAAATCTTGGGAATATGCTTCCACACCGTTGAGACACCTAAGTGTATCGAGGACATATGGGGTACATGGAGAACTAGTAACATTTTGAAAGAACATAGGCTTATGTGGGACATCACGACTGGGGCGGTCTTGTGGTCACTTTGGCTTGATAGAAATGATCTTTGCTTTCGTAATATTAGATGTACATTCCAAATGTTTCTGCATAACTTATTGGTTCTAATAGATGCTTGGGCAGGTCATACAGGCACGAGGAAGAGAATCCGCTTCGAGGGTGCTGAATAATTGGTCAGGCCAGGGCTGCAGTCTGCTATTATCTACTTCTTTTGTTGGGGGATATATTTTGTAAGGGTTTTAATGTGGGTAGTAGAACACTGGTATTATCTATCGGTTAGGAATTGTGATGTAATGGACTATTTGTGGAAAGTGCCGCTGTGCTCAGTTGACTCATAGAATTGTAATATGGTTATTTTGTGGTTTCGTTAATTTTTTTATTAATGAAATCTGTGACCTAAATTTTGAGGCCATTCGCGTGAGCAAATTTTCTAGAGCTTTTGAGGCCAAGTTATTTAATGATTAGCATCACTTGGAACATTCGGGGGCTTAGGCATGAGTCCAAACAACATGCTTTGTTTCAACTGATCTCTTCCTCCCATTGTGACCTTATCTCGATTCAAGAATCCAAACTTGTCGCCCCCGCGCCTTCTCTCTTACGTTCGATAGGCGGATCTCTTATCTCCCACTGAATCTCCCTATACGCATTAGGCACTAGGGGAGGTATCCTGTTAGGTTTCAAGGAAGCAGTTTTCGCCCACATTTTCACCGTTCGTTTAACCTTCTTCCTTATTGTTCGTCTTCACTGGTTTGAATTCAACTGTGTACTCACAGTGGTGTCTGTCTACGGCCCGTCGACTCCGGACCGACGGCCAGCCTTCTGGAACGAATTTAATTCCTTCCAACCATCCATTAACGGTTTCTGGATTTTTTGTGGTGACTTTAATGTCACCAGATTAGCGTCCGATAGAACCGGGTTACCTCATTACTTCTCTGATTCTACACGTTTCAATGACTGCATCTGCTCCCTCCAATTGACCGAGCTGCCACTGAATGGTAGAGCTTTCACTTGGTCGAATATGAGGTCTCCGCCAACCTTGGCTAAGCTTGACCATTTTCTGGTTTCCTTGGACTGGATCAATTTCTTCCATAACTCTTTCGTTACGTCGCTCCCCAATCCTTCCTCTGATCACGTTCCTATCTCTTTATCTCCAAACTATAATTTCTCCAGATCTTTCAAGTTTTGTTTCGAAAAATTCTGGTTGCAAGATCAAACTTTCGTTAACCTCATCACAGAATGTCTTTCTTCTATTACGGGCTCCTCTGGTGTAGGACGCATTCTGATTAAGTTGCATGTGATTAAATATGGTAGTAAGATTTGGCAGAAAGAAAGATATTCCAATGATAACTTTCTTAAAAGCGTTTGCCTGACTACTATTGAATCCATCGACCGTATGGAAGAAACGGCACCTATCTCAGAGTCCCTTCGTTCCGAGCGCGCTTCTTGTAAAAGAAGCTACACCGAATTACTCCATAATGATCACATTAAATGGGCTCAACGAGCGAAGTCCCGTTGGCTTAAAGAAGGAGACGCTAATACCGCTTTCTTCCATAATTTTGCATCTCATAGACAACGTTGCAATAGAATTTCTTCTATTCTTGATAGTGATACAAAAGTATCTTCTACTCCCGATATCCATACCTCTTTCCTTCGTTTCTTTAAAGGGCTGTTGGGATCTAATAAACATCGCGCGATCCATCTTGACTAGTCTCAACTTTATGGTCAGAACTCCTTCGACCTCTCCAGTCTGGAAGATCCGTTCTCCCTAGAAGAGATTAAGCGAGCGGTTTTCGCTTTGAAAAGTGATTCTTCGCCCGGCCCGGATGGCTTTCCGGCCTTTTTTTCCAAAAATTCTAGGATTGTCTTAAAGATGATCTCTTGCAAATGTTCACTAATCTTCATAGGAAGGTTTTTCCTTCGATAGGATCAATTATGCGCACTTTGTTCTTATCCCAAAATTCATTGGAGCCAATTTGGTCGCTAATTTCAGGCCGATTAACCTCCTGAACACCACTTTCAAAATAATCATGAAAGTTCTCGCTTCTCGTCTGAGTGATGTCATCTCTCCTTTAATTGATCCTATGCAATCTGGCTTCATCAAGGATTGTTTTATCCTTGACAGTGTGGCGTCTGCCTAGGAAATCATCTCGGATTGCCACAAGTCGAAATCAGAGGGTATCCTCTTGAAATTGGATTTTCAAAAAGCCTACGATAATGTTAGCTGGGACTTCCTGTTGGAAATTCTGCTCCATCGTGGGTTTGGTCCGAAATGGATCGCTTGAATCAAATTCAGTCTTTTTGCTGGCACCTCATCCGTTCTTATCAATGGGACGGAGGGCCACAAGTTCAAGTGTAAATGCGGCCTCCGGCAAGGCGACCCCATTTCTTCCCTTCTTTTCGCTTTGGTAGCAGATGTGTTTCGTAAACTTTTGCGAAACGCCTGTGATGCTGGTGTCATTGAAGGTCTTGGTAGTTCACGTAGTTTTTGTGGGGTTTTGAACCTTCAATACGTGGATGATACCATTATATTCGCGAAACCTAACGGAAGCACTTTACGTAACCTGAAGTTGTTACTCTATGTCTTTGAAAAGGCGTCGAGACTAGCCATCAACTTTCAAAAGTCTTCGGTGCTCTGGCTTGGGGGATCCCAAAACTGACAAACCGAAATTGCCCTGTTCTTTAATTGCGCTTCTGCCTCCTTCCCTATCAGCTATCTCGGTATCCCCTTGAGATGGGGTAGGCTTCATAAGGAGGATTGGATGCCGATGATAGAAAAAGTTGAATCCCAACTCAACCAGTGGGCTGGTAAAAACCTATCTCGAAGAAGCAGACTCATTCTCGTCAACTCTGTTCTTTCCTCTATCCCTACTTATATGATGTCTTTCTATTACCCGCCGACGTGGGTTATTAAAAGAGTTGACTGCATCAGAAGGAATTTCTTTTGGTCTGGGTCTAACTTGTATAAATTCGGACCTCACCTGTGCAACTGGAAGCTGATTTGCACGTCCAAGGTGGCCGGAGGCTTAGGGGTTCTTAATCTGAGGCACGACCCTCCTAGGGAAATGGTTATGGAGGTTTCTCAAACAGGATCATCTTCCTTGGGCGTGTTTGATTACTGCCAATTGTTTTCAGAGGTCCAATATGACGGAGTTCATCCCTCGCCTCCCCCGTAAATCCTCTTCTTTCTGGAAAGGGGTCTGGAAAGTAGCTTACCCTTTTCAATGCGGTCTGGTGCATCTGTGCGCTTTTGGCACCAAGACCAGATTCTGGATAGATCTATGGTTTGGGAACATCAAACTCGTCCATGCTTTCCCTAATCTTTTCCAAATGGCGTCCAATCCCTGTGCTAAGGTGGCTGATTATCTGATCAATATCAACAACCAAAAATTCTGGTCCATTCCGTTCACTAGTGCTCTCCCTACGTTGCTCATGTCTCAACTTCAAGAATTGTTCGACGGTATTAATAGTTACCAATGGCACCCAAAGGAAGACTTCAATTGGAGATGGACCACGGCGGGTCATTTCTTAGGTCAAATCTTTCTACAATTTTTTGAATTTTGGGGGGACTATCTCCCCGAGTGCTAAGTCCTTATGGAGTAACTGTGCTCCTCTCAAGTCCAAAATCCTCACTTGGCTAGCTTTGAATAACAAACTTCTCACGGTAGATGTTCTTAACAAGATGAACTTGGCAGTGGGTCAGTTGTGCGTAGGGCTGCAAACGAATCGAGCCATTCGCGAGCTATTCGGCTCGAGCTCGGTCAAAGCTCGGCTCGAACCGAGCTCGAGCCGGGCTCGAGCTGAAAGCCGAGCTCGTTTCGTAAACGAGCCGAGCTCGAGCTTGATTTTTTTTGTAGGCTAAGCTCGCGAGCTATTCGGCTCGAATATGGTCAAAGCTCGGTCAAAGCTCGGCTCGAACCGAGCTCGAGCTCAAAATTGAGCTCGTTTCGTAAACGAGCCGAGCTCGAGTCTGAAGGTATTCGGCTCGGCTCGGCTCGATTGCAGCCCTAGCTGTGCGTGTTTTGCTCAGCTAACCATGAAGACGCCGAGCATCTCTTCCTTTCCTGTGCCTTTGTAAGGCCCCTCTGACTAATTGTAGTCAGAGCCTGGCAACCGCAGTGTCTCCCAGTTGTTTTCTCTTCTTGCTGGATGTTTCAATCTCCCAGGAAAGAGCTTCGTAGTTCTTGGGTCCTTTCGATCATGGTGGGTTATTTGGTCTGAACGAAATAAGCGTATTTTCGAGCAGACTGCTCGATCGAGCATATGATTGATGATTTCTTATTTTTTCCCAAATTTTGGCCCTCCACTTTACCGACAGATAAACTGGTCGCCCTGCAACTTGATCGTCTCGACATGGCGTGTCTTTGGTGGCGTTCTAATAGCGCCTTTTAGTGCCTTTTGTTTTCCTCATCTTCTTCCATCTTGGCTGATGTAGCCGGATGTGTCTCCTGGGTTAACATTTTTCTTTTCTAGAAAGGCATGGGTATTTCAATGACTTCTTTCTTTCTTCGCTACCAGTTTATGGTCTTTTGCCTGGATTGTGGTGCTCATTTACTTCTCCCTCTCACCGCTAGAGCTATCTATTAAGCATTTCATTTTTTCAGTATTTTTTGGCGGTTACCCTTTACTCTGGCTTTTAGTGGGATCTTTTCAATTTTTCTAAAGATTTAGGAGTTTTGCTCTGCTTCGTTCTAATGTTTTAGTTGACTAGCTTAATCCTGTTTATCTCTAATTTGCGTTCTTTGCTTTTCTTATTGCAGATGTAAAGCGGTGGCCTGTTTGTTCTTGTTTTGCTTTTGGGGTTTCTGGTGGTCTGTTGGGGCCCTTGGTTTTGGAGGTGGGTTGTGCTACTCACCAAGTGTTTGGCTGAGCTATGGTTTTCCAGGTCTTTTTTGGTTGTTGCTAGCTATCTCTGTGGTGTTGTTTCGTTCTCTTTCCCTGTAGTGTTCATATGGCGTTTCTGTTGTTGGGGGTTTATTGTATTATTCTCCTCCTCATCGATGTTTTTGTTGGTTCCGCTCCGAGCCCTTTTTTGTAATACCTGATTACAATGACTGTGACTTTCTTTTTCCAGCTTCGGACTTTGGACTGTTGCATTGCTGGTTGGTTACTGCTGTAATGGCTTTTTGTTGTAGCTTGTGCGCCTGTTACTGCGGTTTTGACCTGGGTGATGCGTGTGGCTTTTTCTTTATGGTTTGGTGCGTACTTATTTCCTTGCGGGTGTGTGCCTTTAGTGGTTGGGAATGAGGCCTTTTCAGTCCTTGTTTGCCCCATTGCCTATCGTTTTGGTGGGTCTTTGTATTCAGTTTTCCTCTGTACCCTTTTGGCCGATGCTTTTTCTTCGCGCTGTGCTGCTAGTGCTGGTGTTGGGTATAGGGGAGATTTTTTTAATAGTTTCTTCTCTTTTTCTTTTGTTCGAGTCCCTTAGCGATTTGTTCTGGGGATCCCTTCTTCCCCGTTTAGAGTATCTCTTTCTCCTCAGGCGCTGTCTTTCGGTGCTGTATTCTTTTCCTGGTGTTGTTTTCGGTGAGGCATCCGTTTTGCCGGCACCTCTCTAGAGTCCAGGTGCGGTGGTGCTGTATGTCTTTTGTTGGGTCTCGCGTTTGGCTCTCGGTGGAGGTGGCTTTCGGGGACGTCCGTTTCGGCTTCAGGCCCGTTTTTGTTTGCCGGTGTTGCGGCTTCCCAGCTTCCTTGTTGCTGAGGATTATTTAGTCTGCCTCTTTTGTTTTCCCTGTTGTGAAAGCAGCGAGGATGTGTATATTGATTTTTGGTTTGGTTTTTTTTTTATGTTGTCTTTTGACTGGTTGCAGCTGTTTTACCTCCTGTAAAACTCCTTTTGTTTGTAGCTTTTGATTCATCAATAAATTGTTTGGGCTGGAGTCTAAAACTCTATCCGCTAAGTTCAAAAAAAGAAATCTGTGACCTAGGTCAGTATTAACTCAAAAAAACAGCACCACCACGAAAAAAAAACAAAAAAAACCAAAAAACTTCGTCAGTGCTGAGAGAATTGAATTTTGTAAAGCCCTGATTATGTCGGTTTAGTAACATGTAATCATTTGTTTTGTATACTGATCTTGAATTATTATGAAGGATATTATACACATGAGTTTCTATCTATGTGAATAAAACCTTGAGAAATTGAGAAATGACAGATATATAAAACCTTTCAACGGGATAACTAAAGAAATACCTTGAGAAATGGTAAATGCACGTAACCTTTCAACTAGATAGAGCTTTTTCAAATCAATACTGTACTTCAGTCCTAGGGTTTTTGTTTAGACTTTTAAAATAGGCCAGAAAAACTATTTAAAATACTCATTTCTTTTGTGTTTTCAGGGGATACTCTTCTGTTTGTTGATCAACATATATTTTCTCTAATATTTTAATGGGAGAGGGCATTCTGTCGTTTGTCATTTTGTCATTATACCAACATGTGCAACGCACGTACATAACTAATATAAAGGAGGTTTTCAGTTCAAATCCTCCTTAAGTTTTTATTTTCATTTTTTAAATTATTAAAACATGCATCGCACGTATAAATTACTAGTATCTTTAAATCGCCAGATGGTTGTTCATTTACTTATTTATATATTTATTTTTGCAAGCAAAGCATGCATTAATCTTACTAGTAATATGTACATGCGATGCACATGTTAATATATTTTTTAAATTTTTTTTAAAAGTAAATATTAAGACGTAATCTAGCCTCGAACATGAGATTTCCTTTTACTCATCACATTGTCTTTACGAATTATTCATAGTGACACCAACTTTTATTTTATATGAGTACACTTTTGTAAATAATTACTGTAATAAATTAATTTGAACTTTGAGGGTATTATCGTAATTAACAATAGTTGAGTAAATGAATGATTAATATAACTTCCACTTAAAATGAATGGTTGAAATTAGATGGTTGATTGTCTACAAATTACACTTTATTTACAAAATACATAACCCCAACTCTTATATTATTAGAGACTAATAATTTACACGTGCGATGCACGTTTATATATATATATATATATATATATTTTAAAAATCTGACGTGGTCTGACATCGAATCTAAGACCTCCTTTATATTAGTTATGTATGTGCATTACACGTGTTTGTTTGGTTACAATGCACATGTTTGTTTTGTTATAAAAGAAGTTTGTTTGATGACAAACTCTCCCATTAAAATGGTAGATAGATAGTGATATGGCTAAAAATAGGATTAAATCGGGACCGTTCACATCGGAGACGAATCTTAAAGCTCAGGGGTAAAACGGTAATTTCACCTACTAACGGGTCCGAAGCGGGTACTGGGTCTCCTTCTCACAGATCCAACAACCCGCGAACGGATCCACCTCAACTGGGTATGGGTCCCGACCCGATACAAACCCAGACCAGCAAGAGGAGATCAGGGTCACTGATTTGACTAAATCAACGGGCCTGATTTGCAGTTATCCTCTCACCGAGAATTAAGGGATTACATTCCTAATCTGATTACGAGGATTTTACGCCTTATCAGATCACAGGAATCACATTCCTAATCTGATCCCAATGGCGACTATAAATACCCCCCACCCACCACTGTTACAGGTTAATCACTTTTTTGCCAACTTAAGCTCTTTTTTAATCATCACTGTTTACTGACAAGAGCGTCGGAGGGTGCGTCGCCGGGATCAACCCCGGTGTTTCGCACTTTCTTTGTAGGTGAGCGGCAGGAATCAGCAGCCCAATCCCGACGAACAGGTTCGGATCCGCTATTCAGGTTTTTCCACGAACCCACAAATTCTATCTGTTTACCCCCACACCAGATTCAGCGGTAATAGATTGGCGCCGTCTATGGGAAAAGCCATACGAATAGCCTCCGCCTCTTCCTCGTCGACTAGCTCTTCTCCAGCCATGCCTCCCAGAAAAGTAAGATCCAGGGGGTCCAACCGTGGACCCAACCCTGTTGATCAACAGCAAGGAGTCCCTATCAATCCCTCTCAACAACTGGGGCGGCTCCCTCCGCCCGCCGAGGACCGTGTCCAGCAGGACCCACCTCCTCTTCCGAACCAGCAACCCCCAAACGGTCCTGATCCACGAAAGCAAAAACAACCTCTCCATCAAGACCACATATCAGTACACAACGCCTCTACAGACTCTTACGCCTCCCATAGTCCTCAGGTCCCTGACCTTCGAAATACTATCCTCAACCGGCAGAAGGATGAGGATCTCCGCCACCGTCTGGACGAAAAGCGGTCCCGAAAGGGAGCCTCCCGCCTACAACGTCCAGATGAGCGGAATCCTCACCACCGCGAGTGTAGAAGGTCTCCTACCAGGAGAGGGCGGAGAGAGTCACCCGAGCACTACAGGAGGAGGCACCACTCTCCTACCGGTCGGCATCAGCCGAGGAACAATGAGGCGCCCATCACTCGCGCCGAGTTCCTGCAGTTTCAAGCGACGATGTTGCAGGCTCTTAACCTCTGACCCAACAACAATGAGGCTTAAAGGGTTCCTTCGCCCCAACGGGTTCCCAGTCCTCGCCGTAGGCCCGCCTCTCCTCCGCCGGCTCCTAACCACCAGCAGCATGATCTTAGCCCTCGCCGCTCCCGGGACGACCGTCGTCGTAGCCTCGACTCTCCCTCTTACGAAGACGAGTCCAGAGGCTCGTTCGACTACCGCGGGAGGGACGATGCCCTATACCGCCGTCTCCATGAGGTGGAAAGGCGAATCGGTCGGATGGACGAGGGGGAGGGGTCGAACAGCAGAACCATCCGTCCGAGCAGACCCCCTTTCTCCCGGACCATCATGGAAGCTCCTATCCCAAGAGGTTTCGAACCCCCGAAGTTCGAAACTTACTCGGGGGAGTTGGACCCCGTGGACCACATCGAAAGCTTTAAGACCCTCATGCTAATCCACCAAGCTTCCGATGCTTTGCTGTGCAAAACCTTCCCCGCCACTCTTAAGGGTTCGGCTCGGGAGTGGTACTCCCGCCTCGCCCCGTTTTCCATATTCTCCTTCGAGCAATTCGAGAGCCTCTTCATCACTCATTTTGTGAGTAGCAGACGCACGGAGAAGACTAACATCTCGTTACTCCAGCTCCGCCAGGAGAAGGGAGAGAAGTTGAGAGACTATGTGAAGAGGTTCACTGCGGAGGTCAGGTCCATAGCCTCCCTCGACCAATCCGTCGCAACAGCCGCCTTCCAATCCAACGTCTTCAATTCCAACCTCCGCTCCTCTCTTGCTAAGAAGCCTCCACAGAACTTTGCCGACCTCCTTCTCAGGTGTGACAAGTACATTCGTGCCGAAGAGGCCGCCTACCTTCCAAGCTTCGGAGGGTCTACCTCAGGGACGAAACGAAAGCTGACCGAAGAAGAAGAGGCTAAGAAGCTTCAGAAGGACGACAATGGCCAGTGCCGCCCGACTCCTCGGTTTGAGAAGTTCACCCCCCTCGTTGCCAATATATCAGAAGTTCTTATGGAGGTGGACAAGGAAGGGCTCCTCCGCGCTCCTCCGAGAAAGAATACACCTGGCAAGAAGAGGAACAAGGATAAGTGGTGCCGCTTTCACAGGGACCACGGCCACGACACGAAAGATTGTCGGGCTCTAAAGGAGGAGATCGAAGAACTCATACAGCGGGGGCACCTGACCAAGTTCGTCCAAAAAGAGGGGGCCGAGCTTCCCCCCTGAGGAGCCAACAAACGAACCGAAGGGCCCGCCGAGCTTTAAGACTCAGAACCTTCCGGCTCTTCCCAAGAGGTCTTCACCTTATCATAGAAGCAGGATCTTGATTTCTAATAAGGCCGATGCTTGTAATCCGGCCAATAGCATATAATAAGGGCTCGCCATATTGAAGCACCCACTTAGTTTATTTCAATAAAACATTACGATTTTTCATTGGAAATTGTTGCTCTTGCTTCATCTCTACCTCTCCGAGTCATGACTCGCTGAATGGTGAGTTCGGAGTCCAGCTTCTTCTACATGGCTGCTCCCGCAACTTACTAAGCTCTTCACAACGAGTTCGAAGTCCAACACTTGGATCGATTCCTCTTCAAATAACCTGCTCTTCAGCGGGTTAGAAGTGGTTCGCCATTCGGAATTGCTCCCACAACCGTTGACTACCTCTACCGATGGTTCGGAGTCCAACACTTGGCTCGATTCCTCTTCAAATAACCTGCTCTTCAGCGGGTTAGAAGTGGTTCGCCATTCGGAATTGCTCCCACAACTGTTGACTACCTCTACCGATGGTTCGGAGTCCAACACTTGGCTCGATTCCTCTTCAAATAACCTGCTCTTCAGCGGGTTAGAAGTGGTTCGCCATTCGGAATTGCTCCCACAACCGTTGACTACCTCTACCGATGGTTCGGAGTCCAATACTTGGCTCGATTCCTCTTCAAATAACCTGCTCTTCAGTGGGTCAGAAGTGGTTCGCCATTCGGAATTGCTCCCACAACCGTTGATTCTCTCACCTAAGCAGCGAGTTCGGAGCTAAAGCTCTCCCCTAGAGTTGCTCCTCACACTCGTCTCACAAATGGCTCTCTTCCAGATCCGAGCTCTTTGCTCCGCTCGCCCCCGAAGCGGACCTCGTCGCCACGAGTTTGGAGCACAACTCTCTCCTAGAGTTGCTCCTCAAACTCACCTCACAAATGGCTCTCTTCCAGAGCCGAGCTCTTCACTCCGCTCGCCTCCGAAGCGGACCTCTTCTTAACGAGTTCGGAGCTCACAACTCTCTCCTAGAGTTGCTCCTCAAACTCACCTCACAAATGGCTCTCTTCCCGAGCCAAGCTCTTCACTCCGCTCGCCTCCGAAGCGGACCTCTTCTCAACGAGTTCGGAGCTCACAACTCTCTCCTAGAGTTTCTCCTCAAACTCATCTCCCAAATGGCTCTCTTCCAGAGCCGAGCTCTTCACTCCGCTCGCCTCCGAAGCGGACCTCTTCTCAACGAGTTCAGAGCTCACAACTCTCTCCTAGAGTTGCTCCTCAAACTCACCTCACAAATGGCTCTCTTCCAGAGCCGAGCTCTTCACTCCGCTCGCCTCCGAAGCGGACCTCTTCTCAACGAGATTGGAGCACAACTCTCTCATAGAGTCCCTTCTCACACTCGTCTCACAAATAGCTCTCTTCCAGAGCCGAGCTCTTCGCTCCGCTCACCTCCGAGGCGGACCTCTTCTCAACGAGTTCGGAGCTCACAACTCTCTCCTAGAGTTGCTCCTCAAACTCATCTCCCAAATGGCTCTCTTCCAGAGCCGAGCTCTTCACTCCGCTCGCCTCCGAAGCGGACCTCTTCTCAACGAGATTGGAGCACAACTCTCTCATAGAGTCCCTCCTCACACTCGTCTCACAAATAGCTCTCTTCCAGAGCCGAGCTCTTCGCTCCGCTCACCTCCGAGGCGGACCTCTTCTCAACGAGTTCGGAGCTCACAACTCTCTCCTAGAGTTGCTCCTCAAACTTATCTCCCAAATGGCTCTCTTCCAGAGTCGAGCTCTTCACTCCGCTCGCCTTCGAAGCGGACCTCTTCTCAACGAGATTGGAGCACAACTCTCTCATAGAGTCCCTCCTCACACTCGTCTCACAAATAGCTCTCTTCCAGAGCCGAGCTCTTCGCTCCGCTCACCTCCGAGGCGGACCTCTTCTCAACGAGTTCGGAGCTCACAACTCTCTCCAAGAGTACTTCCTCACACTCGTCTCCCAAATAGCTCTCTTCCAGAGCCGAGCTCTTCCCTCCGCTCGCCTCCGAAGCAGACCTCTTCTCAACGAGTTTGGAGCACAACTCTCTCCTAGAGTCCCTCCTCACACTCGTCTCACAAATAGCTCTCTTCCAGAGCCGAGCTCTTCCCTCCGCTCGCCTCCGAAGCAGACCTCTTCTCAACGAGTTTGGAGCACAACTCTCTCTTAGAGTCCCTCCTCACACTCGTCTCACAAATAGCTCTCTTCCAGAGCCGAGCTCTTCACTCCGCTCGCCTCCGAAGCGGACCTCTTCTCAACGAGTTTGGAGCACAACTCTCTTATAGAGTCCCTCCTCACACTCGTCTCACAAATAGCTCTCTTCCAGAGCCGAGCTCTTCCCTCCGCTCGGATGCTGAGCAAGTGCCGATCCGACCCCAACATCAAAGAGTCCGGTCGGCTAACCGAGCAAGTGCCCATCCGAGGGTCAAAACGGAGAAAACTCACTTTCTCCTCAACATTCGCGTAAGATCTCGATCAAACGGCTCAGATCATGCCAGCACCACTACACGACAAGATAGTGTTTTCTTGGAAACTGTGCCCGCCTCGAGATCCGCGCTGAGATCAACGGCTCAGATCGCTCCAGCAGCACTAAACGACAAGATAGTGTTTTCTTGGAAACTGTGCCCGCCTCGAGATCCGCGTTGAGATCTGACGGCTCAGATCGCTCCACGTCGCTCGATATTCCGAGCCGAGCGACTAGCGATCCGACCCACTCGCGCCTCTTCTTCGCCCCAAGGGTCTTCCTAGCCCAAGAGTCTTCCAAGCACAAGGGTCTTCCTAGCACATCTTCTCCGCCCCTAGGAGTGGAACTCCTCTTCCAAAATCCCCAAGACCAAAGTACTTATCAACTTCATGAAGACAAGTATGTTGCGGGGCTATTTTGACCATGAAGGAGGGTGAATCTTCATCCCACTCCTGAAGAGAAGTTGTAGATCTTCGAACTAGCTTCGAAACGAGGGGTCGCACACCCCGATCGGACCTCCGTAGCACCGGGAAAGTGGATCTCAATACAGCTGCGCCGAATAGCTCGGGAATCCGAGCCGACCCACTCGCGCGAGGGAGAAATCCGAACTGAACCCGAGCAAGAATCCGAGCTCTTCCCATCCGAGCCCCAACATCAAAGAGCCCGGTCGGCTAACCGAGCAAGTGCCCATCCGAGCGTTAAAACGGAGAAAACTCACTTTCTCTTCAACATTCGTGTAAGATCTCGATCAGACGGCCCAGATCTTGCCAGCGACGCTAAACGACAAGATAGCGTTTTCTTGGGAATTGAGCCCGTCTCGAGATTCGCGCCACCATCCAACGGCCCAGATCGAGCCACGTAGCTCGGATCTCCAATCCGAGCTACTGCCCTACCGAGCTGCAAAATGGCCAAAAAATTGCCTCAAAATTCGCGCTCGGATTCGCCGAACAAAAAAAAAAGAAAAAAAGAAAAAAAAAGAGGGGGCACAAGGGGCCGGGTTCGGACCCGTTAAGGGGATCCAACCCGAACCCCTTCCCATCTCCTCCTTCAACAAATTCTGGCGCCAAAAACCCATCAGAACAAAAAAAAAAAAAACCAGCTTCTTCGTGAAACAACCGAACTCTTCTGCAATGCTCTGGCTTCACTTCAAGCTCGTCATCTCCACCTCCACTTCGAGAAGCACCAACCGCGTCATCGAGCTCTCACCTCCAAGCTCCATTCCGACTCCGAACCCATTACCGAGCTCACAACTCCACCCTTCACGAGCTCCCCTTGCCATGGTCGACCACTGTTCCTCGCCGACCACCACGTCGCGAGTGCCGACGACCACCTTCGAGCTTCGAACTCCACTCACCGAGCTCCTCTATCCGCCGAAGCAAACGAACGAAGCTCAGCCACTGCGGACCTCCTCTATCGAGCTCGAGCTAACCTCCGAAGCCTCGAACTCCGCTTCGTCGCAAGCTCCATCACCAAGCTCAACCACGCCTCCACTTCGTCACGAGCTCCCCTCGCCGACCTCGTCCTCCACCGAGCTCAAGCTAAGCTCCGACGAGCGCTTCGGCGTCGAGCTCCTCCGACGACGTCGAGCACCCATCGCCAAGCTCGCCAACCCATCAACCTCCGAAGCTTCGAACTCCGCTTCTCCGCAAGCTCCCCAATGCCGACCACAACCTCGTCGGCCTCCACGCTCGAGCCGCTTCCACTAAGCTCCCCTAGCCAAAAGCTCCACCTCCATGGCCGAGCTCCATCTCGCCGACCTATAGTGACGAACCCATTACTGACGAGCTCTTACCCACCGAGCTCGAGAGCTCCACCTTCATCTCCACTACAGTTCCGAGCTCGAGCTCCTCCCTCATCAGGCCGTCGAGGAGCTCTCCAAGCTCCGCCATGGCCTCTCCGAGCTCAAGTCCTCCGCCGAACCCATTACTGACGAGCTCTTCCCCACCGAGCTCAAGAGCTCCACCTTCGTCTCCACTACAGTGCCAAGCTCCACCTCCAACGAGCCCCACTCTGCTCGTCGCCTCTCGCCGAACTCCCAAGCTCCATGTCGTGCTCCCATCCATCACGAGCTCCGCCGTGGCCTTGACGAGCCCCACTCCGCTCGTCGCCTCTCGCCGAGCTCCAGTAGCGCTCTCAGGGACGGAGATGGAGTCGGGGTCGGAAACGTGCATGGGTCGAAGGCTGAGAGAAGAAGACGAAGAAGTAAACAGAACGGGGCGTGGAGAGAAAGAAAAATAAAAAAAATAAAAATAAAAAAATAAAAAAAAATTCACATGGCCCGGTCAGCAGCCGAACAAGTCCCAATCCGAGCTGAAAAACGGAGAAAAATGATACCGAACAACTCCAACCGTTGGATTTTTGCGAAAATCGCGCAAAAATTGATGAACGGCTCAGATCGCGCCACGTCTGCACAAAACGACAAAATAACGATTTTTTGGGAACTGCGCCTCCTCGAGATTCGTGCCGGGATCCGACGGCGCAGATCGCGCCACGTGTCAGGTATTATTTAATTTAATTAGTTTATTTATTTAATTGTTTTTTTATTTAAAAAATCCGAAAAAATATTTTAAAAATCGAAAAAATTAATTAAAAATTCAAAAAATAATTTTTAATTCAGAAAAAATATTTTAAAATTCTGGAAAAATAATTATTAAATTAGAATAATTAATTAATATTTTCGATAATTAATTATTTAATTCGGAAAATGAATAAAAAATTCAAAAAAATGAGAAAAAATTCAGAAAAATCTGGAAAAATCACCAAAAATCCAGAAAATTCTGAGAACATTTTTGGGCATTTTACAAGCCCAGAATAACACCGTTACACCCCAAGCTAGATCCAAAACTCCCTTAAGAACGCCGATAAAATCCTGTACGCCATTAGAACAGTAAAACTACTCCTCAAAGACTGAAAAACTCAGTCTCTAGGAGTGGGGGGCTCGTGATATGGCTAAAAATAGGATTAAATCGGGGCCGTTCACATCGGAGACGAATCTTAAAGCTCAGGGGTAAAACGGTAATTTCACCTACTATCGGGTCCGAAGCGGGTACTGGGTCTCCTTCTCACAGATCCAACAACCCGCGAACGGATCCACCTCAACTGGGTATGGGTCCCGACCCGATACAAACCCAGACCAGTAAGAGGAGATCAGGGTCACTGATTTGACTAAATCAACGGGCCTGATTTGCAGTTATCCTTTCACCGGGAATTAAGGGATTACATTCCTAATCTGATTACGAGGATTTTACGCCTTATCAGATCACAGGAATCACATTCCTAATCTGATCCCAACGGCGACTATAAATACCCCCCACCTACCACTGTTACAGGTTAATCACTTTTTTGCCAACTTAAGCTCTTTTTTAATCATCACTGTTTACTGACAAGAGCGTCGGAGGGTGCGTCGCCGGGATCAACCCCGGTGTTTCGCACTTTCTTTGCAGGTGAGCGGCAGGAATCAGCAGCCCA
The DNA here is from genome assembly GCA_017893485.1 of Hemerocallis citrina. NCBI lineage: Eukaryota > Viridiplantae > Streptophyta > Magnoliopsida > Asparagales > Asphodelaceae > Hemerocallis > Hemerocallis citrina. The sequence goes on from CM030358.1 coordinate 125,880,475, forward strand.
ATCCCGACGAACAGGTTCGGATCCGCTATTCAGGTTTTTCCACGAACCCACAAATTCTATCTGTTTACCCTCACACCAGATTCAGCGCTAACAGATAGATACACATATTTTTTTAATAATTTCTTTTTTCCAGAAACGAGGAAGATATGTTCATCCAATCAACCTCAATCAAGTCTCAATCTTAAACCTTCTAACCTCATTGCTTAAAACTTGAAAGTTGCAAGGTCGGTTGAATTATTATGTGGAGCTAATGAAGCACACCTATAAAACTAGAAGATCGAGTGACGTCTCAATCAATCCTAATTGGCAAATATTTAATTATCTAATTCTATTTTGATTAATGACGTTGAGATTCTAACCATCTCCACCTAGACTTGTTTCGGAAAAAACCTCCAAAATTAGCGTAATCACACCGATTAAGTTCGGTGCAGACTGTGTTAGCATTAAAACAAAATAATCAGTCCATTAATTGATATCATTCATCATCTTCATCTAAACTAGCGTACCCTGTTCAAATTGTACAGACTTTATCTAAAGATATATTAAAACATTAATAACATTCAATAAAAAATTCGGCAGAACCTACCCATATATACAATATTCTCCATGTATAATAATAATCTAATAGATCAACAATCAATAAGTATATAGTAAAGATGTTACAGAAAACATAATCTCGAAACTCAAGCATTTGATAACAATAAGACACCTCCAAACTCAATCACAATAACATTTCAATTGACCAAATGCTTAAATCCCAAGTATATATCCAGCGGATGACTTAAATAAATTGTTCATGATAATAAAATATTCTAATCCACACAGTTAAAATGCAAAACTAATTTTCTAACCACAAATTGTTTAAAGCTATGTAAATACAAAACCAACAAAGAAAACTGTGTACTAATTTCAACATGGTGCTATCAAAATATTTTTTGTAATTTCAACATAGAATCAACATCATCGAGTGACTGAATTCTTCACACATGAACATCACATGTCGGCCTACATAGAAGAAAAAAAACATGAAATGAAAATTTAGTTAATTGCATCACATTAAAAGTTAACAATATGCCCTTCAAATTTGTCAACAACACCAATTAATAAGTGTGGCTTTGTGCAATTATGAAATTATTTGAATAAAAATATCATTGTTATTATTTATCTAATTGAACATAGTGAAGAAAAATGGATATAAACATTACATATTGAGATAAATAACAATATGAATTTTCATATACACCAATAGGATTTTCATGTGATGAAGCTATAGGATTTTCACATACACCAATAGGATATTCAGTAGCATCTTTCTCTCCATGTAATGAAATGTCGAACTCGGAGAAAGTGGGATGAGAAGATAGAAGATGAGGGGTTTTTGTTTTTTCTTTTTCTGTAAATTGAGTACACGGGTTAGCACGTGTTAGTCCATACTTTGGCCCCCCTTTCTCTATTTCAAAATGGAGAAAGAAGTAGTCCTATTTGTATAATGTGTTAACAGAGCTAATCCTTCTCTTTAAGATTACGAAAGTATATAATATGATTACTTTTGTATTTTTATCAATTAAACCAAATACCTCTACTTCTAAACCAAATACTACAAAATAACTTTTTTGTGAGGCTTGGATGTAGTAAACCAAAGAAAATAAAGTTGCATAATTAGTTTTGCATTGACACCTACAGTAGCTAAAGGTAATGGGAGAAGTTATACATATATACAAACAATCCCTACTAGAGGAGTTTGATGTATAGTCACTGACAAATGTATTCGATTATCCTCCAGTAGGGTAAAATTTGGGAGAGCTGAAAGTGTCATGAGCAAATTTCTTCTGAATCAGTTTTGGAGCAATGTCATATTTAGAGGTAAACTGGGAATATCCTGCAACACGTCATTATCAACTAAGGTTTTTATGTAAGGATCCATATCCGATTCATGCCTCCCAAGTGATTGAATAAGAATAAAAACATTGGATTGAATTTTATTGGTGTTTTCTGTTACAACGGTTTTTTTATGGCTGAGAAACAAATCTAAATTTCATACAAAGTAGCTAAATACGCATATTCACTATTATGAGTAACTATTAGTCTATTATCTTTATGCATCACTATCTCACTCGCCTCTCTATGTTTGGCAGTCTCATAAAATCCACAGGAATTCCAAGGGTGAAAGATGCAGGGATATGTTAGTTCTCTTTAAATATCATCTGTCTCCTTTCCAGTTGGGCTACTTTTCGTTTTAAAGTCTCACTGGGTACCAGACTGTTTTATATTCCTAAATTTATATAATTCTTTTGCATACCCAATAAAATTAATTTCTAATTACATGCTTTCTTTGATTTCTTTTTTGGAATAATATCATATATAGTTCCATGCTTATTCATTTACAACTTGAACATGCATTGAACAAATTAAGTATCGATAAGACTATAATTAACCATTAATTGAAGATGCCCCTACTGCAATACTTAAAAGTGTTAGGACTATACTTAGCATTAATCCATTGCACTACTACAATACTTAAAGTGTTAAGACTCAAGATCCAATATCTTCGACCTCAAAAGAAATAGAATAGATTTCCAATAATTCATCTTCAATTAAATATAATTAGCCATTAATTGAAGATGCCTCTAAAGATTGCTACCGAAAGAATTGGTAACTTATCAAGTCGATGATTCATATCTACATCACAGGAAATAACAACAAAACGGGATTCATTTTTATTTTAAAATTTTACACATCAAAATGTATTTCAATTTTAAATAGAAATATACCTGGTTAATAGATTCTTCCAACTCAGGATCGGGATGAGGGATCCGATCGAAATGCTCACCGAACTCGACGTGAACCTGCATTAAATTACCAAAAAATAAAAATGGTATTCACTCATATACCTAGTTACCAGACTTGATATGTTAGTTCTCTTTAAATATCATATGTCTCCTTTCCAGTTGGGCTACTTGTCGATTTAAAGTCTCACTGGGTACCAGACTGTTTTATATTCCTAAATTTATAGAATTCTTTTGCATACCCAATAGAATTAATTTCTATTTACACGCTTTCTTCGATTTCTTTTTTGGAATAATATCATATATAGTTCCATGCTTATTCATTTACAACTTGAACATGCATTGAACAAACTAAGTACCGATAAGACTATAATTTACCATTAATTGAAGATGCCCCTACTGCAATACTTAAAAGTATTAGGACTATAATTAACCATTAATCCATTGCACTACTGCAATACTTAAAGTGTTAAGACTCAAGATCCAATATCTTCGACCTCAAAAGAAATAGAATATATTTCCAATAATTCACCTTCAATTAAATATAATTAGCCATTAATTGAAGATGCCTCTAAAGATTGCTACCGAAAGAATTGGTAACTTATCAAGTCGATGATTCCATATTTACATCACAGAAAATAACAACAAAAGGGGATTCATTTTTATTTTAAAATTTTACACATCAAAATGTATTTCAATTTAAAATAGAAATATACCTGGTTAATAGATTCTTCCAACTCAGGATCGGGATGAGGGATCCGAACGAAATGCTCACCGAACTCGACGTGAACCTGCATTAAATTACCAAAAAATAAAAATGGTATTCACTCATTTTAAATCTAACAATGTTGTTTAAAAGAAGAAAATAAAAATTGAAATTGAAATGGTTTGTCAAAAAAAAAGGTTAATTAAGCTTATTAGAGCACTTCCTTGTTACACTGATTTTTAGACTGAGCACTTAATCTTTATTTTGGAAAGGATTGTTTCTACATAGGTCCACGATAAAGATTACTGTAATTATTTTTTCATTAGTCCAGCAAACAACTCCACATTGAAAGCCTCAATCACATAATAATAATTACGGTAATCTTTGCAAAATTACTGTAATTATAAACAATGACAAAGTGGCATCTCTTTGAAAGTGGCATCTCTTTGAAAGTGGCATCAATAACATTTACCAAAAGATAAATTACAGTAATTATAAATAATGACAAAGTGGCATCTCTTCGAAAGTGGCATCTCTTTGAATGTTATTGATGGACCACCTTCAAAATGACAAAGTGGCATATCTTTGAAAGTGTTTATACTTATCAAAGATAATTACAGTAATTTTGCAAAGTGGCATCAATAACATTATTTATAATTATAATCCACTGAATAAAAAAATGTTAAGTAAAAGGGGACTTACGATGGAGGGTAGAGACGCGGGATCAACGACGGACGGCGACGATGACGGGCGGGATCGGAGCGGGATCAACGATGGACGGCGACGATGGAAGGTAGGTATCGGGGCGGGGTGGGCGAAGGGCGGCGATAGGGACGGTCGGTGAGGAGATGTGGGTGGGTTTTGGGGTAGGGAGAGTTAGGGTTTGTGAGTTTTGGGAGAGATGTGGAAGAGAATGTTTTTTTTTATGTTTTTTTTAATTAATCTTGTTTTGGCAATTGGTGTGGGCTGCACGTGTCAATCTCTACTTTTGCTCTCCTTTCTTTATTTCAAAATAGAGAAAGGAGAGATGGGATAGGCCTATTTGCTTAAGATATATAATATAATATATATATATAAATAAATTAGAAAATAATATATTAATGTTACTATTGGTGATAACGATAGGAGTGGGAGATATATTTTACGTGGGTCCTCCATGACTTGCAGAATTAGTAATCACACCAATTAAGTTTGGTGCCGACTACATTTGTATTAAAACAAAATACCCAGTCCATTAATTGATATCATTCATCATCTTCATCTAAATTAGAAAATAATCTATTAATGTTACTGTTGATAATAACGATAGGAGTGGGATATATATTTCATGTGGGTCATCCTTTGTCTATGATTAAGAGAACATTAGAAAGAACTCTGAACAAACTAAGCTTATTCAACAATTTTTTAGAAGAAAAATCAAGAAACCCACTAACTTTCCCATTTAAATCAAGAAATCCCATAACGTCATCTTTCGCTCACTAAACCCCCTCCTTTATTCAGTTTTGAATATTATGTTTAAACACAATGGTGAAATGTCTAGTTTGTCCTATTCTTTAATCTTAAAAACCTATGCTGCTTTTCCATTATTCTCACTTTTTTTTTTCCAAACTTCCAAACCATAGAACTAAGGGAACGAAATGAAGAGACATTAGATCGAGGAGAACCCTTTTTTTACCTTGTCACTTTTCAGACTACGAAGGTAAATCAGTAATTTTTTAATCAAGATTTTGGGCACCTAACAATTAAAATAATAGACATGGGTAAAAAAGTCATTTCATAAAGGCTACTTAACAAAATTTTTAAATTTTATTGACATAGAGCAAAAAATAACTCTTTTTTTTTTAAATCTTAATAATGGGAAACAGGTTAAGGGATTTCTTGATTTTTCCCTAACTTTTTATTAATTTTCTTTTTCTTCTCTTCAATTAATTTTTCTAGTAATATGTCGCAGTTTAATGCAAACAGAATTTGAATCTTTCAAAATTCCGGTCTACTGCAAAAAATTTTTGCAATTATATTATAACACAAATAAAAGTATAGAAGTTTTTTGCTTTCCATTTTTAAAAAGAAAAAAATAGAGTATAGCCACACCGTTTTATTAATAAGATAGTAATCAAATAAATTCAGGAATAAAACTAGGCAAAAGTACAAGTAGGTAAGCTAAAATGAAAAGAAAAAGTTAAAGTTAATCTCCAACATCCCTAGATAGGTAAGAAAAATGTCAAACAGGAAAAGAAAACAATGATCAAGTACATGAAATAGAAATTCCTCGAACAACAACTTTCGACGGTGAGATCATCAGTCAAGGGTCTATCTGATCTCTATCTTCTTGTCACCGTACTCATCCACCTAGAATGCTCTAGCATCCGTCCCCCTGACATTCATCCCCTTGACCCCGCTTCTACTATTGAAGCCCAAAGAAAATAAGATACAAGATTTGAGTTAATCTATACTACAAAAAATATCATTTTTTCCGGTGTTCGGATAAATCGTGAGGATAGGTGGGGGAATAAAACCTGCTTGGTCTATCCCAACGTTTTGTAATAATATCCCGGCGTTTTAGTATGAAACACCGGGGTACATTAGTCTATCCCGACGTTTCCTATTTAAAAACGCTGAAAGACCTCCCCTCTCTCATTTCTATCCTCGTGTTCTTCCTCACTCACTCTCACTCTCACTCTCTACAAATTCCAAAAACCTAGAATTTCAAAAAAAATCCCCCAAAAATGAACTCCATCGCCCTCTCCGTGCCACCTACTCCGTCTCCGCCTCGCCGTCAAGGGTCTCGATCTCCGTCCGCACCGCCGCATCGAAGTCGGCGGCGCCAGCGAGGAAGCCGCTGGGGATAACAAAGCCGAAGCCGAAGCCGGTGTTGGCGGCACTGCAGGTGGTGGTGGGGTTTCTAACGGGAATGCGGCTGTAAGTTCTTCTTCTCTTTCCTCCCAATTTCTTATTAACTAGGGTTTTTCAATTTTTCCTCTTTCTGATTATGGTATGATCTTAGAAAGCGGGGGAAACCGCAAGTAGTTTGGAGAAGATCAAGTGCCAGCTGGCATCGCGTTCGGGTTGGACTCAGCTGCAAGGCCCGCTTCTCAGAGCATTTGTAGTCGTTATTGCCAAATTTTGGCTATTTGGCTTATAGCAAATAGGAAAAATAGCTTTCGTTGTAGTCGTTGTAAGTTAAAATTTGGCCAAACGGTAAATTATCTTCCGTCCTTTGATTTTTTTTAAAAGAATATTATTTTTTTTAAAAAACAATGATAGTGACATTTTATCTTAAAAAAAACTGAAAAACAAAAACAAAAAAAATTGGGTGAGAATGCCTTGGACGATGTATAATCTCCCGGCCTACAATTTTTTGTTTTGTTTTTTAGTATAGGACGGTTGATTATCTACCGTCCGAAAATTTATTAAGAAAAAATTGCAAAATTTTTTGGGACGGTGTATAATCTCCCATCCGATTATTTTATTAATAAATTTTTTTTTGGGACGGTGTATAATCTCCCATCCGATTATTTTATTAATAAATTTTTTTTGGGACGGTGTATAATCTCCCGTCCGATTATTTTATTAATAAAAAAAATTTTGGGACGACGTATAATCTCCCGTCCGATTGTTTTATTAATAAATTTTTTTTTTGGGACGGTGTATAATCTCCCGTCCGATCTTCAAATGAAAATTAATATATCGTCGGGCTATGATTTCCATTGAGCCAATTCGATTGCCAAATATGGCTGGCTACAGTTAAAAAAATTCAAAAAATGGCTAAATAGCCAACAACTGTAGAGGGTCCCAAGCTATTTTTTGGAAAAAATGGCTAAATAGCCAACGACTACAGATGCTCTCAAGCGATCCGAAATGGTGAGTTGGATCCCTCACACAGTTAGATTTGAGCTTAGAGCATCCACAATGGTGTTTCTCAAATATGAGAAAATGGCAAAAATAGAAATAGGAAATAGGACGGAAGCATGCAGTGGTCGTTTGTTAAAATTTTCTCAAAAAAATAACCAGACGGAACAAGTTGTATCGTCTAGCATGTTGATTAAAAAAATAATTAAAAAATCGAATGAGACAGGACATGTTGTCCCGTCCCTCCAAATTTTTAAATTTTTTATTAAATATTAATCAGTTATTAAATAATAATTAGTAACTAAATAATTATTAGTTAATTAATTATTGATTAAAAAATACTAAATATTTATTAAATACTTAGTAATAGTGCTTAGAATGTTAAGTTATTGGGTTAATGAGGTGAAAGTGACAGTTGGTCTTCAAACGGAACATGTTGTTCCGTTTGTCTAATTTTGAGATCGGACGCAACAACATGTCCATCCCATCCATTTCTTTTTATTATTAGTTTTTTTATAATTTAGACGGAACAACATGTTCCGTCTGATATTTTATTATAAAAAAAATTGTTAAAAAATCGGGACGAAACAACTTGTTTCGTCCGATGCGATTAAAAAAAAATATTTGGGATATTGTTCCGTCCCCTATATTTTGAGAATCACCAATTCGTTTATCAAATATGAGAACGGCTGTAACGATTTTGTCATAATACGACAAAATAGTAAATGACTGTAGACATTTATATCTCAAAATCTGGAAATTTGGCAAATATAGCAAACGGCTGTGGATGCTCTTGGCAGTTGATAAAATGCAAACTTTTTGAGTGTTGACTGATTGCGTAGGGGTAATTGAAGCATAACTTGGGGGAACTGTGTGCGATTGATTTTAATTTGTTGTTAATTATATGTGTTTGTTCGATTAGATGTGTGACAGATATTTGTAGGGAGAAAGGGAAATAGATCTTCATATGGTAATGGTTGATTTAGAGAAGACATGTATACTCGCTGTATTAATGTGCCTGTTAACAGGTTAACAGGTTTGAGAGAGAGTAGAACAATTGATTGGGAATGATTAGCAATCACACTTGTCTAATCGCTATATTTGTGATTTACGGTTTTATTCTGTCTCGTCTTCTCGCCTTTCTTCTTCTTGTTCCTCTTCCCTTTGCTTCCTCCTCGATCTCCTCCTAGTCCTTTTTTTCGTTTTCATCTTATTTTGAAGAAGCAACTGTTGAAAGTTTGTTTAATTGTTTGCTTTGTTGTTTTGAATAAGTCAATGAAGTTGATTTTCAGTTCATAATACATTCTCTGTTCCTTCTAGTTTGTTTCAATTACTGTTGAATTTAATTAAAACAAACTAGAAGGAACATAAATGAACTCAAAATCAACTTCATTGACTTATTCAAAACAAGAAAGCAAACAACTAAAGAAACTTTCAATAGCAACGACTACCAACCATGCCACACTTATATTTTGCCGGGAACAAGTCTTTGTGTGCATGTTATGAAATTTTTGTTGAATAAAATAATATCTTGGACGCCATAATTTGTCTTAAGCTATCATATACAATATTTGTTAGAATTTGAATTTCATAAAATAGAAAACTGCTAACAATGTTTGTGGAGAAATGCAATTAAAGGAAGAACAAACCAGATACTTCAATATAGAGTCGAGATAAAGATCTCCGTTCTTAAAGAAAAATTTGCCCCGTAGTGTAATGGTGGTTGAGGAATTGCCCCCCAGGATACAACTGTATTACCTTTCTCTGAAAAGCAGCACCCTAGCTTCAGAGATCTCAGCGAACCAGTAGTTGTGTTGTACTCTCAGACTTTGACTCAGAGGAAGAAGAAGAAGGAGATTTGAAAACTCTGTGTACTGGAAGATAAAATTCACTGGTCTTATAGAAGAAGATGAGTAACTAAAGGGTCTATTACTTTGTAACAGCAGAGTAATAGTTCAAAAAACATAACTGATGAGTCATTACTTTGCTGTTACATAGTATTGGTACCAGTTACAGAATTTGAAAAGCCTCAACAGTAAACTGGGAAAAAATTTTGGAGCGGGGCAAAAAAAATATAGGCCAGAGCCAAGCCAAGCCAAACCAAGCCAAGCCAAGCCGGGGCCAAGCGCGCGCGCATGTGTGTTTGTAATTTTGGCTAGGTCATCTCTCCACTACATGTTATTGGTAGCCTCAGGGCTACGCCTTTTAGTCCATTTTTTTAGCTTATATACTAGATAAATCTTTCCAATCTTCCGATGTGAGACTATCCATTCCAAATTCCCAAGTTAGTACATTTCGAGTACCGAACTTAGGACTTACATTTCTCGTTCGTACCGAAAAATATTTTTGGAAAATAAGTACATTACGGAATAGTACTTGATGAGAGGAACGTAATCCAATCACTTTCTGGTGCCGCCGGTGGCCGGAGCCCATCGGAATCCGGCCCGAAAAATATCCCAAAAATATTTCCAATAATCCCCCACATGAATGGAAATGACCTGACTATGCAATCCAGACACGACAGAAAAAGACATGACAGAAAAAGACATGACAGAAAAAACTGTGAGAGTACAATCGAAAAATTACTACATCAGGAATGATCGTAATTTTTCAACTTTGAACCACCCTTGGTGAGTAGCCATCGGATTCACTTGATCAGGTAGTGAACATGATGTCTTGAACTACTCGGACTTTGATGTGAACCTAGACAATAACTATCACACAGTTTCATTTCCTCACAGAACTAGGTTCTCTTGTTGTGTTCATTTTGGCCTTGAACACCCCTGATTAATCGTGAGTGAACTTGGAGAATGTAGCATCTCTTCATTCTCCTAGAAACGGTCTCATTTCACACTCACAAGGTGATTGCCCATAAAGAGTATCCTGCCATACCCCACTTTTATTTCAAAGCTATGAGAATCATTAAAAGTCAAGCTTATCCTAACCCCTTACAGGCAGCACTATTTTATCATCCTAAGAGTGGGTACGAGATTTTAATCTCTCAGTGCTCACGTCGATTCAAAAAGATTTAGTTGTCCCCTTAAACCTAGATCTTGGGATCTTCAATTCCTAGGTAGGGTTTCCATCAAGTATCCTTTTTCGTCATAGGCTTTAAACCCATTCCTCTTGATGATCTCACAACTTGCTATCGTGACAAACCTTTAGTAAATGGATCCACTAGGTTGTCGACCGGTTTTATATACTTTATAGAGATTATTCCATTTGAGAGCAATTATCTAATAGTTTTGTGTCGCCTTCTGATATGACGAGACTTACCATTATACATACAACTCAGTTTCCTTGCTATAGTCGATTGGCTGTCACAGTGTATACATATAGCAGACACCGATTTTTTCCACATGGGAATATCCTCTAAAAAGTTTCGATGCCACTCTGCTTCCTCTGCTGCTTTGTCTGAAGCAATAAATTCAGATTCCTGGTGAATCTGGCTAGTAACGTTTGTTTAGAGAATTTCTATGACACAGCTGCACCACTAAGAATGAAGACATACCCACTTGTGGATTTTGAGTTCTTGGAGTCCGATATCAAGTTGGTATCACTATAGGCTTCTAGTACTGCTGGATATCTGGTGTAATGCAGTCCATAACTCTGAGTATGTTGTAAGTAGTTCAATACTCTGGTTATTTCTTTTCAGTGACTTCATCTTGGATTACTTGTGTAGCGGCTCAGTATATTTATTGACTGTACCAAGTCTGGTCTTGTACAATTTGTTAAGTACATCAGACTACTGATTACACGTGCATATTCTAATTGTAATCAGGGAGAAGGCTGCCCCCGGCAGTAGGGTCCACCTAGGTGGCGGCCAAAGGACCTTCGGAGCGGCCTCCGAAGAAGTCGAAGAGAAGCCACCCGTCTAGGGAGCCGAAGGAGTCGGAGCTGAGCTCCAGTAGTAAGAAGGTGGCGGAGGTTCTGAGGTTAGGGACCCCAGCACTTCGCCCTGATACCCAGGAGATGGTGGGCAGAAGGGGACTAAGGCCGTTCGCCCCGGATTGGGCGGTTAAGGAGGGCAACACCATGACAGAGGGCCCGATCGCGATGGAGATGGCGGAGAAGCTCATCACAGAGCGTGACCGGATGACTCTGGCGATGGAGACATCCGAGACGGCCTACATGAAGTAGGCTCAGGCGTAGGTCGCGGTAAGTATTTGTTAGTTATCCGCTTTGTGTTTAGTATTTATGAATTCTGCGTCAAACTCAATTCTCCTCGGCTAGGCGCTGCTGCATGGGGCATATCTAAGGAAGTGCCTAGAGAAGGAGGTTCAGCTCAAGAAGGGGAATGCCGAGCAGTACATCCGAGAGGGAAAGAAGCTGAAGGACGCGCTGACGGCAGCTCAGGGAGCTCATGCGCTCCTCCAAGCAGAGATGGCTACTCTGCAGGATCAGCATGCGCGTGAGATCGTGGCGGTTTGTTCAGTAGAGAAGTTGGCGTATGACGAGCTGGAGATGTCCTCCGTGGATGAGCAGATCCAAGCTCAAGACGACGCCTACGATCGGGCCAAGAAGCACTTCCTGCACCTCTACCCGGAGGCCAAGATCGACCACCTAAACTACGGGTGGGTGCCTCTCGTGCTTTCACTGACCCCTGGGGGCGAATAAGACGAGGCTCCAAAGGACCCTCGTCTGGAGGAGGAGGCAGGGGGTGAACCGGCTATCGAAGAGGTGCCAAAGTAGTGTAGGATTTTTGCTTTCTTTTTGATTTGTACTTTCCTAGTGCGGACTGGCCACCACTTTTTGTAACAGAATTTTTGAACTTATAAAAACAAAATTTTGGCCAACCCTCTGTGACTTTTTGTTTTTTAGCCAGCTTTCTCACTGAATCGTTGCCTCTCTTCTGTTTTTGCTAGATGAACGAGACTGCCGGGGCCGACCTCAGTTCCGCAAAGGTCCGGTGACTTCGAAATAAGTTGGAGTCCAAGGAGAGTGTGCTGATCAGCTATCGTAAGAAGGCTCGGAACCGAAAAGCTGCGGTAGACTATTTTATGAACAAGTTTAAGGAGCTCAGTCTCGAGGTAGCTCGTCTGAAGAAGGCCCTAGCCGACCGCGATTGGGGGAGTGCCGAGATGAACTGGGCTTTATCTGATGCCTCCACTAGGCGTCCGACCTCCAAATCCGTTCTTCACGAGGTCGTTGTTGAGAAGGAGCTGGAGATTCAGAGGTTGAAGGTGTTGCTAGGCGTCGGACAACCTCGGTTCGGCCGTCCGGAAACAGGAGGCCCCTCTGTCTTAGGCTCCTTGTCGACCCTGTATCTGGTGATGGCGAGGCCTGCTAACGCGCAGAGCTCGGTTGCAGGGATGCCGACAATGGCTATGCCCAAGGTGGGAGATGAGATTGCTGGAGGGCAGAGCCGTTCCGCCGGGCTAGAGGTGGCTCTTGTGAGCCTGAGCATCTGGGGAGATACCCTTAGGTAGAAGTTTAGAGAGAATGTTGTAACGTTTTTAAATTTTACTGTAGCATTTGAGAGTGTTTATGAATAAGACTTGATTCGTCCGACCCTTGTTGACTTAGAAAAATTAGGATGTTGACTGCCCCTCGAACTGGGCTCCGAACCCCCTGCTTTGCTCGGGAGTCGAGCCGCGTCATTCTCCGATAGCACTTAATGGGGGACATTTAATCTTCCGATAACACTTAATGGGGGACGTTTTATCTTCCGTCGTTTGAACTCCCCAATGTCATAAATGCGCTTCACCGGAGGGCTATATAACCCTTACCCTTTCACCAGAAGTTCATCAGAAATTGTCTCACTTCACCATGAAATCCCGCCGCCGGTGACTTTCCTGCCACCTTCTGACAATTCGGGGTTGGGGCTCCGAGAGCCGTTTACCCCGAGTTGTCAGCGGGTGAAAGGTGGGTCAACCCCGGGGGCAGAACTCGGGGTGCTTGCCGAAGGCAGGCACCCTAAAACAAAATTTTTGGCCGAGAGTCCCGGATCGGAGGCTTCCCTGCCACCCTCTGACAATTCGGGGTTTCGGTTCCGAGCACCATTTACCCCAAGTTGTCAGCGGGTGAGAGGTGGGTCGACCCTAAGTTCGGGGCTCGGGGCGTTTGCCGAAGGCGAGCGCCCTAAATCTTAATAAAAACTTTTGGATAGGGAGGAAAGCTAGAATCCCGAAGGCCGAGCCCCCGTATCTTGGGAGAGTTTTTGGGTAATGGCTCAGGGTATTGCCAAGCATGAAGCCTTTTTAGCGTGAGAAAGCTAGGGCATGGCTCGAGGTGAGTGCCGAGGGTCGAGCCTCCTTAACTTGGAGATGAGTTGTCGGGTTGTGGCTCGGAGGTACTGCCGAGTGTAAAGCCCTGTTAGCTTGAGAAAGCTAGGGCGTGGCTCAAGGTGAGTGCCGAGGGTCGAGCCCCCTTAACGTAAGAGAAAAGTTGTCGGGTTGTGGCTTGGAGGCACTGCCAAGCGCGAAGCCCTATTAGCTTGAGAAAGCTAGGACGTGGCTTGAGGTGAGTGCCGAGGGTCGAGCCCCCTTAACTTGGGAGAAGAGTTATCGAGTTCTGGCTTGGAGGCACTGCCGAGTGCGAAGCCCTATTAGTTTGAGAAAGCTAGGGCGTGGCTTGAGGTGAGTGCCGAGGGTCGAGCCCCCTTAACTTGGGAAAAGAGTTGTCGAGTTCTGGCTTAGAGGTACTGCCGAGCGCGAAGCCCTGTTAACTTGAGAAAGCTAGGGCGTGGCTTGAGGTGAGTGCTGAGGGTCAAGCCCCTTTAACTTGGGAGAAGATTTGTCTGGTTGTGGCTCAGAGGCACTGCCGAGTGCGAAACCCTGTTAGCTTGAGAAAGCTAGGGCGTGGCTCGAGGTGAGTGCCGAGGGTCGAGCCCTCTTAACGTAAGAGAAGAGTTGTCGGGTTGTGGTTTGGAGGCACTGCCGAATGCGAAGCCCTGTTAGCTTGAGAAAGCTATGGCGTGGCTCGAGGTGAGTGCCGAGGGTCGAGCCCCCTTAATGTAAGAGAAGAGTTGTTGGGTTATGGCTCAGAGGCACTGCCGAGCGCAAAGCCCTATTAGCTTGAGAAAGCTATGGTGTGGCTCGAGGTGAGTGCCGAGGGTCGAGCCCCCTTAACGTAAAAGAAGAGTTGTTGGGAAGCCCTGTTAGCTTGAGAAAGCTAGGGCGTGGCTTGAGGTGAGTGTCAAGGGTCAAGCCCCCTTAACTTGGGAGAAGAGTTATCAGTTTCTGGCTTAGAGGCACTGCCGAGCTCGAAGCCCTGTTAGATTGAGAAAGATAGGGCGTGGCTCGAGGTGAGTGCCGAGGGTTGAGCCCCCTTAACTTGGGACAAGATTTGTCTGGTTGTGGATTGGAGGCACTGCCGAGTGCGAAGCCCTGTTAGCTTGAGAAAGCTAGGGCGTGGCTTGAGGTGAGTGTCGAGGGTCGAGCCCCCTTAACGTAAGAGAAGAGTTGTCGGGTTGTGGCTCGGAGGCACTATCGAGCGCGAAGCCCTGTTAGCTTGAGGAAGCTACGGTGTGACTCGAGGTGAGTTCCAAGGGTCGAGCCACCATAACTTGTTGGAAAAACTTTGGTGTGGCTTGATGTTACAACCGAGTGCTGAGCCCTAAAACTTGTTAGAAAAGATTCGGTATGGCTCGAGGTTACAACCGAGCAACAAGCCCCAAAACTTGTTGGTAAAGCTTGGGTATGGCTCGAGGTTACTGCCGAGGGTCGAGCCCTCTTAACCTGGCGAAAAAATAAAACAAAGTGTAGGAGAAAACATAAAGTTTACACTTTGTTATTTACAAAAGGGAATAGCACGTAAGTGCCGATTACAATAGGTCGGTTATATAAGTCTAGCTCTCTCCTTCGAGGAACTTAATGAGGTGCTCTGCATTCCAGGACCTCTTGATTATCCTGCCCCCCTGGTCTGCGAGTCGGTACGTGTCAGGACAGACCACTTCGGAGACCTTGTAAGGGCCCTCCCAATTATGCGAGAGTTTCTGCTTTCCTCTGGGGTCGGAGACCGCGACCTTTCTGAGCACGAGGTCACCCTACTTGATGTCCGCCGGGCGGACCTTCTTCTTGTATAATTTTTCGACCCTTTGTTGGTATATACGTCTGCGAATGGTTGATCTTTCCCTGACCTCGTTGATGAGGTCCAGATTGACTCTGAGGTCCGAATAGTTGTCTTTCTGGCTGAAGGCCATGATCGTGGGTGAGGGGAGGCCAATCTCAAGAGGGATAACAGCCACAGCACCGTAGGTGAGGTTGAAGGGGGACTTGCCCATAGGGATCCTCTTAGTTGTTCGGTGCGCCCAGAGTACGCTAGGTAGCTTGTCGACCCATAGCCCCTTGGGTGAATTATCCAGCCGCTTCTTGAGGCCGACTAGGATCTGGTGGTTCGCATTTTCATTTTGGCCATTAGACCGGGGGTGGCACACCAATAAGAAGCGTTGGCAAATGCCGATGTCTTCGCAGAACTTTCGAAAGTTTTTACCCGCGAACTGGGTCCCGTTGTCGGTGATAAGTACCTGTGGGATCCCGAATTGGCAGATGATGTTCCTCCAGAAGAATTGTTGGGTCTGATGCTTGGTAATCGTGGCCAGGGGTTCGGCCTCGATCCATTTTGTGAAGTAGTCGATGGCTACCAACAGAAATTTCCTTTGACCCGTCGCTTATGGGAAGGAGCCGACCAGGTTCATCCCCCACATAGCGAAAGGGGTCGGGCTAGATAGGGATCGGAGGTTGGCCTGGGGAAGCCTCTTTACCGACGAGAATCTTTGGCATGGGCCGCATCGCCTGACGAGGTCTTGGGAGTCTTGCAGCATTGTAGGCCAGTAGTACCTGTGATTTAAAGCCTTTCGGGCGAGTGACCTGCTCCCCATGTGGCATCCGCTGATCCCCCTTGTGCATTTCCTTCAGAGCATACTTTGCCTCGTCTAGAGTTAGGCAATGGAGGTAGGGCCTACCGTTGGCTGATGTGTATGAGCGTTTGAAGAGCGTTCCTTCAATCAGGGTGAATCTTTCGGAGCGGACCCTGATCCTTCTTGCTTCGGCCTGATCTTGAGGGAGCTCGTCGTCCAAAAGAATTTTCGATTGGGTGTCGTCCAGTTGTCTGGTTGGAGATTAGTGTTGAGGCAGGAGGCATCGGGGGGTCGATGCTGGGCTTGAGGAGGACCTCGATCAGGACGGTACGGTCGAGCCCCTCGAAGGAAGACGAGGCGAGCTTCGACAATGAATCTGCCTGGGTGTTCTGTTCCCTGAGGATTTGTTCTAACCGAGTGGTATTCGAAAGATGATAAGAAATGATGGGCCACCGCCAACTACTGTACCATTCGGGTGTCACGAGCTTCGTACTCCCCGGTAATCTGGTTGTTCACGAGATAGGAGTCGCTAAAGGCCTTGAAGTGTCTGGATCCGGCCTTGTGTGCTAGGGTGAGCCCAACAATCATAGCTTCATATTCTGCTTCGTTATTCGAGGCCAGAAAATTCAGATGGAGAGAATAATGGAGGACGAAATTATCGGGACCCTTCAAAATGACGCCTGCTCGGCTGCTCCGCTCCCTCCCTCGCAAGACAAGTCGTCGACATAAACCTCCCACATCGGGTCGGCTTCCTGGATGTTGGACGGCACGAAAATAGTGCATTCCGTGATGAATTTGGCGAGGGCCTGTCCTTTCATGGCTGTCCTAGGTTGGTAGCTGATGTCGTACTAACTCAGCTCGATCGACCATTTGACCAAGTGGCCGAAAGTCTTAGGCTTGTGAAGGACGGCCTTGAGGGGCTGGTCCGTAAGGAACTGAATGGAGTGTGCTTGGATATAAGGGCGAACCTTTCGCGCGGCCATCACAAGTGCGTAGGCTACCTTCTCCATTTTGGTGTACCACGTCTCTGCCGAGAGCAAGACTTTGTTTACGTAGTACAGAGGCTTCTGGACACCGTCATCTTCCCGAACAAGGACAACATTGAGGGCGCTCTCCGAGGCTGAGAGATATAGTTGAAGTGGTTCGCCCAGTTCAGGTTTACTCAAGAGTGGAGGGTTGGTGAGATAAGACTTCAGTTTTTCGAATGCCTGCTGCTGGGTGTCCCCCCCACTCGAAGCCTTTGGCTCCCCGGAGAGCATTGAAGAAGAGGAGTGACTTCTCCTCTGATTTCGAGAAGAAGAGGTCGATGGCCGCCAGCCTCCCCGTTAGGCGCTGAACTTCTTTAACATTCCGAGGAGGGGCCATGTCTATAATGGCCTGGATCTTTTCAGGGTTCACCTCGATGCCGTGCTGGCTAACGACGAACCCGAGAAACTTCTTAGAGGAGATGTCGAAGGCGCACTTGGCGGGATTGAGCCTCATGTTATGTGCTCGGAGGACGCCAAATGTTTCTTCAAGATCGTTCACATGGTCTTGACCTTGCTGGCTTTTGACGAGCATGTCGTCGATGTATACCTCCATATTGCGATCGATCTGATCTTTGAAGACCCGGTTGACGAGCCTCTGGTAGGTGACTCTGGCATTCTTAAGCCCGAAGGGCATGACCCGGTAGTAATATAGGCCTTGGTCGGTCACGAAAGACGTCTTGGCAATGTCGGGAGGGAACATGCGAATTTGGTTATAGCCTGAAAAGGCATCCATGAACATTAGCAGCTCGTAACCCAATATCGCATCGATTAGGGCGTCGATGCTTGGAAGAGGAAAGGGGTCTTTCGGGCACACATTGTTGAGGTCTGTGAAGTCTATGCAGATCCTCTAGCTTCCACTGGCCTTCTTCACCATAACGACGTTGGCCAGCCACTCCGGGTAGCTGACCTACTGAATGAATCGAGCAGACAAAAGTTTGTCTACCTTAATCTTTAGAGCTTGGTGCCTATCCAGAGCAAACTTGCACCGCTTCTGATGAATGGGCATGGAGCTTGAGGCGATGCTCAATCGGTGCATGATCAGGTCCTCTGAAATCCCAGGCATGTCAGACGGGATCTAGGCGAAGAGGTGGATGTTGCGGCGGATGCAATCAATTAGGCCTTGCTTCAAGTCTGGGGATAGGGTGCAGCTCACACGAAGATGTTTAGATTTTTCATCTGCCCCGAACGAGATTTCCTCCAGCTCATCTGCCGGTTCTGACTCTGGGTGGTCTCTTTCGGGAGGGAGTTCAACTGCGCCGAGGGGAAATACCCCACCCCTGACCACTATTATGTAACACGAACGTGCCGACTCCTGGTTGCCTCGGACGACCCCGACCCTGAGGTCGTTGGGGAACTTTAGTTTCAGATGGTAGGCCAATAGGACGGTCTGGAATGAACAGAGCCCGGGTCGGCCGAGGATGGCGTTGTATGCTGCCTTGACATTGACCACCATGAAGTCCATTGACTCGGTTCGGATGATGGGGGTCGTGCCTGCAATTACATCTAGTGTCACAATCCCCTCAATTTGTTCGGGGACGCCCGAAAACCCGTGAAGGGCGTAACCGGCGGGCTTGAGCTTTTCTCGGGGGAGCTTGAGGTTTTCAAATGCTTTTAAGAACAGAATATTAACTAAGCTGCCATTGTCCACCAGGATACGGCAGACCTCAAAGTTGGCCATGACGAGGCTGATGACGAGGGCATCGTAGTGCGGAAGCCGGACACCTTCGAGGTCTTCTCCCGAGAACAAGACAGCCAGCTGCTGGACACGGGGGGAGGGATGGTCCCAAATAGAATTGACCTTTCGGACGAAGGCCTTACGGGAGGTATTAGAGTCCCCTCCCATGGGTCCGTCGTAGACACAATGGAGGATAGCCGGTCCTCCTGCTTCCGCTGGTTCGGGATCCCGCTCAGGCCGGTGGCTGTTTTCTCGAGGAGGAGGCGAAGACCTCGGGCTCCTTGGTTCTCTTCGATCTTTGGGACTGGTCCGAGCGAACTCCCTCAGATATCCTCGCTGGATGAGGGCTTCGATCTCGTCTTTGAGGGCTTGGCAATGATCTGTATCGTGCCCGATGTCTCGGTAGAAGCGGTAGTAGAAACTTTGGTCTCGCTTCTTACCGTTGTTTCTTCGTTAGGGAGGGGAGCAGATGATCCCTTTGTCCTCGATGTCCAACAAGATTTCTGAAATGTTCTGTGTTAGGGGTGTATATCTCTTGAATTGGGAGATCGGGGGGACCCTTTTGAGACCAGTTGCTTCTTTCACGGCTCTCTTGAAAGGCTCAGCATCATCAACCTTACGCTTCCCCTTAACAGCGACTTCTTTGGTGCCCTCGGGATTGAGTGCCTCCTCTGCTCGGATATACTTCTCGACCCTATTGAGTAGGTCAGGGAAGTCTACGGGTGGCTTCTTGGCTAAGAAAGCCTTGAGCTGGCCGTGGCGGACATTGTGTTGAAAGGCTACAGAGGCAAACCCTGTGTCGAGGGCGGAAACTGACCTCGCCTCGGTGGTGAACCTCCAAACGAACTCCCGGAGGGATTCCCCATCCTTCTATTTGAGGTCCAGAAGGGAAGAGCTCGTCTTCTCGACCTTCCTGCTGGTCACAAAGTGGGCTAGGATATCCGCCTATAGCTGCTCGAAAGAGAATACCGAGCCGGGGGTAAGTTTGGAGAACCATTCCCGAGCCGATCCACGGAGGGTAGCAGGGAAGGCACGGCAGAGGAGGAGATCCGTAGCGCTGTGAATCATCATGAGGGTCTTAAATCCCTCTATATGATCAGCAGGATCACCTTCGCCATTGTAGGTCTCGAATTGGGGAGGCCTGAAATTTCGAGAGATCTCGTCCTCTAAAATTGGGGGGGGGGGGGGGGGAGGAAGGGGGTCCGGTCTGTCGATGACCACGACCCGGTACTGGTCTGCCCTCACTTAAATGGGCGAGGCGGTTCTCCATTTCTTCCAAATGACGAAGGAAGGCGTCTGCCTGTTCCTGGGGACGAGCCGATCTGTAGGACTCGCTGACTCCTGTCCCCGACCGGGGGTCGGAACTGTTGCGAACCTCGGTGGTCTGGCTGCTTCGGATGGCTTGGAGAATCTCTTCCCGAAAATTCTGGAATTCGACCCTTGTGACGGAGGCTTGCCTCACCGGGTCCTGCAGGGGATCGCGCACCTGGGAAGGCTGTCGACGATGGTTCGAGACCGAGTTGGAAGCGGCCTCTCCCCTCGTCGACTGGCCTTCCTGTCCGAGATGATGCGGTGCAAATCAGACATACTTGAAGGTCGAGCTGCGCGGTTGACCCGAGGTTGGTTGGAACCCTGGTCATTCGCGCGTCTATGATGTAGGGGGTCCGAATGTCGTGCCGAGGTGACGGCCCTCCGTGCTTTGGGAGCCATGGAAGGGCTCGGACCCGAGGTAACGACTCTGGCTGGTCTTGGAAGGACGACAATACTTCTAAGGAACTTTCCCACAGACGGTGTCAACCTGATGCGGTTCTTTTTTGGGGTGTGGCTGCACCAGGTGTGATTTCTTGTAATTTTGTGGAAGGAAAATCGTAGGTACTAGCGTCGGTCCGAACCCGGGTAGCGGGAGCGGCTCGGGTATAGAAGCCGAGAGGTAGAGGCCCGGGCGCTCGGCTTGGATCTGGCAGCTTGGATCGGCTCGGCTCGGCTCAGTCTTTTGTACCTGCACTCTGCCTAGAGACACCGGGAGAAGTTCCATCGACAGGCCCTCTGATGATCTAGTCAGTCACTGAGAAAGGTATTGGGTAGCTAGGATTCAGGTGGAGAGAGCGAGATTCCCTTCTACAGTGAGGAGGGGGTCTGTTATTTATAGGCAGAGGCAAATGGATCTGGGACCTAAGCGGGCCGGGTCGGACCCATTTGCTTGTGGGCCTGAGACGGTAACGGCCCATTGGACTTCTGTTGACTTGATGATCAGGGAAGAGCATGTTTTGAGGAGATCCGATGGCCCAGGAAGGGCCACGTCATCTGACCCATATCAATATGTTTGAAATGAGGTTTCTACAGTCGTCTTTGGCAGGTTTTCACAACTGAGATATGAGGTTAAAGTGAGAGCTTAAATAGGCACATCTTTAAGTGGGTGAGCTCAAATAAAGACATAGTATATGTACCACACCTAACTTCACTCGAGCGCTTTAGTAATTAACATGAAAGAGTTCCTAATATTCATTCTGATATAGCTAAAAATCGGATTAAATCAGGACCGTTCAAATCGGGCACAAATCTTAAAGCTTTCAGGGGTAAAACGGTATATCACCTACAGACGGGTCTAAAATGGAAACTGGGTCTTTCTTCAAAGCCCAATAACCTATTAACGGATCTGTCCTATTGGGAATGGGTAGCAGCCCGTTACAAACCAGCCCAGGATATTTAAAGAGTAGTTCAAATTCATGGTTATCTCTACGAAACGATTTAAATTCTATATATTATCCAAAAACACCGAAAAGTAGATAAATCCTTATCTCAAAACGGGTCCCTAAGGTGACTATAAATACCCCTCTCCCCCCACCATAACAAGGTAATCAATCTTCTTCCATATAAAGCTCTTTCATAATCTTCCTGATTACTGACAAGAGTATCGGAGGGTTCGTCATCGGGATCCATCCCGGTGTATCGAACTTTTTGTAGGTTCACGGCAGCGGTAAGAAACCAGTCAAAACACCGGTGAAAGTCAATAGGTTTGCTTATTATTTCCTTCAATAATTCACAAATTCATCTGTTTGCTCCTACACCAAAATCAGCAGTAACAGATTGGCATCGTCTGTGGAAAATGAAAAAGCAATCCAACCTTACTTCACCAGCGAAAGTAGTTTCAAACCATGCATCCGAAAGAGAAGGGGAAGGCAGCGGCCTCTAGCCGAAGAGACACTCATCTTCTTCCTTTTCCTCCAGTCCAAGATGTTCTTCCTCAACAGCCTCCTCCTCAACAAGCCCCTCCAGGGTCTCGGGGGGCTCTAATCGGAGTTGTCCAAAGCAATATCCTCTTCATGACCATGTCTCGGTCCATAATCCTTCACTTGACTTTATGACTTCTCGAAGCCCTCCCAAGCAGGATCTCCGTCAAGTAAATCTTAACTGCCAGCAGGGGGTTGACCTCTGAACTCGCTTGAATGGATGGCGAGCCCTTGAGGGAGTCCATCAACCTGAACACCCAGGGGTCTCGAGAGTCCGGACCCCTCGCAGACCGAAGACCAGAAGATCCCCTCCCCCGAGGAGGCGAAGAGAGTCCCCTCCACGTCATCGGCAGAGAAGTCATACTCCAGTAAGCCGAGCCACACCTAGGGATCGCCGAGCTGGAGGGGCACCAGTCACTCAGGCCGAGCTCCAGTACTTCAAACAAGATATCATGCGAGCTCTTAATATTGCCACGAGTCAGGATCAGCGTGCCCCTAACCCACACCATACTGCCACTCTTGAAGGAGAGTCCTGAGGGTCGAGTAGATCCGACCAAAGGGGTGACTCGGTCCACCGCCGCATCCACGAGATGGAGAGGCGCCTCAATAAGAACAATCCCCAAGAAGAACACTAGACCAATAGGTTCCGTCCCAGCAGACCTCCATTTTCCAGAGCCATCATGGAAGCTCCGATCCTCGAAAACTTTAGGCCGCCCCGCTTCGGAGTCAGACCCGGCCGATCATATCGAGAGTTTTAAAACTCTCGTGATGATTCATCAAGCTTCGGATGTGCTCCTCTGCAAGGCCTTCCCAGCAATGATGAGGGGACCAGTACGAGAGTGATACACCCATCTATCCCCAGCCTCTATCTTCTCATTCGAACAGTTTGAGGAGCTCTTACTCACCCACTTCGTAGGCAGTCGTCGGGCTGAGAAAACAAGTGCATCTTTGGTGACCCTCAGCCAAAGAAAGGGTGAACGCCTAAGAGATTATGTTCGGCACTTCACTGCCGAAGCCCAGTTTATTGCCTCCCTCAACCAATTAGTAGCCTCGGCGGTATTTTGGCACAACGTCACTAATGTCGACCTTAAGGCATTCCTTGCCTAGAAGCCTCCTCGGGACTTCTCAGAACTCCTGCTTAGGAGTGAGAAGTACATCCGAGCGGAAGAGGCTCTCAACACCCCCCCAGTCTTGAGGAATCATCTTTCAAGAATAAACGGAATAATACAAGCAAAGAAGGGTCCCAGAAATTTCAGAGGGGCGACAATGGCCAACGCCGCCCAGCTCCTTGTTTTGAGAAGTTCACCCCCCTCAATGCTAGTATATCAGCAGTTCTTATGGAGGTGGACAAGGAAGAGCTACTCCACGGTCCCCCTAGAATGAATACCCCTGCCAAGAAAAGAAACAGAGACAAGTGGTGCTGCTTTCATAGGGACCACGGCCACGACACGGATGATTGTCGGGCTGTTAAAGAGGAGGTCGAAGAACTCATACAGCGGGGACACCTGACCAAGTTCGTCCGAAAAGACGGGGCCGATCTTTCACCCCGAGGAGCCTACAAGCGAACAGAGAAGTCCACTGAGTTCCAAGATTCCGAACCTGGGGCCGTCCTCCACCTTATCCATGGAAGTCCAATGGGGGGAGAACCAAACTCCTCCCAAGAGGCCTTTAGCCTATCATAGAAGAAGGATTTTAGTTTTCAATAAGACCGATGCTTGTAACATGGCCAAAAAGCATGTAATAATGGCTCGCCCCATTGAAGCGGCCACTTAGTTTGTTTCAATAAAACTTAACTTTTTTCTATTGAAAATTATTGCATTTTCCTCATTTCTATCTCTCTGGGTAACATCTACGACCCGTTAAACGGTAAGTTCGGAGCCCAGCTTGTCCTACAAGGCCGCTCCCACAACTTACTAAGCTCACAATAACAAGTTCGGAGTCGAACACTTGGTTCGATGTCGCTTTAGCTACTTGCGAATGAGCGAGTACGATGTAGCTCACCATTTGAAATTGCTCCCTCAACTGTTGAAACTATCTTAACAAAAAATTTGGAGACCAACACTTGGTTCGATGCCGCTTTAGCTGCTTGCGAACGAGCGAGTACAAAAGTAGCTCACCATTCGAAATTGCTCCCATAACTGTTGAAACTCTTTTAACAACAAGTTCGGAGTCCCACACTTAGTTCGATGCCGCTTTAGCTACTTGCGAACGAGCGAGTACACAGTAGCTCACCATTCAGAATTGCTCACACAGCTGTTGAAATGTCGTGACAATTAATTCGAAGTTCACAATCATGATTCAAAATTGCCCTTACAGCTTGCAAGTATGCGGTTTCGGGGCTCAAAATGAACATTCATACTACTCCCACTACTGGTTAAATTTTACAACAAACGAGTTCGGAGCTAAAACTCTCCCCTAGAGTTGCTCCTCAAACTTGTCTCCCGAACAGCTCTCTCCTAGAGCCCGGTGAAGCTCTTCACTCAGCTTGCCTCCCGAGCTACCTTCTTCTCATCGAGTTCGGAGCTAAAACTCTCCCCTAGAGTTTCTCTTCAAACTCACCTCCTAAATGGCTCTCTCTTAGAGCCTGATGATGTTCTTTGCCCCACTCGCCTCCCGAGTGGCCTTCTCCCAAACGAGTTCGGAGCTAAAGCTCTCCCCTAGAGTTTCTCCTCGCACTCGCCGCCCGAGAAGCTTTCTTCTCAGTGAGTTCGGAGCTCAACTCTCTCCTAGAGTTGCTCCTCAAACTTGTCTTCCAAACGGCTCTCTCTCTTAGAGCCAGATGATGTTCTCCGTCCCATTCGCCTCCTGAGCGGCCCTCTCCTAAGAGAGTTCAGAGCCTAACTTGTCTAGAGACGCTCCTTAGACCCGCCTCCAAGAATGGATCTTCTCAACAGTCATACAAAGCACTTCTCAACTTCATGAAGACAAAGATGTTGCGGGACTATTTTGACCATGAATAAGGGTGATTCTTCAACTAATTCTAAAGAGAAATTGTAACTCTTTGAGTCAGATTCGAAACGAGGGGTCACACGTCCCAATCCAACCTCCGTAGCATCGGGAACATCGGTTACAATATAGGTGCGCCGAAGCCTCCCTGGCCCTCGGTAGCTCTCGTTGAGCGTTCTTGCCACAGACGCCCAAATGCGAGAAACACGTTGACAGGTCAATGGTCAATAGTCAATGCGCCATGTGTCGCTCTCCTGGACTTCGGAAACAAGTGCCGAGCACTCTTGTCATCGGAGCTCAAATTGGAGAAAAATTCTGCCTTAAGGTCCGCACTCAAATCAAGATCAACGGTTGTGATTAAAGAAAAAGAGAGAGAGAGTCAACAGTCAACATTGACTAAGTCAACCTTCAACCATTGAATGCCACGTGTTAAGCTGCTGAAGCCTCTCCTGGGTTCGAAAACATGATCCAGGCACTCTTATCACCGGAGCTCAAATTGGAGAAAAATTCCATCTCAAAAATCATGCTCAATAACGATCAATGGCTCAGATTCGCACAACAACAACAAAAAAAAGGAAAAGAAAGGGGGTTTTACTAAAGGGTTAACGGGTTGGGTTCGGACCCGTTAAAGGCCCAAACCCGCGACCCCTACTCCTCTTCTTCTCATTTAGTTTTTACCACCAAAAAATTCCATCGTCAACCTCCCTTCACTGCCGAGCTTCTTCCACCTTCGCCAACCTCCACGGCGACGAAGCTCCGTCAAGCCCCCTCCGACGCCAAGCTCCCCTCGTCGCCCTCCACTTAGCGAGCACGACCTCTAAGCTCGAGAGCTCTTTCCATTACCAACTCCAAACCAATTCTCCGATCCCCAAGCTCCGAAGGCTGCAATCAAGCTTGAGCCACTTCGAGCTCCCCTCGTTGCCCTCCACTTAGCGAGCACGACCTCGAAGCTTGAGATCTCTCTCCATTACCAACTCCAAACCCCTTCTTCGAGCCCCAAGCTCCGAAGGCCATGATCAAGCTCGAGCCACTTCGAGCTCCTCATCGCCCATGCGAAGAGCTCCATCATCGAGCTTTCGTCAACGAGCTCCATTTCGCCATCAACCCTCCTCGCCGAGCTCAACCTCACCATTACCTTTGCCAAACTCGAATGGCAACCGAGCTCCCCTCGCCGAAGCTTGGCCTCACGAGCTCCAGCTCTCGTCAACAAGCCCTCGTGCCGAGCTCCTCCCTTCGAGCTCCAACAG
The DNA here is from genome assembly GCA_017893485.1 of Hemerocallis citrina. Classification (NCBI taxonomy): domain Eukaryota; kingdom Viridiplantae; phylum Streptophyta; class Magnoliopsida; order Asparagales; family Asphodelaceae; genus Hemerocallis; species Hemerocallis citrina. The sequence continues at coordinate 125,906,742 of CM030358.1, forward strand.
CGCCCACGGAGAAGTCAAAGGAGGGAAACGAAGCATTGTCGAGGAAAAAGCACAAGAAAGAAGAAGATAGAAGAAGGTGGGAAAAAAAAAGAAAAAATTTGCCACGTGGCAGTCAACGGTCAACGTTGACCGGCCACGTGGCGCATTCTCGTGGGTCGACGACGTGTTCCGAACAAAGTGTACACCGAACGTGAAACGAGGAAAAACACCCCGCTTTGTGATGCGCGCCCCTTGATCGTGATCAACGCATAGGATTGCGCCACGTGTACAGGTAAAATTTAATTTAATTAATTAAATTATTTAATTGAATTAATTATTAAAAAAATCCGAAAAGTTAATTAAAAATCGAAAAATTAATTAAAAATTCTAAAAATAATTATTAATTCTGAAAATAATTTTAATTTCTGAAAATAATAATTATTAAATTAGAATAATTAATTAGAATTTTTGATAATTAATTATTTAATTCGGAAATTGAATAAAAAAGTCACCAAAAATCCATAAAATTCTGCGAATAATTTTGGGTACTTTAAAAGCTCAGAAAGTCATCGTTACACCTCGAGCAAGATTCAAACTTTCCCGAGAACTCCGATAAAATCTCGTACGCTATTAGAACAATAAAACTGCTCCTCAAAGGCTGTTAAACTCAGTCTTCGGGAATGGGGGCCTCGTGATATGGCTAAAAAAAGGATTAAATTGGGACCATCAAATCTGGCACGAATCTTAAAGATCTCAGGGGTAAAACGGTAATTTCACCTACAAACGGGTCTGAAATGAGAACTCGGTCATTCTTCAAAGTCCAATAACTCATAAACGGATCTGTCCTATTGGGTATGGGTAGCAGCCCGCTACAAAACATGCCCAGGATATTTAAAGAGTAATTTAAATCCATGGTTATCTCTATGAAACGATTTAAACTCTACTTCTTATCTAAAAATACCGGAAAGTAGAGATAAATTCTTATATAGAAACGGGTCCCTAAGGCGACTATAAATAACCTCCTAACTATAAATAATCTCCCCCTTCTCGCCGAGCTCAACCTCACCATTACCTTTGCCAAACTCGAATGGCAACCGAGCTCCCCTCGCCGAAGCTCGGCCTCACGAGCTCCAGCTCTCGTCAACAAGCCCTCGTGCCGAGCTCCTCCCTTCGAGCTCCAACAGCGCCCTCGGAGAAGTCGAAGGAGGGAAACGAAGCATTGTCGAGGAAAAAGCACAAGAAAGAAGAAGATAGAAGAAGGTGGGAAAAAAAAAAGAAAAAATTTGCCACGTGGCAGTCAACGGTCAACGTTGACCGGCCACGTGGCGCATTCTCGTGGGTCGGCGACGTGTTCCGAACAAAGTGTACACCGAACGTGAAACGAGGAAAAACACCCCGCTTAGTGATGCGCGCCCCCTGATCGTGATCAACGCATAGGATTGCGCCACGTGTACAGGTAAAATTTAATTTAATTAATTAATTTATTTAGTTGAATTAATTATTAAAAAATCCAAAAAGTTAATTAAAAATCGAAAAATTAATTAAAAATTCTAAAAATAATTATTAATTCTGAAAATAATTTTAATTTCTGAAAATAATAATTATTAAATTAGAATAATTAATTAGAATTTTTGATAATTAATTATTTAATTCGGAAATTGAAAAAAAAAGTCACCAAAAATCCATAAAATTCTGCAAATAATTTTGGGTACTTTAAAAGCTCAGAAAGTCACCGTTACACCTCGAGCAAGATTCAAACTTTTCCGAGAACTCCGATAAAATCTCGTACGCTATTAGAACAATAAAACTGCTCCTCAAAGGCTGTTAAACTCAGTCTTCGGGAATGGGGGCCTCGTGATATGGCTAAAAAAAGGATTAAATTGGGACCATTCAAATCTGGCACGAATCTTAAAGATCTCAGGGGTAAAACGGTAATTTCACCTACAAACGGGTCTGAAATGAGAACTGAGTCATTCTTCAAAGTCCAATAACCCATAAACGGATCTGTCCTATTGGGTATGGGTAGCAGCCCGCTACAAAACAAGCCCAGGATATTTAAAGAGTAATTTAAATCCATGGTTATCTCTATGAAACGATTTAAACTCTACTTCTTATCTAAAAATACCGGGAAGTAGAGATAAATCCTTATATAGAAACGGGTCCCTAAGGCGACTATAAATAACCTCCCCTCCCCCCCATAACAAGGTAATCAATCTTTTTTCACATAAAGCTCTTTCATAATATTTCTGATTACTGACAAGAGTGTCGGAGAGTTTGTCGCCGGGATCCATTCCGGTGTATCGAACTTTTTGCAGGTTCACGGCAGCGACAAGAAACTAGTCAAAACACCGGTAAAAGTCAACAGATTTGCTTATTTGTTTTCTTGAAAAATCTACAAATTTATCTGTTTGCTCTTACACCAAAATCAGCAGCAACACATTCTTTCAAGCTATTTACTTTCTGCCTTTTTCAAAAGATAAGTATAGATATATTTTCTTTTGATGAATACACACACATGTGAATGGCATAAACGCTAAATTGGAACATAGAGGCTAGGGGGAAGATCTAATCATCATTAGGATCTTGAAAGAGTTCACATTGTAGGACACATGTTCAACCGAAGAGAATCGCCGAAAAGTTTGTTGTGAACTTGTGCACCTTGACAGAGAAAGGTTGTTTAGTTTCAATGCATGATGGAAAATTGGTTTGGATCACACTGAGTAAGCATTAATGTCTTTGATTTGTCTTTCTGTATCTTAAATTTATTATTTATTTAAGAAGTTAATAATTGCGATGATACAGTAATCAAGATCGAGAAGAAAAGGGTATTTAACATTTCTCAGAGCATCTGTAGTCGTGTGAAGTTAAATTTTGAATAATTGGCAAATAAAAATAGAAAATTTGAGTTGTCGTTGTACTTGTGTACAGCCAAAATTTGGGCTTTCGTATGTTTTTTAATATCAGACGAAAAATTATCTACCGTCCTAGCGCCGCATACACGTAAATTGAGTTGGACAGAAGATTATTAATCGTCTGTTAAATCCGGAAAAAGAAAATTAAAAATGAAATGGGACGGATGATGATTTGCCGTCGTTTCATTTTTTTTAATTTTTATTTTTTTAAATAAATTTCGAACGGACGGTAGATTATTTCCCGTCCGACGAAAGAGGGGAGTTTTTTTGGTTTAGTGTCTTGTGTCTTGTGTTTAAGTTGACGAAAGAGGGGAATTTTTTAAAAAAATTTGGCTTTTAGTCAATTGAAGCTGATGGTTGCATAGGTACATATGGAGGGACAAAATTTTGGCTTTAAAAAAAAAGGGAGTCAATTGAAGGGACTGTAAATTATCTACCGTCCCAATCCTATTTTGGGACGGTAGATTATCTACCGTCCCAATCCTATTTTGTCTTTTAGTCAATTGAAGGGACTGTAAATTATTTACCGTCCTTCGATTTTTCTGTTTTTTTTAAAATTTATTTCACAGACGATATATTATCTTTCGTTTGATCATATTTTGAGCTGCGATTGTGTAGGACGGTGTTTCATTTTACGTCCGACGTCTTCGACGACAGATAATCTTTCGTCTCATTAAACGGACGAAAGATTATTCCTCGTTAGCTATATTTTGGCAAAATTCATTTCATCTTTTATATTTGGCCAATCACTGTTCATGTCAGACCGATAAAATAGATAAATGGTTAACGACTACACCGTGTTTTTTCTCATTTTTAACAAAAAAAATGGGTAAATGGGACTACAGATGCTCTTAGGGGGTCGTTTCGGTGCCCTTGAAATAGATTGCAATGGAAGCGGTTCAAAAGATGGAAAGAGGTTTGATTTATTACGAATAAAAACACAATAGAAGAAATATATCCCTTATCACATAGCACAGCAAGTGATCGTCTTTCGTGATTTGCTTTCTCCGAGGAATGTGGAATTCCAAACAAAACATTCAACAGTATTTCTTCTTCACAAAATAATGGCAATAAAAACATATAAATAGTTCTTTTTTTTTTTTTTGCAATAAAAACATAGGGTTAAGCACCAAATGATACCTGTTCCTGCTGATTTTGGTGTGGGAGCAAACAGATAGTATTTGTAGATTCTTGGAAAAACCTGAATAGCAAACCTGAACCTGTTCTGTTGGAGTCTGACTGCTGAGTCCCGTCGTTCACCTGCAAAAAGTGCGAGACACCGGGATGGATCCCGGCGACGCACCCTCCGACGCTCTTGTCAGTAATCTGAATGATTAAGCAAGAACTTTAAACTGAAAAAGTATTGATTACCTCTTACTGGTGGTGGATGAGAGGTATTTATAGTCGCCTTTAGGGATCAGATTAGGAATGTAATTCTTGTGATCTGATAAGGAGTAAAATCCTCGTAATCAGATTAAGAATGTAATCCCTTAATTCCCGGTGAGAGGATAGTCGCGAATCAGGCATGTTGATTTGGTTCAATCAGAGACCCTAATTCTATCCTGTTGAACTGGGTTTGTATCGGGTCGGGACCCGTACCCAGTTGAGGTGGATCCATTCGTGGGTTATTGGATCTGTGAGAAGGAGAACCAGTACCCGTTTCGGACCCATTTGTATATGAAATTACCGTTTTACCCCTGAGCTTTAAGATTCGTGTCCGATGTGAACGATCCCGATTTAATCCTATTTTTAGCTATATCACGAGCCCCCCACTCCTAAAGACTGAGTTTGATCAGCCTTTGAGGAGTAGTTTTACTGTTCTAATGGCGTACGGGATTTTATCGGTGTTCTTAAGGGAGTTTGGATCTTGCTCGGGGTGTAACGGTGTTATTCTGGGCTTGTAAAATGCCCAAAAATATTCTTAGAATTTTCTGGATTTTTGGTGATTTTTCCAGATTTTTCTGAATTTTTTCTCATTTTTTTGAATTTTTTTATTCATTTTCCGAATTAAATAATTAATTATCAAAAATATTAATTAATTATTCTAATTAAATAATTATTTTTTTCAGAATTTAAAAATAATTTTTCTGAATTAATAATTATTTTTAGAATTTTTAATTATTTTTTTTCGATTTTTTAATTATTTTTTCAGATTTTTTAAATAAGTAAAACAAATGAATAAATAAATAAATAAATTAAATATTACCTGGACACGTGGCGCGTTTCTGGACATTGATCGTGATCAAATGGCGCGCATCGCAAAGCAGATCATGCTCTGGACACGTGGCGCGTTTCTGAGCGTCGATCATGATCAGATGTACGCGCATCGTAAGGCAGATCACGTTCTGGACACGTGGCACGTTTCTGAGCGTCGCTCGTGTCGCAACGCGAATTTTGAGACGATCGGATGGATCGTATGGGTTGGCGGATTTTTTCTTCATATACGAGGGTCGGTTCTTCGGCTCCTCGGATCGGCACCTCGGCTCGGCAACTTGGATCTGCCGACCCCTCCATATGCTGCCACGTGGCCCCCCCTTTTTTTTCTCCTGGCCCTGCTCTTTCTCCTCTGTTCTTCTTCGTTTCTTCCTCTGTTTCTTTCTTCGACTGTTCTTCTTCAACTCTTTCCTTCTTTGCTTGGTTTTCCGATTTTGCGCGTCTTCGTCAGCTCGCGAGAGAGTTCGACGGGGAGGCTCGGAGCTCGCTATTGGATCTCGGAATTGGGGTCGACGAGGAGCGCTCGAGCTTCGACTATGGAGGCTCGGAACTGGGGTCGATGAGGAGCGCTCGAGCTTCGGCTGAGGAGGATCGACACTGTGGAGTGAGCTTGACGAAGCTCCGAGCTTCGATGATTGGCTTCGGCTGCTCATTCGCGCTCGGCGAGGAGAAGAAGCAAGCTCGGAGTTTGGGGCTTCGGCAGCGAAGCTTGGTACTGTGGTCGGCACTTGGAGAGGAGCTCGGTGAACGAGAGGCGAGGGTCGTTCGGCAATGGGGTCGGCGATGCCTGATGAAGAAGAGGAGCTCGTTCGCCAATGGAGGAGTTGAGTGACGAGGAGGACGCGACGAGGAGTTGGAGCTTCGGGCTATCGACGAAAGGTGGCTCGTCGAGGGTGGAGCTGCAAGTTGAAGGAGCTCGGTCCGATGTTGAAGATGGGTGTTGGGTTCGTCGAGGGAAGAGCTCGGCGCGTCAGAGTCGAAGCTCATCGAGGCTTCGACGAGGAAGAGGCATGGCGAGGAGCTTCGGCGAACCAGCTCGACGAGTGGAGTGGAGCTCGTCGGAGGCTTGGTGAGTGGAGTTCGGAGCTTTGACAACGGAGGCAGCTCGGGAAGGAGATGGGCCGAGCTCGGCAATGGGGGAGTGGAGCTCTCCCGTGGGTTCGTCGAGGAAGGAGCTCGGCGCGTCGAAGTCGAAGCTCGTCGAGGCTTCGACGAAGAAGAGGCATGGCGAGGAGCTCCGGCGAACGAGCTTGACGAGTGGAGTGGAGCTCGTCGGAGGCTCGGTGAGGGAGGAGCCGAAGCTCGGAGGTGAAGTTGGGTTTATTTTTCTTGGTTTTGGCGGGAGAGTGTAGGGAAGAAGAAGGGAAGGGTTCGGGTTTGGGACCCTAACGGGTCCGACCCGACCCTTCTTTTAATAATTTTTTTTTTCTCTCCTCTCCTCCTTGATGCTCGGCAAATGCGTCTTGTTCGGCAGATCCGAGCACGGATTTTGAGGTGCATTTTTGCCACTTTGCAGTTCGGTAGTTTGGTAGCTCGGATGTGAGATCCGAGCTACGTGGCTCAATCTGGACGGTTGATCACGATCGGGGCGCGAATCACGAGACAAGAGGCTCAAATTTCGAGAAAATGCTATCTTGTCGTTTTGTGGAGACGTGGCGAGATCTGAGCCGTTCATCATGTTCTAGCACGAATTTTGAGACGATCCGACGGTGAGATAGGATCGGCAGAATTTTTCTCCATATGTGGAGGTCGGTACCTCGACTCCTCGGCTCGGTGGCTCGGCCATGTCAGAGCTCGGCCCTGAGAAGAAAGAACAAGGGGAGGAGAGGCGTTCGGGTGCTCTCCTCTGCCTTGTTCTTTCGCACAGTGAAGAAGAGGAGAAGTGTTGGGTATTTTTGGAGGGAAGATTGAAGAAGAAGGAGAAGAACGAAGGAGCTAAGAAGGGTGTGGGTCAGACCGTGGGTATCGGGTCCGACCCTGACCCGTTAGCCTCTTTTTCTTTCTTCCTCTTCATCTGCTTTGCTGCTCGGGAGATGCGTCTTGTTCGGCAGATCCGAGCACGGATTTTGAGGTGCATTTTTGCCACTTTGCAGTTCGGTAGATCGAATTTCAGATCCGAGCAATGTGGCTCCATCTGGACGGTTGATCACGATCGTGGTGCGAATCACGAGACAAGAGGCACGAGTTTCGAGAAAACATTATCTTGTCGTTTTGTGGTGACGTGGCACGATCTGATCCATCCATCACGCTTGAGTGTGAATTTTGAGATGATCTAATGGTGAGATCGGGTCGGCGGTATTTTTCTCCATATGTGGAGGTCGGTACCTCGTCCGCTCGGCTCGGTGACTCAGTAGTTCACCCTCTGCTCGTAGTAGCTCGGTGTAGTGGAGCTCGGAGTTCGGACAGCTCGAGTGTGAGGAGAAGCTCGGCGAGTTGATGAAGGGGATGGGTTGGCATATGGAAGAGGTGATGCTCTGTTGGTTTTGGAGATTTTTGAAGAGGAGCTCCACTCCTAGGGGTGGAGAAGACCCATTCTTTGAAGAGAGTGTAAGGAGCAACTCTATGGGAGAGTTTTGGGATCTGAACTCGCTTAGAAGAGGCCCGCTTTGGAAGCAAGCGGAGTGAAGAGCTCGACTCTAGGAGAGAGCCATCTGGAAGACGAGTTTTGAGGAGCAACTCTGGGGGAGAGTTGTGCTCCGAACTCGTTGAGAAGAGGTCCACTTTGGAGGCGAGCGGGGCGAAGAGCTCAGCTCTGGGAGAGAGCCATTTGGAAGACGAGTTTTGAGGAGCAACTCTAGGGGAGAGTTGTGCTCCGAACTTGTTGAGAAGAGGTCCACTTTGGAGGTGAGCGGAGGGAAGAGCTCGGCTCTAGGAGAGAGCCATTTGGAAGACGAGTTTTGAGGAGCAACTCTAGGGGAGAGTTGTGCTCCGAACTCGTTGAGAAGAGGTCCGGTTTGGAGGTGAGCGGGGCGAAGAGCTCGGCTCTGGGAGAGAGCCATTTGGAAGACGAGTTTTGAGGAGCAACTCTAGGAGAGAGTTTTAGCTCCGAACTCGTTTGAGAAGTGGTCCGCCTTGGAGGTGAGCGGAGCGAAGAGTTCGGCATTAGGAGAGCCATTTGGAAGACAAGTTTGAGGAGGAACTTTAGGAGAGAGTTGTGCTCCGAACTCGTTGAGAAGAGCTCCGCTTTGGAGGCGAGCGGAGTGAAGAGCTCGGCTTTAGGAGAGCCATTTGAAAACGAGTTTTGAGGGGCAACTCTAGGGGAGAGTTGTGCTCCGATCTTGTTTGAGAAGATCTCCGCTTTGGAGGCAAGCGGAGTGAAGAGCTCGGCAATAGGAGAGCCATTTAGAAGACGAGTTTGAGGAGGAACTCTAGGAGAGAGTTGTGCTCCGAACTCGTCGAGAAGAGCTCCGCTTTGGAGGCGAGCGGAGTGAAGTGCTCGGCTTTAGGAGAGCCATTTGGAAGACGAGTTTGAGGAGGAACTCTAGGAGAGAGTTGTGCTCCGAACTCGTCGAGAAGAGTTCCGCTTTGGAGGTGAGCGGAGTAAAGAGCTCGGCTTTAGGAGAGCCATTTGGAAGACGAGTTTTGAGGGGCAACTCTAGGGGAGAGTTGTGCTCCGAACTCGTTGAGAAGAGGTCCGCTTTGGAGGCGAGCAGAGGGAAGAGCTCGGCTCTGGGAGAGAGCCATTTTGAAGACGAGTTTTGAGGAGCAACTCTAGGAGAGAGTTGTGCTCCGATCTTGTTTGAGAAGATCTCCGCTTTGGAGGTGAGCGGAGTGAAGAGCTCGGCATTAGGAGAGCCATTTAAGAGACAAGTTTGAGGAGGAACTCTAGGAGAGAGTTGTGCTCCGAACTCGTCGAGAAGAGCTCTGCTTTGGAGGCGAGCGGAGTGAAGAGCTCGGCTTTAGGAGAGCCATTTGGAAGACAAGTTTTGAGGAGCAACTCTAGGAGAGAGTTGTGCTCCGAACTCGTTGAGAAGAGATCCGCTTTGGAGGCGAGCGGAGGGAAGAGCTCGGCTCTAGGAGAGAGCCATTTGGAAGACGAGTTTTGAGGAGCAACTCTAGAGGAGAGTTGTGCTCCGAACTCGCTATTTAAATGACAGAATCAACGGTTGTGTGAGCAGTTCCGAATGGCGAACCACTTCTAACTCGCTTAAGAGCAAGTTATTTGAAGAGGAATCGAGCCAAGTGTTGGACTCCGAACTCGTCGTTAGAGGGATTCAACGGTTGTGGGAGCAATTCCGAATGGAGAACCACTTCTAACCCGCTGAAGAGCAAGTTATTTGAAGAGGAATCGAGCCAAGTGTTGGACTCCGAACTCGTCGTTAGAGAGATTCAACGGTTGTGGGAGCAATTCCGAATGGCGAACCACTTCTAACCCGCTGAAGAGCAAGTTATTTGAAGAGGAATCGAGCCAAGTGTTGGACTCCGAACTCGTCGTTAGAGGGATTCAACGGTTGTGGGAGCAATTGCGAATGACGATCCACTTCTAACCCGCTGAAGAGCAAGTTATTTGAAGAGGAATCGAGCCAAGTGTTGGACTCCGAACTCGTCGTTAAAGGTTAGTACGTTGCGGGAGCAGCCATGTAGAAGAAGCTGGACTCTGAACTCACCGAGTCGTGACTCGGAGAGATGGAGAAGCAAGAGCAATAATTTTCAATGAAAAGATGTAAAGTTTTATTGAAATAAACTAAGTGGCCGCTCCAATAGGGCGAGCCATTATTACATGCTGTTGGCCGAGTTACAAGCATCGGCCTTATTGAAAATCAAGATCCTACTTCTACAATAAGGTGAAGACCTCTTGGGAGGAGTTGGGAGATTCTGTGTCTTGAGGCTCGACGGGCTTTTTTGTTCGCTTGTTTGCTCCTCAGGGGGAAAGCTCGGCCCCCTCTCTTTGGACGAACTTGGTCAGGTGCCCCCGCTGTATGAGTTCTTCGATCTCCTCCTTCAGAGCCCGCCAATCATCTGTGTCGTGGTCGTGGTCCCTGTGAAAGCGGCACCACTTATCCTTGTTCCTCTTCTTTCCAGGTGTATTCATTCTTGGGGGAGCGCGGAGGAGCCCTTCCTTGTCCACCTCCATAAGAACTTCTGATATATTGGCAATAAGGGGGGTGAACTTCTCAAACCGAGGAGTCGGGCGACGCTGTCCATTACCGTCCTTCTGGAATTTTAGGGACCCCTCTTTGCTTGTGCTCTTCCGTTTGTTCCCGGAAGATGTCTCCTCAAAGCCTGGGAGATTCTCGGCTTCTTCGGCCCGAATGTACTTCTCGCTCCTAAGAAGGAGGTCGGCGAAATTATGTGGGGGCTTCTTGGCAAGGGAGGAGCGAAGGCTAGAGTTGAGGACGTTCGATTGGAAGGCGGCCGCTGCAACAGGCTGATCAAGGGAAGCGATGGATCTCACTTCTACAGTGAACCTCCTCACATAGTCTCTCAACTTCTCTCCCTTCTCCTGGCGGAGCTGGAGTAACGAGATGTTGGTCTTCTCCGTGCGTTTGCTACTCACAAAATGAGTGATGAAGAGGGTCTCGAATTGCTCGAAGGAGAATATGGAAGACGGGGCGAGGCGGGAGTACCACTCCCGAGCCGAACCCTTAAGAGTAGCGGGGAAGGTTTTGCACAACAAAGCATCGGAAGCTTGGTGGATTAGCATGAGGGTCTTAAAGCTTTCGATGTGGTCCACGGGGTCCGACTCCCCCGAGTAAGTTTCGAACTGCGGGGGTTCGAAACCTCTTGGGATAGGAGCTTCCATGATAGTCCGGGAGAAGGGAGGTCTGCTCGGGCGGATGGTCCTTCCTCTTAACTCCTCATCCTTGTCTATTCGGCCGATGTGCCTCTCCATAGCATGGATACGGCGGTAGAGAGCATCGTCCCTTCGACGATAGTCAAACGAGCCTCTGGACTCGTCTTCATAGGAAGGGGAGCGACGACGGTAGCTCTGGGAGCGGTGAGGGCTAGACATGCGCTGTTGGTTGCTAGGAGCCGGAGGAGGAGTTATGGACCGATGGCGAGGACTTTGGACCCGTGGAGGGGTAGGAGCCCTCTGAGCATTGTTATTATTGGGTCGGAGGTTGAGGGCTTGCAACACCGTTACTTGGAACTGCTGGAACTCGGCACGGGTGATGGGTGCCTCATTGTTCCTCAGATGTTGTCGACCGGCAGGGGAATGAGGTCTTCTCCTATGGTGTTCGGAGGACTCTTTCATCCCTCTTCGGGTAGGGGACCTTCTGTAGTCTCGGCGGTGAGGAGATCGCTCATCCGGACGCTGTTGGCGGGAGGCTCCCTCTCGGGCCGGCTTTTCGTCCAGACGGCGACGAAGATCCTCATCCTTCTGCCGATTGAGGATGGTATTGTGGAGGTCGAAAACTCGAGGATTGTGGGAGGCCATGGAATCCGAAGAGGCATTGTGTACCGAAATGCGGTCCTGATGGAGGGGTTGCTTCTGCAGGTTGGGACGCGAAGCCCCCGCACTGGCATTCTGAGGACCGGCGGGACCCTTCGGGGATTGCTGATTCTGAAGAGGAGGCTGATCTTGTTGAAGAGGGTCTTCCGCTTGGAGAGGAAGTTGCCCCTGCTGCTGAGCGGGTTGGATGGGGACTACCTCTTGCTGATCAACGGGATTGGGTCCACGGTTGGACCCTCTGGATCTTACTTTCCTAGCAGGCATGGCTGGAGGAGATCTGACCAATGGGAAGAGGGGAGGCTGCTATTCGTATGTTTCCCACAGACGGCGCCAATCTGTTGCTGCTGATTTTGGTGTGGGAGCAAACAGATAGTATTTGTGGATTCTTGAAAAAACCTGAATAGCAAACCTGAACCTGTTCTGTTGGAGTCTGACCGCTGACTCCCACCGTTCACCTGCAAAAAGTGCGAGACACCGGGATGGATCCCGGCAACGCACCCTCCGACGCTCTTGTCAGTAATCTGAATGATTAAGCAAGAACTTTAAACTGAAAAAGTATTGATTACCTCTTACTGGTGGTGGATGAGAGGTATTTATAGTCGCCTTTAGGGATCAGATTAGGAATGTAATTCCTGTGATCTGATAAGGAGTAAAATCCTCGTAATCAGATTAGGAATGTAATCCCTTAATTCCCGGTGAGAGGATAGTCGCGAATCAGGCCCGTTGATTTGGTTCAATCAGAGACCCTAATTCTATCCTGTTGAACTGGGTTTGTATCGGGTCGGGACCCGTACCCAGTTGAGGTGGATCCGTTCGTGGGTTATTGGATCTGTGAGAAGGAGAACCAGTACCCGTTTCGGACCCATTTGTATGTGAAATTACCGTTTTATCCCTGAGCTTTAAGATTCGTGTCCGATGTGAACGATCCCAATTTAATCCTATTTTTAGCCATATCAATACCTAAAATAGAATCCGTAGTTTTCATATTTCTCAAATAATACCGAAAATTTATATAATTGGATCAAATAGCACCCAACGTTAAATTTTTCGTTAATTCAACGAAATATTCCTCAATTCTATTCGAGAATCTTGGGTTTAAACCTGTTGAAGTGAGTGTAAAATGTTGAAAATACCCTTACCTTCATTTTTTCCTTATCTTCTTACCGAAATCCACTTCCACCATTCCATCACTGATGGCCTCCATCAACTTCATCATTGTCACCCTCACCCTTGCCTCCATTCAAACCCAAACCCCATAACCTCAAACTTCCACTTGACACCAATCGAACCCACCACCAAATTCGAGCCCGACAACAACAACATTAAAGATGCATGGGGGTAAAATAGTAATTTTACCTTTCTGCCGTTCAAAACTTAACAATAATTAATGTTAGCTGCAATTTGGTCATATTATATAATTGATTAGTGAGCCTCATATTTGTATGAGAAAATTTTCTCATACAAAGTGAAGCATCAAAACAAAATCCCTTAAATCATACTAGGTTTGTTAAAGAACATCTGGTTTATCTTGGTTTTTAAGATTTTTTTCTGCAACTTGCAAATAAGTCATTTGAACAAATCTATGATTTAAGGGTTCTTGTTTTGACACCTCACTTTGTATGAAAAAATTTTCTCATACAAATATGAGGCTCTCTTTTCTCATTACTGGTATTTTTCACGTGCGATGCACGTTTTGATAAGAGTAGGAAGATTTTCACGTGCGATATACGTGTTAAGAAATAGTTTTGGAGTTGGACGTGTGTTGCACGTAATTAGAAAAAATATTTTGAAGAACAATCTACAATTTGTACGTGTAATGCACATGTTTATAAGTATAATTTGAGTTATACATGCAACATATGTGTATATTTAGTGTTAAAAAATGATTGTTTTGCACGTGCATTGCACGTTTTAAATAGGTAGATTTTATTTATTTGTTTGTTCTTGTTGTAATTAATGGGAGAGTTGGAGTTACTCGTGCAATGCACGGGTTTGTATGTTGACATATGACAACCCCAACTCTCCCATTATAATATTAGAGATTAGAGATAAACTTCAGATGCTATTTGAAAAATATAAAAACTTCGATTGTTATTTGATAATTAAGGTAAACATTATGTGTCATTTGGTTCTTAACCCAAAAACATATCAAAACATTCAATAATATATATATATACTAGTATTATACACGTGCGTTGCACGTGAAAAAAATGGGGAGGGGGGAATGAAAAAGACAATAAAAAAAATTTCTAGTATTATACACGTGCATTGTACGTGGGGAAAATGGGGAGGGGGGAATGAAAAGAACAAAAAAAAAAAAATTACCAACACGTGCGCTGCACGTGTTGACAAAATGACACAATGACAAATGACACTAAGGTAGTGTTCTTTTTCTCCTCTTATAAGAGATTTACCTCTTACAAGAGGTGGTCCCCCTCTTACAAGAGTTTTTTTAGCGTTCTTTTTTTACCTCTTATAAGATATTTTTCTCAAAATATCTTATAAGCCTAAAAGACTTCTAGTAGCCTCTTTCAAATTCTTATAAGACTTCTATCACTTAAAAAGTCTATATTACCCCAAAGTCTATATTATAATTGTTACTAATTAAACTAGTTTATATATTAATCTATAGTAGCCCAGAATATGCTATCCTAGAAAAAGAGTAATCATATACGTAGTTGACTGTAATATTAGCCCATTGACCTTAAATTTTTTTTATCCAACTTCTTTGAAACAAATTATTATTATTTATATTTCTACATACTAATTTTCATACTAATTAAAAGTCTATAGCAGCCCGGAATTATAATTGATGATTTACACTGATTTGTGAATTTAACTTGCCATTAAACTAGTTTATATATTAGTAATTTGAACTTATCTTTTCTTGTCCTTCATCTCACTATTTTTATACTTTGGGGTAATATAGACTTTGGGGTAATATAGACTCTTGTAAGAGGTTAAAAAAGAACAGAAATCTCTTATAAGAGGTTCTTATAAGAGGTTATTTTTATATAAAAAGAACATCTCAAAAAGAGGCTCTTACAAGAGGCTCTTACTGTAAATCTCCTATAAGAGGTAACCTCTTATAAGAGGAAAAAAAAAGAACAGTACCTAAGCCCTTCTACCATTATAATATTAGAGATATATATTTATTTATTTATTTATTGGAAAAATATTTTTTGATTTATCTTTTCATATACTAATCTCAAAATTTGAACTTGCTCCCCACAAAAAAAAGGCTTATGTTGAGTCCAAAATTCCTTTTGTGGCCCAAATGTAAACCAATAGTGTTGGTATTTGTTTCAAAGTACCGATTTTTGTTCTGATACCACTGTTGATATTTTGAATTTTTTAAATTCTTTCTAATCTATCAAACTATAAAATATTAGGAGCAATAGACTACTCACTCAATATGAAGATATGGACAACTCAAACTTAATAAACTTTCATGAACTCTCTCTTATTAATCTGTTTCTTATTCTGCTTAATTACATATTTCATGCTAGTCTTTATATAAGCTTCTACCAGCCTATAATTCAACTCGAATTCAAAATCTTATAAAACTAACCGATGATTATAAGAAATCATAGGTATCATAACTAACTATTAACTTATACTTTAAAACTAACCAACTCTTACTTAAATTAAAATTCATTTTTAATCATTAACTAATTAAACTAAATTTGAATTACTATTTTCAAAAAATTGGACCTGCTTTAGGCTGAGGAGCCCATCTTTATATTCTAACAGTTGGTCTTCTGTTGGACATTTGTACCAACATTCTAGCTAGGTTAGTTGTATTCACTGAAATTATTTTGATATAACCAAATTTTTTGTTTTATTCATTTTAACCTGATACTGATACACTGGTATGTTGCACTCTCTCAACATGTTATGTATATATAAATATGTGCAATCTAGTGACCAAATAAGATATTCAACTCTTACCAGATGTTAAATGCATGTTGGAGAATTGTTAACAATCTGGTTGGCTCTCGCCGGTAGATAGAAATAGAAACCGTCCTGGTTGTTCAATCTTACAGTACGCGGACGATACTCTCCTATTTGGTAACAGGGACTTAGGGGAGACAATCACTTTCAAAGGAATCCTATACTGCTTCGAAGCTTGGTTGGTTCTGAGAATTAACTTTCCCAAGAGCATCCTCATTCCTATTGCAATGCATGAGGAGGATGCTCGGAAACACGCTATTTGCCTGAACTGCAGACTTGATAATTTTCCTATTAAGTATCTGGGATTGCCTCTTTGTCCTAACAAACTTAAGAAATCAGACTGGATGCCGATTATTGACCGAATTGAAGCCATGTTGGCAAGTTAGAAAGGGAAAACACTATTGTTAGATATAGGTATAAGAAAATATTTTTTTATTGATTGATTAAACTGAGTACAATATGACTCATACATATAGGAGAGAATAGAATACTAAACCAATACATTATTCAATGTGGGACTAAACTAATCTATCATCTAACAACCCCTCTCAAACTCAAGTTAGTTCAAGCAACAAGAGTTTGGAATACTGACGATGTTGATGTGGAAGGAACGGCAAACTGTGATGTAGAAACGGTGACTTGAGACATAGTCGATGCTGGGATCTCACCCCTGAACTGAGAAATAGACTGATGGAATCTCACCCCTGACTTGAGACATAGTTGATGCTGAGATCTCACCCCTGACTTGAGACATAGTCGATGCTGGGATCACCCTTGACTTGAGCATAGTCGATGATAGGAACTTACCCCAGACTTGAGAATTGTCGATGACCGAGAACTGGATGCTGATAACACCCCTCTCAAAATCATGATCGATCAACCGGAGTGAGTTGACGATCTGGATGTAGAAGCACAAGAACCGGCCAGGGATCAACTCCACACAACAGCAAACACAAATCCCCTCTTCTGGTTTATATGCATTACGATGAGCTGGTCAAAAAGTGGTTCCCTCCACAAGAGATCAAATGGCAACGGACAAGGCTCTTCTTCTGTGCATCAGTGCATGGATCTTGAGAAATCAAATCCTGGCCTTCCTTGAATGATAAATCACTGAAACACACAGCTTCACGAACTAATCTAGATAGTTTAGTTGCCCACCCCGGAAAATCTCCAAATCTCATAGCCTGATTATGAAAACTTCCAGCAAACCATCCTTCTCGTTGGATGGCCGATAGAAGCGATGAATGGTGGGTTTCGGAGAGGAATTCGCGGCAAACCCACAAGCCATTGATCCCCTCCCCCTCCCTGTTCGCCCCCTTCTTCCCTTCTTCTTCAACCGAAGAGGGGATGATGACGTCATCGTCGTCGGAGAGCTCGCCAAATGCTTGCTCTAATGCGTGCTTATGGATGTCCGCTTTGGTCTCCATTTTTGGGGGTATTGGGAGGTCGACGGGGTTGAGGTGGCACCGGGAGATGGCTGGAGAAGGGGGGTGGAGAAGATGACAGTAATGGGTTGGAGGTGTTTTGGCAGGAAATGAACGGGAGAGAGAACGGGATGAGAGAGAGTAAGTGGCTAGGGTTTCAAAAAATGTTGTTTGATAATGGCTAGGATTTTGGAGATTTGTTGTTGATGACGGCCAAGGTTTTAGAAGATTTAGAGTTTTGGGGGGAGATAGTTGATGACAACTAGGGTTTTGGATTTTGTTAATTGAAGAAGAAGAGGGTTTTGGTATTTGATCGGGAGCGTAAGAGAGATGTTGGGAGGTGGAGTGATTCCGATGAAGACGAGAATCACTCCACCTCAATAATGAGGATCAAATTAGTATAGGCCTTATAGGATTATTGGCTCTGATACCATGTTAGATATAGGTATAAGAAAATATTTTTTTATTGATTGATTAAACTGAGTACAATATGACTCATACATATAGGAGAGAATAGAATACTAAACCAATACATTATTCAATGTGGGACTAAACTAATCTATCATCTAACAACTATCATTAGGGGGGAGATTGATCCTTATCAACTCAGTGCTTTCCAATCTACTGACCTACTACTTGTCTTTTTTTGAGTTTCCAAAATGGGTCATTCAAAGGATTGACCGGATTCGAAAAAGATTCATTTGGAAAGGAGCATATGCGAACAAAAGAGGGTACCATCTTATCAAGTGGGAAAAAGCCTGCATGAGGAAGATCCATGGTGGACTTGGTATTATTGATTTGAGAGACAAGAACATGGCCCTTCTCGGCAAATGATGATGGAAAGTGTTCCACTCAAATGGGGAAGGATGACAAGAGTATATTCAACCTTACTTCCTAGGTAAGGGGACACATAATCTTGGATTCTTGATGGCCCCAAGGTATCCTAGTTTTGGAAAGGGGTTGCCAAAGTATATGACCCATTTCACAGTTGTGTCTCATCTTCCATTGGCAATGGTATGATATGTCACGCTCCGCTTCCCAAAAGTACGGAATACGAGCACGTAACATTGACCCAGCGAATGACTAACGTCACCCATAAGCTGTTTATCCGATTAACTCAATAATATAATCAATAAAGAACAAATGCGCAGGCACTAATAATAATCTCATGAACAATAATACTTAGAATTAAGCAATAAAAATATCCAAATACAATAATAATCCAACGTCTAGAAACAAATAACAATATTCGGGACATAAGTCAAATATAATGAAATAACAATAGTTCAATAATTAAGTCTCCTTAACAAAGCAATAATTATTAAGCAGCGATGCAATCAATTTTTTCATCAATGTTGTTCTCCCAATCCATCAGGTAATTCTCCATCAACACCTGTAAACACTTCATCTAAAAAGAGGAGAAGAATTGTCCTTACAGCAAGTCATAAACAAAAAGTAGAGAAAGCAGGGACCAATGGAATAACGGTATAGCAATGAATCAATGGATCAATAGGAATCAATAAAATGGGACAATATCATGATAAATGATGCAATTGGCTATAAACAATGGTTAAATAATCGGTAACAATAATCAATGATCAATATCGATAACAGTTAGCCAATATTCGATATCAATAGAAACAATGATGAACAATATGCAATGTCGGTGATGTGTCAATCCTTATGTCTATTAATCATTTTTAATCCTAACTAATGCACGTACTACTGCATCGCATACTATAGGTTCGATGCATACAATTAATTTCGTTTTAAACTTAAGTGGTGGATTCTATAGTTTATGTACTCGGCAACGATATTCAATAATGACCGATGAACGAATCAATCGAGATACTGTAGTCAGTAATGTAATGCCCCGATTTTCATTTATGAAAATTTATTATTTTATTTTGCACGTAGTGTGCACGTGCAATATTTTTGGTAGTATTAAATTTTATGATGATATATATATGTGTTCTTTAATTATTTTTATAAAGGCCTTTTTCAAATAAACTTAAGTCTTTCTTTTTAAGCCCAAATTTAATTTATTTGTCTTCTTTTTATAAACTACTATTTTGGGCTATAAACCAAAGCCCATGAGTTATTTTTATTTTTAAATACAACTTGTAATGTAGAACATATTTTAAGGATTATTTTTATTGAAAATGTAATGTACAACTTTTGTTAAATGGAGACAAATGCATGCACGTGCATTACACGTACACGTGCAAATGCACCATGCATGGCCGGTTTTGAGCATTGAAGGGAAAAGGAAATTTTGAGTGGAGTCATGGGTGGTGGTTACTTGATCATGGTTGGTTATTGTAACTCCTCCTTGAATCCTAGCCTTTTGTTTCTAACTCCTAGTTTAATCCTAGCCTTCCATTTACCCAAGTTTTTAGTATAAATACCCCCCCCCCCCCCCCCCCCCCCCGGCTAGTTATTTTTGTACTAATTATTCCTCCAAGACCTATAGTATAGAATACATTATTAGTAGTATAGCAAGTGAGTAAAAGATTGAGAGTTGTGTGTGAGGAGTTTGTGTTTGCACCAAGGAAGGAGAGGCCGGCATCTTGGAGCTCGGGTTGGCATCTTGGAGCGCGTGTGCACGTCGAGGAGGAGGAGGATCGCTCTCTTGGCAAGGACTTGTGTTTAGGAGGTGTTGCAAATTGTGTTTCTCTCCAATTAAGGTGGGTTATTTTCCGTATTTTTAATTAGTAAGCATGCTAGATTTGAATTGAAATGATGATGCATAAAGATTAATAAGAGTACATTTTAATTTGAAAATTTGGCTTATTAGTTGATTGGAATGTTGATGTATAACTTGTATGTGGTTCCATCATCAAACTCAAGTTGTGTGTAAATAAATTATAGCTCTGGATTGCTTAAAGAAAAATTTATTGTTAGCATCAAAACCATATGCAATTATTAGTAGACAAAATGTTGTTTCATGCACTTGAATGTACCTTTTGTGATATTATGGTAATGAATGACTTGAACTTTGTGGGTTTGTGAAATGAAAAAAAAACAACAGAGAATTGATATAAAGATTATTAATATAGAGATCATTGATGTTAAAATTTGATAAGAAATGTCGAAAAAAAAGAAATGTGGTAGTAGTAGCTTATAATTTGAGCTAATTGTATAAAAATATGTGTTTAATTATTTAAAAAATTATTTTTAATATATTGGAGTATGAATTATTATGGGAATAATTAATCTGAAAATTTACAGTAAGTTTAGTAAAAGCAAAACTCAAATGAGAGTTTTTTGAACATCGAAATGTGCTATTAGACAGAGGGTTGATTTAATTAAAATTCGAGTTGTATTCAAGACAACTTGAGCCTATAGCTCAAGTGGTCGGGGTACTCTTTAGCGCTACAGTGTTGGGCGGTGTGTCCCGTGGATCGCTAGTTCGATACTTGAGAACACCACCTTTTTATGTGCGTTTTTAAAATTAATTCAGTTTCGAACCGAGAGTATATAACTCTATGGCTCTATTCTATACCGCTGAGCACAAGTGACCACATGGCCAGAGCGTGCGGTTGGGTTCCCTGTGATTGCTGGTTTGAATCCTAGTCTCGGCCAGTATATAACTTTTTGAAAAAAATGTTTTTTTGATGGGTTTTGATGTTTAAAAAATTATGGGAAAAAAATATTATTATTATTCTAAAATTATGTGGAACTTATGAAAAATAAATTGGGATTTATTAAAGTTAAATAGAGTACATTTTTTAGAACAAAAGTGTAGATAGAACTATGGTTCTACACTAGTTTATTTGTGAAAAATTGTATGGTTCTACACTAGTTTAGTTTACAAAAAGAATTGAAATAAAGTGCTAGAAAGGAAATATAAATAAGAAAGGAAATATATGAAGTGAAGTGGTATGAATTATTCTTATTGAAGAATAGTGTGACAATGATGAGTTGTGAATACTCATTTGACCATATGATTAGTGATGTGATTTTAATGTGGAAATGATACTTGATGAATTACTTGATGAATAATTGAATTCCATGTATGGTTATGGACTCATAAATAATTTAGAAATCATAATTGGAAAAGAGAAATGTTATTGAGTATGACAACTCAAATATGTGAATTTATGAATTGAAATTGAAAATTAGAGTGTAGCCAAGACTCACACCGTCAAGTGAAAAGTGATGAATTATGATTATTGATTTTGAAAAGACCAGTTTGGGTCATTGTGAAATAAGACCGGTAGTAGTGAGAGGGCTAACTCTAAGAGATTGATTTTGTTCATGATTTTTATTAAATTTAAGGATTTAGTACATAGTGAAGAGGTGACGAAAGTGAGAGAAAAACACAAGTATGAGAGCTTCGAGTTTACGATGCGGGTGTGAGCCACAGAATGCATGCTTGATGCATCAAGACATGGCGTGGGCACTACTCAAAATGATCGGACCTTGGCGACGCTTGTGGGATATTTGGTGACTGCAAGAAAATCGTGTGCCATGAAGGAGGATGAATTGCCACAGAATGCATGCTTGATGAGTCAAGACATGGCATGGGATTCCCCTCCAGATTTTCTGTACACAAGCTTGTACTCATAGATCATCTAGGATACTTACCGTAGTTACAATAGTAGATTAAGTCATGACGAGGGATTGAACCCTACAAGATGAAGAACGATTAAGAGGCTTGCCCTCGGACCTATATAGTATGGGATGCATAGAATCCGAACAAGTGTGCATTAGTGTCATATAATATAAATAACCGTATTAAGGACTAAGTGCACAATCACAACACGACATCATTAGGGTATTCCCTTTAGTTTGATATGTGACAAGTTTGTGTTTGTTAAATATGGAAAATCAGTTATACTATTTCCGGCATAGAGAGGATGGCCGTGTATAATGTTCGTCGGTTGAATAAACTGACGTACCCACAGTTTTGTATGCAGGGTAAATGACATGATAAAGATTAAAGAAGCACAGATGCTTAGTGATTATTCAAATGTTGATTATTCAATGTTGTTGTATATTTATTTAAATGTTGTAAATTTGCTTCCACTATAAAATGTAAAGTGTAAAGTTTTCATGTAACTCTGATGTAAAGTGAAAAGTTTTAAATTTCCTTGTAAAATTGTACGAAAGAAGTGTAAAGATCCTATGGAATCTCGAATTCAGTGTATTTTGGAATTCGGGGCGTTACAAGTAATCTACAATTAATCGATGACTGATATGACCAATAGACCAATAGACTAATAAATAGGAAAACACGGACCCCTCCTCCGAGTACAGTCCCTATATCATCAACTGCCCTAGTCAATCTCTTAAACCCAGGCTTATTAATTATTTCATCAATGCAACAATACAACATTCAATTAACGGATAATTCGGTGAACGGTAGTATCAATAAGGGAACAATAGGTGGGTACCATGAAATAGGAAAATTAGAATGGTGACAATAACTCATTGGGATCATGCAATACAACATACATACATTAATTCATGCAATACTACTATATAGGAACAATTAATTCAAGAAAATCTAAAAGGTATAATTCTAGAAATAAAAACACGGCTGTAGTAAAACAGACATAACTTTTGCTACAAAACTCGCAATTCAAAAATTCAGGATGTTCTGGAAATTAGAAAGATAAGGCTACAATTCATATTCAGATAGTATTTCATTTTAAGATCGTTTACTGGTTCGAAAATAGCAGTTAACATTCAGGTCAGCAATCATATACATTTTTATTTGATAACGTGGATAGAATCATAAGATTCCAGCCCAAAAATTAAATTTAAAAAAATGTGAGTACAAAGAGAGAACGAATTTTACAAAAAGTAAAACGATAAGAAAGCTAACAAGACAACCCACAACGAAAGCAGGCGCAATTGAGCTAATTGCCGCTAAGGCCTAAACTAAATACAAAAGACAGAAACTAAACACAGGCCACAAAGAAGACGACAGAAGTGCTGGCGCAACAAAAGGCGCTCCATCACGAAACACAGGCAAGGGCCCAGAGAAGCTAACCCAGCGAAACTAGGCCAGTACAAAGGAGCTCTCCAGCCAGATGAGAGATCGACACCGAGGCCACAGGGAGGCAAAACCATCCCCCAAGCGAAACAACCAGTATGCATCGACCTCGGAACCTAGAGCAAAAATTGAAGTAAGCCAAAAAACCAAGCTAGCGACAACAAAGCCACAAAACAAATCAAAGCATCCAGACATTACTCAAATGAAGGGCGATGCCAAAATGACCACCTCGGCAAAGAAATCCTAAAAAGCCGATCAACAAACGGGTACAGAATTGGATCCAAAAGAGAACGAGCAGTAAGACCCAAAAATGGAAATAGGTTCCAAGTGAACTCAACCACAGAGGAAAAGCTAACAACACTACTCATCGATGGAAATCCCACTGAGAGAGAAAGCTGAATCGTCCACTTGCACACAGCTAAAAAACCAGCAAGAAAAAATGCAACTACAGACCTAGGAAAAAATCATACCACACATCACCATAACAGGAAGATCACATAACATCAGAAACAGGATGGATTAATGTCACCTAAGCCGGCCCGTAACAAGCCTTAGCAGCCGGCCACAAAAAACAAAACCGTAAAGCACTTCAGAACATGAACATAACAAAACACAGCCAAGCCATATAACAAAAAGAGCATAATCCATCACAACATGAACATAACAAACCAAGAGCCAGGAGAAAACCAATCCAGTAGAGCTAGGAAGCGAAGAGCTGAACCAAGAAGGCTTAACATGTTCAGAACTACCCAAAAAACCTGTCGGAAAGGAAGTAGACCACCACCACAACAGATCAGAGCTGCAAGGAAAAGGAGGATGGGTTATAAACAATAAGCAATGAGCACTACGAGGAATAAATGTTATTGGCACGATAAAAGCTAGTCGCCTCATCCAGGCGTCCAAGATGCAAAGCTTCTACTTTAAAGCGTGCGATAAAATGGAAGGCCAAAATTTGGTAAAGAATAAAAACTCATCGATAATGGTATCGACTGAGGAAGAAGAATGAGTAAAATACGTCTGTTCCGTTCCGCCCAAATCACCCAAATGATCGCCATCAAGGATAGAAACTAGGAGTAACGAAATTCGAACTTAAGATCATGAGACCTCCAGCAAGAGAAAAATTCATTGGGGATAGTGGGTACTTGCCAAGCGCGGGTGTTAATAATCCACAATCGTTGAGTAAAGCTGCAATGGAGAAAAAGGTGGTCAGGGTCTTCATGAGCTGAAAAGCAAAAAGAACATAATTGACCTAGAGCCAGGTTTTTGTTATTGAGAACCTCAATAGTGAGAAGTTTGTTGTTGAGAGCAAGCTAGGTAAGGATCTTCACTTTTAGGGGAGCGCAACTACTCCATAAAGGCTTAGCAAGCGGCACTACAACAAATATGACATTTGATAGCATTCATAAAATGCTATAGTAGACCTACGATAGCGTTTTACAAAGGCTATCAAAAGCCCCGCTATAATAAGTCTATAGCGTTTTGACCAAACGCTATAGAAACTATAGCGTTTTACAAAACGCTATAGAATCTATAGCATTCTGGAAACGCTATAAAATCTATAGCGTTCTGGAAACGCTATAGTTTCTATAGCGTTTTACAAAACGCTATAGTTTCTATGGCGTTTCCGAAACGCTATAGATTCTATAGCATTTTGTAAAACGCTATAGTTTCTATAGCGTTTTATAAAATGCTATAGTTTCTATAGCGTTCGGCAAACGCTATAGTTTCTATAGCGTTTTGTTAAAACGCTATAAAATTTATAGCGTTTCGGCAATGCTATCGTTTTGATATTTGTGGTTTTTTACAGCATTTTAGGAACGCTATTTCGTTTTAACTGTATACAAAAAAAATCTACGGATACAAATAAAAATCGATTTATCGAAAATGTCAATACACCATTATAACTATAAAAGCTTCACAAATTTGTGTACAAATATATAAAAACATACCAACATAGAAATATCTACACAATAAACTGATACAAAAGTTCATCCAATAAACTTAAAACTGACGACAAAAAATTCTTGAGTGCCTAACATCAACACAACTCGCATTCTTCGTTTCATCCACGACGTCTCCAATCTGCAAATGTAGAAGAAAAAATGTCAAACATAAGATTCATATAGTCATAACTCCTAACTCAAGGAGGTTGATCTAATAGTTACTGAGTACAATCTAAGAAGCTTTAAAGTTGTAATATGTCTGGAAGTTGATCTAAAAAATTCTTGAAAGAAGTGCTGACTACTAACCTGGTTCTCTCCAATCAGTATGGACAACTATAATTGATGTAAACACTTTCTTGCTTACATATTCTACTATCTGAAAGAATAAGAAAAATGTACAGAATTACAGGAAGTTCATTTAAACTTAAAGACAAAATATGAGTTATGAATTTGCTTGCATACTAACAAACAGTACATTGAGATGTTGGTCTGATTTGTGGCTGACCGGGTCTGAGTTGATTTTGACCAGTAACTCCACTGGCTCGCATTTGAGCAGCAGCAACCGCATGATTCATATAACCCATCATCCCAAATGGCTGAACACCTGGAACAGACTGCCTAACCTGCAACATGATAATGTTTAAAGGGAAGCAAATAGAATCAGAAAAAAAAAGTATGAACAACAAATTAAGCATAAAAATAGCATGATTCAGATTTAAGAGAAAACCAAACGTGTTTCCCGCCTGAATCATGCTATTTTCTCTTAAATCTGAATCATGTAAAACAGGAAAAAAGTATGAACATCTCTTAATATGTTTCAGTTGTCTCCCGCCTGAAAAAGATTACACCGAACGTATCTAAACCAAAGTAGGACACAAAAGGAAAGGTTAACAGAGAAGCTTCTCTACAAGGCTTGCATGATAACAAAAATTAGTATCTATTTGGAGTTAATAACATAGCAGAATCATTCGTGATGACTTTAGAAAATTGCATCATCACGCATTGTTTTCAATTTGATAACATCAAATTGTTGCAGCAAAAGTGAATTGAAGTTTTAACACATCAAAGTCAAAACAATTTAAGTGTCACATTAATGGTTGCTCTTTTGACTATTACTCATCATCCAATGTGCTGCCATAGATTAATGAACATAATATTAAGCAGCTCACCAGCTTTGTAGTGTATGTACAGTAATAAGAACCAATGAGCAAAAATAATAAAAATGTTTTAATGTGATGGAAAAATTTAAGCTTGCAAATTGTGATTACAAACTCAGGGGGATTGATGTTGTAGTGTTTATTAAAGAACAATACATTATTATTTAGTTCTTTCAGAGGAGGTGGAATTTAAATTTTGAATAAAATAAAATAGAAAATAAGAAAGGATACATAAACCAACTTTATTTAAATGGGAAAAAAAGTTAATATGTTAACCCAAAAAACATTTGTATACAGAAGATACTTACTTTGACATAGGCATCATCATTAAGATTGTAGATGCAGCCATCAACTTTGGCTTGCATATAATGGTGTGTAGCTCTCAAAACAGCATCTTCACTGCTATTATATTATAGATTAAACAGTTAAAGAATGTTACACTTAAGACAGTTAATAAAGATGGAACAAATAGATATCAAGAGATAAATTAATAACATGAGCAGATCAGCTTCAGTAATGTACTCACTTTTGATCAAGCGATGCCTTCTTTGAACCAATTCCAAAAATGCAAAAACAATAAACGATGAAAGAAGTCAGCAAACAGAGCAAGTATCATCTAGGCATTGCCAAAAGAACAAACAGATAATTTAATGAGATGACGATGCCACCAACTTCATCAAGTATGTTCATATACTACAAAAAAATAATATTCAATAATATTCCAAAAATGCAAAAACAATAATATTGCTGATTAAAATAACAGTAACATATTATTTTACGGTTTTAAAATCTTTGGTTTGTCACTGCACTCAAATTGCCGCCATTTTCGGGGCCTCTATCCTTAAAATACATAGGACTCCACAAGCAATTAACAATGATGTGTTTTAGATTGGTTACACTTTCTTGTGTCTTGTAGTCCAAAAGGAGTACATTGAACTAAGCATTATTCTGACCAAATAGAACCAAGAAACCATAATAAATCAGATTAGTCATTCATAATCTAAATTACATTTTAACTCTTTGACAAAAACCTAAAAATGAAACAAATACTTCTTTGGGAAACATTAAGAGCGAGACATAAAAGGGTTTCAATGGAAATATGGACAATAAATAAAAAGAGAATGAATTAAAGGCTCGGGAAGATATACTTCTTTACAAAGTTCAATGGAATAATTTTGATAAATAAAATAAAGATTAAATTAAATGACTACAATAGTAAAATGTAAGATGGCTAAAGCATAGTTACAAAAAAATTCAGCTGGACAACTGTCAAGTTATTATCTGCATCTTAGTCGGATTATTAAATGATGAATATGATGGGGCAACGAGAGTGAAGATGAAGAACAACAATCGGATGAACTCGACAAGTGAAATCTCTAACAATGGAGTTGTAGCATCTGGCATAGTTATCTCTTAATCTGTAGGGATGGTTAAAGATTCAAGATGATGTCTATATTTTATTTTGTGTTTCCTTATTAAGTCATGCTATGCAATTTCTGCAAACTGATAAGCTACCTAGCAATATTTGTGTGATTAAGCTACTCTGGTGAATGCAGTACTTATCCTTGCCCGTGCAAATCCAATATCTTTTTTGGTCCTATATATTCTTATTTTTGGATCAAAAGCATCAAGCATCATGTTATGTTAAACTGGCAGGTCCAATACTTGTCTTTGATCTCATAAATCTAATAATCACTTTTTATCATATATATTGATGGTGTTGCAATAATTGTTACAAGTGACAGGAAAAAAACAACAACACTATTTCACCCTCTGTTTCACCAATATTGATGGTGTTGAACAAGTCTACTGCAACACTGTTGTCTGCATTCAAGTTGGCAAAAGCCTAAATGCCTTCTTGAATTTGTATTGAAAGACTTGTAGTATTGAGATATATATTCTCCAAAACTAAATATAACTAGCCTCCTCTGAGATGCACAAAATTACTCATAAAATTACTCATATAACATGTCAAGAGGTTTGAAATTACGTGAGCAACCAAAACTCTTTCTTACTTGTATGGTAAAATCAACTTTCGTCTTCATCACCACATCCTTCATTGACAAAGCCTTGTAAATTGATATCTATTACATGTAAATCAATATATGAGACTCAAGCATATAAATCATTTACTCAAAGTATATAAAGAGATATTGAAATAACATTAAAGTACCTTGATCGTTTGGCACATTTCCTCGCATCCAATCTTGAGCACATATTAAAGCTTCAATAGTGGAGCCCTTCAAGAAAGAGCGTTTATCACTCACCACTCTAGAACCGGTACTAAAAGCCGACTCCGATGCTACTGTTCACATCGGAATGACTAATATCCCGTGCCATGGATGCTAAAATATGATATTTCACTACATTCACAGACCATTACTCCAAGACATTAAAGCATTTAGCATCGGGAAATACCTATTGAATACATACAACAATTTTAACTAGGAATACCTATTGAATACAAACAACAATTTTAACTAAGAATACCTATTGAATACATACAAAGACAGATCATCATAATGCATGATAACAACAATCATCTGCATCAAATTATCCTCATTAATGTCGAATAGCATGAAATTAACTCATAACCATGATCAGATCATCAAATTTTTTCATAAACAAAGCAACCATGGGCATCAAGTTGTGCAACAAACCATTACAACCACAACACAGATACCACATTACTAATACCACATGTTTCTAGTTCTCATAACACCATCACACAATCAAATAAATGAAATTCACTATCTTATAAGAGTAGATCATTGATTAGCTCCGAAAACGATAAAACCACACATTTCTACATCTCATAACACCAACACAACCAAATAGCACTCAGTTTATTTCTTAGCTAGTATTATCAAATAGTTTGAAAGTCAAATTTACTGCACTTTGCCTTAGTGAGCAGTGAATTTCCCCCCTCCACCATTATCCTCTTGTTCAGCACCACCAACCTACTGTTTTAATTTTATACAAAGGCGTGGATTATAATTTCATACAAAGGAATCATACAAAACACTGAAAGAGGCATTCTACTAATAGATCTCACAAAATCAAATTTGAACTTTTTTTTTTTCTGAAATCAATGTTCTCAAATTTTACCACTTTACAAATAGAGCAAAATAAAGATTAAAATTAAAATTAAAAGAAGAAAAAGAAGATCAAAAACCTTAGATTGAGATTGAACTTGTAAACCTTTGAGATATCGCTCGTACCTAACAGTGTAGATATCCCCAACTTTCAATAAAATTTCAGCAGCAAACCAAGAGCGTTGGGCGACGGCGGGTAGGGCAACGGGGGCGCGGGGAGGAGAAGAGGCATTTCTTTTGACGGCGGGTCGAGGATTTGGGAGGCGCGGAGGGAAAATTAGGGATAGTTTTGGTGAAGGAGAGATTTTGGAAACGGGGGAGGGTTTTGATGGATTTAGATTTTTTACTTAGAAGTTTCTTTTTTGCCCATATCTATTTTGTTTATTTATAGATATAATAGCGTTTCTAAAATATCGTAAATAATATAGCGTTTTAAAAACGCTGTCATAACTAAGAGTAAATTTCAAAATTAATCAAAGACAACATTTTCTCCAAAAATGCTATTATTGATCACTTTCAATAGCATTAACACTTAAATGCTATAATAAGTCCGCTGTAGAAAGTCCTATATGTTGTAGTGCGGGGAACGGATATCACCAAAATTAAGAAAACTGTAGAAAGATTTGACCGAGTAGCTACCGGACTTGGTCCAATGCCATTTAAAATCATCCGTGGGGAACCAAGGATAAAGATTAAGGATTACGAATAGCTCTTGAAGCTCTAGTTCAAGTGAAGAGGAAAGAACACAACTAAATTGAATAGACCAGAATTTTTGATTATTAAGTATGATAACATAGTCCGCCACTGTGTCAGAGGGGTTGGAAACCAATTGGAATAACGAAGGGAAAGCCAACGCAAGCCTAATATTACCGAGCCAAAGATCGTTCCAAAACTTGGTTTTAGAGCCATTAGCGCAAACGTGAGAGATACCACATTGAAAGGGTCCCACCACCTTCCAAATTCCTTTCCAAAAAGGGGAGGAATTTCTAGAGATGGTGGGGGGAAATTCCCACACCTTGCGATGGGAAAAATATTTAATGGAGATAATGCGAGCCCAGGGTAAATGTTCGTGTTTAAGAATTCTGCATAACCATTTACCAAGGAGAGCTAAGTTTTGGTGCCTAAGGTCAAGCACCCCAAGGCCTCCTGCCTCTTTGGAGGTACAAATCAACTTCCAGTTGCAAAGATGCGAACCGGCTCTAAAAATATCGGCTCCAGACTAGAAAAAGTTCATACGGATTTGATCAATCCTCTTGAGAACCCAAGACGGAACATAAAAGAATGACATCATATAAAGCAGGATAGAAGATAGAATCGAATTTAAAAGAGTAAGTCTGCCTCCACAAGATAGATGTCTGCCAGACCAAACGTTAAGTCTAGATTCGACTTTTTCGATCATTGGTATCCAATCCAATCGATGGAGTTTCCCCCATCTCAAAGGAATGCCTAGGTATTGAATAGGAAAGGAAGCAGGAGAACAGTTGAAAAATTGCGTTATTTCAACTTGGCGGTTGGGATCCTCACCCAACCACAAAATCGAAGATTTTTGAAAGTTGATCGATAAGCCAGAGGCATTTTCAAATAAGTAAAGAAGGAGCTTGAGGTTACGTAAGGTGAACCCGTTGGGTTTGGCAAAAATGATGGTATCATCAGCAAATTGGAGGTTCAGCACTCCACGGTAGCTATGAGATCCCCCTAGCCCGTCGATAACACCTACGTCCCAGGCATTGCGGAGCAGCTTACTGAAAACATCAGCCACAAGAGAGAACAGGAGAGAGGAAATCGGGTCACCTTGCCGCAATCCACGCTTACAGTTAAATTTATGACCTTCTGAACCATTAATAATAATGGACGATGTACTAGCGAAAAGACTGGATTTAATCCACGCAATCCATTTTGAACTGAAACCATGGTGAAGAAGGATTTTGAAAAGGAAGTCCCAACTCACATTATCATAGGCTTTTTAAAAATCTAATTTTAAAAGAATACCCTCCGAATTGGATCTATGACATTCTAAAATGATTTCTTCAGCCGAAGCCACGCTATCTAAAATAAATCGATCTTCAATAAAGCCCGACTGTGCTGGGTCTATCATGGGGGAGATGACCGCGCTGAGGCGGGTCGACAGAACTTTCATAATGATCTTGAAAGTCGTGTTAATAAGGCTAATCGGGCAAAAGTTAGCAACAGAGTTGGCACCCAAAATTTTGGGGATGAGAACGATATAGCGTAATTGATCCTATCAAAAGAGAATGACCCTTGGTGAAGGTCCAAGAACATTTTGAGGAGATATCTTTAAGATAGTCCCAGAACCGTTGGAAGAAGAAAGCTGGAAATCCATCCGGCCCTAGGGCAGAATCACTCTTCAAAGAGAACACTGCTAACTTTATATTTTCTAATGAAAATGGATCTTCCAGACTGGACAGATCGTAAGATTGCTGTCCATATAATTGTACCCAGTCTAAATGAATGGAACGATGCTTATCAGTACCCAGAAGATCTTTAAAGAAACGAAGGAAGGTCGCATGGATTAGGGAGTCAGAAGTCAATTCAACGCCATTGTCGATAATAAACGAGATCCGGTTACATCTTTTGCGATGGGAAGCAAAATTGTGGAAAAAGGAAATGTTGCCATCACCCTCCTTGAGACAACGAAGCATAGCCCTCTGGGCCCATTTAATGTGGTCGTTATGAAGAAGAGAAGCATATTCTCTCTTACACGACACACGTTTGTCTCTAAGTGCATCCGAAATGGATCCAAGCTCTCGAGTTTATCGATGGAGTCAATGGACGAAAGGAAAACATTTTAAAGAAAATTCGCATTGGCGAATCTCTCTTTGCGCCAAATCTTGCAGCCATACTTGATAGCATGAAGTTTAAGAAGGATTCAGCCTAGACCGGACGATCCTGAAATAGCGGAGAGGTACTTGGTAATGAGGTTAACGAAAATTTGATCTTGCAACCAGAATTTTTTGAAGCGGAATTTGAACGATATAGAGAAATTATAATTGGAGAACAACGAGATAGACACATGGCCAGACGATGGATTGGGCAAAGCAGTCGCGAAGGAGTTATGGAAAAGGTTAATCCAATCGAGGGAAACGAGAAAACGATCGAGCTTAGCCATGGTCGGAGCCGACCGCATGTTAGACCAGGTGAAAGCTCTACTGTTGGTAGGAATTTCAGTTAGTTGAAGGGAACTGATACAGTCATTAAAATGGGAAGAAGCTAAAGAGGTCGATGTGATTCCTGATCTTTCATAGGAGAATCTGATAACATTGAAGTCACCACAGAAGACACAGAAGCCTTGGATAGAGTTTTGGAAAGAGATAAATTCATTCCAAAACTCGTCCCGACGATCAGCAGAGGACAGCCCGTAAACCGAGATCACGGTGACAATATAATTAAATTCAACCCAGAAGAGGCGTACCTCGAGGAAAAAAGTTAATCTACGAGACGAAATGAGAGAAAATCGGTCATCTTTAAAACCAAATAGGATCCCACCTCTTGATCCCATTGCATCAAGAGAAATCCAATTGGTAATTAAAGATCCTCCGATCGAACGAGAGATGGAAGGGGACGGGAAATCTAGTTTAGAGTCTTGAATGGAAATCAAATCACAATGTGAAGAGGAAATCAGTTGGAACACAGCTTGTCAGCAAGCATATACATGATTTAAGAGTATTTTTCCATGAAAATAAATTAATTAAATATGATGGATATCAATTATTTAGTCAATAAATTATATAATTAACATGATAGGTGTCAAAACATGATAAATAAAATTAGAACACATACATATACAAATTTATTATCAATCAACCATCAATCAATCAAATAACACACAACCTAGCAATTATCTATATAATAAATTCATTGTGTCGTGATTATGTGTGTAACCCTATTATCAATTCTACATGAATGTATGAAGATTCAATCTTTGGAGTCAAAAGTGGCACGATGTCAAGAATATTGGGGTTAGCTCGTGTAAACCCTCAATAAACCCAACGAAGAGATGAACAATGGAGAATACGATAACAAAGAGATTTACTTGCAAGAATTTCAATAACTCTTGAATTTGATACAATTAGCAATTCAAGAGGACGGTGACTTGCCTGTTAAACGGTGAAAACGAATACCAAGAATAATGGGATAAGGATCCCGAAGTAACGAACTCACGAACTAGTTCAACCCACCAATAAGACGTGCAATATACGTGCAATAAGATCCCAAAGCAATAACACACAGCACACAAAGAGACAAGTAGCAACAGAGCAAGAGAGAACGGCAGCAACGACCGCAGGCAAGGCCAGCCAAGGGGGCGACGGTGAGCGGCATCGACGGCGAGCGGTCGAGGGGCGGCACCGGTGGTCCTGGTCGGCAGTCGAACAGAGAGAGAAAGACAAAGCTGGGTTCTGTCGCTGTTGACGAGCGAAACAGATAGGGAAGAAGATGGGGGGGTGGGGGTTTCAGGGGTTGGTCTGGTCGGATGTGTGGCGTCGACGAGGGGTTGGGCAACAGGAGGCGGTGACGGGGTGGCCGGAGATGGCCGGGGAAGATGCCGGAAGGGGTTTGGGGTTTTGGCGGGAAAACACAGGGAGAGAGAGAGAGAACGGGAGGAGAGAGGGGTTAGGAGAGAGAGTAGATGGCTAGGGTTTCGATTTGTGTGCTAAAAATTAGGATTTGCATTAGGGTTGTATTTATAAGGTACAGTAAGGGTATTGGGTTAGTGGTTTAGGGTTCAATAACAACGGTTTTGGTTCAATAACAATAGGAATTGGGTTTTAGGGTTCAATTAAGAGATAGATCAAAATTAATAGGGTTCAATTAAAAACACCCACAAATAAATAAAAGATAATAGGTTCAACAAGAAGAGCCCAATCAAGAAGAACCGAAATTTCATGAACAATTTTAATCAAAAAGAAAATAATCAAGAAAAAAAATAAGGTAATTATATATATATATATATATATATATATATATATATATATATATATATATATATATATATTAAATTAAACAGTGAACTGCATATAAAATCGAACATGTTCGGGCTTAAAACAAAATAATAATGATAATAACAATAACGATAAAATTATTAATACTAATAAAAATAATGATAACAATAATAACAAATATTTATACTAATAACAATAAGAAAATCAATAATAATAGCAATAATAATAATAATGATAATAAAAGTAATAATGATAATAATGATAATAGTAACAACAACAACAACAACAACAATAATAATAATAATAATCTTCATAAAAATAGGATTTGAGTTTAACAAATTTATTAAAATCCGAAAATTAATAATATAAATAGTAGATCAATTAGGGATAGAAAATAAGTTCAAATATACCATCATTCAAAATGAATAAAATCTTGATTAGAAAACACTTTAATACAAGATCTGAAAAGAACTTAGCACAATATAAATTTATAAAAAAATTAAATTATAGAAAGTATACGGAAAATACTAATTATCGGGAATGGGAGTTACATGATAACCAGGTTCTGGAGGGACAAGTGGTGTGAAGATCATTCCTTAAGAGAGTTATTTCCTCATTTTTTCAATCTTGCTGCCCATCCCAACATTACAGTCATCAAAACTTAGAAAATGGGCACTTGGAAACCTCCGTTCAGGTCTCGTTTCGCCCCTCATACCCAAAGGAGACTTGGAGAACTTCAATCGTACATTTCCCAATCTGGTGTCATTTGTTCTCAATGACCAGATCAAAAAACTTGGGGGTTAGAGAAAATGGAGCCTTCACTATTCGCTCCCTTTATAATCATATTTACTTTAGAGGTTGCAGTCCGAAATGGTCTGCGATTATTTGGAAGGTTAAAGCACCGATGAAAGTTAAAGTTTTCGTTTGGTTAGTTCTCAACGACACGATAATGGCTAGAGAGAACCTGGTAAAAAGACAACCACATATCACAACTAATTGTGAATTTTGCAATTCTCTCATGGAATCTAAGATTCATTTGTTCTTAGAGTGCCCAAGGAGTAAGGCTGTTCTGTGTGAGGTCTTAAGGGCTCTGATACATCAGTTTATCCTATGGTCTATGAAGACCTTTGGATAAGGCCCACGTTCGCTAAGGAGAGACGTGAGATGATGGAAGCGTGGTATATTGCTATTGCCTCATCGACCTAATTTTTATGGCTTGACAGAAATAATTATTACTTTCGTGGGACTCGTAATAGTTTTTTTTTTCTAGTATTCTTACTCACATCATGTATCTTATTTCTTTTTGGGCTATATCTGCGGCGGCGGGTCTAAGATGCAGAATCTCCAGGGCTTTTGAGTTAGAGGAGTTCGCTGATGAAGAGGTGGATGTTGACATACTCTAGGCTGACACGAGCTTCATGATCTGGCTGCCCACCCTCCAGGGCGATGTTGGAGGGACATATTATATTGTTCTTACTTCATGCTCATGTATGTTTTACTTTTGTTATTTTGTCCCACCCTCCTATGTTCATTGGAGGAGTGATATTTTACTTAGTGCTTAGTAGTTTCTTGAATTGCTCTATGTAATCTGAATTTGTTTTACTAACTCCTTATTAATGAAACATGGTGGCTATACTTCACATTTAAAAAAATAAATAAATAAAATAATAAAAAAAAAAAAACTCTTACCATATGTTTTAGGTTTTAAATTTATCATGCTATCCTATTTGTTCATTTGTCATTGTCATAATAATTAAAGTTACAATTGTCTAAATATATTTTGCAGGGTTTGATTAGTAAGCATGTGTATTACTAGTATTAAAGTAATAATCTAATAACAAACAGCAAGAATATGATGTATATATGATGATAAGCTGGTTTCATTCCTTAAACTGTATTAATTTCCATCCTGTAATATAAATAAATATAAATTATAAGTTGATGATAAAAATTAAATATGTAGAAAGTGTTAAATCTAGGGAATATTCTC
Source organism: Hemerocallis citrina (assembly GCA_017893485.1). Taxonomy (NCBI): domain Eukaryota; kingdom Viridiplantae; phylum Streptophyta; class Magnoliopsida; order Asparagales; family Asphodelaceae; genus Hemerocallis; species Hemerocallis citrina. The sequence continues at coordinate 125,942,766 of CM030358.1, forward strand.
AATATCCCCACACTAATTAACATCTAATCAAATCACAATTCCAATCAATTATATATATTTAAGGCCGAAGAAACTACCAGGAAAAATTATATGCTGACCTATAAAGTGCTATTAAGTCTCCCGTTTTCATTTGGTCCAAACCTAACATTTGTACCTCCATTCTTCTCACCATAAAACTGATTCTCTTACTCCGAAAACATGCACTAGAGACTCCCTTTTAGTTTCCCCTCTATTTAACAACCTTCTTACCCTCTACCTTCAGCACCTCTCTCTCTCTCTTTTCTTGATTCTTTCTCGAACTAGCTAGCTATTAGCATGGAAGAAGACTTGGAGTGCAATACCGGGCTTCGCCTTGGACTAGGAGGGGATTATTTCACCTCTGAATGGAAACGGAAGATTAACAATAAGCCTCCTGTTCAACTCAACCTACTCTTTCCTTCTTGGAATATTAAAGGAGAATTCGAGGAACCGATAAGATCAAGAATCAAGGAAGAAGAAATTAGGAATGAGAGATTTAAGGAGGAATTTAGCATAGATGAGGGTGGTGGCACGAGGAAGAAGCTTCGGCTAACAAAAGATCAGTCCACAGTTCTTGAGGAAAGATTTAGGGTTCATAACACTCTAAACCAGGTATTTGTATATATGTGTTTATATGTGTTTTGTAAATACTTATTTCTTGTGTATTTATGTTGGTCTATCCTTATTTTTGACCCAAAAAATGTGGTTCTCTTGATTAGCAAACAAAAATATATGGTCTTTCTTTATATATATATATAACTTAATCATAAATCAAACATTGGATTTGCTGGGAGTTTCATGCATGCAAAGTGCTAACATGAAATTCTTAATATCAGAATCAGAAACAGGAACTGGCTGAGAGGTTAAACCTACGGCCTCGGCAAGTGGAAGTATGGTTTCAGAACAGAAGAGCAAGGTAAACTAAAACAAAACTTTTGAGATTTTTTTAAAAATTTTAACAAATGTTATGCAAGAAGAAATTTGTTTTAGGTCCCTCCTGATTTTTCATCATTAGCTACTTTGATTATTTGAAAAGATTTATCATGAAAATAATTTAAAAGCAACTAATTTGATGAAAATTCTATTTTTCGGTGAATATTTAATTTTAATTAAAATGTAGTCATTTGTATTAAACATATATGAATTCATACGTACTACTTAATTAAAACAAATTAATTTTCCATTATTAACCATACATACTTTTGAGTAAATGATTTCTAATTTTGATTTCTCATATAATTATCATTCAATTCTGTAACGACAGAAAAATATTAAGGTTGATACTTGTTATTAGTGAGAAGCATTTAATTGATAGCCTTAATTAAAGATGCTTTGAAGAGTTACAGTACTCATTATTATGCCTGGAGTATTTCCAGCAATTCACTAGCCCATTAAGAACCACTTGCAATACTTACACACTCTCTGAAGCTTTCCATTTAGACTAAAAGAACATAAGAAAATAGAAAACATTTAAATGATTTATATGCAAAATCATATATATGTAAATCTGTATTTCTTTAATACTCTTAACTAATCAATTAAATATATAATTTATTTTTCAGGACCAAGTTAAAGAAGACTGAGGTAGACTGCGAATATTTGAAGAAGTGCTGCGATAGGCTGAGCAATGAGAATCGGAGGCTGAAGAAAGAGCTACAGGATTTGAAAGCATTGGCTAGATCATCATCTAATGCATTGCTTTCTAATATTCAACCTTCCATGGCTAATACCGCACGAAGAATGTGTCCTTCTTGTGAATCAATTACCACAGATGATAATGAGAGCAGCTAACCGAAGAAAAACTAATGGCAACTCAGATCTCAAAGGAACATGTACAACATCGATCTTACTTTGGCTGTGGCTTAATAACTTATAATTATTAATTAGCTGGTCTTTTTTGCACTGAATATAACTGGTGGAAGGGCTCTTTGTGTGTGTGTGGGGGAGAATAGGCTAAAGTAAGGAATTAAATCTAGACTTTTTGTTGTTGTTGTTGTTGTTGTTGTTGAAGAAATTAAATCTAGACTTGTTGTCCCACTGCTAAAAGGCTTTACGATAGGAGGGTGATTAGTCTTCGTAAATATACAATTTAGTTGTTTATTTATAAGCTGGTGAATGGTAATGTTAATGTTGGCAAAATATGTGGAGAACTATAAAAAATTTACTATTTGATTTATTATTATCACTGAATTATTACTTTTGCTATTGTTTTACTATATATGTTCACCAAGTGTTATAACCATTATGTTTTAATTATATTACTCATTATTGTTACATAACTGTGATGGTTATGTTTTTGCTTTTGTTATTATATGCCTCATTAACTGGGTTTATATTATAGATCAATGTTGGACTAAATAAATATTATATATCTTCATGACAGAAATCCTCCCAATAACTAGGTTATTCTTTCCCTATATATTTAAAAAAAAGGGCAACTTCCTCCCTTAAAAAAAGAAAAAGAAAAATATTTTACTTCCTTTGCTACATGTATGCAAGGAATACTGGTAGACACTACAAATAAGAAGGCAAACCCCGGCGTTTGTTTTGCAGGACGGCGACGACGACGGTGTGTGCGAGAGCGACGACGAAGACGACAAAGGATCTTCTTGATCGATCGGGCGGTGAGAAATCGAAGAGTGGAAGAGATAGGGTTTCGGGGCGCAAGGTTTGGGCGAGAAACCTGAAAGAGAGAGAGAGAGAGGGAAGTGGGCAATAATCAGGAGGTGTGGGGTTTATTAGGTAGGATATATTCCCGGCGTTTTAAAGCGCCGGGGTTTGAAAACAGCCCGGCGTTTATTTACAAATGCCGGGGTTTCTTTGGACCCCGCTGGCGTTTTTATAAAAGCGCCGGGAAATGTCCCGGCGTAACACCCAAACGCCGGGATTGTTTCGCCGGGTATTCCAATATCTTTTGTAGTGAGAGAAAGGTAGTACAACGATTCATACTACCCTGAGACAATTGCATATATATATATATATATATATATATATATATATATATATATATATATATATATGCATTTTATCTCTTGCTCCAACTTATTGAACAATAAAATTGAATAAATAAACTTAAAAAAGAGAAGGATAAAAGTGGATAGTACATATATAAAGAATGGAAACTATGAGGAGTTAACCATCTAATTCCTTTAAAAAACCTAGCTAGCTAATTAAATGTAAATCATTTTTGTTTTACAAAAAAATACCTTCACTGATTTCCATTATGATCATATATACTATTACACTAGGGGATCGTTGATTGCCGCGAAAATAAATCCAGGAACTCATTTCCACCGAAAAGAATTCCAAAATCGGTTTATTTGGCTTGAATTTTGGTTGGATTTAAGTTCGGTACTGTAGTGCTAGAGCAGCAAAAAAATATCCAACAAAAAAGCTTGGAACTTAGCGGAAAGTGTGTGGAAGAGCACTGTAGCGCTATACCAATATAATATTACTTCCGCTATCCTACTTTTTACTCTATCTAATTAAATAATTTCACATAATCCTCTATAGTAAATTTCGTTATTTCTTCTCTCTATCTACAATACAATACAAGTACATCCAACCAAATTATTCTTTTAGAATTCAAATCTACAGATTTTTATTCTTTAAAGTAATCTTACAACTCTAGAAAAATTTTACGTACAACCAAACACCCCCTAAATGTATTAGCAATTTACACGTGTGATGCACGTCTTAATAAATAAATAAAATTTAAAGTAAAAATTTTGACATAATCTTGCACCAAACCTTGTACGCGTGCGATGCACATCTTAATAAATATGTTTTTATTATTAGTTATGCACATCCAATTATAATATTATTATAGTAATTTACACGTGCAATGTACGTTTTAATAAGTACATTTATTTAAAAGTAAAAACTCTGACGTAGTGTGGCCTTGAACCTGAGACTTCTATTATATGTTTATAAGTAAAAAAAACTCTAACCTAATGTGGTATCGAACCTGAGATCTTCTTTATATTAATTATACATGCACAATACATATAAGTTGATAGATTTACAAACAACAACTGCAACTCTTCTATTACAATATCAGAAGTAATTTTCTCTGGTCTGGATCATCTACCTACAACCCCGGATCGCATCTCTGTAACTGGAAACTCATCTGTTCCACGAAATTAGCTGGAGGTTTAGGGGTCTTAGACCTCAGACATCAAAATCTCTCTTTTCTTGGCAAATGGCTTTGGAGGTTCCTCCAGTTGGATGATCTCCCCTGGATCAGTTGTATCAAAGCCAAGTTATTCGTGTCCAATGACTGGTGAAGTTTCCCTGTAAATCCCCATAGGCTAGCGTCACCTTTCTGGAAAGGTATTTGGAAAGCGGCTGCTGCTTTCCGTTGTGGTCTTAGCCACGGATGTGCGGTTGGATCCATGACCAGATTCTGGTCTGATATTTGGATCGGTAACTCCTCTTTAGCGACCGCTTATCCTGAGTTATTCCGTCTTTCCACTAATCCTTCGGCCTTGGTGTCTGATGTCTATAGCATTTATGACGGTCAAAGGGAATGGTCGATTCCCTTTTCTACTAATCTTTCACCCCGTTTACTCCCTGGGCTTGATAACTTACTCGAGGATCTTAACAACGTGGTTTGGTTCGACAAAGAAGAATTCTTCTGGCGTTGGAATTCGTCAAAGAATTTTTCAGTTCGCTCATTCTACCTTTTTCTTAATTTTAGGGGGATTCGTACTCCATTCTACGATCTTGTTTGGAAGTCTTGTGCCCCACTGAAAGTGAAAATTCTGGTCCGGTTAGCTCTCAACAATAAACTCCTTACCGTTGAGATCCTCAACAAGAGGAACCAAGCTTGGGGACAATTATGTCCCCTTTGCAACTCTGCTTCGGAGGAGGTTAATCACTTATTCATCGAATGCGATTTCGCGCTTTCTCTCTGCAAAATCATTGTTCTGGCGTGGGAAGTGTTTGACACTCCTGTTAGTTTGGTCGATTGCTGGACGAAACGTCCTCCTAACGTCGCTTACCATAAATCGTGGATCCTCTCTTTCCAAATTTTATTATGGTTGATTTGGAAGGAAAGAAATCATAGAATATTCCGTCATATTGCTAATTCACCTCGTTCTATATCTATCGATTTATTATATTTATTCAATTTTTGGTCGTCTTCTTTAAAAACGGAGGCTAAAGAAGCCATGAGGATTGATAGGCTTGATAACGCTTGTCGTTGTCTCATTAATCTCAACGCTATTTAAAGTTCACAGCTTCTTTTTTTGTGTTCCTCATGTGTTTCGATAGCATCTGTATTTTACTCGAGTCTCTTCGCTGTTTTTCTTCATCATTGTTTCTCTTATATTTCGAGCTTGGTTCTGTGTCTTATCTATTTTCTCTTGGCTATATTGTTTGCAGGATTAAAGGGTAGGAGCTCCTACCCTTATAATACTTTTGGCTACATGTTCATAATCTTTTTGGACAGGTGTATCTTTTGTTCGGTTTCGTATGGAAACCTGCTCTCTTTTGGGACAATCATACGAAGTCCTTTCTCACTCGGTGGTATACTAGCCCGGGCGTTCCTATCTTGGCCTGCGTAATTTGATGTTCTGTCTGGTCCGGCTTGCTATCTTCTCTTGTGTTATGTAGTTAGATTTTGTTGCTTTTTCTAGCTTGGTTATCCTCCAGTGGTACTATCCTGATGTATTCCCTTGCTACTCCTTTATTAATGGTTTTCTGTTATGTTGTTTGGTGGCTACGAGGGGGTTTTATCTGTATTTTTGAGACTTTAAGTCTGCTGTGGTGTTCTATATTGACCGTTCATAGTATCGACTGATTGTGCTACTGTTCGATCTTTTCTTTGTCATTGAGTCAGGGTGGTTTTTTAGCTCGCTCATCCTGTTTGATGTGTTTATTATCAGTTGATCGCATTATTCTAATGCGCTATCTGTTTCGCTGTGGTGTTTGGCTGGCTATGGTACCTCTCTGTTGCGTTAGCTTCTGAGAGTATCATCAGATCGTAGATTGTCTGCCATGTTCTGCGTTTTGCTGTTTTATTCAATTCATCCCGACCAGTATACTGTCGATGGTCTTGGCGATGGGGGAGTTTACCCCGAGGCGCTTCTTTCAGTGTTCGGGGCTCTTGCGATCTCCTTAGAGCCATCTCCTCATCTCAGCTGCCGCATTACATGGCAGCCCTCGCGGTGGAGCTGCTTCTCCCAGGCGTCGGATTTCCTCTCTCTCGATTCGGCTTCCGGAACTCCCCTATGTCCTAGCGCATGGGTGGATGATTCCATCGGCGTTAGTAGTTGTTCTTGTGTTTGAGCTTGTGTGTTGTACTGTTCCGTTTGCTGGGGTCTGTATCGCCTCTATTTTCTTGTATGTAATTATTGTCTTTACTTTGTCGATTAGTTTTACAGCTTGTAAAACCCCCACTTTGTAATTATCTTGGTTATTAATGCATGGCTGGAGTCCTAGGACTCTATCCGTTTCATCAAAAAAAAACTCTTCTATTACAATATTAGAAAGTTCTTTTATGAATGGTAGTTACTGAATTTAATTATACAATTAATACTAAAATTGTAGTATATATTATTTTGGCAAGCATAATGCTCTCGATTGTGTTTTTAATAATAAAATACTTGGAAAAGACTAATAAATGGTTGACAGTGTGAAAAAACGTTTAAGAAAGCCGATCGAGATAGACGAAGAGTCAAATGAGGAGCTTAGAATAGTTCGTTTTCCGTACGTATAGTTTGGTTTGATTTCTTCATTTAGTTTTGAAAACAGCTGCTAATTTGGGCGTATGAGTGGGTCTAGAATGCATGTCATTGCTGAGATGATCGAATGCAATTGGAAGGAAGGAAATTATACGGAAGCAATCAATAGTTTGATAATAATTTGACTGGTCTTTCTAAATTGATGAAAGTGAGTGCAGCTTCAAGTACTTTGTCATAGTTAATGAAGGGTATTCAATACGTATCAAATTCCCCTCAGAGCATCTGTAGTTGTCTATAGCTTTTTTTTTTTCTTTTTTTTTTTTTTTTTTTGATATTTGGCAAATGGAAACCGTTAAAATAGTCTTTGCGCTGCAGTCGTCAACAGCCAAAAAATGGATTTTCGTAAATTGCCATATCTCAGACGAAAGACGAATTATCGTCTGGAGAAAAAAAATCAAAATTTTTAAAAATTATTGGAACGGACGGGAAATCTTTTCTCGTCCGTTCAATTTTAAAAAAAAATTTGAAAAAACCCATGGACGAAAAACCTTCTCTCGTCCAAGTTTTCAGGTGAGTTTTGCTTTTCAATTTTTTTTTGTTTTATATATATGGACAAAAATCGATTTCCCGTCTCTACATTTTTTTAAAAAATTTTCGATCGGACGAAAAATTAAATTTCATCCGATAGTCCTGACGAAAAATCGATTTCCTAGGTTCATGTGATACTTGTATTGCACATACTGTTGAGTCAAACCGATAAAAACCAAAATCTGATTAATATATCAATCAAAGTCAAACTTTCTTTCGTTAGTCATGTTTGACTGATATATTATCCAAATCCGGGTTCCGATACCACTAAAAACCTTGTCACGCCCCACTTTCTAAAAATACGGAATACGAGCACATGACATTGGCCCAGCGATTGACTAACGTCACCCATAAGCTGTTTAATCGATTAACTCAACAATATAATCAATACAGAACAATTGCGCAGGCAATATTAATAATCTCATGAACAATAATACTTGGAATGAAGCAATATAAAATATCCAAATACAATAGTAATCTAACATCTGGAAATAAATAATAACAATATTCGGGTCAAAAGCCCACAATAAATTGAAATAACAATAGTTCAATAGTTAAGTCTTCGTGACAAAGCAATAATTATTTATTAAGCGGCGATGCAATCAATTCCTTCACCAATGTTGTTCTCCTAATTCATCAGGCAATTCTCCACCAATACCTATAAACACTTTATCTAAAAAGAGGAGAAAAATTGTCCTCAGAGCAAGTCATGGACAGCAAGTAGAGAAAGTAGGGAACACTGGAATAACAGTATAACAATGAATCAATGGATCAATAGGAATCAATAACATGGCACGATAATTAATAATCAATATCACGGTAATCGATGCAATGGCTATAAACAATGATTCAGTATTTGGTAACAATAATCAATGATCAATAACAATAACACTTAGCCAATAATCGATATCAATAGAACAATGATGAACAATATGCAATGTCGATATGGTATCAATCCTTAAGTTTATTAATTATTTTAATCCTAATTAATGTAGCATTTGATGCGTCTCATTTATTTACCACATGGTTGCTACATACGAATAAGTTGCGTTTAGACTTAGTGGTGGATTTCATAGTCCATGTACTCGGCAGCGATATTCAATAATGATCGATGACCAAATCAATCGAGATACTGTAGTCAATAATCTACAATTAATCGATGACCGATATGACCAATAGACCAATAGACTAATAGACCAATAAATAGGGAAACACGGGCCCCTCCTCCGAGTACAGTCCTTATATTGTCCACTACTAAAGCCAACCCTTAAACCCCGGCTTGTTAATTATTTATCAATGCAATAATACATTATGCAATTTGAGACATGAGATGAACAATAGTATCAATGGAAGAACAATAGGATGATAACTTGAATTGGACAATTAGAACAATGAAAACAGGATATTAGGATCATGCAATGCAACATACATACATTAATTCTTGCAATACTATGATATAGGATTAATTAATCTATTAAAAACTAGAAGATAAAATTCTAGACAGCAAGAGTAGTCGGTACAAAATTGTATTTTTCCGCTATTTCAGAACTCGAAAACTAAATCCGTCAGAAGTTCTAGAAACTAAACTTTCACAAGATTCCAAATCATATTTAAAGTTCAAAATCCGACAACAGTAGCTAGATCAACCACATTGTTCTTTACAGATTTCATGTTCAGGCAAAAATTCGACATTATGTTATTTTATTTTTAGAAACAGTAAAAACTCAATAATAAATTCATTAAAAATATTTATTAGACTCGATCCTAAACATGATTACTAATAATCTGAAAATGATCAGAGCAAAATTTTATCATTTGATCAGTCTTTTTACTGTTTAAGCATGGAAGATATAAGAATCTGAAAATCTAAAAGTAAAAATACAGCTGTAATAAAATGGCAATGACTTTTCCTACACAACTCGAAATTGAAAAATTCAAGATGTTCTGAAAACTAGAAAGATAAGGCTACAATTCATATTCAGAAAGTAATTCATTTTAAGATCGTTTACTGGTTCAAAAACAACTGTTAACATACATACCGGCAAGCAATATACAGGATTTTGGATAGTTTTCTTGAAATAAATTAATTTAAACATGATGGATATCGATTCGTTAGTCAATAAATTGTGTAATCAATATGATCGGTGCAATAACATGATAGATAAAATAAAATCACATGTATACACTAATTTAACATCAATCAAACAACAACGATCAATTAAACACACAACCTAGCAATTCTCTCTACAATAATTAATTGTGTCGTGATTATATGATTAACCCTATTCTCAATTCTACATGAATGCATGGAAGATTCAATCTTTAGAGTCAAAAGTGGCACGATGTCAATAATATTGGGGTTAGCTCATGTAAACCCTCAATAGACCCAACGAAGATAACTTGCAAGAATTTCAACAAAACTTGAATTTGATACAATTAACAATTCAAGAGGACGGTGACTTGCCTTGTTAGACGGTAAATTCGAATATAAAGAATAACGGGATAGGGATCCCGAAGCAATGGACCCACGAACTCACACATGCGAACTACGTGCAACACTCACACAAAACGACAAACACCATATCGAACCGAGAACACCAAACAGCAAGATCAAAAAAACAAACACAACTCCCAAAACAGCAACCACGGATCGAGATCCCTCCTTCACGAACAGCAAACACCAAATCTCCAAAACTCCAACTCCACACTTCACAAACAGAAAACAACCATCCCTTGGATCCAACAGCGTACATCCAAGATCAAACCAAACACCAAACACAATCAACCAATCCCCATCTCCTTAACACCAAATAGCCAAATGAACAACTCCCCCTACGCTTCTCAACCCAGTCGATGGAGAGAGAGGGAGCGGCTCGACGACTAAAGGCGCGACTGGCAAGCGGTGGAGGTCGACTGGACTTGGCGGCGGGACTGGGGCGTTCGACGGCAACGCTATCGACGGAACAAAAAAGCAGCAATGGGGGTAAGGTTGCTCTGTTGAAGACGAGGACAGAGGAGGAGGTCGGGATTGTGATGGGTTCGGTGCGGCGAGGCTGGAGGTAGGGGACGATGAGGGGATGGCGGTGGTTCGTCGGTGGTGAGGGGGCATAGGGACAGCGGTGAGGATCGATGATGGGTGGCAATAGCGAAGCTCAGTTTCGTTTCAAAACAGAGGAAGGGTGAGAAGGCGAGGGAGGACGGTAGAGGATAAGGCAGTGTGGCGATGCAGATGAGGTGGAGGTCTGCAGGTGAAGACGATGGTGGAGAGGGATGGTGCTGGGGTGTGCAGTCGATAGGGGAGCAGTCAACGGGTGGAGATGGGAAAGGAGCAGCAGATGCTGGCAATGTGGAGTTGCGGTCGGGATGGCGGAGCACAGGGACGTGGATGGATTCAGTGGTTGGAGGCAATGGGAGAAGGAGAATGGGATGGGGAAGAAGATGGATGGCGATGGGTTCAGGGCAATTTTGGCGGGAAACCAATGGGGAGAGAGAACAGCGAGGAGAGAGAATAAGCAGCTAGGATTTCAATGATGTGCAATTTTTAGGCTTTGCAGTTGAGTTGTATTTATAGGGTACAATTAGGGTATTGGGTTAGCGGTTTAGGATTCAATAATAGTGGGTTTTGGGTCAAGAACAAATTGCAATTGAATTTTGGGTTCAATAAAAGATGGATTTGAAGACAATAGGGTTTAATTAAAATAACCAAAATCCAATAAAATAAGATTCACAAGATAAATAGTCCAACAAAAAGAGAAAATAGTTCATGTAACACCCCTGCCCCAAGCTTAGATAATTTATACAATTTATTAGACAAATTATTTATAGTATAGTACAACTGCCCACCACAGGTGGCCTCTTAAAAGGTGGTTAACCGGATTGGTGACTCTTGATCATAGACATTATTATTTATAGTTAATTAATTTTTTTGCAACTCCCGATGTGGGACAATTCTCCTCTACTTCTTTCTCTCTCCCTGTGAACAGTAGCCCCTCACGTAGGCCCTGTCACATCACCAAGGCAAAGGCAGCAGCGCTGTCTCTTTGCTGCTTCAAACAAGTGGGCCCCAGCACCTCGCTGACATCATGATCATTTTTCAAACAGCAATAACTTTTGCTGTTTCAATATCGTACCCCCCCCCCCCCCCCCAACTATTTCTCATTGTTGATTCTTGGTTTTAAAAACTACAACACAATGCAAAGTTGTGCTATCACTTATATATTTCAGGGTGTATCAAAGACAATACCATAGTGCAATACACAAAGGCAAAATTGATCCAATGAAGCTTTCAAGAAAATTGATCAATTCACAAAGAACTTAGTTCAAGCCACATTTGATCAAGCAAGCTTCAAGACATAAAGACAATGGCTCAAGCTCAAGTCAAAGACTCAAGTTCATGGCAAGACTAGTGCTTCAAAATGTTTTGTATTAAAGTGTCTTGTAACAATTGTAATTTTTATTCTTTGATTTTTAGAAATGTTGTAATAGCCTTGTCACACACACACTCACACATATCTTTTAATACTTGAGTGTTTTTACAAAAGTTAAAAGGTTGAAATAAGCTTGAATAAGATCAGCTGTTGAGTACCAGTCGACCATTCTTCGGAACCATTCGACCGTCTTAGTACGAAACTGTCTGAACTCATATAAGCTCTGACCAGTCGACTTATTATGGCAACCCAGTCGACTGTTCAAGCCATTTCGGCAGTTTTCTGTTTTTAAAACTTGTTTTTCTAATTCAAAATCTTTATTTCCGTTGGTTGACAGTTGGTGCAACTATTTCTCAACGTCCAGTGATTCTAACTCTATAAATAGAGTGTAGAAATCACTTGGTAAAGGTTACTCATCTTCAACAAGCTTTCACGTCTTTATTTTTCAAAGAGAACAAAAAGTTTCAAAGCATAAAAATTCTCTAAGTCTTGGATCTCTGAAAATCAGTCTAGTATAACATCGAATTCGTTTTAGACTGATTTCAAAAGTTGACCTATTAGCCTCTATATAAAATCACAAATCACAAACAAGGCTATATGTTGTTGTAACTCTTTTGTTGTTGTTTTTCACTCTCGGGTTGTGAGAGTGGTCCTCTCGGTTGGAGAGTAGGGCTCTAGGTCGTAGAGTCGGATTTTCACTCTAGGTTGTAGAGTGGGTGTGCTCTCTTTAGTGGTGAGAGAGGTCTACGGGTTTGGCAAGGTTGTTGTCGAATATCGTAGGATATTCTTGTATTTTCTTCAAGAATAGTGGAAAATCTCAAGTGGATTGCTTGGAGGCTGGATGTAGGTCGGGAGGACTGAACCAGGATACATCGCTGTGTACTCTGTGGTTGACTTTCTCTGTGGTTGTATTTTCTTCACTTGCATTTCAATTTTTCTGTATTTTATTCGAAAACTTGTCTGGCAAGTCGACTGAGTCTCTTCTATAAGTCAACTAATCAGACTTGTATAAAATACTCTTCAAACACTTGTCTGGTAAGTCCTGATCAGACTTGTATAAAATACTCTTCTTATCTGACACCCCAGTCGACTGTATTCTCTTTTTAAGTCGACTGGACAGAACGAAAAGTTCAATTTCTTAATTAATTTTTATACAGCACTATTCACCCCCCCCCCCCCCCCCCCTCTAGTATTATTTTGCCTTGCCTACAGGATCCAACACCCATTACATATCTTTACATGATATGCCATCTTTCCAAATCCATTTTAATAACAATCTGCCACCTACCTCTTATTATATACATATATATTATATATTTATATGTTTGGAAATTACGAGGTGTTATTTATATGTTTAGACATTACGGGGTATTACATTTCATGAACGAAAATTTAAATCCAATTAAATAATTAATACAAACGAATAAAATATAAATTGGGCTGGAAAATAAATTGGAATTCGCTACGAAAAATCAGATTAAATACGAAAATGAAATAATTCGGTAAATGAAAAAAAAATTTAAATAATCAGAAGTAACAATCATAATAAAATTATATAACAAAATAGTATTCGGGTTTGACAAACTCATTAAAATAATCCAACAATAATAATTTATTTGTTTTAGGCTCAAAATAAATTGCCGATAAATCAGAAATAGAAAGTAAGATCAAAATACCCCGTTATTCGAAATGAATAAAATTTTCGGTTAGAAATTACTTTAATAAAAGATCCGAAATGAATTTAGCACATAATAAATTTATAGAAATCAAATTATAGAAAATACACAGAAAATACTTATTGTCAGGAATGGGGGTTACAGTCAACTTCTCTCCGACGATTTTTTTTTTTTCATCCAATGCGAAAGACGATAAATCCTTTTTAGTTTGCTATATTTTCCAAATTCTCAAATTGTCTGCCAAATTTGGCCGGTCACTGTTCACCAAAAATTCAAATTTTGGGTTTTTGGCCAATGACTATAGCGTCTTCATTCTCATTTTTTGGAAAATTTGGAAATTTGGAAGACGACTACAGATGCTCTTATGGTACTTACGGCTATACTAATGTGAATTTATTCGGTATTGACCCAATTTTTGAAACTAATTAACAAACTGATACACTTTCGAAATTATTATCAAACTGACTCACTATTTGTCACGTTAGCATAAAACGTTATTGATAATTACGACATATATTATTTTAATACCGTTATTGCCAATAGCAGCCGTTATTATCAAACTGACTCACTATTTGTCATGTAAATTTTTTTCTTTCAGATGCCGTTATTGCAAGTAACGACATAGATATATTTCACGTTCAATTTGTAGTTATCTGACTTGAGAAAAAATTGTATGTGTGAAAATATTTTATAACTGATGCCACTATCCTCAATAACGGCAACCTTAAGTGGATGCCGCTATTGACAATAGCAGCACAAATATAATAATATATTCATATAAATAGTGGCCCCCTATTCTCCTTCCCCTTTCACTTTATCTTTTCTCTCCCTCCACTCCCGAACCCAAAACATTAAAAACCCTATAGCATAAATCTGACTTCTGTTTACTCTCAAACATAATCTCTCCCACCTCTATCTCCTCCCACTCCGAAATTCAACTCCCCCAATTTGAGAAATCTCCAAAATTGACTCCGGTCATCTCATTCATCATCCGTGGCGTATTTTCCGCGCTCCAACTTACTGTTTAATTTGAAAGTATTCCTATAACCATATGTTGTGTAGTTTGCATAAGTATGAGTAGTTAATGACTTGAATATTCGTAATCGTTCCAAGCATAACCTATACAAACTATGCAACATATGGTTATAGGAATAAATTCAAATTAAATTGTAAGACGGAGAGTAGAAAATACAACATGGATGAAGTATGAGTTGACCGAAGTCAATATTGGAGATTTTTCAGATTTGGGGAGTTGGATTTCAGAGTGAGAGGAGAGGGAGGTGGGTGAGATGATGTTTGAGAGTAAACAAAAGTTAGATTTGTGCTCTAGGATTTTAGGATTTTGGGTTCAGGAGTGAAGAGAGAGAAAAGATAAAATGAAAGGGGAAGGAGAAGAGAGAGCCACTATTTATATGAATGTAGTATTATGCTGGTGTCGCTATTGCCAACAACGACATCCGCTGAAGGTTACCATTATTGGGGATAGCGGCATCAATTATAAGATGTTTTCACACTTGCAATTTTTTTTCAAGTTAGAGAGCTCCTAATTGAATGTGAAATATATCTATATTGTTACTTCTAATAACGACATTTAATGTTTTTTTTACAAGTTCCGCCATTGAAAACAACGAAATTAAAATAATATACATATCATTATTGACAATAATATTTTATGCTGACATATCCAAAAAGTGAGCTAGTTTGGTAAATAGTTTCGAAAGTGAGTCAGATTGGTAATTATTTTAAAAAGTGGGTCAGTATGGACATGAATTTACAATATAAGGAGCTAATTAGTCTGACCCACTTTTTGAGAATAATTTTCAAAATGACCCAGTTTGAAAATAATTCCACTTATGGACCGGTTTGCTTTTTGATTTCTATGATACATTTTCTATATAGGATGTGTGAAATTTTATTAAATTCTAAAAGTTTTTTGGTTTTAGAATAATGTCTACCTTTTAGATTAAATATTTAGTTTCTTAGTCTACTGGTTATAAATTGGTGTTTTAATCTAGAAAAATTGTAGAAATTAAGTAAAACTTACTTACTCTGAACTCGCATTGATACCAACTGGATGCGAAACGTGAAATCACCTGCAAATAGAAATTAACAGAGTATCAAAAAACATCAAAGGTGATAGTTTTCTGTAAAATAATATTCTTGGAAATAATATGCATTATGAATCTAAAAAATATTAAAGTATCAAGCATAAGTTCAAGATCTCTCATAGATTCTGATTCTGTTTCTGATATTTCACTGCTACTATCATATGCGGGTTCTTTGGGTCCTTCCATATGTTTATTTCCTTCCTCAATATATTTGTTTTCTTCTAGAAATTGTCTATATGCTGTGGCAGGACTCCAGATGTAACTACCAAATTCTCTATTTTCATAAAATAATAAAGATCTTTCATAGAAAGTTAGATAATCAATTATTTGGACACTTATATTGCTAGTTTCTCTAGGATTTATTTGATTTATTGTTATAGTTAACTCGTTGTATACTAAAGAAAAATAATTTGAACTCATAGAAATCATTTATGCTTGTTACTCTTTGAGGATAACAAACATAGAAAACTAACATTCTATCACTTCTTTGATAGTTAGTCATTAATTCATAAATTTTTCTAAGATTGAAACTATTATTATCCATTATTCTTTTTAGTGATTTTGAGATTTAAAACAACAAGTATAAAATTAGGAGTAGAGAAAGATTCCTAAGGATACCATAAAAATCAAAACAAAATGGCCCATCATGCTTCCGACCTAGTTAAACTTCTATGAGCTGCTCTGTACCAGTTACTACCAGTGGATAAAATACCTCTGGTATGCACCCTGATTTCAGTGCTCCTTTTATATTCCTCCCATCTCAGGACTATAATGCTCTTCAAGAGAGCTTCATCCAAGAGATATGTCTGGAACAACTAGTAGCACTTCATTACAAACAACCACAACCTAGCTCTTTTCCTTCTACTAGGTGTACGGCTTAACCATAGAAGGTTACAAATGAGTCTTTTTGCAAGATCCTTCAAGCAGAGCCTTACAAAACTCTCCCTGAGGCTAAGAAACTAATTATTCATACCCTATATTGTACAAGAGCTTAACAAGAAAGATAGTGTTTATTCATTGCAGACTCCTTACAAACTCTTCATACATGCTTATGTGGAATTTCTCCTTCCTAGATCTTTTGTCCTCACCCTTACTCAGCCACCCCTTTTATAGAAGAAGGGATGAATTTATATCAGTTACAATTATTATTCTGATTATTCATTCCTTACATCATGGGTAAATAATTGGGTCTATTATGTCACTGCTTACGTTAAAGATTTTTTTCTGTCCAGCATCTTCACGTGCTTCACATCAGAAACAAATCTTCATCAGCCTTATCTTATTCTTTTCTGCATTGTCCGCATTTATGTTATGGTTCTATCATCATCAATCTACAGTAGTGGACAATTATCTCTTCTGTCAATGTCATAGCTCTTTTATCTAGAATTTGATATCAGCTGTCAAAGACTTCTTTCTTTAATTGTGGTTGCTTAATTTTTGCTATGCTGTAAATCGATAATTTTTTTGAGTCAGGGCTATCATAGTTCCATATGTTACTGTCTCTATTTTGTATGTCCTTCAGTTCATAATACATTGTTCTAAATTCCATAGCTTTTCTTTCTGAGATTGGGTTTTTCAAATTCTTCATTTTTATATAGTTTAATATTGGTTGCTCCAAACAGGACTTGTACCCTATCTTCATAATATGCTCAGCGGGAAATTCTTTATCATCTTCAAGGAATTATGGAATAGCTAAAAATATTCCGTCATATATTTTGGAGGCCTTTGTAAGACCAAAATAACTCTTAGCAGATTTATATATTTCTCTTGGTAGTTGGCTAAGTTCTTCACATTCTCTAGATGGATATATGCAGTGGATAAGCCCTCTTTCGAATAATACTCCTACCGTTTTTGGATTTTCTCCTGGTAGTATGATCACTTTGTTTATATATTGCTGCAAAATAGTTTTGATAAATTGATTGACCTGGGTGGTCTGACATAATTTCTCAATATATTGTAAAAGTAAATTATTGGAATATTTTGGAGGTTCTGAGAGTAAACTCTCTTTCTAGGTAGTTGGTTGTGTGAATGTGGAGGTTCCCTCTTGTGTGGTTATTTTTGTGATTTCACTTGTATTTTGTGGGTTAATAGGTTCACTCCCTTCACTCATTTTCTCAGTATATTCTCCATTTATATTTTGATAAAATATATTTTGAAGTCCACATATTTGCAACTGTAATTGATTAAATGCTCATTTTAATTGCTCCAATCTTCTTTAGGAAGACTATATCCTGTTCTATATGCTGGACTCTATTTTCCATCCTGTGTAAAAACAAAATTGTTAGTTTCTTGATAAGAAATCTACTAGAATGTTATCTTTTTCTTTTATATTTTCTATTGAGAATTCATAATGTTCTAACTCCATTTTCCATCTTATCAATATTTTATTTTCTATAGTTGGGTATATTTTTTGTTAATCAAACTCTTTGCTTGTGTATTATCTGTCCTTACCGTGAATTTCGTATATATTATGAATAATTCAAACTTTTTTATAGCTTTTAAGATTGCTAATAGTTCTTTTTCATTTATGTGGTAATTTTATTGGGTCAGTGTGAATGATCCACTAGTATATCTGACTAGTTTTTTCTCTTTTCACATATTTCAATAAATTTTAATACTGCTCCCCAATTATCTTCACATGCATCTATTTCTATTATCCATGAACATTCTTTAAAAGGTAATCATAGCTTATTTAATTATGAAGTTTTTTGTTTTAATATTTTAAATTTTTCTTCATCCTCTCGGGTCCATTCCCATTTATTAAATTTTTTTAGTTTTTGTTGTAACCAATTTATTTTGCTGATAAATACGATATGTATCATCTTGTTTGATTTAGTAGTCCAATCATGTATTGTACTTCTCTTTTTTATTTTAGGACATTAGGAAATATCTTTATTTCTTTTGCTATATGTGGTTGTAGTTCTATTCCTCCATGTGATAATTTTGTTCCTACGAATTCTATCTCTGTTTTGAACAATTCTATTTTCTTTTTTGATAGTATAATACCTGTATTTTTTACTATTTCTATGAATTTTATTAAATGCTCTTTATATTGTTTTTTGTTTTTGGATTCTATTAGAATATCATTTACATATACTAGTATGAAATTTTGTATTTTTCAAATATCTTATCTAGATAAACTTGAAATACTCCTTGTATTCGAATGGTAATACATTCCATTCGTAGAATCTTGGCGGTGCACTAAATTCTGTTAACTATTTTGAGTCTTCTGTTAGTTTTGCGCAGTAAAATCCTGATGTACAATTGAATTTCGAATATATTTTTCTTGTTCTTATTGTGTTAAGTAATATCTGCATATCTGGTAGTGAATATCCAAATATTTTAGTATTTTTTTTTAATTCCTTATAATTTGCTACCATTCGAGATTTACCTTTTTTTTTTCTTCTTAATGTTCTTACTACGAATGTTGGTGATGAATATGGACTTTGTGATTTTCTTATGTAATTGTTTTCCATTAGTTCTTTTATATATATTTTGAACTCTTCTAAATCTGTTGGAGTGTGTCTTATAGGTTAAATTTTTATTATTTTATTCTTATCCTATTAACTCTATGTGCTGTGGGTTTACTTAAGTCCTATTTTGCTAAATGGTCATCTCTGCACGGATCTTCTAATTTTTTTTGTAAAATTTCTTCTGTAGTTGTTTCTTAGACTTGTTGTATTCTAGTTTTGTTTAATACATATTGATATTCACCATGCTGGGTTGAAGAAGCTCTGATATGCAGTAAGTCGGTCCTAGAATAAGGTTGTATTATTCTAATTGCTATTGCATGGTATTAACAAGGTATTGTAAATATAACAGTATTATGTGATATTGTTATAGGATAGTATGTTGGAAAATGTCATTTCCTAATAGTACATCATTATTCATATCATCAAACTGGTATATTATTAGCATTTTTTAGTACGTAATTTCCTATTTTTATATTAACATTTTGTTGATACCTATCAAGTATGACGTTTTGTCCAGTTAATCCAGTTATCACCTTTTTATTATATCCATCTTGTTTCCATCTTGGTAGTATATTTTCATGGTATAGGTTAGTGCATGCTCCAGTGTCTATTAGACTATGATAGTTTCTTGATTTGTAACCTTCATAGATAAATTCTGTTAGTATGTATAATGTATTTTTGGTTGCTCTTAATTGATTCATTTACACAATATTCTATTTATTACTATACTTTCATTGTTTACTGTTATTGTGATCTATACTTTTATTGTTTACTGTTATTGTAATTTTTTCTTCTTGAATTGAGTAAGACATGTACTGATGTAAGGAAGACAGTCCCTAATAACATTTTATTGTAATAGTCTAAATAGTCATATCGATTTTCCTATGGTATTAATTCTGTTGTTTTTACTTTTGTTTGTCTAATACGTGAATTAGTAGCTCTGATATCTACCAAGGCCACTTGTTTATTCCATTTTTCACTGTCATAATATTCTATTTCTATTTTAAATTGGTTATTATTTTGATTGTCTAATGTATTTATTATTAGTATATATTAATTCTAATGTTTGTTGTTTATTTCTTATTGACAGTGATTTCTTTCCAAACATTATTTGTGGTGCTTTTTCTTTTGCTCTATTAAAGTCAAATCATACATAGTTTTGTATAGTCATTTCAGGGTTTTCTCTAGATAGTTTATATCTTATAATTTCTCTGAATAACAGTTCTATCATAAAATTATCTGTATTTCTGTTTTTTACTTCATGCTTACTAATGAAAGCATAAATATTTCTTATTTGTATACTCATAACTTTATTTTTCTCTATCAGTTATATTCCTGATCATCTGTGATACATAACTAAACCTTTATCCTTATTTTCTTCGGCCAAACTTATAGAGAAATTATGTTTTATTGTAAATTTTATCTTTTGATACATTATGTTTCCTTATCCTATTTCTATTAAGGCATCTTGTGTACTTGATATTATTCTATCATCCATTAGGTATATTTCTAGGGGTGTATTTATTCACTTTAAATTAAGATTTTATTATTATTTGCACTGCTCCTAAATGTATGTGTCTTAATATTTTTATGGTTTTCTCACTTATTTTTTTCATCTCTTGTCTTATTATTTTTTCTATGATTATTGGAATTATGGTTTTTTCTTGGTCTTGTTCATTGTCTATAGGTTGTTCATTATATGTGGCTACTATGATGATATTCTTTTTCCTTTCAAATATTGGAAGTTTAAATATCTCATTGGGTTTATGTCTAATTTGGTGCTTTTATTTTATTGTAATCTGTATGTCAAAACTCATTCTTTCTATTATTTCTTCATTATTTTCTTCTCTTTCTATAGTTCTGCTATTTCTGTTATCATATTTATTTCACATTCTTCTGTTTCATTTTCACTACTTCCACTATCTTCTTCCATTTTCATTATTTCTTCATCTTCAATAATTTCTGACCAGTTTTCCTCATATTCTATGGGTTCATAGTTTATGTTATTTATCTCTTCAATTTATTCTACGTATTTCACTTTTTTTTTCATTCTCTCAGGACAATTTGGTGATATGTGTCATACTTCTCCACATATATAACAATTACACTTTTTTGGGTTTTTCGGATGTTGTCTATTTTTATTCATTCTTCTAACGTATCTTTTATAAGGGTTTTTATATCTCTTGAAAATTTTTCTATATTTTTGTTTATATTTTTGGAATTTGTGTTTATGTCGTTTTGTATTATTATAGTTATTATTATATTTCCAATGATTTGGTCTTGCATCTTCACAACGAATCCTTTGTTTATAGGTTCTATAGTATTTTATAGTTGCTCTAGCTTCTTGACACACTTTATCCCTATATTTTTTTACAAATTGTGTTATATACCCTAAAGTATCTACTTCTGTTTTTTACTTTTTCACCTATGTATGCACTATATATGTTTATATTCCATGGATCATGTAGTTTTAGAAAAAATGAGTCCAAGTTTGGACTTCTTTCTTCTTTTATATAATAATTATCTTGAAAATATTATCAGAATTCACAAACATAGTTGTCAAAATAACATATGTCGCATATTTCTAAATTGCTTAATCTCCATCTTGGTTGGATCTTTTTGTATATAGTGTATTTTTCTCATTTATCGTAGACACTGAATTCTGCTCTTATTTCTATTTTGTAATTTGAAATTATTTCTTTTAGTCCTACGGTTCGTTGTGCTGAGTTTTTTCCAGTTCCCTTATCATCAATTGATCTTGATTTTCTGATAGTATTTCTTTCTTCTTCCTTTAGTCAATTCCACCATTTTTCTACTATTCCTATAAAGGTTATTTCTATAAATTTTTCAAATGAATTTCCTAAAAGGTTTTGCCTAAATCCTAATATTAGTGAAGCATTCACCCATTCTTCTATTGACCTATCTATATCTTTTATGCAGTCTAAATCTAGCCATTCTCCATATCTTGCTATTCCTTTTTCATAGTGTTCTGTAGGTTCATATTTTGGAGTTTTTTTTCCTAATCTTCTCCAAACTTATTATTTTTTGTGCCTTGCCATTTCCATAATAGGTGGTAAGGCCTTTTGTTTGGTGATGACCTTAAGATTTTGTATGTATTAATTAGATTTTCTGTAGGTTTTGTTAAAATTTTGTCTTCTTCTTGATCAATTTTTACTTCTTCACTATGTATGTCTAGGTTTCTCAAAGCTTTCTCTACTTCCTTTGTATTGAGATTTGCCTTTAAATCTTCTATTTCCAAAATATTTATGTTAAGTTTTGTTATGGCTTCTAATTTCTTCATACTTGCTTCTGTTATACCTAATTCTTTTTCAGTGTCATTTGTTATACATGTACAAATTTTTTTATGTTATTATTTATGATTTTTAAATTTTTTCTTATAGTTTCTACACATTTTGGACCATTTTAATCTTCTTTCAACTCTTGAATGTTAATCATATAAATTTCTACTAAAAATAGAAAATGGTTCTTTCTTTGTAATATTATTCATTCTAACTTAATTCCTATAGTTTAAGATATTATAATGGGAGAAGACCTTAGTGTCATTTGTAAATCTATCAACGCATGCAACACACGTGCATAACTATTATAAAGGATGTCTTAGGTTCAAACCTAGATAGCGTCTGAATTTTTACTTTAAAAAAACTATATTTATTAAGACGTGTTTCACATTTGTAAATTACTAGTTCCTATAGTTTAAGATTTTGTATGATAATATTTGTTGGTAATACCAGCTTGCTTCTTCGTTCCTATAATCTAATATTTTGTATGTCTTTTTTGTATTTTCTTAAGTAGTTTCTCAGCTACTCTACTTACTATTAACAAATATTCTGATATTTCCTTATCAGTTATACGATTTTTTCTATTAATTTTCTATCAATATATCTAATTTTAAATTATGAAAGATTTTTTAATTTTAGTTTCTTTATTTTTTGTGAAATATCTAGTTTTTATAAAGTTAAGAGATATTATAGTCTGTAATTTTTAAAGTAGGGTTATATTAAAAATTTTGTTTTCAGGTTTTTATATCAAAATGATTAGTTGGAGGTAATATTTTCTAGAAATGGGTTAGTGGGTTATTTGATTTGAAAAGTGGGTTGATTTGATAAATAATTATTCGAAGTTGGTTGTTTACTAAGAATCACTCCAATATAAGACTCGTAGGGTTTTTGACTCGCTTGACTTTTGGAACAATCTTTGCGGATTCATGTGTGAAGCGAACACTAGTCAGTTTGAATGAAAGATATTTTATGTACATAGAGAAAACAGATATCTTTTAGATATAATCAGCGGATAATTAATTATTGACTTGTCAATATTTACTGCATATTTAAAGTTATATATATATAATTAGCACTGTCATATTTACCCGATACCTGGATCCGATCCGGATCCGACTCGAACCTGGCATTGGACCGGAACCGATGCGATCTATACGGGTACTGGGTCCTAAAATAAGACCCGATACACTTTCGGGTCCGGGTCCGGATCCGCTCAAAATAGAACCGACCCGAACCCGTTAAAAAATAACCCAAAACATATAGAATTTGAATAATAGGGTTATAGGAATATAAATATAAAAGTAATTGTTGAAGATAGATATAAGAATATAATATTAATTCATGTACTTAAGTACAAATTTTTTTAGAATCGTAGGGTATCGGGTGCAAAAATACTTAAGTGAGAATATTTATTCTCTACCACCGGAACCGACGGGTAATTTTTTTTAACTAGGGCCTGGACCCAGTTATTGCAAGTCCGGGTCCGGGTCCAGGTCCAATCTTTGGACCTGTGAGGTACCGGGTCCGGATTCGAGTAGTGGAGGACCCGACCCGATAGGACCCGATTCTAGCTCGATATATAATATATCAACGGTTCACTTAAATTAAACTGCCCGTCTAAATCTCAACCAAAACTCCACACTAAGCATAGCCTACATTTAAAGATCAAAGAAAGGCAGACTCGAATATGTATACATGAAATAAATGACTAATCTCTTTCATTTGATACAATGTAACTACACTTCATAAATCAAAATACTCTCTCTTAATTAGTTTGTTCTCTCCTAATTAGTTTGTTATCGCGAAATAGGTACTCATGTGGGTAAGAAATCCAGTTCAATCTGAGCCGTTTGATCCCTCAGAATCTGCAACTCCCCAATGATCAGGTTTGTTGATCCGATGGGCTCCTGTTGGTCTAGCTCACCAAACAGGCCCATGGGAGAGAGTCAACCCGGCCCATTAGGGTTAGGGTTGACCTTTCTCTGCCTATATATACTAGCCCCCCTCTCCACTCCACAGGTAATGAATTTTTCTCACCTAAACACTATCTTTCCTTTCTTCCAGTGACTGACTAGATCGTCGGAGGGCTTGCCACCACGATCTCTCCCGGTATTTCTAGGCATTGTGCATGTGTTCGAGGGCGACCAGCTACCAGCAACACTACCTCTCTTGATCCAGATGAAATCCCCATCTCAGATCCAGATTTGCGGCTAAGATCAGTCTCAAACCTGTCTCTTCCACAATAAATAACAAGAACTCACATCTTTTGCTTCCACCACTAAATCAGCAACATCAGATTGGCGCCATTTGTAAGAACAAGATAGACTGACCCGATCCCAAGCTCGGATCTCACCCAGCAGCCGTCCCCCTTCATGGCAGCCAAAGCCAAGAGAGCGCCCACGGCGGGCCATCAGGCCGACCCTTATCCTTCTCGCAGTCACGTAAACACGCAGGGGTCCCGAAGACAACAAGATGATGGTCCGTCAGGACTTGGTCCAAAGCACTTTACGCTCAGTCGCCGTTGACCTTTCGTACATCATCAGGACGCCGGTGGAGGACTCCGGTGTAACGCCCCAGGCCCCTGCCCAAACAAATTCTAACAACTACCCACCACAGGCTGCCTCACAAAAGGTGTCATGAGTATTAGGCACCTCTTGCTCTTAGGCAGTCTAATATATACACACAAAATCCTAACCCACCTTCTATGTGGGACTAAGTCACCACCACCTACCATAAACACCATGGTCCCATAGTAATTAATTCATTCTTTCTATAGGCTCTATACACACACTACCAAATCTATAGGACAATCTAACTATGAATTAATTATTAAGCCCACCATGAAGGTCCATCTCATATGGGGTATTACATATACCCCACCTTGAGAAATCAACGTCCTCGCTAAGTTCAGGACTTACAACCTGATCCAGGATCCTTTCTAGCCGATGTGGAGTGGAGTACCCTGATTCTGCTAGCATTTCTCTGGTCATACTACTAGCATACTGACCTTAGCTCCTCTCAGGTATACATCTCACCCACATTTACCCACAATCGATGTCGAAAGTCGGCTTTGATACCATTCTGTAATGCCCCGGAATCCCGCCCAAATAAATTCTAACAACTGCAGAGGCTGCCTCACAAAAGGTGTCATGACTATTAGGTACCCCTTGATCTTAGGCAATCTAATATATACACACACAATTCTAACTCACCTTTCATGTGGGACTAAGTCACCACCACCTACCACGAACATCATGGACCCATAGTAATTAATTCATTCCTTCTATAGGTTTTATACACATACTACCAAATCTATAGGCCCATCTAACCATAAATTAATTACTAAGCCCACCATAAAGGCCCATCTCATATGGGGTATTACATCCGGCACCGGCTCAGCCGATCAAGGGGCGGGGCTGCCCCCTCCAAGCAGGCTCCCTTCAACCAGGCTCCGACCCACATCATTCATCCATCCCAGGGTCGAGAACATGGCGCAACTGCTCCTCGAGAGATAGGCCACCCCCGAACAGTCAGGGTGAACAGGTCCCAGTCACGAGGACCGAGTTTTGGGATTTTCAGAATGAGGTCCTCCAGGCCCACCGGGGTGGCCCCATAATCAAACGTCAACACGACAACCCTCGTCGGGAAGAAGCCCAGGGCAATGAGTCTCACGGCTAGACCCAGCCAGGAGACGGGAGGAGGTCGTTCTTCAGCACCAACAAGAAATGGAGGATCTCCTTGCTCGGATCGGCGAGGGCGGGTCACAAACCACCCGAGCGTATCAGCCTAGTTGACCCCCATTCTCCGCTAAAATTCTTGAGGCTGAAATTCTGAGGAATTTCACGCTGCCTCAATTCGAGACGTACAATAGAGAGAGTGATCCTGCTGATCACATGGAAGGGCATTACATAAGAGATTGTTGCAAGCGGTTGAGTCAGAGGGGCGACAAATTCAGTATTGCTGAATCAGGTGATGGCTTAAACAATACTTTTATTTTAAGTTCCTTAGATGTGAATTCCGGTTGTTCTTTGTATTTGGTTAGTTCTTCTCAAGTTTGCTCTAAGAAGGAGATAGTTTCTACTTACAGGTTTGCATCATCATGTCGTTATGTGAGAACGGAGATTGATAAGATTTGTGAAGTAAGAGGTGAGAGAACAATAGAGTCAAAGAAGACAGACGCAAGGGAATACACAGTAGAGAAGGACATGCATATTTCTTTGATGAAACATAGCCTTTTATCCATGGAAACTCTCGAAGCACGGGACTGCAGGTACATAGATCCAGGTGGAGTTCGGTCAATTTAAGAAAGTTATCGTAAGGTGATGAAGGGTAAGAAGGGGATTGAGCAGAGTTAGCATAACCTCTACCAGCTTTGTCAAAATAAGAAACCTTGGCCAAGTTTTTTGAAGCCCATTGTTCCTAAAACACTACATAATATGCCATCATTAGAATCATCCGAGCGAGACTGCGACGTTCGAATATCATCAAAAGGTGGAGAGAACCTTGATGTAGGTGAAGTTCGTGTAGAGGGTGGCACCTCAATGATTACATCTACTGCGGTGTGCTCTTGACGGAGCATACAATGTGAGAAAAACAGGTGGAGTTAGATTTAACTAGCAGAGGAAGCCACAAAACCAAGTTGTTTGGAAGAGGAGAATAAAAAGAGTCTAGAAGGTTTTAAATCACACATATATAGATTCATAGTATGCAATTCAAGGTAGAGATTATTGGGTTTATGTGTTGCATACTATGTTGGATACGAAGACGATGAGACGATTGGAGATGGAGTGGAAGCAAGAGGAAACAACAAAAGCAACAACAACAGCAACAACAATAGCAACAGGAGGAGTTGCGGTCGATCGGTCTTTGGACGGTCGACCGCCCGACTGTACAGACTTTTCGCGACGGGGACAGTCCACCGGTCTTGTTAGACGATCGACCGAATACAGCCGAAGCAGATTTCGGGTGCAGGTGTGAGTGATTTCGCTAAAGCTCGAACTTGCTTTTCAAGTTAGATCGTGTGGCTCTTATCGTAGGGTTATCTCTTCAGTAATATCCATTGGCTATTGTATTAAGATATCAACTTAGGGTTTCGCTAGATTTTTATATATTGTTATTGACCTCCATTGAGATAAAAGAGAGAGAGAGAGTACTTCATTGAAGAGAGTTTGAGAGTTTCTCTAATTATAAACAACTAGTACTTGCTGGTGAGGCTTGAGAGAATGTCGTGGTGAGAATTGTAATATTCTTGTATCTTCTCTAGTTGAATAACACATCGAGTTTCTTCTCCCCCGGATTAAGACGAAAGACCTAACCAGGATAAATTTGTGTGCTTTGGTGTATTTGGTATGATCTTATATGTGTTTGGTGGTTTGGGTTGATTGCATCGTTAACTCAACAAGATCCTTGAAAAAGAAGAGTTCCGCTAATTCTCAAACTAGTGATGTCGTTGTACTGCTTGTTTTCCTATTAGGGCTCACCCTCTTTGCACTTATATTAGTCTTGGGACTTGAGGGGGGAGTTTCAGTGCCATTCCCCGCGATCGATCACATTCCATAAGTAACGCCTAATAAAAATGTAGGGGTTCAATTCAAAGAATCAAAATCCAAAGCAACATGTTAATACTGAGCACTAGCTTGACCATTTGTACATCATTTTCATGACATGATTACAGATCCACTGATTGATAGTATTGGAAACAAACACGGGTGCCGTATATATATATTATATATATATCCACAACTCGGTTTCAAAAGCAACGACAAACTAACTAAAGTTTTCAACACTTGATAACGTCGGATTATAACCATAAGTATTTGCTGGTTCAACTTTAGTAAAGGTATCTTTTTGAGTCATTGAAATGTTGGTATATTGTCTCCTAAATCCTAATAATGCTAAATCTATGGTTAATTATATTATAACCTATGGCAGTTTCTAATTGGTTATACGAATAATTATTAACAAATAAATTTGATTAAGAGTGCCCAAAAATCATTTAAAAGCATGCCTTTAGCACCATTCATTTACTTTAATTAAGCAAACATATGCCACTGCTTTTGGGAGGCTTTATGATTTATATTCCTAGGGTAGAAGAATCTAAAGTGAAATATGTTTATTAAAATATTAAGTAATAATTACATAATTTGAACACTTTATTGTTTCTACTGTATCCAATCTGTTCTTTTATCTTCGAGATTCCGTGATCTTATAAGGATTTAAGAGAGGATATATAAGAAAATTTTTTTGCAAGATTTTGTGTTGCAGGGAATAATTAATTACCTTGGGTTAAACCATGAAATAATAATTTGATATTATGTTAATCAGCAATATTGTTTTACGAAGTAAAATTGTTAAGAGTTGTCAAATGCAGCGAAAAAAGTTGACGTTTTTTTTTTTTATATAACGCGGATAGAGTCCTAAGACACCAGCCAAATAAATAAATAAATAAAAGAGAAAGTACTAGATAAATTTTACTCGATGTAAAATTGGCAACGATGAAGAACAACACATCCAAACACAAATTTACAGGCAATGGAAAGCATTGCAACAACAAGACACAAAAAACAACCGGGTAATCGGCGAACCAATACACAAACAACCTAAAAAGTAGCAGCACCGAGCAGGCGCGACGAAAGAATGGGACAAGATCGACCGCTAGGAGCAGCAGAAATTCACAGGCTCTCCAGCAATGAGCAGGTAGCCAAGATCGATCCACGACAAGCTGCTTTCCGGAACAGCAGAGGAGATAGGCCAACATGCAGAACCTAATCAGTCGGCATCTCAGTGACCAAACCAAACCAAAGCAAACTGTCGATAGATGACCTGAACAAAAAGCAAAAAGAACCGCAGGCAAAGGGACCGATCGAAGAACGAAGGAAAAGCTCAATGCTCACCGCTTTCGCGCGACCTAGGGCCTGAATCGCCGTGGCGAGGCAAACAGAAAGTTTTTGGAAATGGTAGCCTGAAACCACAAAAGTGGGTACACCAAAAGGGCGCAAGCAGAAGCATAAGTAGAAAAGCACAAAACATGAATAAGAGACCAAAGCAAAATAAAATCCATGCACAAACAGTCCACTACAGCGAACGAGGAGACCGAGTGGAGGTAAACTAAAGTCTGCTCTTCAAAATAAAATGACTCACCGAGCCAGCATCCCAAATCGTTAGGGATCAACTCCATCTGAGTCAACCAAAGCCTCCAAACGACAACAACCAAAGGAGAGAACACCTACAAATGACCCATCTGAAGATGGAGCCAAAACAGTGTCTGAGGACAGCTGGAGACAGCAAAGAAAAACCTGGCCACCGCTGGCACCAGGGGCCAAGCACAAAGGGACACAAGCCATCAGCTACAATCAATCTAGACCAAAAAGTTCCAAGCCCAAGCTCACGGAATGCTTGTAACCAAACAATGCAACAAGGAAAAGAACATAGCAACATCAAGCAAAGGATCAACACTACTAACATCAGAGTTAAATGAAGCTAAATCCCACAAGAACAAAAGAACCGATCGCAATCGGTAAGCGAATAAAACAGCACCAGTAAAGGTGAAGTTAAAGAACAAAATAGGATAACGAACATATATAAACAGTACAAAATAGAGTCATTAGTATCAGTAGAGCAATAAATCGAGGGAGGAGAAGCAACAAAAAGAGCCTGAACGGCAGCCAACATCCGCCAAGGCCGACCGCGGCAAGTATAGGCCCCGGTGATCAAGGCTAAACTCCTTAAAAAACTGGCCAAAAAAAAAAATGACAGAGAACCAAATCATCTGCAATCTCAGCCCTACAAAGAAAATAAGAAGATGCATAGAATTCAGAACAGACTATAACTGATTAAGAATTAATAGAGTTAAAAGAACGAACTAAGAGTGCAGCCTCATCAAGTCGTTGTAGGTTCAAAGTCTGAACCTCGGGAAAAGGAAGAAAAGAGGGCCAGTGCTTCGAGAAAAAAATATACTCATCAATGACTTTGTCTATAGGTTTAGAAGAGAGATTATAAATGCGATTGTTTCTTTCCTTTCAAATAACCCAAATAATGGCCATTGATGAGATAAAACAAGACTTGCGAAACTCCATCCTAACAAACTGTGTGTTCCAGATATCTAGGAAGGATGAAGGAAGAGATGGAACCTGCCAGGCTAAAAGACAGATCTGCCATAAGGGGCTAGAAAAAGCACAGTGTAAGAATAGATGATCAATGTCTTCGTTACAATGATGACACAACGTGCATAATTGAACAATGGCTAGATTCCTCTTATTGAGAACCTCAACAGTAAGGAGTCTGTTGTTAAGAGCAAGCCAAGACAGAATCTTAGCCTTCAATGGAGCGCAAGAACTCCAGATGCTGTTCGCGAATGGGTAGTAGACCCCTCTGTGATTAATGAAGTTATAAAAGGATTTAACCGAGAATGAACTGGATCTGTTCCAGCACCAACTGAAATCGTCTTTAGGATGCCTAACGTAGCTATTTAAGAGCGCAAGAAGATGCTTGAATTCCGGCACTAGAGAGGGAGGGAGAATACTAGAGAAGGGCATATTCCGGATCCTGAGGTATTTGGTAGTTGGCAGATAATATGACACGGTGGCATTAGGGTGGAGGGCAAGTTGAAAGAGTGTCGGAAAGGCTGATGCCAGCTTCAGGTCGCCTATCCATAGGTCGGACCAGAACTTGGTCTTAGAGCCATCTGTGCAAATATAAAGAATTCTACACTGAAAGGGGTCAACCACCCTCCACACTCCTTTCCAGAAGGAGGAGGCTCTTGAAGAAAGTGAGGGGCGAAACTCCCAAACCCTCTGCCGACGAAAGCAGTTATGGGAAATCAGACGGGCCCAGGGCAGTTGGTCCTCCTTGAGCAATCTCCATAACCATTTAGCCAATAAAGCTAAATTTTGATTTCTGAGATTAAGGACACCCAACCCTCCAGCTTTCTTGGAAGTGAAGACAATCTTCCAGTTGCAAGGGTGATTATCAGCTCTATAAATATCTGAGCTCGACCAGAAAGATTTCCTTCTGATCTGATCAATCCTATTGATAACCCAGGAGGGACCGTAGAAAAAGGACATCATATATAAAGGAATAGAGGAGATGACGGCATTCACCAGAATCAGTCTACCACCTCAGAAAATAGTCCTTCCCGCCCACACGTTAAGCCTGGATTCCACTTTATCTATCATTGGTAGCCAGTCCGATTTATGCAACTTGCCTCATCTCAACGAATCCCAAGATACTTAACTGGGAAGGAGGTGGTAGTACAATTGAAGAATTGGGCAATCTCCGATTGACGGTTGTTAGAACCGCCATGCCAATGGACGGAAAATTTTTGGAAATTAATAGAAAGACTTGACGCACTTTAAAAGATATAAAGAAGAAGTTTGAGATTACGCAGGGTACAGCCGTTAGGTTTGGCAAAGATGATGGTGTCATCAGCGTGTTGTAAGTTGAGAACTCCACGGAAGCTGTAGGAGCTGCCAAATCCTTCGATGACATTGGCATCCCAAGCATTCTTAAGGAGCTTGCTGAAAACATCCACAACCAGAGTGAACAAAAGAGAGGGGATGGGGTCCCCTTGTCGAAGACCGCACTTACACTTGAATTTATTTCCTTCTGAACCATTAATAATAGAAGAAGTGCTAGTAAAGAGACTGGACTTAATCCAAGCAATCCACTTGGGACCGAAACTTCCGTGGAGAAGACTATCGAAAAGAAATTCCCAACTCACTTTATCATAGGCCTTTTCAAAATCTAATTTAAGCATAATGCCCTCAGAGTTGGATTTGTGACAATGAGAAATAATTTCTTGAGCCGAAGCCACGCTATCAAGGATAAACTGATCCTTGATAAAACACGTATGGGCGGAATCGATAAGAGGGGAAATGATTTGACTAAGGCGATTAGATAACGCTTTGTAGCGCCCTGAATTTCCAATATGATATCTCAGAAATACGTGACACAATTTCCAGCATCAACTTCAATTATAATAGTAAACATAACCAAAAACACAGATAAAATTTTTCAACCTTTATTACATTAGTTCTTTACAAGCACAGCGGAAAAACAACACCTTGAATTACAATCTTTCTTTACAATTTTACATAAGGCATAACATCATTCTATCTCAAGCATCCAAATCCAAAGCTATAGGCTCTTACCTGTAAAACATGAGGCTAGAGATAATCCTAATCACCAAAACTACAGGGGTCAGCCACAACGGTGTGGGTGACATAAAAATAAGTAAATGCAACATAAGTAAACCATGAAACATAGTATCATAAGCAACATGTATCAACAGTAAGAATAAATGAAATAAGAAATAACAGTAAATGAAACATGAAAACATCAAGTGAAACTAGACCAAGTGTAAAGTGTAGAAAATAGGAAACGACATGCATAAAACCAAGTTAAGAAAACACCAATGCTATATGCAGACTCTCTAATGCATACTTGTCGGATTCTATGCATCCCACTCTATATAGGTCCGGTGCAAGCCCTTAACGTTCTCCACTTGATAGGGTTTAATCCCTCACTATGCAACTAATCCTACTACGATGACTATTACGAGATATAGATAAACTGTGAGTATTAGCCCATGTCCCGATAATTCTGGAGGTCAAACTCTATCCATAGATAATTCCGGAGACTATTTTACTCACACCTGGGAATTTTCGAGAATACCCCACACCGCAAGCTATGGAGCCTCATCACACGAATACTACATGAGTGTCGCCTCGACCCCAATAATTTCGGAGATCAATCTCACACCGCAGGTAATTCCGGAGACTATTTCACTCACACCTCGATAATTCTGGGGATTATCTCACACCGCAAGCCATACTGAGGTCCATAACCCATGTTTCCATTTCATCATATCCCCCTCTAGTGCCTGTCCTTATTTATTTAGGTTAGTTAATTAATTTCGAATCTCCTAGAGTTGGTGTACCCTACCGGACTTAACTCAACAACTGATCAACAATGTACCTCAACAGGCCCAAAACACAATATCTCAATTGCCGGTATACTAGGGTCCCACATACCCTCTAGAGACTCACACTCAACCTTCCAAACTCAACTTTCATTAATCAAAACTTTAATAAAACAACTTTAAAACATATGTTCTGTAGAAAAATAGTGTTTAGAATAGTAGGTTATAGATCCTAAAACATTTACATTTAAAAGAACATCGGAATAACTCAGAAAACATCAGTCAGAGCTGTAACAGTCGACTATAAACAATAATCGATCGACTGTCCAGAGCGAAAACCCAACACTTCAAAAAAAATAATTCTAAGTAATGGCAGTCGACTGTAAAAGTCATCGGTCGACTGTTCAGAGCGAAAAATCCAAAACTTCGAGAAAACATCAAAACAGAGCAGAGTCAGTCGACTGTAAAAATGGGTCAGTCGACCGTTCCGCGAAAAATTTTAAAACTTCAAGAAAATACAGTAGCCAGGTAGCAACGGTCGAATGTATAAATTAACCGGTCGACTGACGACATGCAGACTACAGTTTTTTTTAGTTGTGCACATTTCAATCGATACGGAGTTTTACTTTATAAAAACGAATTCTGTGAAAAGCATATTTCTGATATGATCAAATACAACTTGTAGGATATAAAAGAGTCCATAAAACAATCAAAACCACTTTGAATTAATAAAAATCACAATTTGTTGATTTACTACAATTAGAACATGAATTTGTGCACAGATCCAAAAACAGAGTTTTTAAGAATCGATCATACATCAAATTAACTTCATATTATGTTCCAAACTATATCAATACAAAAAAATAAGTTGAGATATAGTCAAAGCCTCCGAAAACACACAAAGACTCAATTTCTTCAAAAGTGATGAAATATGATATTCATGTAAATTATTCGTGCATGTCTGTGCACGAAAGAAACTTCACAAATCCATCAATTAGAAATAACAAAATATTCAGATTTAATCTTAGTATTTGAGAAATCCAAATTCAAGTAAAATCTTTCACAAAATCACAAATCCCTAAATTTATCATATTGCATCAAACCCAATTCAATTATCACAATCCAATTCTCAAGATATGGTCTCTTAATTCATTAGTCCTTCTCAAAATTCCTCAAACTCAATCACTATTGTTTTCGATAGTTAACTCATGAAACAAATTTGACATTGCCATGGCCAAGTTACATTCATCTAAACCCATTAATAGTCAAGTCTCATTTTAAATCAATTTAAGCATAACATTCATCATACATAATCAAATCAGCAATAATTCAAAAGAAATAGCCTACTCATGGTTTATAATAGGTTCTTTAACAATTTCAAATCATCCCTATGCAATTTTAATCATAAATAACTAGGTTTCCATGAAAGATCCAATTTTTAACTCATTAATTCATCCAATCCATCATATACATCCATACCAATTCCTAGCATGCTTTCACCACAAACAACATTCAAAGAATAAAGCAAAACAAATTATATCACTGACCTCTTTGAAGAAAATCGAACGAAGACAATTAGAAAATAAGAAATATCCCTTATTCGCAAGAAATCCAAGATCCTCGCTCGAAAATTCAATAAAATAAGATATAAGAAATCCCTTTGTGATGTGCAGCAAAAGACACCTGCACCTCACCCTAATATAGGCCGGGAATAGGAATCTAGGGTTTTGAGTAATTTTGCAAAATACTTCTTTTGAAATATATCTTTACATATATGGATCCCCATACCAGGAAATTAGATAAAACCAATTTAATTGAGACTAAAAATCAAAATGGCCTCTTCTAATATCAGTCGGCACTATTTGAAAAACCTAGAATTACAAATTTGCATTTTCACCCCTCTAAAAGGCAATTTTGCAAAAAGATCCTCTTTTATCAAAACTTGTAAAATAAATTAAATTTATTAAAACAAAAAGGTAAACTCTTTTCTCCTGAGTTGACTAGGCATCATTCCAAGCCCAAAAATCTGAAAATCGGGAGTTTTCACTCCAAGTCGTAATTTTGTACAAAAGTCTCTCTTTTTGTAATATTTGCAAATAAGTTCAATAATCATCAAAAAATTCCAGAAAATTCAAAAATAATATTTAATAATAAATAATGAGTTTTTCCAAAATAAATTTTGACTTTGAACCTTCCAAGAAAATATTTGCACGTGTTTCGCACGTGTAAAAAGATACATTTTCAGAAAATGTTCATTAAATCCCCAAAATCATTTTAATTCATTATAAACCTTAAAAATGTTATTTTAAAAATTTGGGGTATTATAATAATGATCTTGAATGTGGAATTGAGTAGGCTAATCGGACGAAAATTTGCAACCGAATTCGCACCGACAAATTTGGGGATGAGAACAATGTGAGCGTAGTTGATGCGATCAAAGGAAAAATAGCCTTGGTGGAGATCAGTACACATCTCAAAGATGTCATCTTTGAGAAAGCCCCAAAATTTTTGGAAGAAGAAAGAAGGAAAGCCATTCGGTCCAGGAGCTGAGTCGCTTTTAAGGGAGAAAACAACTGTTTTAATTTCTTCCTGAGAAAAGGGGGCCTCCAGAGTAGTCAGATCATGTGAATCCTGGCCCTAAAGCTGGCTCCAGTCAAGATGGATAGAACGGGGTTGGAAAGACCCGAGAAGGTTTTTAAAAAACCGAAGGAAAGTTGCATGGAGGTCAGAGTCAGAGGAAAACTCTACTCCATCGTGAATAATGGAGGAGATGCGATTGCAACGTTGGCGATACGAAGCAAAATTGTGGATGAATGTTGTGTTACCATCATCTTCCTTGAGCCAACGGACCTTGGCCCGCTGTGCCCATTTTATATGCTCATTATGAAGAATGGTCGCAAATTCCCATTTACAAGAACTCCTTTCGTTACGGAGAGAATCGGAGATCGGACCACTCTCTTCAAGCTTATCAATGGACTCTATAGTGGAAAGGAAGACTTGCTTGAGATCATTGGCATAGGCAAATCTTTCTTTGTGCCATATCTTACAACCAAATTTGATAGCGTGAAGCTTAAGCAGTATGCGACCTAAACCATGGGACCCCATAACAAGGGAAAGGCATTCAGAGATGAGATTCACGAAAACCTGGTCCTGGAGCCAAAATTTTTCAAAACGGAATTTGAACGGTTTGGAGAAATTATAGTTAGAATGAATAGCAATGGGAACGTGGTCTGAAGAGGAATTTGGCATAGCACAAGAGAAGGTGTTATGGAAAAGGAAATCCAATCGTTTGAGACCAGGAAGCGATCAAGTTTAGCCATCGTTGGCGCTATACACATATTAGACTAAGTGTATGATCTGCCATTAAGAGGGATCTCGGATAGGTGAAGCGAACGAAAGCACTCATTAAAACGGAATGAGTCCATGTTATAAGAGGCGCTCCCTGAACTTTCATGGAAAAATCTGGTAACATTAAAGTCTCCACAAAATAGCCAGAAACCGTGAACATAATTATGGAAAGAATTAAATTTGTCCCAGAATAGGTTGCACCGATCGGGGGAAGAAGGACCATAAACCGAAACAACAGTGAGGCCATAATTGAATTCGTGCCACTGAAGAGAAAAAATAAGGACAAAGGTTAAGCGATGAACCGAGATTAAGGAGAATCGGGAGTCCTTATAACCAAAAAGGATTCCGCCATGCGTTTCAATGGTGTTAAGGGGAATCCACTTAGTGACTAAAGAACCACCAATGGCTCGAAGGAGACCACGAGACGTCGAATCAAGTTTAGATTCTTGAATGGAAATCATATCATAAAGAGAAGAAGAGATAAGATGGAAAAGGGCTTGCTGCTTAGACGGACATCGGAGTCCCCGAATATTCTAGGAGATGCTAATCATAATCACAACTGACCTCACAAACTTTGAAAATTTCACGTCTTCGACTGGACTCAAATTCAGCAAAATGATCAGAGTCAACATCAAACCCCATACTAGACGCAAGCGTAAGCATTTCTGGGTTCGAAATTGAATCAAAATGCACTTGGTAAACTGAGCCCAAGGAAGAATGAACAGGCACATAAGAGGCAGGGGTGGGATTTCTAAGTTACGAATTTGGGCTACTAGGGATGCCTTCGACTCGGAAGATAAGTGGTAATTGTTTTTAGCCCGAATGCGAGCACTCGAACGTAGGATATGAGGGGCGGAATAGAGCTTAGGGGAATAGGTGTTTGGCTCTTTAAAGGATGGGGTGTTAGCTACCATTACATGCTCATCCGGAAGACAGTCTCGTAGCGCGAGAGGCATCTGAGGATAAGGAAAATGAGGAAGGATAAGTCTGGGCCTGAGAGTGATCAATCGAAGGTAACATCACTTGAACATTGGAGAGGGAATAGTAGGATGGCAGCTGAGGTGCAATAGAAGGAGCAGAGATAGTAGAGGAAGAAGAACTATGATCCTCTTCTAAACTTGGAAGAGGACTGCAAGCATAGTAGGGGTCGTGTGTGGATCGACAGCGAAGTTTATAGTGCAAAAAGGTTGCAAGACGAAAGTTAAGAACGAATTTAGTAGGGGAGAAGAGAAAAAAAATAAAAACTGAATGCTCCTTGGCAGGGAGAAGAAAAATTAGGCAAATAAAAGACAGTGCCAGCAAAAGTAAAATAAAACATGGTTACCTTGGGTTGGGTAGGCAACTGCGCAAGCTCTGCCACCTCTACAGCTAGAAGATCATCCTGGCCGATCCACTCATCTGACTTCGCAGCAGGAGGGAGAACAGATTTCTGGGAAGTAGGTTTAGAACTTGGCATTGCAGAGGAGGAGCCTTGACTCCCTTTAATGTATCGGTTCCAATCTGATGAGAACTTGGGATTAACCTCCCACTGTGGCCATTTGGAATCATAATCAGAGAGCACCAACTGTCCCTCGGACTGTGGGATAAGGGGAACTTCCTCAGAGGAAAGAGCAATCGAGAGAGAAGCTTTAGCAACAGGAGTAGGAGGGATAAGAGGTTGATGACCAGCTAAACGTCCAGAAGAGGGCGACTGCTGCTTTGCAGTGGCGGATGCAGAGATATCGGGATTAATCCAAACAAGGTTAGGAGTCTTTGAAGGCAAAATTTTGGAAGAGGGAGGAGTAGCAGCGCTACCACGGTGAAAGGAGAATTTCTTTCTAGCCAATGCCTTATAGCTGCCCTTGGGCTTGGGATTAGAGGAAGACTGAAGAGGAGGAGCTTCAATAGGGAGAGAAGCTTTAGAAGCTCTTAGGGTAGGAGGGACTCGACCCGCACCAACTGTGTTAGAGCCGTGATAATTGACTGAGATCGGAAAGTAAGACTGACCAACACGAAGATTGAATGCCGCCACCCTATCAGGCGCCGGAGGGCAAAGAAATTCAGCTTCAACTAGGAGGCAACTAGATGCCAGCATAGAAGTAGAAAAGGTACATGTTAAGTCTCCAACACATTTGGCCATATCAGCGATTAGACGAGGGGATTCACAGAATGGCGGGAGACCAAAAAGAGAGACTTTGATGGGATTGGAGGAGAGAACCAGTGGAGAGGACCTCAGTTGAATCCATTTACGGATGGTCAGGTTGATAGAACCGCTGGTGAATGTTCTGATGGCAACCAAATCCTCCAGCGCCTTGGGGGATGGGCAGTTAATGACAATGTCTTCGTTAGAGCATGCATTCACTGCCCATGTCCAGTCAGGAACGTTGCAAGTGTTACAGAGAAACATGTCCAAAGAGTATTAGAAATAGTGCCACCAAAGAAAGAAACAACCCCATAGCAATCAAGTTTGTTAATCTTTGCAGTAATCTCAGGAGAGGGAACGTAGACAAGAGTCACCTGTGGCTGGGTAGCCACCAGAGAGTGGGCCACCGAAGGATCAGAAGAAGACGGGGCGGGGATAGGCTGAACAGCGGATGAAGGAGTAGGAAGAGCACAGTCAGATATAGCCTTAGTGATGGGGGAGACCGACCGTTCAGATTTCTTCGAAGAATGAGTGTTAATCTCCGACATCTTCGCCTGAAGAGCAGGGAAATCCAAGGCAGCAATGACTTGGTCGGAAATAGGGACGCCCAATGACAGGCCTAGTAGTTGTTGAAGAGTGAAACACCGATTACGAGAGTGCCCAGGCTTGAGGCAGAACAGATATTTCATGTTGAAAGAGCAGAAAGTTTTGAAATACCCTGGTTGAAGACACCGAAAGCAACGATGAGCGGGAGAGGAGGAAGGGGGAAAGTATGAAGAATGTGAAGAGGCGTACGATCTTTGTGGGCGGCGAATGGAGTAGGAACCCCTTAGAAGGTACGTAGAAGCAGGCCGCTCAAAGGGGAGTCGCAAAAGGGCAGAAAGAAACCCTTTATTTATCTTTGTAGACGCTTTTTTTACCACTTCGACCCAGGAAGAGCCCATATAGCAACCCAAATCCAAACCAGAGAATAGAGAGGAGAAGAATAGACCAGAATGAGAACTGGAACTGTAGAGATACAAGAACGGTGGAAAAATGTAACCCTCTATACAAAGGAGCACGAGAATGGAGGGAGGTGAGAGAGAAAAACAGCAATAGCAGCGATCAAACCAGTGGGAGAATACGTGCTGAGCTAAGTAGAGTGGCCTCAGCGCATACCAAATCGCACAAGAAAGAAATCACCCACACAACCACAAAAAATGAACTACAAAAACCACCAAAAATGAACAACAATAGCTAAGAAATCACCAAAAAAGAACGACCGAAAAAAGGGGGAAAAGGAACTAATCCCCAAGACAGAGAAGAGAAAAGAAAAAAACGAAAAGCAAGCAAGGCGAAAGAACTTACAGTGGGGGGAAATAGGAAGGTACTATCGTAGAATGGAATTCGATAGTCTAGCCCAGGGGGACCAGAAACGTGGTGGAGAACAAAGCCTGTAACAGAGCTGCAGCCTGGGAAGGTGAGAACCAGCCTTAGAAGGGGAGACCTCTGAGGAAGCTACACAACCCCCTCAAAGCTAACTCCGGAAGCACGAAAAATGATCTTGAGTGGATAAGGGGACGAACGCGAAGGACGGCAGTTGCACTGGCAGTAGGAGAGGGCTCAATAATTACCAGGATAAAAGGGAGGTAGAAGAGATGAGAAAGAGGAAAAAACGTGGGAACACGACAGAAGGGAAAAAGGGAGATGGGTATGAAGAGGATGGAGAGATCTACAACTTTATCGAAGGGAGGGGGAAGGGGGTGTACGGAGAGGACGGATCTGGGGATAGAAGGAATTTTTTTTTTGAGGAATTCTGAATTCAATTGGAGAGTTTTCAGTTTTTGATAAAGAAAAAAATTTGACTTGTTAGAGCAATAGAGAAATTTATATTGAAAAATTGGATAAGCCTAGGATCCCGTTGATTTGCATCACGTTTTCTCGTACATTTTGTTCTTAACTTAATTGAATGATCTGAAAGCATACTCGTGGATGATAAGAAGCTTTTGCTGGAAATTCATGGCTTTCACCGCCTAGTTATGAAGAATTGAGTCCATCCAACACGCGGAATAGAAGCAACAGCAGTCTAGTGTGAAAAAGTACGCACGCTCCGCTCTAAACTTAGGAAATGGAATCAGACTAGATTCGCCACAATATGGAGAGCTAAAGAGACCATCATGGCTGGCATTGATGAGTTGGAAAGAATGAACGAGACTGGAGACCCCATGCAAGATGAGCGAAACATGCTGCTTAAACTATGGGAAGCAATCGCACAGTTATTCAAGCTAGATGAAATCAAATGACAATACCGCTCTAGAATTTTGTGGCTCAAAGATGAAAACACGAATACTTCTTTCTTTCACTGTGCGGCTAGTACACGCCGAAGGACCAATCTCATCCTCTCGGTTCAAAGAGGCAGGTAAGGTACATGAAGAGGAGGAAGTCAAACATGTGTTTCAAACTTATTACAGAAACATTTTTAGACGCAAAGCATGCTTTAGAGTGCCACTCAGAACTAATTTGTGGCAGAACAACTCAGAAGAGCTCACACAAGTTATGAGGGCTATTGAAGCTCAGTTCACGGAAGAGGAGGCTAAGGAGGTAATCTCTTAGATGGGTAGGGAGAAAGCACCGGGTCTGGATGGATTCCCAATTCTCTGTCATCACACTTTCTGGAAGGAATTTAAAGATGATTTGTTGTCGGTTCTTGCTGAATTCTACGATCACAGACTCAATTTGGGTAGACTTAAATTTGCTGAAGTTATCCTTATTCCCAAAAAAGAAGATTCGTCCCAAGTAGGGGATTTTCGGCCCATAAGCCTCCGGAACTGTTCAGTCAAATAATAATCAAGATTCTTACTAATAGACTAGGGGGGATAACGGATAGGTTAATCAGTAAGGAGCAGATCAGTTTCATCAAAGGACGAAGCATTCTAGATTGTGTTGCTACAATAGGAGAAACTATCCATCAATGTCATATATCTAATGATAGCAACTGCTTGCTGAAACTAGACTGAGAGAAAGCCTACGATTCAGTGGAATAAGACTGCCTAATAGATGCACACAAAGGCAGAGGGTTTGGGGATATGTGGATCAAGTGGATCTGCCACTACCTTACTACCAGTAGGACAACCATCTTGGTTTACAGAGGCGCGGGACAACCATTTTTTTGCAGAAAAGGTCTGTGGCAAGATGATCACTGTCCCCCCTCTTGTTCAATATAATCAT
The DNA here is from genome assembly GCA_017893485.1 of Hemerocallis citrina. Classification (NCBI taxonomy): domain Eukaryota; kingdom Viridiplantae; phylum Streptophyta; class Magnoliopsida; order Asparagales; family Asphodelaceae; genus Hemerocallis; species Hemerocallis citrina. The sequence continues at coordinate 125,984,636 of CM030358.1, forward strand.
GGATGGTCTCAAATCCATGATGGATAACTGCATACGAGAGTGTTGGATTAGGCCAGTGGTTGGGGGAAGAAATCGATCGGGCTGTACGATCTTACAATACGTGGATGATACATTACTATTTGAAAATAGCAACCTATGGGAAAATGTCACATTTAAAGGTGTACTCTACAGTTTTAAGCCTGGTCTAGCCTTAGGGTCAACTTCCACAAAAGTGCGTTGATTCCCATTTCTTTGTCCGCCGAGGATGCCCATGAACTGTAGCAGTTTACTAAAAGCAATGCTTTAATTATAAGTGGGAGATTGTTGGGGTTATATACTGAAAGCATGACTTTTAGTTAAACATTCTTTCTTTAGTTAAACTTTATTTCCTTACAATTTGAATGAGAATCATATGGGTAAATGTTGATATATTATATTTGAATTTATGCATGATTGTCTACATATTCTACATTGTAAATAATCTGGTGTGTGGTGTCACACAGAAGATCCGATTATCGGTTCCTTGTAAAACATAAGAAGGGTTCACAACCTAGTTGTATTGTGATCTAGACTTAGTATGTATTGACTATAAGGTTACACTAGTACACTTTGTGTAGCGCCCCGAATTTCCAATAAACAAACTTAGAAATACGTGGCACAATTTCCAACATCTACCTCAATTTTAATTATAAACACAGTACAAATACAGAAAAAATTAAAACATTTATTACATCAATGTTTTTACAAGCACAGCGAAAAATTAAACACATTGAATTACAATTCATCTTACAATACTGATCCATATTTACACATTTACATTCAATTTTTTTACAACATACACGATAACATAAAATATTCTACCACATGCTCCCAACTCCATGCTAATAGTACCTACCTATGAAACATGAGGTTAGAGATAACTCTAACCCCCAAAACTATAGGGGTCTGCCTTAACAGTATGAGTGATATTCAAAAGAAACACAACTTAAATGAAACATAAAGAAAAAAATCATACTCAACACATAATATGGTAATGACAATTGAAATATGAAATGACAATAAAAGAAACGTAAATCAAGTGAACTAAACTAAATGTCACGTGTAGAAAACAGGAAAAACAAGCATACACCAAGTCAAAGAAGTCACAAATGCAACTAATGCATACTTGTTGAATCAATGCTCCCCATTCTACATAGATTCGGTGCAAGCCCTTATCGTTCTCCACTTTATAGGGTTCGACCCCACATTATGCAACTATCCTGCTACAATGAATACTACGAGATTTAAACATTTTGCAAGTATCGGTTCTCGCCCTTGGAATACTGGAGGCCAATCCCACTCAAGTGGATCATTCTGTGGCCTTTTTCATCCATCGTCCCGGAATACTAGGGATTCCCTCACTTCGCAGGTCATCCTGGAACCCTCATTGCACAAATATCCAATGAGCGTCGCTCTCATCCTTAGAATACTGGAGACCAATCCCACTCACATGGATCACTCTGTAGCCTATTTCAGCCATCGTCCCAGAATACTGGGGATTATCTCACCCCTCAAATCATCCTGGAGTCCATAACTCATGTTTGCTCACACTTCATCATATCTCCGTCTAGTGTCTATCCTTATATTTACTAAGTTCATTTAATTAACCACAGTTCTCCTACAGTTGGTGTACCCTACCGGACTCATCTCAACTAAACAACATCAAGGCCCCAACTGGCCATAAACCACAAAAACCTCAACTGCTGGTATACTAGGGTCTCACAACTTATAGAGACTCACAACTCAAAGTAACAACATAAATCCTTCATTTAATCTCGTAATTTCATTTTCAACTTGTTCATATTAAGAAAACTTTTTCAAATCGAACCAATCCAAAATTCTATCATATACTTACAAATCCCAATCAACTGGTTATGAAAATCTGAAACTAATCTCCCAAAGTAAACTGAGATTTACATCTTCGAAATCACAAGAAAAATCGCAACACCATTCTCTTGAAGTCTGTAAATATTTCACTTTCTAAAACCATGAAAATACGAATTTTAATTCTATAACAAATCGAAAGTGGAACTCTCTAAAGATATAGTAATCTGTAGCAAAACCAGATTTGAAACAGTAAATCAATAATTCATAAGTTCGAAGAAACATTGATTCGAAGAAAGTAAATTAATAGTGCAAACAGAGCATGACGGTTGACCGACATATGTAGTATAAACACTGCGGTCGATTGACACTATCCCAAAGAAAAATAAATCCCCAAAACCATGGCAGTCGACTGACATATGTCGTATGAGCATTGAGGTCGACTGTCAGTATACGAATGGCAATAGTCAGAGACTTGGTAGTCGACCGACATATATAGTATAACACTGCAGTCGACTGTCAAGTAGTCGGCAGTCGCCATAATTTCGAAATTCTCACAAAACCGATATACGTAAATATATGTATAAAAATTCATGGATTCATATGATGAAATCTACAATATAATGGGTACAATCTTGGCCAAAACTAACTCAGTTCATATACCAAACCAAACTTTTTCATAAACTTCACAAAATATCCATATTCCAAATTCACAGTATTGAATAAAAAGTTGTAAAGAACTCTTCCATAAACTCTTGAAAACATCAGTAAATGCAGTCATGAAGTCCTTCTTGTACAGAAATATAAACATACATACACATCAAAGCTGAGATCTATCGAGAAGTAGACATTCATTAATCAATATTCTTAATCTCCATTCAACTAAACTTAAGTTCTTCTTTTTCTCATTAGATTCAACCCAAACAACAAATCCCAGTCAAAACAGCGAACAAAATAGGGGGAAACAGCAACTTAATAATTCATCATTCATTAGTATGCATATAAGCGACCATCATTGAATTGTATACTAGATACTCATGATATAATTTGTCATATAGGTCAAATAACTCTCATACAAGTAAAAATTTGATTTTTATTGACTAGATGTCAAAATACTACAAGTCTCATACAAATTCCACATCAATTTATACATAATCAAACAAGCATGGTATAAAAATTTAGGATTTGTACAATAACAATTTCAGCCAACTATACATAGTGGATTCACATCGATTTCTAATTTTGTCCATGATGATGTGGTTTTGATTATTCATCTACTTAGATTCATCTCATAATAGATCAACATTAATTTATAATTCTATAAGATCTCAACATACAATCTATTCAATTAATCATCTTATTTCACAACATATAATCAATTCATTATATAGATAATTAACAACCAAAAAGAATTACCATTCACTCATCAAATTTATTTACTACATCAAACATAAAATTCCCTAGCATGCATCCTACTAGAAAAGCCATCAAATTCAATAAACAAGAGATAAAAATATCACTCGCCTTTAAAGAAGATTAACTTGAAGAAAATAAAAGAAATAAGAAAGCTTTCTCCTCCTTTTGCAAAAACTCCAAGATCCAATCCACCAATTCAAGAAATATGAAGAGAAAATAATGTTTGATTTTAGAATAGGGGCCGGCTGCTGCTCTAGGTAGATATAGGCCGGGAATTCTTTCTTTAGGGTTTTGGTGAAGATTTTTATAAAATATTCTTTAGAAATATCTTTACATAAATAGTCTTATCACATTAGGTAGTTAATTAAACCAAATAAGGTGAGATTTAAATCCCTCAAATCTCCCCAGATCTGGCCGGCCTCAAATTGAAACCCATAAAAAATTGACCCATTTTAAAATTTTTCCTCCAAGTGGCACTTTTGCAAAAAGACCCCTTATTTAGCAATATTTGCAAAAATACCAATAGTGATTTATAAAAATTCAGAAAATTTGCAATTATTATTCACTAAAAAATATTGTATCCTCCAAATAAATTTCTTCACTTTTATTCTCCAGGAAATATTTGCACAAAGCCCAACTTAAATTTCATATTTACAAAAATATCATATTTGTTTGAATCTTCACCAAATCAACTCTAAATAATCTTTAAATAACTCTTATCTTTAATACGGAGCTTGGACAACCCAAAAAGTAGAAAAAATGAATTTTTATTATTTATTTGAGACCGAATCGGCTTTTTACAAAAGACCCATCTCTTTCAAAAATTTACAAAAGTAGTTTTTTAATTCAGAAAAATCCCAAAAATTCAAGATGCCCAATAATAAATATAAAGAGGTTGTTCATCAACTCATAATTTTAAATTCACACTTCGAAAATATTTGCATGTGTGAAAGTGTCAACTTTACAAGATTCAAAATAATTAAAAATTTTGATTTAAAAATTATTTAATAATTCAAAATATTGTATTAAAAATTACAGGGTGTTACACTTTGTGTGTATTGGACAGGACCACTTGAGGTTGTTCTCTTTGTACTAACTACATGATAGAACACACACCTCTGTTAGTATGGATGCTTGTACTCTTAATCCAGATATAGTAATAGACATGTGATACAATATACATTGATTTAACTCATTAAAGAGTGAGATCCATTTATGGATTAACAACCTCTATGAATTGGGTAATGGCACTTTATGTATGTTGGGCTGTTGTTTATAGAAGGAATCCATGTCTTGATACACTCTCGGGGTGATGATGTCTCCTTGAAGAACTCATAAGGATTGTCATGTAAACCCTACAGGTGAATTTTATCCGACATGACAATAAGGTTTAGTGGTACTAGTCAAGATAAAAGATGTCGATTAATGTAGTTGTCAGTAACTTAGTTTAATTGACAGGCATTCAATATCTTAACACGGAAGGCCAACAAGCATATAATAAGAAGGAGCTCATAACGTAATTTGGGATTAGAAAGGTAGTGCAACAGTGGCTCCTTAATGGACCGAGTCATTGTTGACGGACCTGGGTTGTGTGTTCGAACGAAACAAGGGATTCCCAGATCTGTTAGACACTATAAATTAATTACCCTACAGTGGCGTTTTTACCCCGGCACTTTAATTAAACGCCGAGGATGAATTAATTAAAAAAAATATACTTTGATTCACCGGCGCTTTATACTAAATGCCAGGGTTAGCATATATTCCTTGGCGTTGTATAAGAAGCGCTGGGGTAATTAGCTAATTTCCCTTTAATCTCCCCATAACCGCAGATTTTTTATTTAATAATTTCCTTTAATAAATCCCCTCCTTCTCCATTTCGTCCAAAACCCTAGACGAGCAAAATTTTCTTCTCTCCAAAACCCTCGTGCGCGACTCCTCCGAATCTCCAAATCCCCTCGCCTCCTCCGAATCTCCAAATCCCCTCGCCTCCTCCAAATCTCCAAATCCCTCGTCTCCTCTCCAAATCCCTCGTCTCCAAATCTCCTCTCAAAATCGCCTCGCGCGTCACCCTCTCCAAATCTCCTTGCTGGTTTTCTCAGCGCCGCTACCCAAATCCCCTATCGCTCAAACCATATCGCTCCTCTCTCAAACCCTATCGCTCGTCTCCTTCGCCGTGCGCCCCCCGATCGTCTCCTATACCGTGCTCCTCCACCGTACGCCATCGTTCTTCCCCTCTCTCTAGCTCTTAAATCCTCTCTTATCTCCAGTATGATTATTTTCGACTTTTAATAAATTTTTTATTTTGTAATGAAACTATTTGGGATTTTGTCCTGAATAATCTGTGATTTAGGGGTATTTTGCAATTTGAGAATGGGTTGGGATTTGATAATGTGGACTAATTAGGGTTTGTTGTATTTGAAGGATGCACAAACAAATAAATGAACAATTAGCATTAGAAGGATGCACCTATTTCTGACTTTTGACTTTGGCTAATGTCCATCCTTCTAATTTTATTTTAAAAATTAGAAGGATGCACCTAATTCAGATCTAAATCCTAAAGCCTAAAGACTCATCAGTTGTTATTCACCTAATTCAGATTTAAAGCCTAAAGCATGCTAAGAAAACTACTTGATATTAGGGATGTTGATGTAAATGGAGTGAATATGTGTATTTCATAAGCAAATGTTGATATTATCTGCATATAGAATATCCATGTTTTGTGACCAAAATTAACGGGTATTATTGGATCTGTCAAACTATGAAAAGAAATTGAGTTTAATTTAGTGTATTCCTTAAGTTATTCAATCTATCTGGGTGTTGTCTGCGTTCCACTTTTTATTTATATTTGTTCATACTATAAGCTTTCAAAGGTAAGTATTGTACAACTTTAGTTTCATTATAAACATATGGTAGCTTACCATTTGGCCTTGCTTAATTTATTTTAAGACCTAGAGTAGTACATATATAATTTAATCAATTTGTTAAAAAGAAGAAGAAAAAAAACACAAAGTTTATGTAAATCATCAGAAATTGACGGAGACATACCCAAAAGGTTCTGATAGAAATCAAGTGACATTTCGAGGTCATAAGTAAGATCCCAATATGGTGGATGCTAACAATCCCATAATCTGCACACATGTTGACAATACAATTATGTACTCCCCACTATCTAAGAAATCTAAGGATAATATTCAAATGGTGATAAAACTTTTGTGCCGTATACATCATTGAAAGCAGGGGCTTGTGCTTCATAACTTATCACTACAAATTAAAAATGTAACCAAAATTTATGTAGACAATTTATGCTTCTCAGGAAACCAGTAAAACCATCCACATTCTTGAAAGAATGTTTTCAATCAAACAATGCTAACCCCACTATCTATCATGATAATCTATCGAACCCCTGATAAGCGCTCTCCGACACATGCTTGGAGCTTTGAGTAGCAGTTAAAATCTTGGTATTGGTACTGTTTTTAGCTATTGGTAGTATCAGGCTTTTCAGTAGGAATGCTGGATTTTCTACTGGAAACATAAACTCTCAAAATAAAATGAAGAGCCTTTCAGAAAATTTGCAGCATTTAGAGAAGTTTTTGAATGAACGAACATCATATTAGGTTAGACTAAATGAATAGTTAATGTAATAATATTCCATCCTTCAAAAACATATGTTCACTTTCACATTACTACATCTTAACTTTGTTTAACTTGATTTCAAAATAAATTCTAACTCAGTCAGCAAATATATATAATGCTTTATTACTATATGTCTAGCTTTTAGCAGCAAACAAAGTGATGCCGAGAGTAGAAACTAGGCCAAAATTTAGAAACACACAGATACAGAGAGTGCACCTCTTTGCTAATGAGGTGGCAGGATCAAATCTAACATGAAACCGCAGTTATGTAGTTGTATCAGGAAAGAAACTGGGTCCTCTTAGAAGAACCTTTGAATAACCACAAATAATCATGTGTTATTAGAATTTTTTTTTGTTGGTTAAAAGTAAAATTACAAAGTTCTGATTTTTCATCTCCTCTGTAGAATTGTGTATATGTGGTGATATATAGTTTTGAAATATATATCCCTAACCCTAACCCTAACCCTAACTAACCCAGTGGAGTTTTTTGAAATTTTGTATCTTTCCGAAAAAGAAAAAAAATATTAGTGTAATTTTTTTAAACTGGTCCAAAACTTAGTGTGATTTTTTTAAATTTAGTCATGCCCACTAATATATAGCTAAATTAGTGTCAATTGTTCATGAAAATTAGTTAATCTTTTTTTTTTCCCTTTCTGTCAACTCTTTACTCATTTAATCCATATGAATTAATTCTTCTTATACAATAACATAATTGAACAATTCATATTAACATTGCAAATGACACTCCACCATTAATAGGTGTAATAATAATTATTTCACACTATTCATGACCAATCAACATAGTAAGGTAGATGTTATTAATATTTAAATATATGAAATTTTAATTTCAGATTTAGTGATATTGTTGAAATGGATAAAAGTTGGATGAGCAAATCACGATTATCAAAGGAGTATCGGGACGGCGTTAAAGATTTCATTATTTTTGCCAAGAAAAATTCTCGTGATCCAAATTTGATTCTTTGTCCATGCCGGCGGTGTACTAACTGTCATCTGAAGACATGTGTCGAAGTTGAAACACATTTGGTGATCAATGGTTTTATCCAAGGGTACACTTGGTTTTTCCATGGAGAGCATGCCCAGGCAATTTCGTTTAAACCGGGTGTGTTAGAAGATGAAGACGAGCCCATATCAAATGACGACTTAAATGTGACCGATGAGATGCAAGATTTATTGCGGGATGCATTTGGAATTCGTAACAATCCAACACACTCCAATAGTCCAACAACACAAGTCCATAATGAGCCAACAGTAACTGTAGACATTAGTGGAGGATTGGAAGAGGAAAGACAAGGTTCTGAAGTAAATAAAACCAGAGTGAGAGCAGTGAGAACTGAGATACTAGGTTAAATAACATTGATAATTGCAAATAATGAAGTTAAAAATCATGAAACAAACACATCAGCAGGAATGATTGATTATCGTTTCTCTCTTGTGCTTTAAAATAGTGGAAACTCACTCACTTCACAGTATAAAAATACAAACCCAAAAAGAATATCCAAGGAAATTTCCCTAATTCATAAAAGTGGGACCAGTTTGATGAAAAAAATAAAAAAGTAATATAAAATGCGCCTGGAATGCATCTGCCAATTGTTATTTTATCCTCATCAAAATCATGCTCAAACACTACACGTTGATGCACATCTAGCTACCTCATAAGCTGAAATCTCCATTTGGTTTCCAAAAATTTTGGGAATAAGTAGATAATATTTCTATGATCTATAATATAATGTTATCCTCCATTAAACCTTCAAAGAATTACTAGATAATAGACAAGGACTTGCACGAAATATATATGATCTTCTCAAGGTTCGGATGATCAGATAACAGCAAATAAATGATGTCTAACGCACAAATACAGATCAAATTCATGGTCTCAAATCCCCTTTGACCCCAGGATGCATTGACCATATTGGATTGGAAAATTTTCCCCCATCAGCACTTCTGAGTTCCGACAAATCATATATCTGATATCCTGAGTTTTCAACACATGGATAGCACAAAACTCTAAAGTTAAAATAACTTGTATTCCAAGTTCCCTTTATGTCTAAAAATACCTTCATTATGATGCCTTATTCAGGAAAACATCCCTCAGTTACTCTGCAGATGAACACCTTCTCATCTTCAAGACCATCCATGGATGAGTAAAAACACAGATAATGCATCTAGAGATGCATAGAGCCCATTACTATCAAGCGTTGCTTAGGATGAACTGAAAATTTGGCTCAAGTAAACAGATTATTTTAATCCATGGAAGCATGGTTCATATGTGCAAATATAGATAACCCATGAACTAGTTTCTGCTGCAATTCACTTTAATATCTGTTGATGTTGATTGTGATTGGTCATGGTTTCAGATAGATTCAAAAATGCTTTTTTCGGCAAATTATACATGCTTTTTTCGGCAAATGATTGTTATACATACTCTTTATTAGCTAGTTGCTCTTTATCCCTGCAAATTATAACCTTTTTTTTTTACAATGTGACTTACACAGTTTCAGAATAGAGTTTCAACTAATTCAAGTCGGGCAAATCCAGAGAACCAAAGCGAGCATGATGGAAGCAACGACTTAAGGAGGCGTACCAATTAAAAAAATCTACTAATTGCAAGTCATTTTTGGTCTTTTTTTGTGGTGTAATCAGTTTGTATGATCAAACTTGTTAGAATTTTATTGATGTAAACAGGGTATATGTATAACTTGATACTTGTGTTATTGTTGTCGACGATTATAAATTTTACAGAACTTTAATCTTCTGAAGTTGTGTATGTTGATCAGTATAAAATACAATGAATTTTGTCAGCTAAATTTTTTATTGTTCATTTCCATGGGTGTGCGTGTAAAATTTTGAATATAAATTTGGGTTTACTAGCAACATCTGCATATATTAAAAAATCTGCATATATATACAGATTTTGAATTGGATTTTTTTTTTAAAATTCAAAACAACCCCGGCGTTTTACACAACGCTGGTGAACATTTCTAAAAATTAAATTATTTCAAAATTTTTAAAAAAATTATATTATTTATATATATACCCCGGTGTTTCCGAACCGCCGGGGTAGGTTTAAATTCTTTTTTTAAAAAAATAAAAAACTGATTTCACCGGCGCTTTTAGCAGCGCCGGCCAATGTATCACATATACCGACGGTTGTGGAAGCGCCGGGGAAGTTTGGCCACCAAAGCCCGGCACGCGCACTGCCGGCGGTTGGTGCGGCACTGCTCAACGCGCCGGTAGGGTTTTCACCGGCGTTTATAAACGCCGGTGAAGCCATTAAAAACCGCCGGTGAAGCCTTTTTCAGTTGTAGTGAGATGATCTAACCCTAATTTCTCCTCTTGGTCCCTGCGTAGCCTATTTATACATCTCTATTCTCTGGCAAAATAGAGGCTTATGAAACCCTAGTAGTAGGACGATAAAGAGAAGAAAAGTTTGGCAGGTCGGAGATAACACTTCATCCAAACCGAGGTTAGGATTACAACAGAAGATCTTGAGGTTGTTGGGATTGTCAACGTAGGTATTATCTCTCCCGATACCTTCTCCTTTTCTCTGTAAGGTAACGATTGCTTACCCTCTATTTCCATTACAATAGGGTCAGATAACAATCGTATCATGTTAATTATTTATCAATCTAGATGCATAACCAATAAGATTGACAGTTCCAACAGGAACATGCGCTCATCCTGAACTGTAAGATTGACAGCTTCCCCATCAAATACCTCTGGCTACTGGTTAGACCAGGTAGCCTTAAGAAATCAGACTGGTTCCCGATCATCGACCGGGTGGAGAACATGTTAGCTGGGTGGAAAGGAGATTCTATATCGCTAGGAGAGTGACTCACGCTGGCTAACACGGTTTTGTCCAACTTACCAACTTATTATATGTCTTTCTTTGAAATTCCCAAATGAGTTATGAATAGAATCTATCAATTTCAAAAGTGTTTCTTATGGAGAGGGGATGACACTGATAATGGAGGATACCATCTCATTAAATGGGAAAAGACCTACATGAAGAAGATACATGGTGGACTAGGCATCATCGATCTAAGAGACATGAACCTAACCCACCTAGGAATGTGGTACTAGAAGGTGTTTCATCCCAACGGGGAAGGGTGGGAGGACTTTATCCAAGCCTATTTGTAAGGAAAAGGTACGCAAAATCTAGGATTCAGAGTTGGCCCTAGAGTATCATGGTACTAGAGAGGAGTCACTAAGGCTTATGATCCATTTAACAATTGTGTTATTTTTTTCATCGATAACGGCCGACTGACTAAATTATGGTGGGACAAATGGTGCGAAGTACACACCCTCAAGGAACTGTTCCCAGGTTTATATGAACAAGTGACATAACCAGATAGTACGATTGCCAAGACATAGAAAAGGGGTTCATGGAGACCAACTTTTAGACATCGCCTTAGTCAGGACTTCCAATGTGGAGTAGAGGAACTTCAAGCACACCTAGACCATGTGGGTGTGAAATGCTCATACGGCTGTACGGTTCACTTGATATACAACTACATCCATTTCTGGGGGTGCATACCGAAATGGTCTGCGATAATCTAGAAGGCAGAAGTCCTTCTATAAGTGAAAGATTTTCTTTGTTTGGTCCTCAATGATGTGATCATGACAAAGGAGAATCTAGTCAAGAGGCAGCCAAACACCGTGACCACCTACGGTCCTGCAATTTTTACAACACAACCACTGAGACTAAAGACCTCATGTTTATTGAATGTCATAAGAGCAAGACAGTCATGGTGGAGGTACTAAGAGCTCTAGGTACAAATATTTATCCACAATCCTATGAGGAACTGTAGATAGGTCCCAAGTTTTCAATTGAGAGACATGAGATGAGAGAAACCTAGTATATCGCAACCTCCGCAACGATCTGAATTTTATGGCAAGACCGAATTAATTTTTACTTTTGTAGGACTAGTAATAGTATTTCTGGTAATTCAACTCATATTATACACCTTATTTCTTTTTGGGACACAGCAACTGCGACGGGACCTAGAGGGAAGATAGCCAGGACCTTCGAGATCTAGGAGTTCGAAGACGAGGAGGTTGTGATCAAACCCACTATGGATTGAGCGAGTTGGCTCTAGCTGGATCCCCACCCCCCAGGGTTTGTTGGGGGGATCTCTTCTATTATGCTTATACTTCAGATGCTGTTTATGTTCCATTTTGTCCAGCTCTCTCATGTATGATGGAGGAGTTATGTTTTATTTTTCCATTTTTTCTTGCTTTGTAGTTGTTTATAAATTGCCTAGCGTTGTGGTTTCGTTTTGTTACTTTCTTATTAATGAAATATGGCTGCTATACTCTAGGTTTTCTTTATTTTTTTAAATAGGAAAGAAAAAACAAAAGAAGAAAAAAAATTACAGTGGATCTCAAACTGTTAATTTGTGCACATTTTTCTCCTTCGACTGCAGTCATCGAGTATCTTCGTTGATTCTCTACATATGTGCGAGTTTGGTTCTCTTTTATATTATTAGATTGTTTTCTAAAAATCATTAAATACTTTATAAGATTAGAATATACTTTGTAATATTAGGAATTAAATAGAAATATACACGCGTGCAACATATATTTCTAAATTTGTAGTTGGCCACCCTTCAATATCTTTGACCACCAAAGATCCTCGAGTATTTTGTTCTTGATTTCCAATAATGAGGTCAGAAAAAAGTAGAATATTGACCCTAATATCAGCTTCAAAACTAGATCATGCATGATTAGATGCAACACATTCTAAAGAGTAATTAAAGATAATGATTAGGACACAAGTATTTTTATAACCATAAATAGAGGTACATAGGTCCAGAAATTGCCAATCAAAAGATTTACTTGGGACCCCCAATAAGATTTATGGTCGAAAATGTCAACCCCACCAAATATATTCCAAATGTATGATGCACTCGAGACTGTGGGGGTAAAAGGGAAGGGAGAGAAGAAATTGCTCCACTTAACAATACTGAGTTAACTTAAATTGTTTTGAAGAACAATTTGCTGTCTTTTCATTTGTTTTTTTTAATAAGCGGATAGAATCGAACGACTCCAACCGATGAATAATATTTTTTTTTTGAGAGAAAATATGGCATCTGGCCACCCTGTTTAATTAATAAGACTTTAACGAAACAAACCCAGAGTACTGGGTCGAAGTACAAACTATAGACAGAAATAAAACATACGTGAAGCAACATGACGCGTACAAATAACAAATTCCTCCAACAACCCTGGAGGGTGGGCCGACAAACCAGCTCGGTCCAGCAAAATTATAAGTACGTCAGTTTAGCTTCGTACAGTGCCTCTACGACACATGCACACCCACCTGAAACAAGTCTGACAGGATTTTATCACCCGCCGATCTCTGCCTTCACCTCGCTGGGGGGACCCCATCTTTGGGCCCAAGCCCCGCAGATCGACAACTGACCCCACGGCACATGCACTCGCACCCTCCCAGCATCTCCACCACTCATCCTACAAACGTGTCAGTAGCTCCCACAGCCGCTATCAAAGAGATAGCCGTAAAGAGAATACCTTCACCTCTCACACGATAGCACTTTTTCAGACGATTTCTCACCCAAACAATTAACTCGCTCACCCCACCAAACACCACGCTCCAGGAGAGAGCCGTGGAGAGGATACATTCCCCTCTCTCACGCTCAAGCTCTCTCCCGCGATTTCTCACCACACAGACTTATCTCGACTCAAACTCCCAATCCGAAGGAAGATGCGACGTTGTCACGAGCCAGTGGCCTAAGCTGGAGGAAGCTCAATAGTTAAATAGTAGGCGCTGTGAAGACTGCACCAGTGACATCGTAGGACACTGCAGACCAACCGTACCCCAACCCCACACCCCCACACCCCCAACACCAACCAACTACTGGTCTGGCCCCACGGGCCCCAAACCGAGATACCGACCTCACACACTTGAACCTCAACTCCATGGTGTTGGTGACAACAGGCGCGGGAGGATGCTCTGGCGTGACATAGTTGCTCCGCGACAGTTGAGACAAGCACCCCAAAAGTTGAGACAAGTGAGCGCACATCACGGAGGGACCCCATTTTTGGGCCCAATCTCTGCAAACGTACAAGACAACCTAACTTCCGGCATCTTTATGCGCACTACCAACCCTCGCAGATCGCCATGAATGGCCTCGAGAGTGTGGACATGGTGGCAAGCGCGCAGAACACCCGGACACACATCTAGTAAATCATGGAGGGACCCCATCTCGAGTCAAACCCCACAATCGTACAAACCTACTTGCTTCACACCCCCAACCACAGCAAAAGCAAGCACTGGCCCCATGCCGAACCACCGGCCTCACCCGGTAGGCAAATCAGACTGGGCCAACAAGGGGGAGGGGGGCACAGCAGCCTGACTCCCATGGGCCCCATACTGCACCGACTGCACTCAGCCATGTGGGTCGTCGCCGTCGCGTGGGGCAGCACATCTCCAACGGCCAGGCGCCCGACCAAGATCCATGGCGCTCCGACCTCCATGGCGTTCGCGATGAGCCTTCGTCGAACCGGGAGCCGTCGCATCGTCGGAAAGGGCAGGCTACCGGAGCGGTGGATGCGCAGCATCGATTGCATCGTCGTGGAGCATCGCCCTTCGCGCCGGAGGCTAGCAAAATGGAGACGACGCTGCGCTACGGGAGGTGGCTTTGAGCGACGAAGTGACTCGTGGGTGGGGGGGTCAACCGTCAAATAGGCGCGACCCTAGGCTTTTCACAGATCTAGGTTTGGTTTTTGGGGGGATTTGGGGTTAGTTTCTCTCTAGAAAGTCTAGAGAGAGAAACTCTTTTTTTGTTTCTCCTCTTATTCTTAACTAATGAATAATATTAATAAATAAGTAGAGCAATCTACAACCAGCCAGCCAATTTACAAAACGTAACATTTTGTTGTTTTGGTCAATCATTTGTTGTTGGAAGCTTTTTCTTTTTCTTTTTCTTTAGTACTTTTACCCTATGGTAAAAATAAGACGTAAACTTAGACAAACGGTCTTTCTGAAAGTAATATTTTATCCATTATTGAAGAGCTCAACCCGTAACAAATAAGTTACTTGCTGTTTTTTATATAAATTTAATAAGTTAAAACTGCGAAGATTGTGGTGTTAAAATATAGTAGAAAAACTCTTTATTTATAAATGTGATCAAAGACAATTATTTCAAAGTTTTTTAATAGTATAAAAGAGAGGGAAATGGAGTAAGCATTGCCTCTTTTTAGGAACAAAAATACTCATATTCCTTGAAAAAAATAAAAATAATCATACACGTGGCTACAGCCGAAGGCTGAAAAATAAAATAAAATTATGTACATATTTCACAATGCATGGTAAGTGCATATACTATGTTCTATTAGTTCGTTTACTTCAATCTTTAACTTTAAGACAAATTTCATCATCTCTAAGTTCCAATATTTGGAGCGCAGACACACTTTGCAGCCATTTTTATTTTGCACCAATAAACTCCTTTGCAGCCATCTTAGACTAAATATGATGGCAAAATGATTATGCACCATCTTTAGATCTAATCTACCTTCGGTTTTAAAAAAATGAAGGAAACAAATTGTACGTTAGCTAGTATGTATTTACTGTTTAGTAAGAGATTGTGACTAATTAATTTTTTAAAGCAAAATTGAAATATGACTACCCTGCTTTATTGGTTATAACTTATGAGAATACTGTTGTATATATATATATATATATATATATATATATATATATATATATAATAAAACACAAAGAAAGCTATCAAGTGGCTCACATTCAATCTCTCCCCAAATCAATGGCCCAGATCTACTCTCACAAAACATATTTTCCCGCCCAAAATTTCAAATCCCACAATTTCAAAATCCTCTTTATCTCTCTCTCTTTCTCTTCCGCTGCCCCCCCTTTTCTCTCTTTCTTCCCATCTCTGTCTCTCTCTTTCGTCGCTGTCTCTCTCTCTCTTCCCATCGCTTCTCTCTCTTCTTGCTCTCTTCCAGCTCTCTCTCACTTTCCTCCCGCTCTCTCTCTCTCTCTCACACACTCTGTATATCTCTCTCTTATCACTCTTTCTCTCTCCCCGCTCCCTCTCTTCCCATCGCGCTCTCTCTCCTCTTCCCTCTCTCTGTCTCTCTCTCTCTCACTCTCCTTTTGCGCTCTCTCTCTCTCGCTCTGTCTCTCTCTCTCTCTCTGTTTCTCTCTCACTCTCTCGACCACCGTCCTCATCCCCAATCTCACCACCGTCCTCATCCGCAATCCGCAATCTCACCACCGATTTCAGGTATACTGCCTTGATTTTGTTGGGTTTGTGTTAGATGGGTTAGTTACATTTCTCGGGTATAAAGATTGGATTTTCTTTATTGCAATTCTCAGGTTAGTTACAATTCCTCTGTCTCTCTCTCTCACTTCCCCAACTCAAAACGCTGGATTGGCTGAGTTCCTACTGGTTGCCTGAGCTGCCGAGACAGGACGTAAGGGTTTCTTGATTTTGTTTGATTTTGTTTCGTTTTGTTTTTATTGTTACGGTTGATGTGGTTTTTTGGTTTGGTTGTTTAAATTAAGGTGCCGGTGATAGTGGTGGGGTGTAAGTTGGATTTGAGGGATGAGTAGCAGGTTAGCCGGGAGCAGGTGATGTCGCCGATAATGTAGTCGTTTCGAGAGATTTAAACTTGCATTGAGTGTTCTGCGATGCGACAAATTCAGGTATTATTTCTGGATTTGTTTGGATTTTGGTCGAGTTGTTGTTGGTAAATTAGTTTGTTGCTATTCTTTTTAAAATAGCTTTCAATGTTTAGATTTAGTGAGTAAAACAAGAAATTAAAATAGAATATCTATGAATAACCATGGTATTGATCTCGGTCAACTAATATTGCGGTATTTATTTGCTTAAAGTGTTGTGGTGTTCACACGAGTCTTGGAACACACATCTCAAAGGTAACATCAATGGTGATCTATCTTCATGGATCTTTTTGTTTATGAGTTAGTACCTTTTAACTTAGTACATCACATATAAATGTCCTTCACTTACTACTTCCTAACTCATATCCCAGTTCATAAATTTGGTTAGTTAATCAGGGTTCTGATCTATAAAAATTTACAAATTAAAATTGTGACCACCAACATGAGCCAGTTATGTACATTAGTCGAGATTGTGCACATTTTATCTTTTCTGAAGTTTAAATTGTACATGTGTAGGTTACGTCAGCTACTTTGGATGAATGGTTTGATGAAAATATTGACTCCATGACTGTTGTTGGGGGAAACGTACTGCAAATTCAATTTATGAGGCGTTTCTTCCGAAAGGAACATCAAAGCCTAAACCCAATGCGAATATTAAGGAACGGACCAAGTTCATTAGGTGGGAAATATTTTCTTATCTATATAATAAACAACATAGAAAACAGATTGATTCTGATACCAGTGTACTTTAATTTGTGCACAGGTCCAAGTATGAGTTGCAAGAATTTTTGAAACCGAGTTTGCGTATCATTTCTTCGGTGAGCGCTTTGAGAACTACATGAAAGTAAGTTTGCTCTTATCTTAGATATTCGGTTTTTCTTCGTGTTGTTTTGTTGCTTATGTTTATTGTTGTTAGTCACATTCTTACTAAATACTAATCCTAATCTATATAATAAAACACAAAGAAAGCTATCAAGTGGCTCACATTCAATCTCTCCCCAAATCAATGGACCAGATCTACTCTCACAAAACATATTTTCCCGCCCAAAATTTCAAATCCCACAATTTCAAAATCCTCTTTATCTCTCTCTCTTTCTCTTCCGCAGCCCCCCCTTTTCTCTCTTTCTTCCCATCTCTGTCTCTCTCTTTCGTCGCTGTCTCTCTCTCTCTTCCCGTCGCTTCTCTCTCTTCTTGCTCTCTTCCAGCTCTCTCTCACTCTCCTCCCGCTCTCTCTCTCTCTCTCACACTCTGTATATCTCTCTCTTATCACTCTTTCTCTCTCCCCGCTCCCTCTCTTCCCATCGCGCTCTCTCTCCTCTTCCCTCTATCTGTCTCTCTCTCTCACTCTCCTTCCGCGCTCTCTCTCTCTCGCTCTGTCTCTCTCTCTCTCTGTTTCTCTCTCACTCTCTCGACCACCATCCTCATCCCCAATCTCACCACCGTCCTCATCCGCAATCCGCAATCTCACCACCGATTTCAGGTATACTGCCTTGATTTTGTTGGGTTTGTGTTAGATGGGTTAGTTACATTTCTCGGGTATAAAGATTGGATTTTCTTTATTGCAATTCTCAGGTTAGTTACAATTCCTCTGTCTCTCTCTCTCACTTCCCCAACTCAAAACGCTGGATTGGCTGAGTTCCTACTGGTTGCCTGAGCTGCCGAGACAGGACGTAAGGGTTTCTTGATTTTGTTTGATTTTGTTTCGTTTTTTTTTTATTGTTACGGTTGATGTGGTTTTTTGGTTTGGTTGTTTAAATTAAGGTGCTGGTGATAGTGGTGGGGTGTAAGTTGGATTTGAGGGATGAGTAGCAGGTTAGCCGGGAGCAGGTGATGTCGCCGATAATGTAGTCGTTTCGAGAGATTTAAACTTGCATTGAGTGTTCTGCGATGCGACAAATTCAGGTATTATTTCTGGATTTGTTTGGATTTTGGTCGAGTTGTTGTTGGTAAATTAGTTTGTTGCTATTCTTTTTAAAATAGCTTTCAATGTTTAGATTTAGTGAGTAAAACAAGAAATTAAAATAGAATATCTATGAATAACCATGGTATTGATCTCGGTCAACTAATATTGCGGTATTTATTTGCTTAAAGTGTTGTGGTGTTCACACGAGTCTTGGAACACACATCTCAAAGGTAACATCAATGGTGGTCTATCTTCATGGATCTTTTTGTTTATGAGTTAGTACCTTTTAACTTAGTACATCACATATAAATGTCCTTCACTTACTACTTCCTAACTCATATCCCAGTTCATAAATTTGGTTAGTTAATCAGGGTTCTGATCTATAAAAATTTACAAATTAAAATTGTGACAACCAACATGAGCCAGTTATGTACATTAGTCGAGATTGTGCACATTTTATCTTTTCTGAAGTTTAAATTGTACATGTGTAGGTTACGTCAGCTACTTTGGATGAATGGTTTGATGAAAATATTGACTCCATGACTGTTGTTGGGGGAAACGTACTGCAAATTCAATTTATGAGGCGTTTCTTCCGAAAGGAACCTCAAAGCCTAAACCCAATGCGAATATTAAGGAACGGACCAAGTTCATTAGGTGGGAAATATTTTCTTATCTATATAATAAACAACATAGAAAACAGATTCATTCTGATACCAGTGTACTTTAATTTGTGCACAGGTCCAAGTATGAGTTGCAAGAATTTTTGAAACCGAGTTTGCGTATCATTTCTTCGGTGAGCGCTTTGAGAACTACATGAAAGTAAGTTTGCTCTTATCTTAGATATTCGGTTTTTCTTCGTGTTGTGTTGTTGCTTATGTTTATTGTTGTTAGTCACATTCTTACTAAATACTAATCCTAATACTAGCAATAACTTTTCATCTATAAAGGACCATAAAATTGTAGCAACTTAACTAGAATTGTAGTTAGCATGAGGTTGATATTAGAGTTTAATGTGAGACTCAGTTCTCACTCATCCAAATGTTAGTTAACTTAATTAAGTAATGAATGGAGTTTGGATCAACCCTTTTTGGAGTAAATATATAGAGTTTAATGGGAGATTTGTTCAAAAATGGCTGGAGAGTGGATAAACCACGCAACCCCTGTTTTGGACCAACAGCGAAAGAAAGTTTTAGAAGATAATGTGTGAGGGTGTTTTTATTATTAGGTGAGAACAAAGAGTTGGCTGGATTGAGCTATTTGAGTGACTATTGTAAGAAGGATTGAGTTGGTAAGGTGTATGTTGTAACTTTGTTCATTAATTAAGTTAAGGGTTAAATAGTTAAGATCACTCTTCCATTGTGAGTGTTCAAAATGAATTTTGTAGTGCTAAATTAATGAGGCAGTAATATATGTTTTGTAAGTTCGTACTGAGAACTTACTCCCAGTTGAACGATGTAAGTGCGGCTGTTTTAAGAATTTGTTACTGGCAAGCATTTGCATGCATTCTTAGTTATGTAAAATGTATGTGGGTGCCCTTAATTTGATTTTGGAGTATTTGAAATGTTGCTTGAATAAGCAGGAATATTGTGTAAACTGTAAATTTGGACTTCAAGTTGGATCTAAAGTCCATTGCCCTGCAAGCGCGTAATGCAGAGTACAACCCCAAGGTATATACATGCATCTTCAATTTATGCTCATTACTTGCTGTCTATATGATTTTTGTGGTTATTGTTCTGTCCCTAAATGTTAATGCCATCATGTGTTGAAATAAAAGCTAATTTTTTTTACTGGAAATAAAAGAACAGATGTCATTCCGAGGCGTTTTTTCAATGTTATTGAAGTTTTGTTTATATCTGTTTTGTTATGAAGGAAGGAAATAGAAGGAAATGCAATGAAGAGAAGAAAGCTGTTGTTCTCACCTATGTTGGCAGGTGTTGCGTTCGTTTGTCTGTACATCTCAGGTATTGCGTTCGTTTTGTTGGGTTTGTGTTAGATTGATACTGTTTTGCATCTAATTTTGCATCTAATTTTAGGATTGATAATGTTTTGCATCTAATTTTGCATCTAATTTTAGGGTTGATTCTGTTTTGCAGCTCCGTCAACCCAACTTTCACCTCAGCGCAGATTTTAGGATTGTAAGTGTTATTCGAAATTGATACTATTTTCCTTCTAATTTTGCATCTAATTTTAGGATTGTATTTGTTTAGAGTTGCAGATTTTAAATTTTTTAGTATTCCCGTGGATATCTGATTGTATATGTTACGAGGGTTGATGCTAATATTTGTTGTTCTAAACATTTTGAGGTTACTAAGTGCTATTTGTTCTCTACAATAAATCAGAAATATAATATGGTCGAATCAATAAAATTAATCCAAAAGAGTACTCCATGCTCGACTTGAGTCTCCCACACATCTTCTTCCAACTAGAAAACGTGTGGGTCATTATTGTTCACAATTTGGATCTGGTTTAGAAACGATTTCATTATAGTTTGAGTTGAAGTAGTAATATGTGAAAATGATCTTAGAATCAACTTAACTATTTGCACCGACGACTTTTGTATATGCCAATTTGTGGATTAAAGGTTACTTTTTAATGAATTTGCACCAACTATCAAAGACTCTAAGTATCACTGTATGACATCCATATGTAGAATCACTCGATAATGTTATAAGCATCAAGCCCAAGGGGTAATTAAAAAGCCAAGGATTGAGCCAAAACTTAAATGTAGCAATATAGTATGTTACCTTCATCATCATCTTGATAACTCCTTATAGACAATTCCATTTCCTGATGTAAAGAGCCAAAGACTCAAAGCAAAAATGTGCCAGAGAAAACAGAGGATTATCAGTTGATATTAGATTGAGCCAAAACAGACTATTCAAGTAATAAGTATCACTGTATGAGTAGATTCACTTGAAAATGTTATATGCATCAAGCTCAAGGGAAAATTTAAAAGCCAACGATTGAGCCAAAACTTATATGTAGCAAAATAGTCTGTTACCTTCAGCATCATCTTGCTATTGGTACATGTTCTAGGCATTTGCAGATTTCCTAGCAAAATAGCCAAGTATTGCACTTGCACAAGCATTTTGCACTTTAACAATCAATCATAAAGCTCATATAAAGCTCAGATAGGATTATTACATCACTAATCACTCCTATAAATCTTTAATTAAATCATAAATGAATCATACTGTGCAACTTCAAAAACATAATCCATCTCATCATCTTGATAATTCCTTATGGACAATTCCCTTCCTGATGTAAAGAGCCAAAGACTCAAAGCAAAAATGTGCCAGAGAAAACAGAGGATTAACAGTTCATATTAGATTGAGCCAAAACATACAATTCAAGTATCACTGTATGACATCCATACGTAGATAAATAGATTCACTTGATAATGTTATAAGCATCAACCTCAAGGGAAAATTAAGAAGCCAAGGATTTGCATCTTGCTATTGGTACATGTGCTAGGCATCTGTAGATTTGCTAGCAAAATAGCGAAGGATTGCACTTGCATTTTGCACTTGCACAAACATTTTGCACTTGACTTGAATAGACAGTGAAGCAACAAAACAATCAATCAATGCAAAATCCTATACAAAAGTTAGACTAATCTAAAATAATCTTCGCTTATATAGTTTCATCTCTCTCTTAAACAATTTATAGGTGTTTCTGCCTCTCTGTTGCCGCCCGCCGCCCGATATTTTACAAGACAGGAAGAAGAAGAGGAGGAAGTGGAAGAAGAAGAAGAAGATTAAATCTCATCCAAATCATCGAATTTCTCCGGTATTATTCCTTCACTTAATTTAATTATTTTGTTGAAAATTATAATCGAATCATATTCTTTTTTATTCATTTTTTTCCTGATACTTGCAATTGGCTCCGATTAAGTTTCTTTTAATTAGTAGTCAGCCTCTTCCTGTCATATTAATTTCCCAAATTATTGTTCTATCTAATATCAACTATTTTGACAATGCTTTAAATGCTTTCATCAGCTTCTATGCAACCATCTTCATCAGCTGCCAAGAAGGGTGCTTCAGCAATCTCAAAGGGAAAGATGCCTAAATCAGTATGTTCATGGAGTTGAGATTAGGATGTCATTATGATTGACTGTACAACTAGATTTTTGTATATAGATTACTAGCAACTGATGTGTGCAATCAAAACATATTTACCAGGGTTTAACTGTGCATTTAACACAAAGTTAAAAGGCTATATATTTTTGTATTGTAAGAATATAAGAGTCATATGGGAGAAATTAAGGGAGAAGGGCGAGTATTCTTCCTTAAATGGTAGGACACTCTGTTAACAGCCTAAGTTAATCGAAACTACATAAATGTGCATACTTTTATTTATTTGTTTATCTGTGTTTTTAAGGTTTTCAATTATTTTTCTGTCTTCTTTGGCTAAGAAAAAATTTGACTGATGGAATCTTGGTATATTCTTAAACTCGCACATGATATAGTAGTATAGATTATTTGTTTTATTTTATTTTAGATCTTTTACAGGGCAGTCGTTGCCTGGTGCAACTTCACTGAAGTCACTACAGTTCCCTTTAACAGGTCCAAGTGGAAGGGTCCAAGCTCCTAATAGGAATTCAGCTGGTGCTCTTGGGGGTACTGAAGCTGCTGAAGCTTTACTATATGATCATCTTATTGGACGGAAGGTGATGACGAGGTGGCCTGCAGATAATAACTTCTATGAGGCTGTTATAACTGACTACAAGCCACTTGAGGTCTGTTTGGCTATTTAGTCATCTTCTCTGTATGGGATGGTATATAGCCGACCTTACCCTTTTACAACCATTGTCAGGGTGTGCATCTTCTGGTTTATGACATCAACACAAATCATGAGACATGGGAGTGGGTCAATCTCCAAGAGGTGAATCTTTTCTTTCATACCTTAGATGAGTAATTATTTCCATAGCTATTTCATAACTTTTATATTTTGTAGCTTCAAGTGTAGGAATCTTTGAACTGCTGCCCATACATTTACCATGCCCAAATACTGTTTTAACCAAAATCGATGACAGGTTTCACCTCCATCATCCAGTTTGGCACAACTGCATCATTCAAGCAAAATGATACTGCATAAGTGAAAGTTACTTGCAAGAAAGCAAAACACTATAAACTGATTATTTGTGTAGCTAGATTTGAATATGAACTACTAAATGGTAAAATGAATGAATGGGCATTCAGTATCTTAGAAACAATATAGTACATAAGGGCAGAAAGCAATACAGCAAATTAAAGACACCAGCGAGAAAAAGAATCGGTTCAACAAAGAGAACGGATGAACCAACAAGGTAAAAGAGATAGTAGAGTTTTGCCCCAAGTTCTCATATGACTGGAATGTATTATTTCATTACATGTCAGAATTTATCCATGTAAGATGTGTGCCAAACAGTACCAAGAAGATGATGGATGGACTCTGGCATGGTAAAACCCAACCTACTTAGTAAATTAAAACATCTCCAACATTTACAAGGTTTTGAACTGCAAGTTTCAGTAATACCAGGTTCCGAATACTGCATCCTAAACAATAACTTGGAACAAATCTCATATGCACAACCAAAGACCTCAAGTTCAAGAACTTTTTTTCACCATATGCAAAGACCTCAAATTTATAATCACCATAGCTGACATGAACTTTTTTTCATAGTCCTCAGTATTATAATCACCATATGCAAAGACACTTCCATAAACTGACATGAACTTTTTTTCATAATAGCTGACATGAACTTTTTTTCACCATATGCAAAGACCTCGAATTTATAATCACCAGATGCGAAGACACTTCCATAAACTGACATGAACTTTTTTTCATAATAGTTGACATGAACTTTTTTTCACCATATGCAAAGACCTCAAATTTATAATCACCATAGCTGACATGAACTTTTTTTCATAGTCCTCAGTATTGCCCTCCAACATCTAATCAAAATTATAATCACCATATGCAAAGCCACTTTCAAAAACTGACATGAACTTTTTTTCATAATAGTTGACATGAACTTTTTTTCACCATATGCAGAGACCTCAAATTTATAATCACCATAGCTGACATGAACTTTTTTTCATAGTCCTCAGTATTATAATCACCATATGCAAAGACACTTCCATAAACTGACATGAACTTTTTTTCATAATAGTTGACATGAACTTTTTTTCACCATATGCAAAGACCTCAAATTTATAATCACCATATGCAAAGACACTTCCATAAACTGACATGAACTTTTTTTCATAATAGTTGACATGAACTTTTTTTCACCATATGCAAAGACCTCAAATTTATAATCACCATAGCTGACATGAACTTTTTTTCATAGTCCTCAGTATTGCCCTCCAACATCTAATCAAAATTATAATCACCATATGCAAAGACCTCAAATTTATAATCACCATATGCAAAGACACTTCCATAAACTGACATGAACTTCTAATCAAAATTATAATCACCATATGCAAAGACACTTCCATAAACTGACATGAACTTTTTTTCGTAGCCCTCAGTATTGCCCTCCAACATCTAATCAAAATTATAATCACCATGTGCAAAGACCTCAAATTTATAAATGCAACTACATTGATCAATTGGGTTTGCAATTAGGTAAATTGATATTTAATTCTTTTTTGGTAATTTAATGCTTTTTTTAATGCAACTATGTTAACTGTTAATTGCTGCTAATTTAATTTTTTTCCCCCAGATTGTCATCTACACTCAGAACCGTTATGCACATATTGACAGTTTAACTTTTGGTAGGGTGATGAAGAACATGTTTGGTTCAAGGCATTGTTCTGTTTGAAAGGTAATGGTTTCAAAACTTACTATTGTTTTCAAATTTTTATTGTTTTAATTGTTTATTGTAAACTCTTACTATTTGGGGCAAAATTCTTACTGTTTTTTTAGGCTCACTGTTTGGTCTCATTTTCGAAGACTTCAACCATTGTGTTCTTCTATAACAATGTAATTTTTTTTTTGTCATTTGGTTGGTTGGTGTATATTATGGTGCATGATGTAATAATTGTAATAAGTGTAATATTTAGCATTTTGGGAGATGATGTAAGTATCTGTATATAATGATGATATAATATAGTTATGTTAATACCCGTACCCACAATTTTGTGGAGTATTGGGTTCTGTTTTTGGTTTTGGAAAGGTTTTTCTTACGTTTTAAAATGAATTTTTGGTTTTTATTTTGTATCTTGTATTATATTATGATTTTTTCCCCCAGAGCCTTATATATATGATGCCTGTGTGATGTTGCTTAGTTTCGCCTGGGGAGGATTGATATTTATTGCCTGTGATGTCATATTTTTAATTGTTAGCAGAATTCCGTAAGGAATAGCTGTAAAGGACTAATATTTTAGGGGAGATTCTGTCAAAATTTTTACTAAATTTTATAAAATCTATTATGTTTTCAAACGATATCTTCGTTTTTATTTTGTATCTTTAGTCGTATGAAGATTTTTTCCCCCCCAGAGCCCTATATATATGATGCCTGTGTGATGTTGCTTGGATTGACCTGGGGAGGATTCATATTTATTGCCTGTGATGTTAAATTTTTAATTGTGAGCAGAATTCCGTAAGGAATTGCCTTAAAATAGCTAATATTTTAGGGGAGGATGTGTCGAAATTTTTATTAAATTTCATAAAATCTATTATGTTTCCAAACGATATCTTGGTCTTTTATTTTATATCTTTAGTCATATGAATTTTTTTTTCCCAGTGCCTTGCATGTGTGATGTGGCTTGGATTAGCCTGGGGAGGATTCAATTTGACTGCATGTGATGTTAATTTGTTAATTTTGAGTAGAATTCCGTAAGGAATTGCTATAAAAGGACTACTATTTCAGTGGAGATTTTGTCGAAATTTTTACTACAATCCTGCATGTAAAATTTTAGAAAAGATTGTTTACTAAACAACTTAATTAATTAATCATTCTTCGCGATAATGTGTCGTAGGAAACAATTTAAAGGTGGTTGTATTAGAAAACTATTAGGAAACAATATAATTCCAAAGGAGGCCTGTATAGAGTAGATGATTGTATTAGAAAGGTGGTTGTATTTGTTTACAATCAGTTTTTTTTTCCTGTCATGGTGCATACAGTTCACCCAACCAAATAATTCCAAATAAATTTATATACAGTTCCGAATACGTGCCGTAGGCACGTGCCACGGGCATACCTAGTATATATATATATTTGAAACAGGATGGAGTGGAAACCCTCCAGCCTAAAATAATAATATAACCAAAAATTCTGTACATAGAAACAATTTACAAGAGGCAAACTAAAACCAAAGGACCAACATTAGCACAAACACACCCACAGGAGATAGTAAAAGACAAAACTGCTAAATAGAGATTAGCACCCCACCCACAAACAGCAATAAACAGACCCCCAAAGCAGCCAAACGTTGAGAAAACAACACTAAATACAAAGGCAGAGAAAAGGAGCCCAGCACATCAACAAGAGCCCCGGAGCCACCGAATGAAGGAAACGGCAACTGAAGCGATACAACAGGAGGATGGACTGCCGCAAACCGGAGCAACCTTCAACACAAAAACAGGGTCTCCCGATGGAGAACATGACAATCGCAATAGGCGTGAATGGGCTCCATCCCAAAAAACGCCACCAAGCTGCCGAGAACATTGAAAGGAAACATACCAGAGGGATATACTTTTTTGTGTTGCTTAAATTTTTTCTTAGGTATATACTTTTGTATACTTTAAGAATATTTGTTTTTTTTTTTTGATGATACGGATGGAGTCTATAAAGACTCCAGCCAGCAATATATAAATAATAAGATCGTCTATACATAGAAGGTTTTACAAGCAGTAAAACAAAAGAAGCAGTAACTAAACAATACAACAAGCAATGGTACTAGTACATCCTGAATAGGCTCTAGCAAATACATAGGATTCCGGAACGATTACTGTCGGAGAGGCGAGAGGGTCTCCGACGAGGCTGATTACCAGCCAACAAGAAGCGGCAATAGGCTCACGGCTAACTCTCAAGCCCGGAAAAAGATGCATGAGCATTGAGCATACCCTGACCCTGAAGACAATGATCAATAAAGCCAGAGGAAGCATGCGAGGATGATACAGGCCGCCGATGAAACAGCCAAAACGATCCGAAGCCGTGAAAGCGGCCGAGGATGATCTCGGCACACAACAAATAGAACAAGAAGACAAAAGAAGCACAAAGTGCCAGACTCACCTACGGCGGCCAAGAACAGCGCCTCCCGCTAAACGGAAACATCCCTAAATGGGAATTATTAGATAATACAAACTAAAAATCCACAATCAGAATAGACATCACAAAGGGATACTAGTAGAAGGATGCATATATATTCATTAACAGTCAGAGTAAGAACAACGGAAAGAAAAGATACTACAAAAGTACAAAATCATAAACCTCCCGCTAAAAGAAGAAACCATCGCAGAGGTTAACAGACCCTCCAACACAGGGGGTAAAACATTAAAGATAATAAGGTAAGGAACAGCAGAACACAAAGTAGAGTAGATGGAGCTATCATACTGGAGAACTAGGTATCCATCCTCCCACAACTAGCCAAAGATACTGGCTCAAAAACAAGACAGGAAATCCACGAAATGCATTCAACCCTGCAAGCATTAAACGAGATGACCAGCATCAGAATAATACGCTACCAAATTATAACGAGCTAAAGTATAAGCTACTAATAAGGAGCAGGTGATGTGAGCAGGCTCCAAGATACTAGTAATATTTAGAAAAGAACAGCTTTAAAGCGCATTAAGAGACCGAAGACATTGATATGCCGAGTCCAGTCTATCACGACGAAGAGACTCCTTAGCTTCAGAGCTTAAAGAAGAAGACCAAAAATCGAAAAGGAAAAGGAACTCGTTAATAATAGAGTTAGAGGAAGTGATAGAGTGGTGGAAAATCCTATTATTCCTTTCCATCCACGTAACCCACACAATGATTTGAAACGACAGATACCAAGACTTGTGGTAGTTGCTATTAGAAGGACGAAAGTTCCAGACACCTGTAAGACTTGGAGGGGTGGCAGGCACTTCCCATGCTAGAGCAGTAATCTTCCACAAGGGGCGAGTGAAATCGCAAAAGATAAAAAGGTGGTTCACGTTTTCTGGTTCGGAAGCACATAGAAGGCATAATTGGCCCCAAGCTAGATTTCTCTTGTTGAGATTCTCAACTGTAAGAAGTTTGTTGTTGAGTGCAAGCCAAGAAAGAATTTTGACCTTTAGAGGAGTACAGGATTTCCACAGGAGATCTGTGAAGGGAGAAGTAGTACCTCTAAAATTAAGAAAGTGGTAGAAAGATTTAACTGAAAAGGTACCTGAGCGGTTCCAACGCCAATAAACATCTTCCTTGTCTTTCCACTCGTAATTAGAAAGAGAATGAATCAGCTCGTTATAATCTGATTGTAAGATAGGTGTAAGGTTGGACGAGAACGGAATCGACCAATGTCTATTAAGGTTGGAGTAATTGAACGATTCTGCTACAGAGGCTAAAGGATTGGTAGCTAGACGGAAAAGGGCTGGGTAAGCCGAGGCGAGTTTAAAGTTACCAATCCATAGGTCAGTCCAGAATTTAGTCCTGGAACCATCGAAACAATGGTCGGCTAATCCACAATGGAAGGCCTCTGACGCTTTCCAGACCCCTTTCCAGAAATGAGAGGAGTTACGGTGGTTAGTAGGAGGGAAACTCCACCACTGATCCACAGGAAAGCACCTTACTTTGATACTATTGATCCACGGGATGTCTTCCCATTTAAGAAATTTCCAAATCCATTTACCGAGGAGAGCCAGATTTTGGTGCCTGATCTCAGAACACCTAAACCTCCCGATTCCTTGGAGGAACAAATAAGAATATTTGCTGTTATCCATCAAATTAATCACTAACAACAATGAAAGGGGAGTAAAATTGATGGTGAAGACAAGCTGACAAGGGTTATATGAATAAATATTTGAAAGAATTAACTCAAAAATTATATGTTTACAAAAAAAAAAAAAAAAAAAAAAAAGGAAGATAAGAAATTATAATTTTCAACTATCCATTTTCATTGAAATTGTGACATTTTTGCTTTATTTTTTAATTTATTACACAAACATGGCAATCACTACCATAATACATAATATCCTCTCATTGAATGTGCTAAAGTTTTCTTTCATTTTCTCTTAGTCCTAAAATGATGTACATCTATTATACGAGGTATGTGTTTAAAAAAAAAAAAAGATGAAGATCGTCTAAATATTCTCATCTTCACCACAACTTATAGTGAAAAAAAAGGGAATTCGCATATGTGAGTTTATTAAAACTCTTATAACAAATTGACTTGGAGGCACAACTTCTAGTGAAAAAAAAGGGAATTCGCATATGTGAGTTAATTAAAACTCTTATAACAAATTGACTTGGAGGCAATGTGCTTGTACAGCTGAGAGAAAAGTTATCGATCTTTGATAACCACCGACATCCCAACAATTAATTTTTGTGTGTGCTCAGATCCCAATAATAAGAATCGCTTGGTAAAATAATGACTACGTAAATGAGATTACAAACAACTTTGGTAATGTATGCAAAGAAACATCATGTATTCATCATATATAACATATGATATAAGCATATCAAAATGTATGAGTTTATAACTGAGAAAAAAATGTATAAAAAAAAAGACAACAATAGGAAACACTTTAATCATTTCATGTATCATCATTGATGATTTTTGTTGTTATTGTTGTTGTTGTTGTTGTAATAAAAAGATGACGGATGATTGATACAAGATAAGAAAGTAAGGAGACGCGTTTTTCATTTTGCTAAGTGTGAGCTGTGAGCCCTTATATTGAAAATCATCCAATATTGCCCTAAGCCTTAGAGAGTTATTGGGCCTCAACAAATGAGGATATGCATTTATTATGG
This sequence comes from Hemerocallis citrina, assembly GCA_017893485.1. NCBI lineage: Eukaryota > Viridiplantae > Streptophyta > Magnoliopsida > Asparagales > Asphodelaceae > Hemerocallis > Hemerocallis citrina. The sequence goes on from CM030358.1 coordinate 126,015,034, forward strand.
GCTTGCTTGCCTTTGGCATTTTGCTATCAGATAAAATGGTAAAACAAGATAAAAGGGATTATAAAAATGAATGTACTCAAACACAAATATTGATAATGCAGTTCGCATGACTTCTCACTATTAAATATAAAATGACATATATTTAATTTCGGCCAGGGACGATGGAAAATTTCTCTATTTGCAGTCGTTTTGTTAAAAAATGAGTATTTGACAATTTTGAAAATAACAAATAGCGGATAGCGCTGTAGTCGTCTATATTAAAAAATTAGGTTTCTTTTTGGACGAAATGAGATATCATATATCGTTTGAAGATCTGCGTAAAATATGAATTAATATTGTGAAGGACGACACATGATCTGCCGTCTCCACATTTAAAAAAAAAAATTATGAAGGACGACACGTTTACATTTTTGATGTGCCGTTCAACACAATTTTTTTTTTTCTTTCTTTCTTGTGTTCAAACGGAAGATGATTTCCCCCTTCTTCGTTTTTAATTAATAATCCGACAATTTTCCAAAAAAAAAAAAAATCAGATCAAACAACATATCATCTACCGTCTGACTTAAAAACGGTAAATCATGTTTCGATTTTCAAAATATGGAAAAAGCTAAATTATCTGCCAAATTTGACCGGCTTCTGTTCATGTTAAACCCAAAATATGGATATACACACGACGAATGCAGAACGTTTTTATCCAAAATATCAATTTTTTGGATATATAACCAACGAACCACACATATACTTTAATATATACTTTAATATGACCAGCTACGACTGAATGTTAAAAAAAAAGTTCTTCATTGTCCTTTTGTAAATAGATTCTTTTTATCTTTATGGCAGTTTGGCCTCATGGAATGACCGGGTTATTTACAAACCTGCTATTTCTAGTTTTTTTCTTTTTTCTTTTTTTCATATTGTTTTTCGAAGACCTTAGTTTGGACACAAATTGTATTTTAAGGTGATTTTCCATACTTTTTTTTCTTTCTAAAAATGAAAGAAAAATAAAGGAGGGTAACTCTATATTAATCTCCACCAACCTTACTGATGCGGTTTATTTTTGGGAGGCGTGTAGATGCACCAGGTGTGAGTTCTTACTCGATTTGTATTGATAGAGGAAGCTCCTATGCAGACGACCATCGGCCGGGAGAACGGTACGGAGGTAGGTGGTAGTGAGGTGGAGGCTGATGCTTGGCTCGGATCGGGGGGCTCAGATCCGAGGTCTTGTGTACCTGCAGACAGTCTAGGAACACCGGGTTGGTCCCGGTGACAGACCCTCCGACGATCTAGTCAGCTACTGAGAGAGAGTAACAGTAACTAGGGTTTGAGTGGGAAAAGATCGATTACCTGGATCAAGGGGTAGGGGTCTGGTATTTATAGGAGAACCCAACCGGGTCTGGACCTGTTTGGGGCCGGGTCTGGACCCAGTTGCCCGTGGGGTTGAAGCGGTGGAAACCCGGACGGTATAGGGCTGATGTGGCAAGGGCCCGGGCGATTTTCGGGCTGACGTGGCAGAGGCCCGGGCGGTTTTCCGGTGCTGACGTGGCGGATCTGGATGATCTGGAGGTGCGCGCATTTTGAGGGGATCCTGTGGCCCAGGAGGGGCCACATCATCCGACCCATATCACAAGCCCCACACTCCTGGAGGACTGGGTGAACCAGCCGTGTAGGAGTGGTTCTTTGCCTCTGTATAAAGAGCAGGGTGGAGGGTGCAGTGAGAAAGTAGGATCTGCTACTTCCAGAAGAGGCCAGGGGTTAGGAGGAAGGGATCCCTCATCGGAGTTTGCGTAGGATGCTGTATAGAGGGGTCGGAGTGATGCTTGCCTAGCCTTAGGGTCGGCAGACGAGCCCTTGGTCGGCAGACGAGCCTTGGGGGTCAGTAGACGATCCTCTCGCTAGTTGGAAGAGCGAGGGAATGTCGAGGTCCGTTTGATTGAGGCTCGGTTTGCCGAGCGTCTAGGGTTGGCGGACGAGCTTCGAGGGTCGGCAGACGACCCCCTCGCTAGTTGGAAGAGCAAGGGGATGCCAACGCCTGTTGGGCTGGAGATCGGCTCGCCGAGCATAGAGGGTCGGTAGGCGAGCGTTGAGGGTCAGTGGACGAGCTTAGAGGGTCGGTAGACGACCCCCTCGCTAGTTGGAAGAGCAAGGGGACGCCAACTCCTGTTGGGTTGGAGATCGGCTCGCCGAGTAGGGGTGTCAAAAAATACCATATTACCATACCATACCGTACCATACCATTACCATACCATATATTACCGAAATCTTGGTAATACCATACTGAAATCTCGGTATTGTACCATACCGAAATTATATGGTATGGTACTGGTACCCATTACTGATACCATGGTATACCGTACCATACCAAGTAATTAATATATATTTAATTTAATTTTTATATTTAAAAACCCATGCCCAGACTTAGCTCCAGGCCCATTTTTCTTATTTTCTTTTTCAATTTTTCACCCTAGTTATACTAGTACTTCAACTATTCTTCTATTTTTCCTTCTTCCTTTTTTTCTTTTTTTGAATCTAGGGCACACTCACTGATTGACCTACGCACTACGCTGCCAAAGCACCACGCTGTCGCGACGCCGCCTACCTTCTTCAGCCCCATCGGTACGGTATTTTTGGAAGATTTTTTTGACAAATTAGGAAACATTAGAGTTTAGTTGGTGTATTAATATAAGATCCATCTTCTTCTTGTTCTTGTTGGGTTTTCTTGAGATCTTGGGTATTATTATTCACAAGTAATTAGGAATTTATAATGTAAAAGATCTTCTGATTTGATTTATCAAATTAATTTTTGTATTTTTTTAGGAGTTAATATAGGTGAAATCTTATTTATGTATTATATTTGTATCATAATCCTGAAATTGATTTATATATGAATCTTCTAAATGAGATACATACTGGAAAAAACAAAAGTAGAACAATACACAGAAATGAAAGAACCATCAAATATCATGAATGTTATGAACGGAAAATAACAATACTGTTGTCATTTTTTATATATGAATCTTCTTAACTTCGGGAATTGTTGTCATTCTTTCTCTGTATGTTGAAGCTATCCAATTATATCTAATTAAGCATATTACAGAATGTTGAATCTAATAGAGTAGCATATTAAATCAATCATATTGCAGAATGTTGAAACTAATTTACATACAATAAAGATATATTATATTGAAACTTATACATCTCTGAAATTGTACAACAATAAAGTCTACAACCCTGATTTGTTGTTTGGCCTGAGTGGATTAAGGAACTTCTTCATATATATATATATATATATATATATATATATATATACACTTATTTATGCTGGAACTTCTTCATATATATATTTATGTTGAGCTTATTTATCCTTTATTTGCCATTTATATGAATGTTATTTTTTTAAGCTCATTGATGTCCGGTAGTACCATGGTATTATCAATACCGTACCAATATTCCGGTAGTACCGAACTCGGTAATAGCAAAATCTTGGCACGGTAATGGTAGAGAAATTTGTGTACCAAGTATTCCGGTACGGTAGACGGTAGAGTAATGATAATACGGTACGGTACGGTATACCAGCCCTATCGCCGAGCATAGAGGGTCGGTCGGGGATCCCCTCGCTTAAGGAGAATTTTTGGGGCTCGCGATTTCATCCAAGCTCCGAGCCTCCTGGGAATAGAGGAGGGCTGTAGGGGCTCGCGATGTCATCCGAGCTCTGAGCCCCTTGTGAATAGGGGAGTGCTTCTGGGGCTTGCGGTGACATCCGAGGTCTGAGCCCCTACACTTGGTAGTAGCGACTGGATGATTTGATTGTATTTAATGCTTTAAGAGTCCTGACGGCTGGCGTTGGTCGGCATTGTTGAGCGCCTGGGGTCTGCAGAGGAGCTTAGAGGGTCGGCCGACGGTCCTCTTGCTAGTTGGAAGAGCGAGATGACGTCGAGGTTAGGTGAGATAGGGCTCGGTTTGTCGAGCTCTGGGGGTCGGCAGTCGAGCCCCCTGCCTGTGGGATAGAAGGAGACTCTGGGGCTCACGGTGTCATCCGAGCTCCGAGCCCCCTGTAAATAGGGGAGGACTCTGGGGCCCGCGGTGTCATCCGAGCTGCGAGCCCCTATGAATAGGGGATGATGTTTTATGGCTCGCAACACCATCCGTGTAACACCCCTGCCCCGGGCTCGGACAATTTATACAATTTATAAGACAAATTAGATAATATGTAGTACAACTGCCCACCACAGGCTGCCTCTCAAAAGGTGGTTAACCGAATTGGTGACTCTTGATCCTTGGCATTTATTATTTATATAATATTTTATTCAATCAAATTAGCGATATGGGATTAAATCCCTTCACTTTTTCATTAAATCCTTCCAAACCGTTCAAATCCTTTTCAAAGGAACCGGGCCCACCATTCTTTTCTCTCCACGTCATTACGTGGGAGAACAATCTCAAACAAACCAGCACTATGCTGTGTACTTATCAAACCCGGTGGGCCCCCACCATCATTTCAAATACCGGATTCAAAGAATCCTTCTCATTTCAAATTAATTCTTTATAAATCTCTCCTATAGAATATTTCTATAGGACAAGTCTCAAATTCCTTTTTATTATATATTTCAAACCATTTATATAATTTCAGAAATACGGGGTATTACATACACCCCCCCTTCAGAAATCAGCGTCCTCGCTGATGAGCACGGGGCATGCACAATCTAGTGCAGGATCTACTTTCTAGCCGATGTAGAGCATTTCTGTGAGCGTCACTCTCGTCTTTGGAATTCTGGAGACCAATCCCACTCTGCGGATCATCGTCCCAGACTACTGGGGATTGTCTGTCTCTTTCCGCCGATCATCCTGGAGTCCATAACTCACTGCTCTCACACACTCGTTGTCGAAAGTCGGCTCTGATACTATTTGTAACACCCCTGCCCCGGGCTCGGACAATTTATACAATTTATAAGACAAATTAGATAATATGTAGTACAACTGCCCACCACAGGTTACCTCTCAAAAGGTGGTTAACCGAATTGGTGACTCTTGATCCTTGGCATTTATTATTTATATAATATTTTATTCAATCAAATTAGCGATATGGGATTAAATCCCTTCACTTTTTCATTAAATCCTTCCAAACCGTTCAAATCCTTTTCAAAGGAACCGGGCCCACCATTCTTTTCTCTCCACGTCATTACGTGGGAGAACAATCTCAGACAAACCAGCACTATGCTGTGTACTTATCAAACCCGGTGGGCCCCCACCATCATTTCAAATACCGGATTCAAAGAATCCTTCTCATTTCAAATTAATTCTTTATAAATCTCTCCTATAGAATATTTCTATAGGACAAGTCTCAAATTCCTTTTTATTATAAATTTCAAACCATTTATATAATTTCAGAAATACGGGGTATTACAATCCGAGCTTCGAACTTCCTGTTAATAGGGGATGATGTTTTGTGGCTCGGGACGCCATCCAAGCTTCGAGCTTCCTGAATAATATAGAGGGGAGTTGCGGCTCGCGATGCCATCCGAGCTCCGAGCTTTATGATCAAAAATAGAGGTGGGGCACGCGGTGCCATCTGAGTGTCGACCATTCTGTATAAATAGAGGATGATTCGGGGGCTCGCGGTGCCATCCGAGCATCGACCCTTCTGTAAAAATAGAAGAGGAATTGTGGCTCGCGATGCCATCTGAGCGTCGACCCTTCTGTAAAAATAGAATAGGAATTGTGGCTCGCGATGTCATCCGAACGTCGACCCTTCTGTAAAAATAGAAGAGGTGTTGGGGCTCGCAGTGCCATCTGAGCGTCGACCCTTCTGTGGAATAGAAGAGATATTGTGGCTCGCAGTGTAACACCCCAATTTTTTTTTTGAAAACTAAGCCTCCAAATTCAATTCTTTCGATTTCTATATCACTTTAAACATAAACTAAGATAGGTATATTTCAAATAAAATTTTGGCAGAATCTCCCCTAAAATTTCTGTCCCGAAACACAAAAGGCTTACGAAATTCTGCACTAAATTCCGTAGCTCACAACACAGGCAATATAATCATGGGCTCCCCAGGCCAAAATGAGCAGAATCACACAGGCAATATAAATATTATGCTCTGGGGGCCAAACTCATAACAGAATATCAAATATTAAATAAAAACCATAAATTCCTTTGAAAACATATAGGATTTTTGTAAAAATTTAGAAAAACCTTTTTAGAAGCCAACCACAGAAACCAATACTCCACAACGAGGTGGGTACGGGCTTTCTTACCTCATCACAGCACTATATCTATATACTTTTACCATAATACAAAATAATACATCAACTATTCACCTTTCTACATATACTAAGTACATAGATAATAGAGCAGCTCCAACAAAGTACAAAATCTAGCTCTATACTACCTCACCATGCTGCTAGCAACCTGCAGGAGAGTTAGGGTTGTCCACCCTCAGGGAGGGACCCCCCCTAACCCCTAGAAAACATCAGGGGTTAGCCATTTCTGGTGTGAGTATAATTATTAATCTAATAAATTAATTAAAATGGTATAAAGAAAATACTTTAAACTTACAAACTTCAAGTTTAGATGATGCAACCTGAAATCTGAACATAAAAACATCACCAATACGATTTTATATCAAAATACTCTTCAAATCCGCATCCGGTTATATAATTATCCATAATTCACACATTTCACTACATGCTTCACATCAACCTCGTATATATCCTTATTTTACATTTACATAATACTGATTCACATACAATCCCTTACTTATCAATTTGAATTCATCTTCCACAATTATTGTCACGTCACCAATTCTTCATTTATAAATTTATAACCACAGGATGCTACTACATATTTCTTCATTTTTATTTAGCCATGCACTTCATTTACTTGCATCATATCAACAACTCACTTACTCATCCTGGAAGTGGTGCCGCAGGTAGTTCCCACCATTTCCATGGAAATAGCGGGCGAGTAGTTCCCCGACACACTTCCAAGATATACAAACTCATATCACAACATACCTTCTTTAATAACCATTTTCATAACCAATCTCATAATACAGGTATTTATGTTATTGTATTATATCAAGTATCACATCATAAACATATGCATCTATCCTCATAGTATCACATTCATTCATGCCTTATGACACAAATATACATTTCATTGCCCATTGCAATTACTCACATTTCATCACATCATTAACATATCACTTATTGAATACTCATTCTTATCGCATCAAAAGCATGTTTTATAACTCATTCTCATCCCGTTATAACATTTAGTTATTACCCAATCTAATTAATAATTAACTTACTTTCCTTTTCACTTATATCTCAAGTTACCATTAATTTCACTTTCATTCTCATCAATTTATACTCCATATCCCAAACCTAGTTTGGGCAATCACATATCACACCCCAAAGCCGATAGCTTGGGTATTAATCACCACACCCCAAACACATAGTCTAGGTAATATCACATCACATCTCAAGCCGATAGCTTGGTTATTAATCTACTTCAATTACTTTTCATCTTCACTTTACTTAATTCTTCATTTCCATTAGTCATTACCACTATCATACCAACTCACCCTGCGAATTATGCCAAGGTAGGTAGTTCCCACCATTTCCACAGAAATAGCGGGCAGGTAGTTCCTTGACACAATTCCAAGGTACAACTCATACCATACTATATTTTACTTTAATCATCATTTTCATAATACAACTATTTCATACTATTCATATTAACACATGTCTCTTTTACTCTTTTCATTTTAAATTAACCACATGCCGCATTTCATCCACAACCTCTTTCTTTCACATTCACAATTCACTTTCACTTTCTTTACTCTCACATTTATTTTTTATTTACACTTAGTAATTTTATTAGTTTGTCGACTAGTGAGCTACAGTATCCCAATATACTGAAAGCCGACAACCCAGTAAAACACGCGGACCGATGCTCACACAGAGTCTTACTCGTCCGAAGCTACGTCTTCCTCCCAGCCTATGCCAGCGAGGGAACACCGCACCCTAAATAAACTGGGTACTTCCTCGCGACGTCTGTCATCGAGGGAAAAACACCGCACCCCAGGTAAACTGGGTACTTCCTCGCGACGTCTGTCATCGAGGGAAAAATACCGCACCCCAGGTAAACTGGGTACTTCCTCCCAGCCGATAGCCAGGAGGGAAAAACACTGCACCCCAGGTAAACTGGGTACTTCCTCGCGACAGCTGTCATCGAGGGAAACCGGGCCTTAAGCCAATATCTTGGGCGAAAAACACCGCACCCCAGATAAACTGGGTACTTCCTCCCAGCCGAAGCCAGGAGGGAAAAACACCGCACCCCAAGTCGGTCCTTGGGTATTAGGAGGTCTAGCCCAAACCCCCAGGATTGCTGTAGGTACTGGTCAACAAAATCATCTGTTATTAGCATTAATCATTTCATCTTTTCAGCTTACTTTATTAACACATGCATTTCACTTTTGATTCACACACTAGTCATGTCTTTGACTTTAACCACGTGAATTAGTAACACATTTTATTAGCACGTACCATCTTATCCTTTATTTTCATGTCATCATACCACATTATGCATACACCCTGTTATTCAACACATAAACTCATCATATCATATTAATGCATAATATTAATGCGCCACGATATTTATTTTTCCATAACATCCCACATTAAGAATACCATATTATTCATTATCTCACTGTACAATATATAGACATACGCCAAGTTATAACATTAATAAGGGAACTACATTATGTTATTCCATATCATAAAGTATCAAAATGTATACTTCATCACATTACAATATCATAATATATATATATATATATATATATATATATATATATATATATATATATATATATATATATATATATCACAAACATACACCACACATGCGGGTTTCCAAAAAAAGGGGTCAAAATCACTTGTCTCCTCTAATTAAATCTCATAATATCAAATTATAGCATACTAGCTCATACACCATGTTCCATGTAAGTAAAATCACCTATAAGGGCCTATATGCCCCAAAACATGCACAAAACATGCACGGGATAAAAATAAGCATAAACAATTTAATATATTTAGTTTTTATACATCAACACATCACATTAACCCATAATATTAGTTTTATATACTTAAAATAGTTAATTTCACCAAATATCTCAAAAACCCATTTTCGGGTTCCAAAAATCCGTATTTTCATTGAAAATCAATTTTTAGCATAACTTCTATAAAATATATCAGAAAGCCACGAAATTTGGCCACAATATAAGATATATATAGATACAACATACTCACCTGACGGATCGAGCAAACGATGTCCCACGTCCGCCCGGTAGCCAGTCGAAGTTCAACTTTTTCCACCTAATTGGAAAATTATAGGATCGATTAGCATAAAACTCAAAACTCGACCTACGGACCTCCAAATTCAAATCCGTCTTCACTCACATGTCACAAATGAAATAAGTAGGCGAGCTACATCGATGGATTTCAAATTCGAACCCCAATACAAGAACTCACATATTGATCGGAGGCTTGCTAATAAGAAAATTCCCTATCTCCTAATTTCTTTAATCCCTTCTTCCTAATTTCTCAAATTAGGGTTAATAACAATAGTAAAATCCAATTACACCTCCGAATTCATCAAATTCTCACCTGTCTCGCTCGGGCATTTCACCGAACACCCGACGTGCATAATACACATACACTCTTTCTCATTCGATTTGATTGAGAATTAAACCTACAAAACCCATCCTAAATTCCTATTAATACTTTCATAATATTCTACACCCTCATATGCATTTTATACAATTATTGGGATCGAGTTTCTTACCCGATTTCATAAACCCTATAATCCGAGTTTATGCTAAAATCACCACTCCCCATTTTATTCTAATGGCTCACTACAATTTTTACTACCATACAAGAGATAATTCTCATATATATAACTCTATTTTACAAATCCAAAACCCTAATTTATCAACAACCTATAAAATCTCCAGGAACTTACTAATTTCTTGCCTCTACTATTCCCAACCTCTTCTAATCTCCCCACCATAATATTCCTAGTCAATAGAAATTAAACACACTTAATTTTATACAAATAAATAAAATAGGGTATACCTTTCCGGAGTTATTTTTTCAAATCGATGCTACCACGGTGTAGAGGACCCTTCAATTAGTCATCCCCCCAAAATAATTCAAAAATCATGAAGGATTTGAGTGGATTTGGGAGGGAGAGAGAAGGGCCGGATTGGGTTCGGTTTTGATGGGAGAAAGGAACGGGAAGGAAAGGAAAGAAAGGAAGAAGGAAAAATGGGGGGGGGGGGGCAATAATAAAAATATATTATATATTAATAATAAGAATAAGGGATATTTACATATAAACCCTCCACATCCAAAATATTACAATTAAACCCCCAACTCTTTTCTATAATAATACAAACAATACGAAACACATTAAAATTATTTTATAATAATCCCACATAATGATAAAATAAAATAAACTATATTTCCTCACAAAATCTCAACTCTTAACTCTAATATAACAATAATACCAATCTACCACAAATATGCAATACCAGTATCGATATTAAAAATAAATAAAATAAGATGTCACTTAAAATAATTCTCACCCCTACAAAATATAAAAGAGAATATTTTCGGTATTTTAAAATCTGAGGTGTCACACGGTGCCATCCGAGCGTCGACCCTTCTGTAAAAATAGAGGAGGAATTGTGGCTCGCGATGCCATCCGAGCGTCGACTCTTCTGTAAAAATAGAAGAGGAATTGTGGCTCGCGGTGCCATCCGAGCATCGACCCTTCTGTAAAAATAGAGGAGGAATTGTGGCTCGAAATTTCGACCCTTCTGTAAAAATAGAAGAGGAATTGTGGCTCGCGGTGCCATCCGAGCATCGACCCTTCTGTAAAAATAGAAGAGAAATTATGGCTCGCGGTGCCATCCGAGCGTCGACCCTTTCGTCAAAATAGAAGAGGAGTTGGGGCTTGCGGTGCCATCCGAGCGTCGACCCTTCTGTGGAATAGAAGAGGAATTGTGGCTCGCGGTGCCATCCGAGCGTCGACCCTTCTGTGAAATAGGAGAGGAGTTGTGGCTCGCGGTGCCATCCGAGCCCTGAGCTTCATTGACTTGTCGAGAAAGTCCACTGTGTGGGGAAGAAAGGCCTGCGGGTAGTTTGGGTAATTCCACGCCCACTGCTGACGTCAGGAGCCCACTGCTGACGTCAGGAGCGCAAGGATCGAAGCATCTCCAGATCTTAGCGGCTGTTAGATCTTGATGGTTAAGATCTAACGGCCAGATCTTAATTACGGAAATCAAGGAGTCGCTTTCTCCTTATAAATCCCCTCCCCCCTCTTCACTTTTTCTTCTTCATTTCTTTACTCTTACTCTCCACTATTTCAAGAACAGGGTTTTACCTGCCGTCGGCGATTTTTTTCGGTGATCGTTCGGTAAACTCTTTAGGTTAGTATTCTCTGTTTTGTAATGTCGCGCGTTCAGTCCGGATCCGAGGCCAGCTCATCGGGCCGCTCCGCGAAGGAGTCCGAGTCCGAGACGTCCTTGTCTTTCAGCAAATATAAGGTGAAGCAGGAGGTCCTGATAGACCCTGGGTCGGCTAGTAGTGACGACGTAGTCTTCATAGTGTCGCTACTGAGATCCCGAAGGCCGGGGAAGGAGCCTGTAGGCGAGGGCGAAGAGGAGGAGGAAGAGGATATGGGGGATCAGGAGGATCAGGGCACCGAAGGCGAAGAGGAGGAGGGAGAGGACGAGGGGGGTTAGGAGGACCAGGGCACCGAAGGCGAAGAAGAGGGGGAGGATGAGGATCAGGAGGATCCGGATACCGACGATGAGGATGAGGAGGATGAGGGCGCTGTTGATGATGAGGATGAGGGCGCTCAAGAAGGTGCTGGCGAAGGCACAGCAGGAAGGTTGGTCAAGGATGACCTTCCACCTCTCCCACCCTTGTCGACACCGTCTCCCAAGAGGAAGGCTCGTCCTCGCCGAAAGAAGAGGAAGCTAACTATCCCAGATAGTCCTCCTCCGCAGGATGAATATGCACCCAGACTGGGGCTCGAGTTCCCCCGAGTCTCCTTCAAAAATCTGGGGTCGATCCGAACGTATCCTGATGATATCAAGGACATCGACCCCATCCCTCCCGTGCCAGGTGAAGAGAGCCGGGTGAAGATTCGGATGGACAGCATCCCGTGCATCTTGAAGGCGGACTATCTCCACATTCTGAGGGCCGCTTATTTCATCCCGTGGGAGTTCGAAGTCTTCATCCCGAGCTCCGGCATTCGGCCCACCACGGTCCTGGCACCGGGCTATTGTATATTCCTCGAGGACGCCTTCGCCTCGGGCCTGAGGCTGCCACTGCATCCCTTCGTCAGGAGGGTCTTGAATTGGGCAAAGCTATGCGCCATGCAGTACGGCCCAAATTCTTGGAAGCACTTGATCTGCTTCATTCTGAGGTGCCAAGAGAAGGGGGTGAAGCCGAGGTTGACGTACTTCCGAGCCATCCTAGGGATCAGTTCGCTCGGAGATCAGGAAGGGATTTTCTACTTCTCACCCAGGCCGTACGAGAAGATCATGCACGGCCATCCGGATTCCATCAAAGGGTGGAAAAAGAAGTATTTCGTGGTGCGGAGTGAGAAGGCTTGGGGAATACCAACCCAGTGGAGTTCTTCAAGTCGAACCATAAACCTCCGAAGCAAAGCGACTTGATAGCAAAGAAGTGAAAGAGAGTGGAGAAGATAGTAGGGGGCACAGTATTGCGTGGCCTCGAGTGACCGAGCTACACCTTGCCCGGGCCGGACTGAGCCCGGCCGACCCTTAGTATGTTTTGTTCTGAATTTTTCATCTTTCTGCCTTCGTGTTAACTTTAGCCTCTTTTTTCATTCTTGCAGAGATGACTTCCGAACAGGTGGACGAGAGGCGAGCCTTGCTGGCCGTTGCCGCGAAGGCGAGGGCAGATAAGGAGGAGAAGAAGAAGGCGGAGCAGGAGAAGCTGGCCGCTCAGGCCGGGGGGTCTGCCAAGGGGCCGGCCCCGGTAGCCGAGGAGCCTTCTCCCACAAAGAAGAACAAGAAGCATCACCACCCCCCCCCCCCCCACGCCGAGGGTGCCCTGGGATGCAGGGGCAGTTCGGGCAAAACTGTTGATGCCCCGGGGAAGAGGCTTCCCACGCCACGCCCCACTGCCGAGCAGATGGTGGGCCAACATGGACTGCGGCCCTTCGTCCCCGATTGGTCGATCATGCAGGGGGACAGTCTGCTCGACGGACCTGTGGCGGTCGAGTTCGTCACGAAGGCCGGCACCGTGCATGACTACATGGTGCTGGCATCGCAGACGGCCGAGCAGGCCTTCATGCGCTGGTCCCAGGCGCATATTTTGGTGAGTAAGTTCGGCACCTTTTTCCTTGGTTTTGAACTTGGTAGAATTTTTCTGATCTTTTCTCTCTCGGACAGGCGATGCTCCACGGTCAGCACTTTCAAAAGTGCTTGGAGAATGAGATCTACATAGAGAGGAGGAACGCGGAGAAGTACCTCAGCGAGCTGAACAAGGCTACCGACGAGCTGAAGGAGGCTCAGAGCATGGTTGCCGTCCACGAGGCCCAGATAGCCTCGCTTTGCGACATCCATAAGGCGGACGTGGATCGTCTCTAGGAGAGGATCGAGGAGGAGACGGAGAAGGGGCAGAAGGCCCTGAAGAGGATGGAGGTGGCCTCAGCGGAAGCCCTGATTATAGTGCAGGACAAGGCGTATGATCAGGCCAAGGCGCACTTCAAGCAGATCTACCCAGAGCAGAGCGTGGACCACCTCTACTATGGTTGGCAGGCGAACCTTCCGCCGACTTCGGGTGGCGATGAAACGGGGGGCTTCCAGGCCGAAGATGAGGTGCCACCCCCCCCCCCCCCCCCCCCAGAATAAACTAGTTCTTTCTTTTTGTTTTTGATGTAAATGCCTCGAGAGGACTGACCACCGCGGCTTTTGTATCAACTTTTTGAAAGAAACGAAATATACTTTTTTGGGCCGAGGCTTTGTGACTTGTGCATTTTTCTCGCTTTCCTTGTGATTGTTTATTTTTTCTTGTCCTTGGATAGACGCACGAGACCTTGGGAGCCAGCCCAGATTCTGCCGAGGTATCTCGGGTCAGAGCAGGAAGGTGGCCATGGAAGTGGCTCTGGCTCGCCAGCGAAAACAGGCTCGTAATTGAGTGGCCGCTATAAATTACTTTACGAATAAGTCCAGGGAGCTCAGTCTGGAGGTGGCTCGTCTGAAGAAAGCTATAGCCGACCGGGACTGGTGGGTAATCGAGACAGACTGGTCCATCTCGGATGCCTCGAGCGGGCGGTCGGCTTCGGAGTCTTTCCTTCACGAGGCTGTGGTTGAGAAAGAGCTGGAGATCCAAAGGCTGAAGTTGGTGTTGGGCGCGGGTCTGATTGAGGAGGCGAGCAACTCCACGCCAGGGTGGTCTCCGACTTTTTTATTTGAAGCAGCCCAGCCAGATGACGCAGGAAGCTCGGTGGCAGGAGTCTCTACCTAGGTCGGTCCGGCCGAGTGTGAGAGGAGCCCCGAAGGAAGCGCCGAGTTTGAGTTTTCAAGCCGAGTGTGAGTGAGCAGCAAGTTGTTCTTTGTATTTGTACCGACTTTCATTGAGTTGTAAGCAATGAGTAGTAATAAGAACATTTGATTTTCTGAACTTTGATTGTCTTGGTCGCCGAAGGTGGTTGCCGTGCTTGTTGTGAAGGGTCGCCGCTGAGGTGACTTGGTGCAACGGGCACATATGTTGCGGCTTTTCGTCTTTCAATAAGTCATAAATGGCGACGTTTCGCCTCCCCATTGGCATTTATGATGACGTTTCGCATTCCCAGATGCAATAATTGCACCCCTCAGGGGGCTATATATAATCCCCACTCCCCCCAAGCTGGTTGTTAAGGAATGAGTGGCTGATCAGTCGGTTGACTTTGGGTGCCTGCCGAGGGCGGGTGCCCCGAAGATAATCTTTTTCCGAGGTCTCCGGATTGGAGGCACACCAATCACCCTCGAACAATTCGAGGTTCGGGCCTTGAGGGCCGGAGGACCCCGAGGGGTTCGTTGGTGAGTGGTGGGCGGACCGATCGGTTCGGAAGCTCAGAGAGAACCGAGGTTAGTGGCATTCCTGTCGTCCTCGAACAATTCGGGGTTTTGGGTTCGTAAAGAGCTATAAACCCCGGGTTGTTGGGGGGCGAGAAGAGGGTCAACGAATGGTCTCGGAGCGAGGAGAGCCGAGGGTCGGTGGCCCTCCTGCCGTCCTCGAACAGTTCGGGGTTTGGGCTTGTGAAAGCAGTATACCCCGGGTTGTTCGCGGGCAAGAGGAGGGTCAAACAACCAACTCAAAGCTCGGGGCGTCTGCCGAGGGCGGACGCTCTAAAACTTAATAAAATTTTTGTTGAAACAGAAATGGTTGTAGGTCGTAGCTGAGCATATTAGTCGAGCGGCTTCGAAGAAAGCCGTGGCCTTGCTCTGTTTTTAATGACGAGACACCATTTGTTCTTGGGGAGACGGCACGGGCGTGGCAGCGGTCATCGCCTCGCGCATAGGTTGATGGGCTTGAAGAAGCCCAAAACCATGCGAGGTGTAGGTGTCGAGCCTCCTCACCGGGAAGAGCCAGTGACGGCCATAGCTGAGGGTCATCACCGAGCGTTAAGGTCGAGGGTGCTCTGAAGAAATCCTCCGACATGCTCGAGGTCGACGCCGAGCTCCTACATTTGTTCTCAGGAGAGACGGTGCGGGTGTAGCTGGCGGTGGTCGCCTCGCACATAGGTTGATGGGCTTGAAGAAGTCCAAACCATGCGAGGGATAGGTGCCGAGCCTCCACACCGGGGAGAAAGCCAGTAACGGGCGTAGCCGAAGGTCGCCGCCGAGTGTTAAGGTCGGGGTGCTTTGAAGAAAGCCTCTGCCTTGTTCGAGGTCGACGCCGAGCTCCCGCACTTGTTCTCAGGAGAGACGACATGGGTGTAGCTGGCGGTTGCCGTCTCGTACTATGGTTGATGGGCTTAAAGAAGCCCAAACCATGCGAGGGACAGGTGCCGAGCCCCCACACCGAGGAGAAAGCCAGTAACGGGCGTAGCCACTGGTCGTCGCCGAGCGTTAAGGTCGGGGTGCTTTGAAGAAAGCCTTCGCCTTACTCGAGGTTGACACCGAGCTCCTGCACTTGTTCTCAGGAGAGACGGTGCGGGTGTAGCTGGCGGTGGTCGCCTCGCGCATAGGTTGATGGGGTTGAAGAAGTCCAAACCATACGAGGGACAGGTGCCGAGCCCCCACACCAGTGAGAAAGCCAGTAACGGGCGTAGCCGAAGGTCGCCGCCGAGCGTTAAGGTCCGGGTGCTTTGAAGAAAGCCTCCGCCTTGCTCGAGGTCGATGCTGAGCTCCCGCACTTGTTTTCAAGAGAGACGGTACGGGTGTAGCTGGCGGTTGCCGCCTTGTGCTATGGTTGATGGGCTTGAAGAAGCCCAAACCATGCGAGGGACATGTGCCGAGCTCCCACACCGGAGAGAAAGCCAGTAACGGGCGTAGCCACGGGTCGTCACCGAGTGTTAAGGTTGGGGTGCTTTGAAGAAAGCCTCCGCCTTGCTCGAGGTCGACGCCGAGCTCCCGCACTTGTTCTCAGGAGAGACGGTGGGGGTGTAGCTGGCGGTGGTCGCCTCACGCATAAGTTGATGGGCTTGAAGAAGTCCAAACCATGCGAGGGACAGGTGCCGAGCCCCCACACCGGGGAGAAAGCCAGTAACGGGCGTAGCCGAAGGTCGCCGCCGAGCGTTAAGGTCGGGGTGCTTTGAAGAAAGCCTCCGCCTTGCTCGAGGTCGATGCTGAGCTCCCGCACTTGTTCTCAGGAGAGACGGCACGGGTGTAGCTGATGGTTGCCGCCTCGTGCTATGGTTGATGGGCTTGAAGAAGCCCAAACCATGCAAGGGACAGGTGCCGAGCCCCCACACCGAGGGGAAAGCTAGTAACGGGCGTAGCCACGGGTCGTCGCCAAGCATTAAGGTCGGGGTGCTTTGAAGAAAGCCTCCGCCTTGCTCGAGGTCGACGCCAAGCTCCCGCACTTGTTCTCAAGAGAGACGGCACGGGTGTAGCTGATGGTTGCCGCCTCGTGCTATGGTTGATGGGCTTGAAGAAGCCCAAAACCATGCGAGGGACAGGTGCCAAGCCCCCACACCGGGGAGAAAGCCAGTAACGGGCTTAGCCACGGGTCATCACCGAGCGTTAAGGTCGGGGTGCTTTGAAGAAAGTCTCCGCCTTGCTCGAGGTCAATGCCGAGCTCCCGCACTTGTTCTCAGGAAAGATGTGTAAGAGAAGCTTTTCTGGCTCGCGATGCTATCCGAGCGCCGAGCCCTAAGCTTGTAAGAAAAGCTTTTCTGGCTCGCGATGCTATCCGAGCGCCGGGCCCCAAGCTTGTAAGCGAAGCTTTTCTAGCTCGCGATGCTATCCGAGCGCTGAGCCCCAAGCTTGTAAGAGAAGCTTTTCTGGCTCGCGATGCTATCCGAGCGCCTAGCCCCAAGCTTGTAAGAAAAGCTTTTAAATTCTCGGAGGTACCCTAGTTGAATGAGGGCCTCAATTTCGTCCTTCAGGGCACGGCAATGATCTGTGTCGTGCCCATTGTCCTGGTGGAAGCGGCAGTAGAACCGCTGGTCCCTCTTCTTGCTGGTGTTATTGGACGGTCGAGGAGGGGACCGCACAAGGTCCCTGTCTTCGATCGCCAAAAGAATGGTGGATACATTCTGCGTCAGAGGGGTGTACCTCTCGAAGCGAAGGACCGGCAGAACCTTCTTCATGGCACCCGGGTCTCTTGGAGCCTTCTTTGCTGGGTCGGCCTCTTCGGCCTTCCGTTTTCCCTTCCCGGGAACCTCCCTCGGCTCTTCTAGGTTTAGGGCTTCTTCGGCCCGAATGTACTTTTTGACCCGGTTGAGGAGGTCGGGAAAGTCCACCGGGGGCTTCTTTGCCAGGGAGGCCTTCAACTGTCTGTGCCGGACGTTGTGTGGGAAGGCGGCTGAGACAACGCCGGGGTCGAGGGAGGAGAACGAACTTGCCTCAGCGGTGAATCTTCGGACGAACACTCGGAGCGACTCCCCCTCCTTCTGCCGGAGGCCAAGCAGGGACGCACTTGTCCTTTCGGCCTTTCGGCTGGTGACAAAGTGGGCAAGGAAGTTGCCCTCTAACTGATCGAAGGAGTAGATGGAGCTAAGGGTGAGCTTGGAGAACCATGCCC
This sequence comes from Hemerocallis citrina, assembly GCA_017893485.1. Lineage (NCBI taxonomy): Eukaryota > Viridiplantae > Streptophyta > Magnoliopsida > Asparagales > Asphodelaceae > Hemerocallis > Hemerocallis citrina. The sequence continues at coordinate 126,033,309 of CM030358.1, forward strand.
GGGCCGGGCACCGAAGGGTGGCGGGGAAGGCTCGGCACAGGAGGGGATCCGATGCGCTGTGAATCATCATGTGGGTCTTGAAGTCCTCCATGTGATCAGCAGGATCGCCCTCGCCGTCATAGGTCTCGAACTGGGGAGGACGGAAATTCCGAGGTATCTCCGCCTGTAGGATGAGGGCGGAGAAAGGAGGTCGGACGGGCCTGTACCCCTGAGCTGTCCTTGGGCCGCCGTCGCCGAAGTTGTCGAGTCGGTCTTCCATTTTTTGGAGGCGCTTCAGGAGGTCAATGTCATACTCCGGCTGGATAGATGAGACGCGAGTCACGCTGGCCTCGGCATCCAACCGGATATAGGAATGGTGGATGTTCTCATCGACAGGGGTCCCCCGGATGACCTCCAGGATTTCCCTCCGGAAGTCTTAGAACTCCTGGTGAGTGACCGGGGCCCGCTCAGCTTGGTTTGGTTGAGCGGTCTGTTGCTGACCGATATGGCTGAGCGCCGACCCCCGCCCTTGGGACGGAGGTTTTGGATGGTTTGGAGCCGAGTTGGAAGCTACTCCTCCCCTGCCGCGGCTAGCCTGTCGGTTCAGGATTACCCCCCACAGGTCGGGCTGGACCGGACGGGAGGCACTCGGTTGATGTGGGTGACTGACCCTCGGATGGTTAGATCCCTGAGCGTCGGTAGCAATGCCCCGTGGAGGGACGTCCTGCCGACGTGCAGAGGTAACAGCTTTCGTGGCTTTAGGCGCCATGTGAGCTCGGACTGACTGTACACCGTTGATGGCAGAGCTCGGGTCGGCGTCTGTAATAGAGAGTTTCCCACAGACGGAGCCAACCTGATGCGGTTTGTTTTTGGGAGGCGTGTGGATGCACCAGGTGTGAGTTCATACTCGATTTGTATTGATAGAGGAAGCTCCTATGCAGACGACCCTCGGCCGGGCGAACGGTACGGAGGTAGGTGGTAGTGAGGTGGAGGCTGATGCTTGGCTTGGGTCGGGGGGCTCGGATCCGAGGTCTCGTGTACTTGCAGACGGTCTAGGAACACCGGGGTTGGTCCCGGTGGCAGACCCTCTGACGATCTAGTCAGCTACTGAGAGAGAGTAACAGTAACTAGGGTTTGAGTGGGAAAAGATCGATTACCTGGATCAAGGGGTAGGGGTCTGGTATTTATAGGAGTACCCAACCGGGTCTGGACCCGTTTGGGGCCGGATCTGGACCCAGTTGCCCGTGGGGTTGAAGCGGTGGAAACCCGGGCGGTATAGGGCTGACGTGGCAAGGGCCCGGGCGGTTTTCGGGCTGACGTGGCAGAGGCCCGGGCAGTTTTCCGGTACTGACGTGGCGGATCTGGATGATCTGGAGGTGCGCACATTTTGAGGGAATCCTATGGCTCAGGAGGGGCCACGTCATCCGACCCATATCACTTACCACACCATACAAAGTATACCACCATTACCTTTAATTTTTATGACACTAATTCCCCTTCTGCTTTAATATCAATTTCTGCAATTATCTAATTAGGATTGTGCATATTAAATATAAAATATAGAACATTTGTTTGGCTGATATTCTCCAGACATAATCTAATCATTCAATAATGGTTTGATAAACTTACTGTAAATATTAACTCAAAAAAAGAAAAGAAAATAAAAAGTTCTTCATGCCCCCCTTTTTAGATAAATTTGAATCTTTCATGGCAGTTTGGACTTATGGAATGACCTAGTTATTTATAGTCTTGGTACTGTAGTTTTTGTTTTTATTTCTATTTTTAATTTTATTTTTCCATATTCTTTTAGAAAAAAATATACTTTTGACACAAATTGCGTTTCATAATTGTAGTAATGTGATTTTTTCCAACTTTTCCTTGACAATGAAATCAAAAGAAAGGAGATAACAATGTATTAATCTCCTTAAACCTTATGACAAAATACAAAAGTACACGTTTAGACAAAATCTTTCTTTTCATGCAATTATCTTAGACCTGTGGCAATAAAATACTAGAATAAGTAACATGTTTAGATGATCCAACCATTCATTATCTTGTCTTGTCGATAGACTAAAGTTGATATATATATCTAAACAATAATGAACAATTAAATCATATGCGCAGAACTATCCAGCAACACAAATAATAGAAAGGAACCAAATCCGGGGGCAGTTCGCTAGATGTCAATATTGTTGGAATTCGGTTCCATTGTATTCTACTCATCAAGACGTATAAAATGATGTACTCATATGTCCAAAATGGTGTTGACTTTTAGTTTGGTGTGCACAAAACGTGTTCACTCATACTAATAAGTTTGAGTTTAGTATGTCAGATTTTCAGGATCAAATAATATCAAAAAGACATCCAAGAAAGAATCACAAATATTCAAATAAGGAAAGCAATAAAGAATAATGGCAAACACAAGCAAAAGAGGAAGATATTCAAAAAGAGTTCTTGATTAATTGGTCCACAAGCAAAAGAGGAAGATATCAAGACTTGAATTTTTCTTTCTATTTTCGTGAGATTATAATTGTATAAGATTGATTAAAGAGGGATTAGTTTATGGTAAGAAAATAGGGTGGATTCGGAATAAACAGCGCGATACCGGTCGACCGCACTTCGTGACCGATCGACCGCATCGCGGTCGACCGCAACCTTGAGTTGTTCGAGAAGCAGTCGAACGCAACCTTGAGTTGTTCGAGAAGCAGTCGACCTTTCACCTCTCTACTTTATGTCAGAGAGCTAAACGGTCAACCGCACCAATATGACAGTCGACCGCACTTTGCGTTGTGTATATTCTTGGAAAGTATCATTTCTATTTTTGATCGATACACTTCCCCGTCTATTAATATTGACGAATCCACTGTATATTCTTCACCTAATTACTTCTGAGAAAATTTCTGAACTAATCCCTCATTTAATCAATCCGAGTGTGAGCGTTTATTTGGTTGTATTCTTCAGTCAAGATCAATAACGATCTTGAGTTTTCTTTTCATTTCTTTTCCACTTCGGTGAGATTGACGGAACTTGATATAGAAGTCCTGTGGGTGTAACAGATCTCTCGACCTGAATCCGAGAATTACTGTACAAGGTTTTTGAATATAGTGGAACGCATATGGCGGAGAATTGCTACAAGTAGGTGGTGTGGACGTAGACCTGGGGGTCGAACCACATTATATCGCTGTGTCATCTGTGTTTGCTTTTATTATTACTCTTGCATTTACTTTACTTTATCTTTTTTTTAATTCCGTACGATCACCCTATTCACCCCCCCCCAGGGTGATTTACAGTGGTATCAGAGCGAGATGCTTATAAAAGGCTTAAAAGCTTAAGCAAAAGGTCCAATGGCCGAAATCCCTCCTTGTTGATAATTTCAGTTATCTAAGTGAATAAATAATCTGAACACAAATTTAAAACCTCGCAAGTGTACGAATCATTTACAGAAGCGTAGTGAAAAGCAAGGGTCGATCCCACAGAGATTGTAGTAAATAACTTACTAATCAATATAACAGAGTGCTTGGTATAAAGTCTCTTTTTTTTAACTGTATATTTTTTTTTATATATGAAGGGAATAAGAGATTGAAGTATAAATCAAGAAGTACTCAAATTGGTTAAATTAAATCAAGAAATATCTATTGAATTAGTTAGGCTCGATTTCCACCTCTAGTCATGTATGCTAGATTCAACTTCTACACTACTCTGATTACTCATGCTTATTCATTTAAGAGTATGGTATCTACTCTGTAAATTAAAGATTTCCCTAGGCTAAGAATTAGGCATGGTATCTACTCTAATTCCTTTCTCTCCTTAAGTGTTTAGCATGATATCTACTAAGTTGAACTTGAAGACAGCATAGAAATGGTGGCAATTGACAAACACTCAAAGATCTAAAAGTTGTCATCAATTCTAGACCTCCAAGTTGATTAAACCAAAGAACCTAGTTGATTCTTGTGTTACTAGTTATGAGCATAAGACTCGGTCATCTCAATTTACTCATATAACAGATTCAATTCTATAATATGCAAAACTTGATAACTCAACTTTGGTTTGTGTTAACCATGGCATATCTGAAGAACACATTGATATATTAGTGTATATCAGTGTGCATAAGTGGAGTGAGATAGAGTATTCATCAATAAATAAGTTGAGTTAACAAACACTTGAATAGTAAGATAATCAAGCATCAAATACTGCATATCATAAGTTTTGATCAAGAGCTACTAGGTTTAATCAATAAGTGATTAGGAGTAGTGCTTTAGTAGATTTATAAACAATACATGACTAAGGTTTCAATCTGCCCAAATGAGTTCAGTTACACATAATCCAACTTTTATTGACTAACAAATCTGGATACATGACTCTAATAACTTAAACAACTCAAGAAAAATTTTGAGAGAAGAAGTAACACTGATTTGTGGTGATGATCAGCAATGAGGCCAATTTTCCCTCCTCTTGTGTGACTCAGTGAAAAACTCTCCCTCCTTCAAGTTGTATTTGATCTCCTGGTTGTTTTCCCATCTTTTTGGTGTCGTCATGTCCAGTCTATGTTTCCTTCTTTTATAGCCTCCTCTTTTTTTTCTTCTCTGTAGATCTCTCCATCCCCAGATTTGATTAGTTGCAATCTCTTCAATATAGGGAATGGATTGAATCAGAATCAGAACCATCAACAGCCAAATTCTAATTTGGTAACAAAATCCTTTAGCTAACGAACTAGCTTGTCTATGGGAATCTGTAGCTAACTGATCTTGTTATCTACAAGGATTTCGGAATTGCTCAATCTCTATTTGTGTTTGCAAATTTGGTTGTAGTAGAGGTCTTGGCTGTGAGGGTTTATCTCAACTGTGCAGATCTATAGCTCCTCCAAATTGATACTCTCAACTGCCTCTTATAGCTTTCCAAAAATCCAGGCTTCTACATCTCTAGAAAGATTTTCTGCTCTCCTTCTTGGCTTACAGTTTTGATGTATCTACACATAATAGCTCTTCTCAAGAGCACATATTTTGTGTTGTGACCTGCAGCTAACTGATTCAAAGCTAGAGGGTGAAAGAGTGAAAATTTTGCAACTTCACTGTGAAGAAGGACTCAGTTGTGTATTTGAACATGCACAAGTCATGTATCTGTGCGGACAAGCATACTGATACTGTAGCACTCTTAAAAAAAATTCACAACTGATATGCACAGCTGATTTGCACAGCTGAGCTTGTTCTCACTCTCCATTTCAATTGTACTCTGCTAGTTGAAACTTTTTGCAACTTCTTCCACAGTCCTAGAAATTTTTCATGATTTGGGCTTGATCAATTTAGAGCTTCAATCACCAGTAGAGTCACATTTGATAGGGAGTAAAAAAGATTTAGAAAGTGAAGAATGGGGACTGTGAGCTATGAAGTGGAGGTTTCAAGAATGCACAGGTGATATGCACAGGTGATATGCACAGTTGATTTGTTTTGCCCTTCACCTACACTCCTTGTAATGGATAGCTGCTGTTTGAGAAGCTTGCAATTTCATCTACAGTTTAGTTTTGAAATTCTGAAAGCTTGCTTGTATTGAGGCTTTGATCAACATTGAACTTCACCACTCTTTTATTTACCAATTGATGTATAGCTACACTTACTAGGAGATGAAGAAGGGAGTTGGAGGGTGAAGAAATGGAGATTGTAGGCATCTGAGGTGAAGATTTGGGGTAGTGCTACTGCATGCACAGCTGATACATGTACACAGTGGCAGTGCAAGAGAGGGAGAATTTCACACCTGCACATCTTCTTCTTGTAGAATTTAGCTTTTTATGTTTGAATCAAATTCAACCTTGTTGACACAACTCTCCATCATGTCCCTACAAATGTTTTGATGCAAAATTATGGTTCTTCATTCCAGTGCTTCATCTTCACAGTGGTAGATTAGTCCTGAGTAAATCTTGAATCCACTCAATTTAGTTGCTTCTAGGCTCTTTCCTATAGAAAAGAGAAAAGAAGTACAAATTACCAAAGATAGAGAATTTAATTGTCAAGTGTATTCAAATTATTGATCCAAAATGTGGACATTAATAGATTTATCACTCCTCCCCAAAACTTGTACTCATCGGAGCCTTTTGTCTCCAATGGGACAAGTCTTACACGATCACCATTTTTTGATGGAAAATGCTATGACATCTGGAAAGTTTGTATGTCTCATTTTTTACAGATGCTCGGAGAAGAGGTATGGAATGTATGTGTTACCACTGATTCTGGTGTGGGGGTAAACAGATGAGATTTGTGAGTTCGCGGAAAAACCTGAACAGCGGATCCAAGCCTTCTGATTCCTGCCGCTACCTGCAAGGAAGTGCGATACACCGGGGTTGATTCCGGCGACGCACCCTCCGACGCTCTTGTCAGTGACCAGTGGTGATTAAGAAAGAGCTTAAGGTGGAAAAAGAGTGATTACCTGGTCATAGTGGTAGGGGGGAGGTATTTATAGTCGCCATGGGAGTGATTAGGGACCTGATTTCCTGTGTAACTGTCGGGAGAAAAATCCTCCCAATCTGTTTAGGAAACTGACCCCTGATTCCCGGTGAGAGCAAATCAGGCCCGTTTATTCAGTCAAATCAGTGACCCTGATTTTCCTTTTGCTGATCTGGGTTTGTCTTGGGTCGGGACCCGTACCCAGATGGAGCGGATCCGATTGCGGGTTATTGGATCTGTAAGAAGGAGATCCAGTACCCGTTTCGGACCCATTTGTATGTGAAATTACCGCTTTACCCCTGAGCTTCAAGATTCTTGCCCAATCTGGACGGTTCCGATTTAACCCCATTTTTAGCCATATCACGAGCCCCCCACTTCTAAAGACTGAGTGTGATCAGCCTTTGAGGAGTAGTTTAACTGTTTCAGTGGCTAGTGGAGTTGTATCGGAGTCTGAGTGGAGGATTTTGAATCTCGAAGGGGGTAGTGAGGTAATTTTTTGAAGTCATATGCTGTTCTGAAGCCTTGTTTGAATATTCGACGGTTTTTATCTATTTTTTCGGATTATTTATTTAATTTTGCGAGGTGTTAACCAATCGTTCGGGGGCCTCAACAGTACTTTCTAGGCAATAATTGTTCGTTCAGGGGCTCAAAAATATCCCCCCGAATTTTTAATTATTTTCTAGAATTTTTAGTTGATTTTCACGAATTTTTAGTAATTTTTCGCAATTTTTAAATAAATAAAACGATTTAAATAAATAAAAATTAATTTTTAAATACCGATTTATGGCGTGGCGCAATCTGGACCCTTGATCAGCTCCGAGCGCGATTCTCTGGGTGATCAGACGATCCCTATTCCTCGGCAGGTAATTTCTTCATTAACGAGGGTCGGCTCCTCGGTTCTTCGGCTCGGCAGCTCGGCTCCTCGGTTCGGAGGCTCGGATCCAGCCAGGTACGTGGCGTCATCTGGGCCGTCCATCTCAGCGCAGATCCCAAAAAAATGCTATCTTGTCGTTTAGTGGACGTGGCGAAATCTGAGCCGTCCATCATGATGAGCGCGCTTTTCGACAAGATCCAACGGCTGATATGGGTCGGTGAGTTTTTTGCCATATACGAAGGTCGGTTCCTCGTCCCCTCGGCTCGGCTGGCTTTTTCGTCGTATACGAGGGTCGGTTCCTCGTCCCCTCGGCTCGGCAGGCTTTTCTGCCGCGTAAGAGGGTCGGTTCCTCGTCCACTCGGCTCGGCCGCTCGGCTCGGAGGCTCGGATCCAGCCGAGGTACGTGGCGTCATCTGGGCCGTCCATCTCAGCGCAGATCCCCAAAAAATGCTATCTTGTCGTTTAGTGGACGTGGCGAAATCTGAGCCGTCCATCATGACGAGCGCGCTTTTTGACAAGATCCAACGGCTGATATGGGTCGGCAGATTTTTTCAACATATACGAGGGTCGGTTCCTCGTCCTCTCGGCTCGGAAGCTCGGTGCCGTTAGTCGAGGCACTGAGTTGGGCATTTTGAAGGATGTGGCTTTGATGGGTCGCTACCTTCCGAGCCCAGTAGCTCGGCTGCTTGGCCAAGCTGTTCGGTAGCTCGGTTAAGCAGGCCGGTGGCAGGCAGTTCGGAAGGTGCACATGGTCGGATCTGGTGCGTCCATCATGGTGCGAATCACGAGGATGGGGTTCAGATCACGAGAAAACGTTATCTTGTCATTTTGTGGGCATGGCGCGATCTGAACCGTCCATCGAATTCTGACACGAATTTTGGAGAGATCCGACGGTGACTTCGCCTCGGAAGGATTTTTCTCCATATACGAGGGTCGGTTCCTCTTCCCCTCGGTTCGGATGTTCGGTGTCTTTGGCCGAGGTATGGAGAACAAGTAACTCGGAGTTGTCCGGAGGAGACTCAGTAGCTCGGTGGCCCAGCTGAGCTGTTCGATAGCTCGGTTAGTCACACCGGTGGCCGAGTTGCGGACTTGGTTATTTCAAGATCTTGTCGTTGGAGCTGAAACGTCGCGACACTTCGCTTTGGCGCTTTGGCTTCTTAATGGGCTTTTTAGATTCCCAAGGCGGCCCAAACTTGCTTTTGGGGTTATAAAAGATCATTCCCCCACCCCCAAGCTCATTTCTCACTTTTCACTCTTAAGATTTCACTTTTAATCTGTGCTCTCTCCTAGTGGCGATTTTCGCTCCAAGGTGGTTGCGCTAGCTGTCGCGTGGGCCAGGCGATTTCCGGCAAGCTCATTCCGACCGTGAACGTCACTTCAAAGGTCAGTTTACTAGCCTTAGCTTTTTTTAGAGATGTCAAAAGTGAACTCGGGGAGTGAGGCCTCGTCTTCGGGCAATGATGGCGCCGCGGAGATCCGAAGGAAGGGAAAACAGGTCTTCGAGCCGTCTGCGGCCGAGGCGAGGAAGGAGAAGAAGAGGAGGAGGGTGGTCACCCAATCTCCCGTGGTCGAGGTGATCGTGGAGAACCCGAAGCAGGCCCCCGAGATGGAGCAATACCCTTCTGTACTGTCTGGGCATTCGGGGGTTAGGCAGTATGAAGGTGATCTTTTGAAGAAGGCGATCTTCGGCCAGCCGGAAGTATACGAGGAGACCAATCCGGCACTTCCTACCGAGGCAGACGAGATCGGGTCGGTGCTATCCGAGAGGGATCTCCTTCGGATAAGAAAGGGATTCGCCATCCCTCCGGGAGTATAAGTTAATTGTCCCCGGCGCTGGGATGCGGGCGAATTCCAAACTATCGTCGTCGGATATGTGCATGTTCGACTTCGACTCCCTGAATGCCGGACTGCGTTTTCCGTTGCATCCCTTCATTCTCCAGGTCCTCGGGTGGTTCTGCCTCGCGCCGACCCAATTTATGCCGAACACATGGCGTCATGTGAACGCTTTCCTGCTTCAGTGCCGCAACGCTGGAGTCGAGCCGGACCTAACGGTCTTCCGAGGCCTGTATCGAATAAACCGGATGCACAAGACCGAGCATCGGTACTACTTGGGGCTGAAGAAGGGTGTTAGGATCATAGAAAACCCGGACTCAATTAAAGGCTGGAAAGAGAAGTTTTTTATATTAAGGGGGGAACCAATATTGCAAATTCTGACCCGGTGGAAACCGGAGGTGCCCAAGTTTGCGAGAGCCGACCCCATACTGTCTGCAGCCGAGGAAGAGGTGGCGAGGAAGATCATGGCCCTCCCCTTGTTGAGTTGGAGGGAGTTGACGGAGGAGGTGCTGTTCGGATCCGGCCTTAGCCCCATCGACCCGAGTATGCTCCTGACATCTCATTTATTTTTGTTTTTCTTTCAAGTCTTTAGCTCGTCTTACTGACTCAGTTTTTGTTTCGTTTGATGCAGAAGCGATGAAGATAGATTTCAACGCCATGATGGCCGATAGGTCCAAATTGGCCGGTAGCAGGAAGAGGAAGAGGCCGACCGTGGCTGCCTCGTCAGCTCCGCAGCCCAAGGTCGCTTCGACCACCACTCCGCCTCCTCCGACCACCGAGGCACCTTCGACGGTGGTTGTTGCCGAGGAGCCCTCGGCGCCTGTGGCCTCGGCCCCAGTTGGTGGGGCCTTCGATGTTAATGCGGCATTGTCGCTCGAGGCTCCGCAGTTGACTGACGCGGCCGAGGAGATCCTGACCGAGCAGCACAAACAGCTGTTCGTGCCGAACTGGCGGTGAAGAATCACGACGGATTCCTCGGGAACTCGCAGATGTCAGTGCAGGTCGTCAAGCACCTGGCGACCCCGAAGGACAGAGCCGCGCTGAAGGCAGGGACGGTTGGCGATGATACCTACGAAGTGGCTCGGTCGCTCGTATCGGTAAGTCTTTCATTGTGGATTTCTTCAAGTCTATTGCTCGGCCTATATCTTACGCTTATCGTTGTCTTCACAGGCCACCTGTCACTTCGGCCATCTCCTTGAGACGTTCGCCGAGCAGGAGAAAGAGCTGAAGGCAGCCAGCGACAAAGACAGGGCAGAGAAGGTCAAGGCGGTTCGGCAACTCGAGGCCGAGCAGAGGCGAGTCGAGGCCTTGGAAGTCCGGGTTGCCGATCTTGTGGCCGACCTGGAAAGAGCCAAGGGGCGACTTGATGTGGAGTCTGCCAAGGCCGCGAAGGCTGCCGAGGAGCTGGCCGCGTCGGCGAAGTCTCTGGCCAATCTGAAGGCGGAGAAAGAGGCCTTGGCCACGCAGATTAGGGCCGAGGTCGAGGCCGAGTGTAAGGCCGAGACGAAGAAGCACATGGCCAAGAACATGGAGATGTCCTATCAGAGGGCGCTTGACCATGTTCAGGACCATGTCCCCGGCTTCGAGCGGGTCGGTTACAAGCTGTGGCCAGGGTCACCCTCAGGCGGCGAGGAGGAGGGAGCCAAAGGTGACGAGGGGGAAGGCGACGACGACGAGGAGGTGGAGGCCGACCCTTCGGTGGCAGACCCCCAGGTCGAGGGGAGAAACGAGGGGCCACCTGGCGACGCGCCTGTGGTCGAAGCGGCGACGCAGGTGGACCCCTGATCCCCTCGTAATTTTTGTAGTTTTTGTTCTTTTTCTTTTTTTTTTATAAAAAAAAAACAGTGTAATGCCTTTTGCGGACTGGCCACCGCTTTGATGATGAATGAAAAAGATTGTTTTGGTGTTTGGACTTGTCTAAGTGTTTGGTTTGGTCATATAGTTCTTCAGTGTTGTCCTTTTTTATTTCAGATCGCCGAGCAAACTCGTATCACCGCAGCAGCTCGGCGCCGCGCGGAGTTGTTTCAGCAGTCCCGGGAGGATTGCCTCGAGGGTGAGGTCCATCTGACGAGGAGAATACTGTACAACGTAGAAAAGAGGAACAGCGAGCTGTTGGCCGAGTTGCACCATCTGCGGATAGTCGAGGCCGAATTATCTGCGAAGGAGGAAGAGTTGGCCCGGGCTTTGGCCGAGCGAGATGACTTCGCAAGGAGGGTAGAGCAGCTGCAAAGGGTAACGGTCGACAAGAGTATCGAGGTGACCCATTAGCGCCGTGTCATATCTGATAGCGCTTAGTATCCTGGTTCGGCGAAGCTTCCTCGGTTCAAGGTAATTGTGAGGGACGACACACTGAAGGACAGGATCGTTGAACTGTAGGAAGAGGTTGCTCGGCTTAAGCCTCAGCCGGTGAGGGCTAATGTCCGGAGCACTTCGTGTACTCGCGAAGAGATTGACCGAGGAATTACGTTCTATCAACTCGCGAGCCGAACCCCCATCATAGGTCGGACAGCAGCCGACGCCCAAAGCGGAGTAGCGGTATCTTCAAGTGGTGCTTCGGTTGGAGCGACCGTCAGGGTCAGCGGTGAGGGGGCATCTCGATTCGTCGGCTTAGAGACGAGCTCGGAGGCCAAGAAGCGCCGACCCCGGGTATCCCTGAACCGAACCGTCCCCCTTCCACGGAGGCACTAAACGGGTCGTATTGTATTTTTGGGTCTCCAAACTGTCTTTTGTTGTACCCATTTTTGTAAATTTATCCAAGTTATATTAATGAAATTGGAGTTGGCTTGCTTGTTGTAGTGCTGTAATTGCGTTAGCTAGAGTAGGCTTGTAATGAACCGCGAGAAGCGAGTGTTGGCTTCGTCGAGACCTTGGCCACGAAACTCACGCTTTAGCCGCGATCCCGACTCTCGCTCGGTACATACCGGTATGGCTCGGTGCCTCGGCAGAGGTGTAACTATTTCGAGGCTGCAGCCAAGTGGCCTGATCTGGACGGTGGATCTTGATCAGGGTGCGGATCACGAGCAGGGAGGCGCGAGTTCCAAGAAAACACTATCTTGTCGTTTTATGGACACGTGGCATGGCCAGGTCCGTTCATCACACTCTAGTACGCATTTTGAGATGATCTAACGGTGACTTCGCCTCGGAAGGATTTTTGCCATATTCGAGGGTCGGTCCCTCGTCCGCTCGGCTCGAGGATTTGAGTGGGCGTAGTCGATCCGAACGATGTAATTCGAACCAGTGTTAGCGTTGCTCGACGGTTGTGGGAGCAGTTCCGAACGGCGATCTACTTCTGGCTCACCTAAGGGCGAGCCGGGGAAGTAGAGTCGAGCCGAGTGTTGGACTTCGAACAATCGGTGTAGTTCAACGGTTGTTGGAGCAGTTCCGAACGGCAATCTACTTCTGGCTCACCTAAGGGCGAGCCGGGGAAGTAAAGTCGAGCCGAGTGTTGGACTCCGAACCATCGGTGTAGTTCAACGGTTGTGGGAGCAGTTCCGAACGGCGATCTACTTCTGGCTCGCCTAAGGGCGAGCCGTGGAAGTAAAGTTGAGCTGAGTGTTGGACTCCGAACCATCGGTGTGGTTCAACAGTTGTGGGAGCAGTTCCGAACGGCGATCTACTTCTGGCTCGCCTAAGGGCGAGCCGTGGAAGTAAAGTCGAGCCGAGTGTTGGACTCCGAACCAACGGTTGTAGGAGCAGTTCCGAACGGCGATCTACTTCTGGCTCGCCTAAGGGCGAACCGGGGAAGTAAAGTCGAGCCGGACATTGGACTCCGAACCATTGGTTGAAATTAAAAAACAAAAGATAAAGGCAGAGAGGCAAGCAAATTTATAAGCATGAAAGAGCATTCTTCATTGATAATTGACGGCAAGCCGTTTTTACATATAACAACTTAAGAAATGAATTACAAGATAGAGGAGAGGAATGGTTCGACACCTCGTGATACTCAGAGAGGCGCCGGGGTGCTTTCTTGGTATTTTAGGAGGTGGTCGGCATTCCAGGTCCTCGGAATCTCTCTGCCCTCTAGATCTTCCAGACGATAGGCTCCGAGCCGAACAATCTTTGTGATCTTGTAGGGTCCTTTCCAGTTTGGGGCCAGTTTGCTCCTTTGATTGGGGAAGGAGATGGCTAGCTATCTGAGGACCAAGTCCCCCTCCTTGAGATCGGTGGGTCGGACTTTCTTGTTGTACGCTAGTTCGACCCTCCTCCGGTAGCTCTGCTGGCGTATTGATGCTCTTTCCCTCAGCTCATCCACCAGGTCTAAGTTCGCCCGGAGGTCTCTGGCGTTCTGTTCCTCATTGTAGGCTGCGAGACGAGGAGAGGGTATTCCGACTTCTGCCTCGGACCCATAGGTGAGGTTGAACGGGGACTCTCCTGTGGGGGTCCGTTTGTTGGTGCAATAGTTCCACAGCACATTGGGGAGTTGGTCGACCCATAGGCCTTTGGAACATTTGTCCAATCTCTTCTTGATACCAGAGAGGATTTGCCGGTTAGCGTTCTCCGCCTGTCCGTTCGACTGAGGGTGGGAGACGGAGGAGAAGCGCTGTTGGATGGCAAGATCTTCGCACAGGGCTCGGAATGCGGCACCGGTGAACTGAGTCCCATTGTCTGTTACGAGGACACGGGGGACGCCGAATCTGCAGATGGTGCTCTTCCAGAAGAATTGAAGCACCTTGTTCTCGGTTATAGTGGCGAGGGGCTTGGCCTCAATCCACTTCGAGAAGTAGTCGATGGCTACGACCAAGAATTTGAACTGGCCCGGAGCTGGAGGGAAAGGCCCTAGTAAATCCATCCCCCACATTGCGAAGGGGATAGGACTTGATAGGGAGGCGAGGTTGGCTTGAGGAAGGCGACAGACGTTGGAATGTCTTTGACAAGAGCCACATTGCCGAACGTGTCGCTCGACATCTTGGAGGAGAGTCGGCCAGAAGTATCCATAATTCAGAGCTTTCCGAGCCAAAGACCTAGACCCTGAATGTGCTCCGCCGATGCCTTCGTGGAGCTCCTGTAAGGCATAGTCGGACTGTTCTGGGGAGAGGCACCTTAGGTATGGTCGACCGTCAATCTGCAAGAAGGAGCGCTTGTATAAAATCTCCTCGATCAAGACATACCGCTCCACCCTGGTTCTGACTCGGCGTGCTTCTTTGGGGTCCTCGGGGAGGAGTCCGTCCCTTAGAAATTCCACTAAGGGTTTCAACCAATTATCTTGTAGCAGGACTGGTAAAGACTCCACAGAGTCGAGGGTCTCGTCTTCTATGCTCGGCTTCATGAGGACCTCAATCAAGATGGTCTGCTCGAGACCTTGGAGGGATGATGAGGCCAACTTGGAGAGGGCGTCGGCTTGCGAATTCTCCTCTCGAGGGACTCGTTGGATGAGTGCCTCTTCGAACCGGCCCATGAGGGTTCGGACCTTGGTGAGGTACTTTGCCATCCGTTCGTCTCGCACCTCGTACTCGCCCAAAACTTGGTTCACAACCAGCTGAGAGTCACTATGGATTCGGAGGCGCTGCGCCCCGGCACTTCGGGCAAGTCCGAGGCCCGCGATTAGTGCTTCATACTCCGCCTCATTGTTTGAGGCCTTGAAATTCATGCGGAGGGCATACTGGAGGACGAAGTCATCAGGTCCGTTTAGGATGATACCGGCGCCACTACCCTCGTTGCAGGAGGATCCGTCCACGAAAACCGTCCAAATGGGGGGTCCGTTCGGAACATGGCTGACCTCGGGAATGGTGGACTCGACGATGAAGTCGGCGAGGGCCTGAGCTTTGATAGCAGTCCGAGGCTGGTAGGAGATGTCGTGTTGGCTCAGTTCTATGGACCACTTCATAAGCCGGCCCGAGGTTTCGGGCTTGTGGAGAATCTGCTTCAGCGGTTGGTCGGTGAGGACCACAACCGTGTGGGACTGAAAGTACGGACGGAGCTTCCTTGCCGCCATGATCAGGGCGTAGGCCATCTTTTCTATCTTCGGATAGCAGAGCTCGGCATCCCGAAGCACCTTGCTCACATAGTAGATGGGTCTCTGAGCCCGGTCTTCTTCCCTCACCAAAACCGCACTTAAGGTCTGTTCGGAAGCAGCTAAGTAAATGAAGAGGGTTTCCCCCGGAATGGGTTTGCTGAGCAGAGGAGGGTTCACCAAGTAGGCCTTCAGTTGGTCGAACGACTCCTGTTGCGGTTGGCCCCATTCGAAACCCTTAGCCCCCCTGAGAGCTTTGAAGAAGGGGAGGCACTTTTCCCCAGACTTCGAAAGGAACTGGCCAATAGCGGGGAGCCGACCCGTAAGCTTCTGCACTTCCTTAACGTTCCGGGGCGGGGCCATGTCCAGTATGGCCTTGATCTTCTCGAGATTTGCTTCGATCCCTCGCTGGCTCACCATGAAGCCGAAGAACTTTCCCGACGAGACCCCGAACGCATACTTGTTCGGATTAAGCCGCATGTTGTGCCTCCTCAATACGCCGAATGCCTCCTGGAGGTCGGCCACGTGGTCAGTACCTCGGATGCTCTTGACGAGCATGTCGTCGATGTATACTTCCATGTTGCGGCCTATTTGGCTTTGGAAGACCTTGTTGACGAGGCGCTGGTACGTGGCTCCAGCGTTCTTCAATCTGAACGGCATAACTCTATAGCAGTAGAGGCCCTGGTCGGTAATGAAGGAAGTTTTCGGAATGTCCGGGGGGAACATTCGGATCTGATTATAGCCAGAGAAGGCGTCCATGAAGCTGAGGAGCTCATGGCCCGAGGTGGCATCGATGAGGGTGTCGATATTTAGGAGAGGGAATGGATCCTTCGGACACGCCTTATTCAGGTCGGTGAAGTCGATGTATATCCTCCAAGAACCATTGGACTTCTTAACCATGACCACATTGGAGAGCCACTCGGGATAGTTCACCTCCTGTATGAACCGGGCTTTTAAGAGCTTGTCCACCTCCTCCTTGATGGCTTGTTGTCGCTAGGGGCGAACTTACGCCTCTTCTGCTGAACCGGTCTGCACCCCGGTTCGACGCTGAGGCGGTGCACTAGAAGGTCCTCGGAAATCCCGGGCATATCCGCGGCAGACCAAGCAAATAGGTCGCGGTTCTCCCGGATGCACTGCACCAAGTCGGAACATAGGGCAGTCGGCAAGGACTTGCTGATGAGGAACTTTCGACTCGGGTCCTCGTCCGAGAAGAGTACTTCTTCCAATTCGTCCGCCGGCTCGGACGTGGGTCGGACATTCGGCTCGGGGATTTCTAGAGTCTCGAGAGAGAGCACCGGACCCCCAGTGGAAGTCATATAGCACTTCCGAGCCGTTTCTTGGCTGCCCCTGACTTCTCCCACTCCCGACCGGGTGGGGAACTTCATTTTAAGGTGGTACGCAGAAGGAACAGCTTCCAGGGCAGCTAGGCCAGGTCGGCCTAAGATAACATTGTATGCAGCCGGCACGTCGACGACCATAAAGTCCATCGGCTCTGTCCGGGTAGTAGGGATCTTCCCAGCAGTTACGTCCGGGGTGATAACCCTTTCGACCGTTACTGGTACTCTCGTGAACCCGTGGAGCGTGTAGCCGGCCGGCTTGAGGCGATCCCGAGACAGCTGCAGCCCTCGGAAGGCCGAGATGAAGAGGATGTTCACCGAGCTCCCGTTGTCTACCAGGACCCTCTGCACCTTGAAGTTTGCCATGCGAAGGTCGATGACAAGTGCGTCGCAGTGGGGAGTTCGCACCCCCTCGAGGTCTTCATCAGAGAAAGTCACTGGGACGCCGAGGCCTTTGGGGGGAGGGGCGCTGTGAACTGAGTTGACCTCTCGGACGAAGGCCTTCCGAGAGGAGTTAGAGGAGCCCCCCATGGGGCCTCCGTGGATGAGGTGCAGAACTCGTTCTTCCTCGAACTCGGGGGTCTCATTGCGCCGCTCGGAGCGCTTGTTAGCCCCCCGAGGCGGAGGAGTGGCGCGCTCCCCCTGATTGTTCGCCTTCACAAATTTGGCCAACTGGCCCCTCTGGATGAGGGCCTCTATCTCATTTTTCAACGCCCGGCAGTCGTTGGTGTCGTGGCCGTGGTCCCGGTGGTAACGACACCATTTCTCCTTGTTCCTCCTCTTGGCCGGGGTGTTCATCCTCGGAGCGGGAGGTATAACTCCTTCCTTCTCCACTTCCATCAGGATGGTGGAGACATTGGTGGTGAGGGGAGTGAACTTCTCGAACCTGGGGGGAGGACGGCGCTGACCGCTATTGTCCTTCTGCAGCTTCTTGGACCCTTCCTCCTCTGCCGTCTTCCTCTTCGATCCGGAGGTGGATCCCCCGAAATTCGGGAGGCACTCGGCCTCCTCCGCCCGAATGTACTTCTCGCACCTTAGGAGAAGATCGGCGAAGTTGTGCGGGGGCTTCTTGGCGAGGGACGATCGGAGGTTGGAGTTGAGGACATTCGATTGGAACGCAACTGTCGCCACTGACTGGTCGAGGGAGGCGATTGACCTGACCTCTGCGGTAAATCTCCTCACATAATCCCTCAGCTTTTCTCCCCTCTCCTGTCGGAGGTGGAGTAGGGAGAGGCTCGTCTTCTCTGTTCGCCTGCTACTCACAAAGTGAGTTATGAAGAGCGTTTCGAACTGCTCGAACGAGAAGATGGAAGAGGGAGCGAGCCGGGAGTACCATTCTCGTGCCAACCCCTTGAGAGTGGCGGGGAAGGTCTTGCAGAGCATGGCGTCGGAAGCTTGATGGATCAGCATTAAGGTCTTGAAGCTTTCGACATGATCAACAGGGTCTGACTCCCCTGAGTACGTTTCAAACTGCGGAGGTTTGAAACCCCTCGGGATGGGAGCCTCCATGATTGTCCGAGAGAAGGGGGGTCTGCTGGGGCGGACGATCCCTGCTCTCGACTCCTCGTCTTTGTCCATGCGGCCGATGCGCCTCTCCACCTCGTGGAGACGATGGTAGAGGGCATCGTCCCTCCTTTGGTAATCAAACAATCCCCTGGACTCTTCTTCATAGGAAGGGGAGTGGGGACTGCGGCGTCGATAGTCCTGGGATCGGCGAGGACTACGATGGTGTTGTTGGCGACTGGGAGCCGGGAGAGGACTTCTGGATCGGTGGCGAGGACTTGGAACCCGCAGGGGTGTCGGAACCCTCTGGGTATTATGGTTGTTAGGGCAAAGGTTGAGGGCCTGCAACACAGTCTCCTGGAATTGTAGGAACTCGGCACGAGTGATAGGTGCCTCATCGTTCCTTGGATGATGTCGATCAGCAGAGGAACATGGCCTCCTCCTGTGACGCTCGGGAGATGCGCCCCGTCCTCTTCGGTCCGGAGACCTCCTGCCATCTCGGCGATGAGGAGATCGCTTGCCTTGATGTTGGCGGGAGGCTCCCTCTCGGGCCCGCTTCTCATCTAGGCGGTTGCGAAGGTCCTCATCCTTTTGACGGTTCAGAACGGTATTGCGGAGGTCGGGGTGATGGGAAGCCATTGAATCCGAGGAGGCATTATGAACCGAGACATGGTCTGGGTGGAGAGGTTGCTTCTGCCTCCGCCTGTTATGGCTAGCGGGACCATTGGGGGGTTGTTGATTGGGAAGAGGAGGCTGGCCCTGTTGGACCGGGGGAGGAAGTTGTTCAGGCTGTGGAGCGGGATGGACGGGGACTTCCTCTGGCTGATCAGCGGGATTGGGTCCGCGGTTGGACCCCCTAGATCTGACCTTTTTGGGAGGCATGGTTGGAGAAGGGCTAGTTAACAAGGAAGAGGCAGAGGCTGTTCGTGTGGTTTTCCCACAGACGGCGCCAATCTGTTACCGCTGATTCTGGTGTGGGGGTAAACAGATGAGATTTGTGAGTTCGCGGAAAAACCTGAACAGCGGATCCAAGCCTTCTGATTCCTGCCGCTACATGCAAGGAAGTGCGATACACCGGGGTTGATTCCGGCGACGCACCCTCCGACGCTCTTGTCAGTGACCAGTGGTGATTAAGAAAGAGCTTAAGGTGGAAAAAGAGTGATTACCCGGTCATAGTGGTAGGGGGGAGGTATTTATAGTCGCCATGGGAGTGATTAGGGACCTGATTTCCTGTGTAACTGTCGGGAGAAAAATCCTCTGTTTAGGAAACTGACCCCTGATTCCCGGTGAGAGCAAATCAGGCCCGTTGATTCAGTCAAATCAGTGACCCTGATTTTCCTTTTGCTAATCTGGGTTTGTCTTGGGTCGGGACCCGTACCCAGATGGAGCGGATCCGATTGCGGGTTATTGGATCTGTGAGAAGGAGACCCAGTACCCGTTTCGGACCCATTTGTATGTGAAATTACCGCTTTACCCCTGAGCTTCAAGATTCGTGCCCAATCTGGACGGTTCCGATTTAACCCCATTTTTAGCCATATCAATCATCTTTCTTATTCTTGGGGAGTATAAATTTGTCCTTGCTACATTCATCATTCGTACGATGAATTATGCTACTACCACAAATCGTAATCTCCCTTTTAGCTCACTTATCTACAACCTTGCCATTGATTCCCGTATTGAGGTCGGAAATTATTTACTCAGTAAAAGTCCTATGCCCATCCTCCCTCAACAAATGGGCATTGATGTTCCATTCAATCAGCGAGCTCGTCGTCGTCAAGCCCAACAACAAGCAAGGCAAGCGGAACAAGCACCATGAGCCCTTTCCTCCTCGCGTCGCAAAAATGCCTCGTCCTCCTCCTCCTTATCATCATTTGTGACCTATGAGCAGTTTGCTGCTCATCAAATGTAAGTCTACGGCTACTATGTCAACACACTTGAATACCTGCAAGGTAAGGAGGATTGGGAAATTCTTCCTCCTCCTAATGGTGAGGAAGGTGAAGAAGAAGAAGAAGAAGAAGAAGATGATGATGATGAGTATATTTAATTGTAATTGTAAATGTTTTATTTTATTGTAAGCATGAAATTTATCTTAATATTTCCTTAATGTGTGATGACATAGAATTTTATCTAGTTGTGTTTTGCTATATCGGTCTTTATCAGTTTTGCGGTCGACCGTACGATCGACCGGTTCGCCCTCTGTGAGTTCTGTTGATTTTGCGGTCGACCGAGCAGTCGACCGACATGCTCTCTGGAAGTCTTTTGAAAAATCGTAGTGTGCGGTCGACCGTGTGGACGATCAGTATGTGCTCTGGATGATTCTTTTTAAAATTCTTTTTGCGGTCAACCTTGAGGTCGACCGGTTCTCTCTCCGTGGCCCATTATTTTCAATGTCTTATAAAATTAATATTCCTCTCTCAAAATTTATTTTTTTTTTGCTTTCATGTGTATTGGGGAGAATCTCGAATGTATGATATTATGAAGAGCTCTCACTATATAGTAAAGAGTCTCGCTATCAACGGTATCATGTAAGAAGATTCTCTTCCATTCTTTTTACAAAATTGTATTCATTGTAATATCATAAAATGTTTTCCCTTTGGTGTTTTCATTGATGATTTGTTCTACGAACTTTTCAAGGCTTATTTCTACCTATGTCTTCTCTATTAATTCCCTTTTGGTGTGTTCCAAAAAGGGGGAGAATTATTTTTAGAATGTTCTCAAAATGTTTTCAGAATGTTTTCTCCTTATTTCATAAGTTTTCAAATTATTTCATGAACAACTATATATATTACTCTCACCCCTCTCTTATATTTGTTCTTTAAATTCTGTATTATAGGTAGCATTATATTAAGGGGGAGTATTCACTCCCTTAAAAGCTTTATCTATATGAAAATCTGTATTACAGGATGTGCTAAATTCAGGGGGAGTATTCATATGTTGTGTTTTAAATTTTCGAGCATTCATACATGTTTTGTTCACACCAAAAGGGGGAGATTGTTGACTTTTAGTTTGGTGTGCACAAAACGTGCTCACTTATACTAATAAGTTTGAATTTAGTGTGTCAGATTTTCAGGATCAAATAACATCAAAAAGAGATCCAAGAGAGATTCACAAATATTCAAATAAGGAAAGCAATAAAGAATAATGACAAACACAAGCAAAAGAGGAAGATATTCAAAAAGAGTTCTTGATTAATTGGTCCACAAGCAAAAGAGGAAGATATCAATACTTGAATTTTTCTTTCTTTTTTGTGAGATTATAATTGTATAAGATTGATTAAAGAGGGATTAGTTTATGGTAAGAAAACAGGGTGGATTCGGAATAAATAGCGCGATACCGGTCGACCGCACTTCGTGACCGGTCGACCGCATCGCAGTCGACCGCAACCATGAGTTGTTTGAGAAGTAGTCAACCTTTCACCTTTCTACTTTACGTTAGAGAGCTGAACGGTCGACCATACCAATATGACGGTCGACCGCACTTTGCGCTGTGTATATTCTTGGAAAGTATCGTTTCTATTTTTGGATTGATATTCTTCCCCGTCTATTAATATTGACGAATCCACTGTGTCTTCTTCACCTAATTACTTCTGATAAAATTCTTGAGAACTAATTCTTCAATTAATCAATCCGAGTGTGAGCGTTTATTTGGTTGAATTCTTCAGTCAAGATCATTAAAGATCTTGAGTTTTTTTTTTCATTTCTTTTCCACTTCGGTGAGATTGATGGGACTTGAATTAGAAGTCCTGTGGGTGTAATAGGACTCTCGGCCTGAATCCGAGAATCACTGTACAAGGGTTTTGAGTATAGTGGAATGCTTGTGGCGGAGAATTGCTACAAGTAGGTGGTGTGGACGTAGACCTGGGGGTAGAACCACATTATATCGCTGCGTCATCTGTGTTTGCTTTTCTTATCACTATTGCATTTACTTTACTTTATTTTAATTTTTTTAATTCTGCACGATCACCCTATTCACCCCCCCCCCAGGGTGATTTACCAACGGATTTCAAATGAATGAAATATTTGCCTCTGAAGTTAACTTGTTAAAATGAAGAATTAGACTTTTGCTTGATATGTGACATTGAAAGCTAGTCCCATATCAGAAAGGAGCAGAAAGCAAATGAAGTTATAAGCTAAAAACTAAGCCAAAGGGGTGTACCCTTAGGGGTACGAATATTTTCTTCGGAAGGAGAACACACCCAACATGGGCGTCATTGTGAAACACACGCGCTTGGGCTTGGGTGGCTTGGTCTCGGACTTAAAACAGTAAACTTATTTTTTGCAAAATCCAACTCTGATTTGATACGGGCTGGATACGGGCAGTTGCAACTGTCATGACAGTTTTGTCTGAACAGTTGCAAAAACTACCAAGGGCTTAGAGCTATAAATAGGACTGGATTCAGATCAAATCCGAATCCAATATATATATTCCCTACCACCCTGTACCAGTGCAGACATGTCAAAAAAATGCTGTCATATCCATTATCGATCGAGTCTCCATTATTCTAGTGTAAGTTGATGGAGTCCTGATTGTTGTATCTTGGGAGACGACAGCCGAATAAACCGTATACACCGTAGCAGTGGTAGAAATAAACGTTTTAAGGACATTGTTTCAATAAGCCTCAGTCTGTCTATTTTTCTTTACCATATTCAAGGTCGGAATTGAAGATAACATATCTTCTTTTTGTGCTTTGTGTACAACTGTTTGCGAAACAGATTCTTAATTCACAATTATCAAGGTTCGAATTGAAGATATATTATCTTCCTTTAGTTCTCTGTTGATAATAAATTTTACTATTGTTGTAACAGTATAATTGTAATTAAATTCGAGTAGGAATTTAATTAGTTTTTTTAATTAATTTTTAATTACAAAATTAATTTTGTATACTTAATAACAAATACATCATATAAACAAACCATTAGTGTGGCCCCCACAAACTGCTAACTGCCGGAAAACAAGAATTCCAATGTGATAAGCTACCTCTCCGTCTGTATGCATCTGTCTTACGCAGTTTCCATTTGGCTCCACATACATACATTAATTAGCAGAAGGTTCCTGAGCATCAATACCTAGTCTCTCCTCGTATTCACCGTCCCTTTTGACAATTACAATGCCGCTTCGTTTCCTTCCTCCGATTCCTCGTTGGCATCGAGTGGGTCCCACTTTACAGCATTGCACGCGCTCTCTCGTTCATTCCCTATTTTGCTCGAATCGCAGCAAATAAGCATAAGAGGACAAGTGAACAAGAAGGAGAGAACGAGAGCGAAGGAACGGTTCTTGTGGGCTTTTGACAAGGCTGCACTTTTTTCGATGATTGTCGTATGAAAGTGAGAAACTGAGAAGAAGAAGAAGAAGAAGGGAGAGTTTCAAGTACGTCAGATGATTAATCGCGACCCATTTGCTGCTGGTAATTGTATGAACTACTGCTTAGTTCTTTCTTCTTCATGATGCCCATAATCTGTTTGTTGTGTTCACTGATAGATAATTGTTAAAGAGAGAAGATAATGAGTAGTATGAGTTGTCCATTATAGGTTCTTATGAACAATCACACTGCGATCACTATTAGATTTATGAGTGATCAATCACTCTGCGATCACTATTAGGTTCTACTTCCTTCTCATTGTCGAATTTTGTAAAATATTTGGTTATACTATTATTTTGTTAGAGATTCAGATGAGTAATTAGGGTTAGGGTTTATCTCATAGCCGCTTAAGATATTATACCTGCTTATCAGTATTGGAATATCACAGAGCACTACCTCTATTATCAGTATTGGAATATTACAGAGCACTACCTCTAGACCAGCTTTTATATGAGATGAACTGGGTTTTGAGTTTAGGGTACTGGGCTTTATCAAGGCCGGCCCAACCATAAAGCCACCAAAGCCCTAGCTTTAGGCCTCAAAAAAACCTAGGTCATTTTAGGCCTCAAAAAAAAAAAAAAAAAAAAAATATATATATATATATATATATAAAGAATAATTAATAAAGGCCTCATCTTCTACATTGGGTAATATATATTCAATTGGGTAGCTTTGAGCAAAAATAATTCACAAAAATACTGAAAGCACATTGAATATAACATCCATACATTCTCAATGGAGCCCCATTTCGTTATAAACACTTGATCTGGTTTTCAAGGTATATTAACATATGATTTCCACCCTGAAGGCACTCCACGATGTCTATCAAAACTTGAAAGCCTGCAATATTCCACTTACATGTTATTATCTTTATTAGTATTCAATGAAAGAAAAATATAGAACATACACTGTAGGGAGCAGGCTGGGATCCTGTTGCATTGCAACTAAACACTATTTTGTTCACAACAAAATTACAGTGAGCACAAAGGGCAAGTGTTTTGTCCATACTAGTTCTGAGTCCCCGACCCCACGCCTCACTCACAGGTTGTATTGTTCTAAATTTCTAATCTCTATTGTTTTATTTGAATTATATAATCTGTTTAGGCTTAATTTTCATTGTTTTATTTTAAATATATAAATGTCAACTCGAAAATTTTTTAAAAAATATTATTATAATTTTTTAAAAGGCCTCATTTCGAAGTTCGCTTTAGGCCTCAGTAAGTGTTGGGCCGGCCCTGGGCTTTATGCCCACTCAACCCGGTCCAACAATTAAACAGATAACATGTGCAAAGCACGTGTTGCCCCATAGAACATTATACACAATAATATTCTATTATATTGAGAATATACCTATATATCCCACATATTTTGGGTTACCCAAGTGATGTATATTGAAAACTGTACGTAGCTGCTAATGCAGGGTTTACTTCAAGATGGTTTGATGGTTAGATTCAGAAAACTGCAGGATTTACTCACTTTTTTTTAAAACCAAAAGACAAGGATGATTACCAAGATGGAAGATTATGAAAGTTGATCGCTAACATGAAAGTTCAGATATCTCAGCTAACTAATCTTTACCCCATGTAAGGTTTAAATAGGAACCCTTGCCTTTTGGTCTGATTAGATTACATGATTTAGTGACAGATATTCTTCAATAGTGTTAGTGTCCACAATATTTCTTCCATGACGAAAAGTTGCATGCTCATGGAAGATGTTTTTTCAAGGACCATTTTCAAGCGTTTTTATCTTATTGACGACACAATTTTTTCAATTGTTCTATAAAAAACCAGTAATCCTGAACTACTTAAGAGTTACACCACTGGATTGCTAGTTTAGGAAGTAGAGAGCAACTGTTGCGAGGCATAAGTTGAAAATTTATAGTGCGTTTTTATTATAAAAGTTTCTGATATTAAGAAAGAGATGAGATGATGTGTATGCTGGAGTTTGCGTAAATAGTGATCTAATATTCTTTAGATTTTGGGTAGTGAAGGCATGTAAGGGTTAAGAAAGCTTTTGAAGGGCTATAGATTTTTTATGCTCCAGAGCCTTCATTGAGTGGTTTTGTTAATTTGCCAAGATCTTTAGTTTTTCCATCACAAACACAATTTTTTTTGAGTTCACATGGAACTGAGGAGAGCATGGGATGGAGGTTAAATAAATAGTAACAAAATAAATCTATACAATACTTTATTCGATACTATTATGGTGAACAAGGGTTCTACTCTTGTAGCTAGACCTGTTTTTTTTTGCTTCAATATATTAATCCGAAGAGAGGAAGATAGGTAAGAATTGTTTAATGCTGTCATTTCTCATTTGACACACTGTTTTCTGTAGCTCCTCCGGATGCTAAGCCCCAGTCTCTTAATCTGTCAGCTGCACCCCCACCAGTAGAAGCAGCCTCATTCTTTCTTCTTGCCAGCATATTACTTATCGTCATTCTTGTAATCGTGATGGCTGTGCTTTGGAAATGTATAAAACCAGAGACGTGGCAGAAGTTGATGATACGTAAAAGAGTTCCAGGTAGATCTCAAAATTTTAATTACTTATGTATGATAAGTTTTTAGAGAAATTGCCTCTCTTCTCTCTTGTGATGGTTTTGAAGGTCCTTTACCATTTGTTGTCCTAGGTGAAGAGTATTTCAGTTGTAATCTTCGAACCATTAACTATTTTGACTACAAGACGCTGAAGAAAGCAACAAACAACTTCCACCCAAGTAACCAGCTTGGAAGTGGAGGGTTTGGGCCAGTCTATCAGGTAACATAAGATTAGAATGATCATTGGAATATATCTAATTGTATTAGCTCTGTTTTGCCAATTCACAAGGGTGTCATTTTAACAGGGAATTTTAGATGATGGGACTATTATTGCAGTGAAGCAGTTATGCCTTGGAAAATCTCGGCAAGGGGAAGTTGAATTTCTCACTGAAGTAAGGATGATAACTAGCATCCAGCACAAAAATTTGGTTCGTCTTGTTGGATGTTGCTCTGAAGGTGCAGAAAGGCTGCTTGTGTATGAATTCATGAAGAACAAGAGCTTGGACAGTATAATATATGGTTAGTGTCTTTTTATCTGGACTATCTATTTCCTGGTTGGTTTGCAAATTTTGTTTTACGAAGATAGATATGTGTGAAAGCACATATAATTAAAACTAGGGAGTAGATCTATGAACTCTTTGGTTGATTATATTACCACACGTACGTTGTCAAAGATAACTTTTTATTGTTAGATAATTTCTGAATCTTGTGCTAATTAATAAATTGTACAAAACAGGAAATAGTGCAATGTTCCTCAATTGGAAGACTCGGTTTCAGATTATTCTTGGCATAGCTCGGGGATTACAGTACCTGCATGAAGACTCGAATATAAGGATTGTTCACAGAGATATCAAGGCCAGTAATATCCTCCTCGATGACAAATTCCAACCTAAAATTGGTGATTTTGGGTTGGCAAGGTTCTTTCCAGAAGACCAAGCATATCTCAGCACCACATTTGCAGGAACGCTGTAAGTTGTTAATGCCCTAAATTTGATGTTATAAGTGTCCCGCATTTTTTGAAGGCAAGCAGCCACTGGACTAATTTTGGCTAAACACCCAAAACCCTGTAAATTCTGTGTTTCACACTAAATTGTTGAGATTACTAAATTACATAATATAGTCTCATTACTCCCACCTGAATTACTGAAATCGTTAAGTCATATCTTATTTCTAGGATGATCAAAGTGTAAATATACCTTAAAAAAAGTGTGAACTGTTCCCTTTATAGAATTCTTCTAGGATTAATTTATTTGGAGAACTTAAAGCATATCATATGATCCCAATCGTTTGATGCAGAGGCTACACTGCACCAGAATATGCCATCAGAGGAGAGCTATCAGAAAAGGCTGACATATATAGCTTTGGAGTCCTCACTCTTGAGATCATTAGTTCCAGAAAGAACACAAATCTCTCACTGTCAGCTGAAATGCAGTACCTTCCAGAATATGTACCTTTCTCAACTCAGAATTCTGATCGAGACAAATTCATTAGCTGTTATAAGCTACTAACTTTGCGTTTCTTTTTCTCACTTATAGGCATGGAAGCTCTATGAAAGATCGAAAGTAATCGATTTGGTTGATCCTAGACTACTATCAGATGGAACTGTAGAGAATGATATCCTCAAAGCTTGCCGCATAGCTTTTCTATGCCTCCAACCACTTCCAAACCTAAGACCGCCAATGTCAGAATTAGTCGCCATGTTAACTCACAAGACTGAAACAATGCCTTCTCCAGTGAGACCAGCATTTCTAAACCGCAGGAATAGAAACGACAAAGAGCTCTCATGGGAGAGTGCTGAACTTCAACCGTCCATGCAGAGTGATTCACTTACTTTCCCTCCACCTGCCGACAAGTCCTCAGAAAGTGCTCCGGAGTATCTCCCGTCACTACTGAGAAAATATTCAAATACATTCCCTCAGCCTTTTGGAATCTCGAGACCAACCGCTGCATCTAACCTTGCACCTTCACACCATAAGGAGAGTGTAGCAGAGCTTCTCGATTCACCTATAAGAAATGATTCGCCTACTTTCAGACCAAATGATGGCAATTTCCCATCATCAAGGTAAACTCTGATGATATAGGTTCAGACAAGTATGTAAATCGTTTGAATGATTTTGAGAGTAGGCCTTGCATGAATATGCTGAATGGGAGGTCCGGAAATTGAGGTTAATTACGGAATTTGGACTTGAGGTGAGGCTCTGATATATTGATATTATGGATACATGAGTATTGTTGAACTGATACGAGAGTTTGGAGATTTTATTAAAGAAAAAAAAAAAGTTATGTAATGGGGTAATAGGTTAGATTAGACAATGTGAATTCGAAGTACCAAGTTTATGGCCCAACCAGGAGGCTTGGTATATTTACTTTTCCCTTCTCCTTTTATTTTCCCTTTGATTGAAAGAAGGATATTTCCCCATATTATTTTGCCAAATTCTGGTGTCTTTGTGCTAAAAATGTTGTACATATTTGGTTTATATGAGATTATCAAAACAAATTTATTTTATATGAGGATCATAAGATTGCTAAAAAAATATGAGCAATGAGTGTATCAGAAGGTTCTTATTATTATTATTTTTAATTTCACTAATGGCAGAGAGCCTCATAAAGTGTACAAGTAGCTATTACATGGTCCATTCCGAAATTTTACAGTTTCCATTCCAAAATCTTGCAACAAGATCAAGGACAGGAAGATGACTCATAGAGTAACATTGCGCTCCTTGTGTTTGGAAGTTTTGTTTTGTTTTTTTTTTTTTTTTTTTTTTTTTTTTTTAAGGAAAAGTGGAATTATAGCCACCCCATTTCATTAATAAGAAATTAATAAAACAAATCTGATATGGCTAAAAATAGGATTAAATCGGGACCGTTCAAATCGGACACGAATATTAAAGCTCTCAGGGGTAAAACGGTAATTTCACCTACAAACGGGTCTGAAATGGGAACTGGGTCTTTCTTCAAATCCCGATAACCCATAAACGGATCTGTCCTATTGGGTATGGGTAGCAACCCGTTATAAACCAATTCGGATATTTAAAGAGTAATTCAAATTCATGGTTATCTCTATGAAACGAGTCAAACTCTACATCTTATCCAAAAACACCGGGACATAGGGATAAATCATTATCTCTAAATTGTCTCTAAAGGCGACTATAAATACCCCTCTCCCCCCACCATAACAAGGTAATCAATCTTTTTCCACGTAAAGCTCTTTCACAATCTTCCTGATTACTGACAAGAGCGTCGGAGGATTCGTCGCCGGGATCTATCCCGGTATATCGAACTTTTTGCAGGTTAACGACAGCGGCTAGAAACCAGTCAAACGTCGGTGAAGGTCAACAAGTTTGCTTTATTGTTTCAAAAAAGAATCCACAAATTCATCTGTTTGCTCCCATACCAAAATTAGCAGCAACAGATTGGCGCCGTCTGTGAGAAACAAAAAAGCAATCCAACCTTACTTCATTAGCAAAAGTAGTTTCAAACCATGCATCCGAAAGAGAAGGGGAAGGCAGCGGCCTCCAGCCGAAGAGCCACTCCTCTTCCTCCTCCTCCTGCTCCAGTCCAAGATGTTCTTCCTCAACAGCCTCCTCCTCAACAGGCCCCTCCAGGGTCTCGGGGGGCTGCCTAGGAGGGCTCTCGTCAGAGTCGTCCAAAGCAACATCCTCTTCATGACCATGTCTCGGCCCGCAATCTGTCAGTTGACTCTATGGCTTCTCAAAGCCCTCCTCAGCAGGATCTCCGTCAAGTAATTGTTAACCGCCAGCAGGGGCTTGACCTCCGAACTCGCTTGAATATATGGTGAGCCCTTGAAGGAGTCCATCAACCTGAGCACCCAGGGGTCTCGAGAGTCCGGACCCCCCACAGATCGAGGACTAGAAGATCCCCTTCCCCGAGGAGGTGAAGAGAATCCCCTCCACATCATCGGCAGAGAAGTCATACTCCAGTAAGCTGAGCCACACCTAGGGAAAACCGAGATGGAGGGGCACCAGTCACTCAGGCCGAGCTCCAGAACTTCAAACAAGATATCATGCGAGCTCTTAATATTGCCACGAGTCAGGATCAACGTGTCCCTAAACCTCACCATACCGCCACTCATGAAGGAGAGTCCCGAGGGTCGACTAGATCCGTCTGAAGGGGTGACTCGGTCCACCGCCATCTCCACGAGATGGAGAGGCGCCTGAACAAGATCAATCCCGAAGAAGAAGAGTGTACCAATAGGTTCTGCCATAGCAGACCTCCCTTTTCCAGAGCCATCATGGAAGCTCTGATCCCCGAAAACTTTAGGCCGCCCCATTTTGAATCTTACAATGGGGAGTCAGACCCGGCCGATCATATCGAGAGTTTTAAAACTCTAATGATGATTCATCAAGCTTCGGATGTGCTCCTCTACAAGGCTTTCTCATCAACGTTGATGGGACCAGCGTGAGAGTGGTACTCCCGTCCATTCCCAGCCTCCATCTTCTCATTTGAACAGTTTGAGGTGCTCTTCCTCACCCACTTCGTAGGCATTCGCCGGGCTGAGAAAACAAGTGCATCTTTGGTGACCCTCAGCCAAAGAAAGGGTGAACGCCTAAGAGATTACGTTCGGCACTTCACCGCCGAAGCCCGGTCTATTGCCTCCCTCAACCAATCAGTAGCTTTGGCAGCATTCTGGCACAACGTCACTAACGCCGACCTCAAGGTGTCCCTTGCCAAGAAGCCTCCTCGGGACTTCTCAGAACTCCTGCTTAGGAGTTAGAAGTACATTCGAGTGGAAGAGGTTCTCAACCCCCCCACTCTTGAGGAATCATCTTTCGGAAACAAACGGAAGAATACAAGCGGAGAAGGGTCTCAGAAATTTCAGATGGACGACAATGGCCAACGCCGCCCAGCTCCTTGTTTTGAGAAGTTCACCTCCCTCAGTGCTAGTATATCAGCAGTTCTTATAGAGGTGGATAAGGAAGGGCTACAGCACAGTCCTCCTAGAATGAATACCCCTAGCAAGAAAAGAAACAGGGATAAGTGGTACCATTTTCATTGGGACCACGACCACGACATGGATGATTGTAGGGCTCTTAAAGGGAAGATCAAAGAACTCATACAGCGAGGAAACCTGGCCAAGTTCGTCTGAAAAGACGGGGCCGATCTTCCACCCCGAGGAGCCTACAAGCAAACAGAGAGGTCCGCGAGTTCCAAGATTCCGAACCTGGGGTGTAGCGCCCCGAATTTCTAATAAGATATCTTAGAAAATACGTGGCACAATCCCAGCGATCCACTTCAATATAATATTAAACACAACTAACACCACTAAAATTTTCAACATTTATTACAATAAACTTTTACAAAACACAGCGAAATTCAAAAACAACTCAACTCATAATTTCTTTTATTTACAACCCAAATTTATCTCAAAACTGCTATTACAATTTTACACAAGTTCTTATGAATCAATTTATCTCATAAACCAACTCAAGCATCCAACCTCCAACTCTAAGCAACCACCTGCAAGATATGAGGCTAGAGATGATCCCTAACCCCCAAACTAAAGGGGTCAGCCATAAATGGTGTGAGAGATATAAAAACAAACATACAACATAAAGATCATACCTCATAAATTCTCAAACAACAGGTACTAAATAAGAATATGGGAAGTACGAAATGACAGATAACATAAAACATCAAGTGGAGCTAAACTAAGTGTCAGGTGTAGGAAACAGGAAAACCAAGTGCATAAAACCAAGCTAAGAAACAAATACTCTATATGCAGACTCTCTAATGCGTACTTGTCGAAGTCTATGCATCCCATTCTACATAGGTTCGGTGCAAGCCCTTAACGTCTCCACTTCATAGGGTTCAATCCCCCGCTATGCAACTAATCCTAACATGATGACTACTACGAGATAAAGATAAACCATGGATAGTGTCTCATGCCCGATAATTCCGGAGATGGATCCCACACCCAAGATATTTTACTTGAATAATTCCGGAGATCATCCCACACCGAAACATTGACACATCACCACACGAATACCACATGTGCTTCACCTCGACTCCGATAATTCCGGAGATCAATCCCACACCACAAGTAGTTACCGTGATAATTTCGGAGATTGTCCCACACCACAAGACTGTGATAATTCCGGAGACATATCCCACACCACCAATAATCTACTGTGATAATTCCGGAGATTAAATCCCACACCGAAATCCATACTGAGGTTCTTGACTCATGTTCCCGTTCATCACATCACCACTAGTGCCTGTCTTTATCATTTTTGGGTTATTTAATTACTTAACGAATCTCCTAGGGTGGTGTACCCTACCGGCCTAAATTCCAAACTAAATAACTGAAATGCCTCACTGGGCCTCAACAAAAATAACTCAACACCGGTATACTAGGGTCACACACCTCTAGAGACTCAAACTCAAAAGTCTAAACCAAAGTCCCACTAAACAAAGTGGCTCAACTGAAAGTTTTAAATCAAATACTTAACTGAATATCTTAGAATAGACTGAATTGTCTGGGAACCAAACACTCAAGGAACACTCAAGTTTACAAAGATCCTTCAGTACCAGTCGACTTATACCATAGTAAGTCGACTGCCCAGAGGACAAATATCCAAAATTTCACAAAAATAAACTAAGTCATATAAGTCGACTTATAAGTGGATCGGTCGACTTACCAGAGGTAAATTCCAATAATTTCTCAAAATATATTCTAAGTATGTAAGTCGACTGAAAGGAGTCCTAGGTCGACTGTCCAGAAAGGACTAATAATTTTACAAAAAATAAATTCTTCAGTGAACCAGTCGACTGCCTACGAGCTAAGTCGACTGTCCAGAACGACTTTTTCAAAGGTTCTAAAAGTACAGTATCAGGCTCATACCAGTCGACTGTACAGTAGGCCAGTCGACTGTCGGCCTACAGTTTTTTTTTTTAAAATTTAGGTCTGATTACAAAATCAAAACTGGAGTTTTCTAACGATTCAATGTTTATGAAAATAGTTCGTATTCAGGAAAAATGACAAATCTCAACAAAACTTCACCATGGTTATATATTACTCAAAATATCAAATATGTCAAAACTCAAGTTCTCATGTTCTAAATCACTAGTTCCTTCATTAGGGTTTCTCAAGACTAATTTCTTTCATAAATCTAAATCAAAATCTGATTTATAAATCTAATGTCCAGATGTTCATCATCCAATTCTAACCATTCTCAAATCTTAATCTTGTCTTTAGTAATACGATTACATAAAAAAAGATCTACTAATCATTCTTAGATTTCACAACATGGTACAACCACGATCTTTGCATTGTTCACATGTAAAACACTAAATAATATTCATGTCAACAATGATCATAATAATCGATCACATCAATCCAATCACCATACAAAGTCCATATCATTCAAACAACAAGACAAAACAAAACAATTTCGTATTACTCACAAAATCAAACAACAAAAACAAAGTCACTCACATGAATCAAACAACAAAATAATTTTTATATCACTCACCTTGAATTGAGAAAAGTCCACGAAAAAGTCTCCCTTTTGCTAGATCCAAAAACTCCTTTCTCCACCAAAATAAATCTCCAAAATTTCTGTGTATTATCAACAATGACGGCTGGAGAAAAAATCCTTTAAATATCCGGGATTGAATATTAGGGTTTACCCACACTTTTGCAAAATAAACCCTTCCAAAACACAACTTACATATATAGTTCTATCCTTGGAAATTCAATCAAAATTCATTTAAATTTGGATTTAAAAGAAAATATAAATTCTAAATCTCAATCAATACTGTTCAAAACGTTCAGAATATACATTTTGCACTTTAACCCCTAAAAATGTCAAATTTGCAAAAAGGTCATTCTTTTCTCAAAAATTGCAAATAGTTCCAATTAATTTCAGAAAAATCTGGAAAAATACTAATTAAATCTCAAATATTAAATAATGATTTTTCATGAAGAAAACTAAATTTTCCAACTTCTCAAAAAGTATTTGCACGTGTTTTGCACGTGTACAAAAGATAAATTATTCTGAAAATATTCATTAAATCTCCAAAAAATCAATTTAAATTCATTTTTCAAATATAAAATAATATTTAAAAATACAGGGTTCTACATGGGGCCGTCCTCCACCTTATCCATGGAGGTTCAATGGGGGGAGAACCAAACTCCTCCCAAGAGGCCTTCATTCTATCGTAAAAGTAGAATTTCAGTTTTCAATAAGGTCGATGCTTGTAACACGGCCAAAAATCATGTAATAATGGCTCACCCCATTGAAGTGGCCACTTAGTTTGTTTCAATAAAACTAAGCTTTTTTCTATTGAAAATTATTGTATTTGCCTCATTTCTATCTCTCTGGGTCACATCTACGACTCGTTAAACTATAAATTCGGAGCCCAGCTTGTCCTACAAGGCCGCTCCCACAACTTACTAAGCTCACAAGATGAGTTTGGAGTCCAACACTTGGTTCGACGCTGCATTAGCCGCTTGATGTGGTAGGGTAAAAATGGCCTGGGGCCCAGCCAAGGCCCAGGATGGCTCACTCGAAAAGGACAATAAAAATCAATCCGGCTCGGCCCCGGACCACTTCAGCGTCGGCACCGAGCCGTAAATTCACCCCCACAGACCTGGTCTCCTCGTATCCGACGAGCCTCGATGGCCCTCGGCCTCCGATCCGCGATAGCCCCACGGGCCGTTCTCCCAGCCTGGCGAGGAATGAGGATGACCTGGCACAACCTAGGCCATCCGATTCTCCCAGAGGCACAAGAGCCCCATGATCAGCCATGTCAGCTCCAAATACCACCTAGGGCTTTGCCACGTCAGCCCTATACCACTCTTGGCACTGCCACGTCCGCCCTAAACCCCCTGGGCCTCCTGCCACGTCAGGCCCATGGGCTTTCGGGTTCAGACCCGGCCCCCAAGCGGATCCAAACCCGGTTGGAATTTCCTATAAATACCAGACCCTCACCCACCTTTTCAGGTAATCAATCTTTGCCACCTAAATTCCCCTAGTTATTGCTACTTTCTCACAGAGACTGAGTAGATCGTCGGAGGGTCCGCCACCGGGATAAACCCCGGTGTTTCAGGACCGTCTACAGGTACTCGAGACGAGGCCATCCGAGCCGATCCTCAAGCACCGAAGCGAGCCCCTCGCTCACCGTCCGGTACCGTACTCTTCTCTCATTACAAATTGAGTCCGAACTCACACCTGGTGCATCCACACTGCGACCAAAAACAAACCGCATCAGGTTGGCACCGTCTGTGGGAAGCCTTTATCCGGTGCGGACGACAGTTTGAGCCTCGCCAACGACGCTCTCCCTCGACCCGATCTCCCATGGCTCCCCGAGCCCGAAGATCGGGCCGTTCTGCCCGACCAGACGGGCCTCCTCCCGAGGGGGCCCTCGACGGAGGGCAAGCATCCAATAATCCGGGTGGAAACCCCGGACCCCAGCGAAGCGCTTCACACATCGCCGAACCTGACCTTCGTCGGGTCATTCTGAACAGAAGGGCTAGCCAGGCTAGGAGAGGGACCGCTTCCAACTCGGCCCTGAACCATTCCAGGCCTGTGCAAGGGGACAGGCCGTCGGCACTCAGCCGTATCGGCCGAATTCCTACGCCCCGACCCAACCCTTCCGACCATGGCGCGGTCACCAGGGGCAAGTTCAGAAGCTTCAGAGATGAAATCATGGAGGCCCTCCATGGAGCGCCAAGGTCCGCGACCTATGGCCGAGCCCCTCAAATGAGCGAAGGGAGAAGTCACACTCGTGCACCGAGTCCCCCTCCCGAGCGCACAGATGAGGTGCTCTGACGCCTCCTAGAGATGGAGAATCGCCTCGAGCGTATCGGCGACGGGAATCCCAACCTAGTCCAAGGTCGTGGACCATCTCGACCTCCATTTTTCGTCAACATCATAGAAGCGGAGATCCCCCGGAACTTCCGGCCTCCGCAGTTCGAGACTTACAATGGCGAGGGTGATCCAGCTGATTACATGGAGGGCTTCAAAACCCTCATGATGATTCACAGCGCTTCGGATCCCCTGCTGTGCCGAGCCTTTCTGGCCACCCTCCGGGGTCCGGCCAGGGATTGGTTCTCCAAACTCTCCCCTCGCTCGATCTTCTCATTCGACCAGCTGGAAGCCAGCTTCCTGGCCCACTTCATCACCAGTCGAAAGGCTGAGAGAACGAGCGCTTCCCTGCTCGACCTCACCCAGAGGGAGGGGGAGTCGCTCCGTAACTTCGTCAAGAGGTTCACAACCGAGGCCAGATCCGTCTCTACCCTCGACGCAGGGGTCGCCTCGGCAGCTTTCCGACACAATGTCCGGTACAACTAGCTAAAGGTCTCCTTAGCAAAGAGGCCACCTCTGGACTTTCCTGACCTTCTCAACCGGGTCGAAAAGTACATACGAGCTGAAGAAGCTCTTAACCCAGAGGGCAGCAAAGAAGTCGTGGGGAAGGGCAAGCGCAGGGTCGATGAGGCCGAACCTGCCAAGAAAACAGCAAAGAAAGGGATCGGCGCGAAGAGGGCACCTCCGGTCCCTCGCTTCGAAAGGTACACTCCCTTGACAGATAAAGTGTCCGCCATCCTCTTAGAAATCGAAGACAAAGGCATTGTTCGACTACCTCCCCGACCAAGTAACAACAAGAAGCTAGATCAGCGCTTCTACTACCGTTTCCACAGAGATCATGGGCACGAAACCGACCAATGTCGGGCCCTGAAAGACGAGATTGAGGAACTCATCTCACGAGGGTACCTCCGAGAATTCACCAGAGAAGGCCCACGGGATCGGCGAGATGCTAGGAACCGGAGGCCTTCGCCTCCGAACCCTACTCCGAACCGCATCCAGGATCGGGACCCCGAACCCGAGGGAGCCGCGGATACCCCATTCATCTTGCACTGTGTCCACGGGGGGCCAATGGGGGGAGAGTCAAATACTTCCCGAAAAGCCTTCATCCGAGAGGTGAATGCTGTCCAAGACAACCCCTCGCCCAGGTTGCAACCGGTGCCTGTCTCCTTCTCCGGAGAGGACCTCGAAGGCGTTCGCCTCCCTCATTGCGACGCCCTTGTCATTGGCCTCCACATGGCTAATTGTGAGGTTCGCCGAATCCTCGTCGACAATGGCAGCTCGGTAAATATTCTCTTCCTCGAAGCCTTCGAGAATCTCAAGCTCCCCAGAGGCAAACTCAAGCCAGCCGGATACACCTTGCATGGATTCTCCGGCGTCCCTGTCGTAATAGAAGGGATTGTTACTCTCGACGTCACCGCAGGATCGACTCCTGCCAAGAGGACCGAGTCCATGGACTTCATGGTGGTAAACGTCAAGGCGGCTTACAACGCCATACTCGGCCGACCCGGACTGTGCTCCCTTCAAGCGGTACCTTCTGCTTACCATCTGAAACTTAAATTTCCCACCCTGCAAGGGGTCGGCATAGTCCGAGGTAGCCAAGAAGCAGCACGGTCGTGCTACATGACCGCCGTCGAAGGGGGTGTGTTCCCCCTCGACGCCGTTGAGCTCGAACCCGAGCGGGACGATCCCGCTTCCGAGCCTGTCGACGAGCTGGAGGAGGTCCCGTTCGGCGCCGAGGATGAGTCGAAATGGTTTCGGGTGAGCCGCTCGCTCCCCGAGGACTTGAAGCCAGGCATAATTGCCTGCATCCGCCGCAACGTTGATCTCTTCGCCTGGAAGCCCTCCGACATGCCCGGGATCTCTGAAGACTTGATCATGCATCGGCTGAGCGTCATTCCGGACTCTAAGCCAGTCGTCCAAAAGAGGTGCAAAGTCGCCCCGGAGAGGCAGCAAATTGTGAAGACAGAAGTCGACAAACTCTTGTCTGCTCGATTTATTCAGGAAGTCAGTTACCCCGGGTGGTTGGCTAATGTCGTCATGGTGAAGAAGGCAACCGGGGGCTGGCGGATCTGTATCGACTTCACGGATCTAAATAAAGCATGTCCGAAAGATCCTTTCCCCCTTCCCCGCATCGACGCTTTAATCGACGCAACCTCGGGGCATGAGCTACTGTCCTTCATGGATGCATTCTCGGGGTACAATCAGATCCGGATGTTTCCACCGGACATCTCCAAGACATCGTTCGTCACCGACCAGGGTCTTTTCTGCTACCGCGTTATGCCCTTCGGGCTGAAAAATGCCGGAGCCACATACCAACGGCTCGTCAACAGAATCTTCAAAGACCTGATCGGCCGCAACGTGGAAGTCTATGTTGACGACATGCTCGTCAAGAGCCGGGTCGGGCCGGACCACGTCGCCGACCTCGAGGAAGCCTTTGGGGTCCTCCGGCATCACAACATGAGGCTCAACCCGGCTAAATGCGCCTTCGGCGTCTCCACTGGAAAATTCCTGGGGTTCATCGTCAGCCAGCGCGGCATCGAGGCGAACCCCGAGAAAATCCAAGCTATTATTGACATGGCCCCGCCCCGTAATGTCAAGGAGGTTCAGAGGCTAACAGGCCGGTTGGCTGCAATCGGCCGTTTCCTCTCCAAGTCGGGGGAAAAGTCTCTCCCCTTCTTCAAGGCCCTACGCGGAAAAGGGGGCTTCGAGTGGGGTACCCATCAACAAGAAGCCTTCGAACAGCTGAAGTAGTACCTCGCCAACCCTCCTCTCCTCAGCAAGCCCGAGCCGGGCGAACCATTATGGCTCTACCTGTCCACCTCGGATAGCGCCCTCAGCGCCGTCCTCGTCCGAGAGGAAGATGGGGTCCAGAGACCATTGTACTATGTGAGCAAAGTCCTGCTCCCCACCGAGACGAGGTACGCAAAGATAGAGAAGGTGGCCTATGCTTTGGTCATGGCAGCCCGGAAACTTCGTCCTTACTTCCAGGCCCACTCCGTCCAAGTACTGACCGACCAGCCACTGAAGACTGTCCTTCACAAGCCCAAAAACTCCGGCCGCTTAGTCAAGTGGTCAATTGAGCTGAGTCAGTTCGACATCAGCTACCAGCCGAGGACGGCCATTAAAGGGCAGGCCCTCGCCGAGTTCATAACTGAGTGCACCGTCTCCGAGCAGCCCAGCACCGAGGCCTCGGATCCGACCTGGGAGGTCTTTGTCGATGGATCATCATGCGAAACGGGGAGTGGGGCTGGCATCATCCTTCGTGGCCCCGACCAATTCCTACTTCAATACTCCCTTCGCCTCAACTTTCCGGCCTCCAACAACGAGGCAGAATATGAGGCCATGATCGCTGGATTGACCCTAGCACATCGAGCCGGAGCCAAGCAAATCCTGGCCTTCAGCGATTCTCAGCTCGTGGTCAATCAGATCACCGGAGAGTACGAAGCCCGCGATGATCGCATGGTGAGATATTTGGCAGTGGTGCGACGTCTCCTAGCATCCTTCTGCCACTCCACAGTCATTCGAGTCCCTAGGGAGCAGAACGCTCAAGCAGACGCGTTGTCAAAACTCGCCTCTTCCTCCTTCGAGGGTCTCGACCAAATGGTACTCATCGAAATCCTATTGAAGCCGAGTATCAACGATCAAGACCAGGAGGCAATGTGTGTCCAAGATGGTACCAGTCCAGACGACTGGACCACTCCCATCCGGAGATTCTTAGTCAGTGCCGAGCTTCCTAAAGACCGGGCCGAAGCTAGACGAGTCAGGGTCCGAGCTGAAAGGTTCGTCATGATTGATGGCATCCTCTTCAAACGCTCATACACCTTGGCCGACGGCAAGCCGTACCTCCGCTGTCTCACCAGCGACGAGGCCAGCTTCGCGCTGAAAGATCTTCATGAGGGGATCGGCGGATGCCACATGGGGAGCAGGATGCTCGCTCGGAAGGCTCTGAATCAGGGGTACTACTGGCCGACCATGCTCCAAGACTCGCAAGACCTAGTCAAGAGGTGCGGCCCATGCCAAAGGTTCTCCCCTATCAAGAGGCTTCCTCAAGCCAATGTCCGATCCTGGCTAGTCCTACGCCATTCGCCATGTGGGGCATGGACCTTGTGGACCCCTTCCCCGTAGCGGTAGGGCAAAAGAAATTCTTGATAGTCGCCATCGACTACTTCACCAAGTGGCTCGAAGCCGAGCCTCTGTCCAGCATCATCGAGCGCCAAGTACAACAATTCTTTTGGAAGAACATCATTTGCCGGTTCGGAATTCCTCGGGTCCTCGTCACGGACAATGGAACCCAATTCCAAGGTCAGAACTTCCAAACTTTCTGCGCAGACATCGGCATCCAGCAGCGTTTCTCCGCTATTTGCCACCCTCAGTCCAATGGCCAAGCGGAAAACGCGAACAGGCAAATCCTCGACGGCCTCAAAAAGCACCTCGACAGTTCCCCCAAAGGACTGTGGGTCGAAGAATTGCCTAGCGTGCTATGGGCGCACCGAACCACCAAGAGGATCCCCACGGGAGAGACGCCGTTCAGCTTGACCTACGGGACGGAGGCAGTTATCCCCGTCGAGGTCGGCCTGCCTTCTCCCCGTATCATGGCCTTCGACGAAGCTGACAATTCATCCGGCTTGAGGGCCAACATGGACCTCGTCGCCGAGGTCAGAGAGAAGTCTTCAATCCGAAGGAGCATCTACCAACAACGGATCGAGAAGTTTTACAACAAGAAGGTCCGCCCCACAAATATCAAGGCGGGGGACCTCGTGTTACGAAAACTGTCCGTCTCCGACCCAACCAAGAAGAGAAAATTGGCTCCCAACTGGGAAGGCCCATACCGTGTAGTCGAGGCTGTACGCCCTGGTACATACCGATTGGCAGATATGGACGGCCGGCTCATCAGCCGACCCTGGAATGCCGAGCACCTAATGAAGTTCCTGGAAGAGCGGACATAGGTTCT
The DNA here is from genome assembly GCA_017893485.1 of Hemerocallis citrina. Lineage (NCBI taxonomy): Eukaryota > Viridiplantae > Streptophyta > Magnoliopsida > Asparagales > Asphodelaceae > Hemerocallis > Hemerocallis citrina. Next base: position 126,073,893 of record CM030358.1, read on the forward strand.
AGCTTGGCCAATGTAAATGATGTTTTTTGTAAGCTTTCATGTGTAAAGGGCCGTTTTAGCGACCCTCCATATCATATATGAAAGAAATCTCTTTTTTGTCAAACTCCAAACGCCTCGGCAGCCCCGACCTAACACCGGACAATGGGATCGGCACCCGAGTCCTCACTTCGGTATCGTCCTCAACGTCTCGGTAGGTCCGACTCGGCTTCAGGCCAAGGAGTCTTCCTAACGCCCCACGCCGATCCCTCACGGATCGACGGGGCCGAACCTCACTCCCGCCATCATTCCCTACATTATTGACCAGAGCAAAGAATGAAAAGAATTCTTTATTCATATTCCCTTATTAGTTCTGAAAAAACAAACAAAGACCGTCACAGGACCACTCCACTCATCTCAAACTGAAGGAAGCCGCCATCTTAGGGCCCCTCGGGTCCGACGAATGGCTGGACCACTCCGACCGAACGACTAGGAGCCCCCTCCTCATCATGATGGTCCTTAGGCTCAGCCATGGTCAACACACCAGCCACAGAGCTCTGGGCATCAACTGGTCACACATGCTCCAGCAGCAGCAACGCAGAGGGAACCCCCTCCGCTCGCCGACCCCCCGAGGAGAATGCCGAGACACCCAGCATCGTCTTGTAACGGTGTATCTCCATCTCCTTCTCCACAATGACATCACGAAGTAGCCTCTCAGAGGAGGGCCTCTGCACCGATGCACTCGACATGGTATATCCGAGACCGACACTCCCGAGGTCCCGATCCACCATCGCCCTCCTCAACCGGCTCGCCTCCTCACTTAGGGCTTCAGACTTGTTCCGATAATAGTTAAAGGCCGCATCAGTGTCACGAGCGCCCTTTCGGTAGCGAACCAACGTGGCCTCCAGGGCATCAACCTTGCTCCGGAGCCACGCCACGTCGGAACGACAGGGGTCCACCTCGGGAAGGGGAGCCGTAACCTACAAGAGAACCGGCCCACTCAAAACACATCGGCAAAAATGGTTCGGAAATATCCGAGGTCAAAACATTTGGCCAGTCAAAAATCATCTTTTATAAATAGAATTACTTCATACAAAAAATGCGGTGGCCAGTCCGCGGTAGGCAAATACAATCGAGAGATGGAAAAAGAAAGATAAAACTATACAACTTGTTTTCCCACCTCAGCATCGGCCGGGTTCACAGGGGGGTCGGCAGCCGGGTCATCAACGGGCCCTTCTTCATTAAGGGTCTTCGGTGTCCCCTCGATCTCCATGTCGTAGTCAAAGTTAGACAGGTCGATGGTCGGGTAGAAGTGCCTCACATGACTGAGGGCCTTCGCATAACACTCGTCCTGGGCTTTGATCACCATGTTCTGACCCGCCTCCGTCAACTCCTCCCTCTCCTTGGCGAACTTCTTCTTTTGAGCCGCCATCTTCTTCGCCCATTCCGCCTCCTTGGCGTCGAACTCGACCTTCATCTTCTGCTCCCTCTGGTGCGAGCCTTCGAGCTCTATCTTCAGCTCCTTCATCTCCTGCACGGCCTTGTCAGCCCGGTCTCGCTCCCGCTTCAAGGCCGCCTCATAAAGGCCTCTCACGTGGGCCCCCTGTACGGTCGCCTGCAGTAACCAAGCACTACTAAGAAAGACTCCTTTATGACATAATCACAAGGCAAGCGGGGTCGGCAGACTTACCAGCACATTAGCCTGTGCGAGGCGCGTGTACGCATCCTCCAGGCCCTCGGCATTCATCTCCGCGCGGTCCCGGGGGGTCGCCAGCTTATCCGCCACCTCGACAGCCTGGCGCCCTCGGGTTAAGCTGTCACCCTCGCGGATCGACCAAGCCGGCACCCACGGTCGCCGCAACCTCTCCTCTACCTCCGACCCCACCAGGGGACCCTTCCCCTTATCAAGATTATCTGCCTTGCCCTGGTCCGAGCTCTTCCGAGCAACCACCACCTTGCCTGTCTTCGAGCGCGTCCTCTTTGCCGGAGGCTCGTCTGGGACCTCGGAGACCACCTGGGACGACCCCCTCGCCTTCATCGCGTCCCCCTTCGTCTCGGCCTTCTGCTTCTTCATGGTGAGCCTCTTTGCCTTGATTGATTCGGGATCCATACCTGCGAAAAGATCCATTAAGAACAATGAGCGCAAAAGAATAACAAGACCGAGAGAAAAGAAACAACTACATACAAAGCACAGCCGGGCTCAGTCCGACGCTCGCCAGGTGACCCTCCGTCACCTTCGGCCAACTGATACTGTGCGACAGACGGAGGCGCTCAACAAGCGTCCACTCCTCGGCTGTCAGGTCCCTCGGCCTCGGCGCTTTGAAGCTTGGCTTATAATGGTTCCATCGAGTAGGGATGTCCCAAGGCTCCCCACTCCGGATCACCAAATATTTTTTCTTCCACTCCTTGATAGAGTCCGGGTGACCGTGGACGACCTTCCCCTTACCCCGAGGGGAGATATAGTATATCCCCTCCGACTCTCCTGACGAGCTGATCCCCAACATCGCTCGGAACACATTCAGCCGGAGGGGTACCTTCTGCTCCTCGCAGAGCAACACAAAGCAGACGATCTACTTCCACGAATTTGGCTCGTACTGTATAGGGGCCAGCTTCGCCCAGTTGAGCACCTCCTTGATGAACGGATGCATCGGCAGCCTCAGTCCGGAGCTGAAGGCATCTACAGGGAAGACGCAGTACCAGTCCGGCAGAGGATCGGTGGGGCAAAGGCTCGAGCTCGGCAGCATCAATTCATACTCCGGCCCGATGTGGAAGTGCGACCGTGCAACGTCCAAGTCACCATCTTCGAGTATCGTCGGAATCGAATCCATCTTCACTATCTTCCGACTCGGCGAAGAAGGTTGGACTCTGAACAGCACCGTGTCAGAAAGATCATCGGGGTACCGCCGGAAGTGGTCCGGCTGCGCCGGGGACCCCGTCAGAAGGTTCCGAACAACAAACGCTTTGCTCGAACCCTCAGCCTTAATCCCTTTCTTTCTCGGCACCCTCTTCTGCCGAGCCTTCTCCGGCGAGGGGGTAGACAAACGCTCAAGGCCGGACGGCGTGGAAGACGAGCCTACCCCCCGAACTGCGGAGCCCTTCCCTCTGCCTCTAGTCCGAGCCTTGGCTACTTCACCTTCTCCTTCACTATCTTCCCCCTCGGACTCCGTAATCTCCACCACGTCAGCGGTGTCACTTGCCTCCTCCGATTCACTACTCTCCACCACGAAAGGTTTCCGGGAGCGTAACGGCCTCACATTGTACACCGGCTCCTCCTCGAATACTGGCTCCTCCCACGAAGTCGAATCGGAAGGCTTCGCATCGTGTACCGACTCCTCGCACACGGGCTCCTCCCACGAAGTTGATTTGGAGGCAGGGTTCCCTTTCCCCCTCGACGTCGACGCCGATGAGCCAGACTGAGCCCGATCCATCTGTGCCTAACAAAAGAAACTTACAAACTAACCTTTTGAATGCCTTGGACTAACGAGCCGGTGCCCCTAAAACAGTCAAAGCCGAGCGCTGAAGTGTTTGATTTCTTTTTAAAGAGGACAGCAGGAGAGAAATGAGCAGAATAGAGAAGAGGGGGGGGATATTTATAGAGAGAGAGGCGACGCCTCGATTATCGCGTTACTGTTCCTCGAATAGCGCGCGTCTGCCACCAATGGAATCGCGCCACGTCATCCTCGAAACTGGCGCTGCTGACGTCACCTAGCGCCGGTTGGAGACCACACAGAGGTCGGTTCGGATGAAGTGTTCGGCAGAGAAAAATTTTTGCTTAAAGATTTAAGGCGCCGTCCTTAGACAGACGCCCCGGGCTCCAGGGCTCGGTCGGCTCCCCTCTCACCCGCGAGCAGCTCGGGGCTTACGGTCTCAGCAGCCGAAACCCCGAACTGTTCGAGGGTGGGAGAAAAGCCACCATCGCCTAGGACCCTATCGGAAAGCAGATCGGCCCACCTCCAATCTCTAACCCCTTTGGGCTGACAGACCATCAGAGACCGTCAGCACCAGAAGGAAGACAGAGATCGGAGACGACCCATCTATCCGAGGCTCCTCAGCCCCAGGTCCGGAATTCGGTTGATACCCCTCCCGTCTGGATCTTTCTCGAGCAAACAGCCGTGTCAGGGCCGTCCGACCCGAAAAAGGATCCAGACGGCAAAGTCACCACCAGTCCGAGGTCCCCAGGGTTAAAACCTTTCAGTACATTATCCCCCGAGCCCGGACTACGGCCGCCATCTCTTCTGCCTTGTTCTCCCCCGACCCTGACACTCACATCGAGGCCGTCAGGAACGGGAGAAGAACAAGGCAATAGAGTGACCACCCGTCCAACGCTCTCAGGGTCAAAATTTTGCAAGAGAGAGACGTCCGCCGAAGCAGACACCTCTGATGGCCGATGGACCACCCTTGCTGTAATCAAACCCGCTGGGGGGAGAGGAGTATTTATAACCTTCCCCATAGACCGGCCATTATGACATTGGGAAAGCCAAACGACAGAAGCCCATGCGCCATGCATTTATTAGGCGGCGCCATTAATGTCCCTAGGAAATTGGAACATTGCACAGATCCCGGAGCGCCTTCAATGCTCTGCAAAGACAGCAGGCCACCCCGCTCAAACCTTCTAAGGCACCACGGTTCGCCATCACCCTTGCCAACCCATAATCCCTCGCCAGCTCGAGGTTCGGTCTAGCACCAGGGTAGTCTTCTCAGGAAGGCTCGCCATCACCCTTGCCGACCCATAATCCCTCGCCAGCTCGAGGTTCGGTCTAGCACCAGGGTAGTCTTCTCAAGAAGGCTCAACGGCTCGCCATCACCCTTGCCGACCCATAATCCCTCGCCAGCTCGAGGTTCGGTCTAGCACCAAGGTAGTCTTCTCAGGAAGGCTCAACGGCTCGCCATCACCCTTGCCAACCCATAATTCCTCGCCAGCTCGAGGTTCGGTCTAGCACCAGGGTAGTCTTCTTAGGAAGGCTCAACGGCTCGCCATCACCCTTGCCGACCCATAATCCCTCGCCAGCTAGAGGTTCGGTCTAGCACCAGGGTAGTCTTCTCAGGAAGGCCCAACGGCTCGCCATCACCCTTGCCGACCCATAATCTCTTGCCAGCTCGAGGTTCGGTCTAGCACCAGGGTAGTCTTCTCAGGAAGGCTCAACGGCTCGCCAACACCCTTGCCGACCCATAATCCCTCGCCAGCTCGAGGTTCGGTTTAGCACCAGGGTAGTCTTCTCAGGAAGGCTCAACGGCTCGCCATCACCCTTGCCGACCCATAATTCCTCGCCAGCTCGAGGTTCGGTCTAGCACCAGGGTAGTCTTCTCAGGAAGGCTCAACGGCTCGCCATCACCCTTGCCGACCCATAATCCCTCGCTAGCTCGAGGTTCGGTCTAGCACCAGGGTAGTCTTCTCAGGAAGGCTCAACGGCTCGCCATCACCCTTGCCGACCCAAAATCCTTCGCCAGCTCGAGGTTCGGTCTAGCACCAGGGTAGTCTTCTCAGGAAGGCTCAACGGCTCGCCATCACCCTTACCGACCTATAATCCCCTGCCAGCTCGAGGTTAGGTCTAGCACCAGGATAGTCTTCTCAGGAAGACACCACGATTCGCCATCCCATTTCCACGACCATAAACACTCCTCCACGGCTAACTCCCGCATCTCCGCAGGAGTGGGGGGCTTGTGTGGTAGGGTAAAAATGGCCTGGGGCCCAGCCAAGGCCCAGGATGGCTCACTCGAAAAGGACAATAAAAATCAATCCGGCTCGGCCCCGGACCACTTCAGCCTCGGCACCGAGCCGTAAATTCACCCCCACAGACCTGGTCTCCTCGTATCCGACGAGCCTCGATGGCCCTCGGCCTCCGATCCGCGACAGCCCCACAGGCCGTCCTCCCAGCCTGGCGAGGAATGAGGATGACCTGGCACAACCTAGGCAATCTGATTCTCCCAGAGGCACAGGAGCCCCATGATCAGCCATGTCAGCTCCAAATACCACCTAGGGCTTTGCCACGTCAGCCCTATACCACTCTTGGCACTGCCACGTCCGCCCTAAACCCCCTGGGCCTCCTGCCACGTCAGGCCCATGGGCTTTCGGGTTCAGACCCGACCCCCAAACGGATTCAAACCCGGTTGGAATTCCCTATAAATACCAGACCCTCACCCACCTTTTCAGGTAATCAATCTTTGCCACCTAAATTCCCCTAGTTATTGCTACTCTCTCACAGAGACTGAGTAGATCGTCGGAGGGTCCGCCACCGGGATAAACCCCGGTGTTTCAGGACCGTCTACAGGTACTCGAGACGAGGCCATCCGAGCCGATCCTCAAGCGCCGAAGCGAGCCCCTCGCTCACCGTCCGGTACCGTACTCTTCTCTCATTACAAATTGAGTCCGAACTCACACCTGGTGCATCCACACTGCGACCAAAAACAAACCGCATCACTTGAAAACGAGCAAGTGCAAAGTAGCTCACCATTTGGAATTTCTCCTACAACTCGTTAAACTATCTTAACGACAAGTTCGAAGTTCAACACTTGGTTAGATGCCGCTTTAGCTACTTGCGAACGAGCGAGTACAAAGTAGCTCACTATTCGAAATTGCTCCCACAACTGTTGAAACTCTCTTAACAACAAGTTCGGAGTCCAACACTTGGTTCAATGCTACTTTAGCTACTTGCGAACAAGCTTGTACAAAGTGGCTCACCATTCGAAATTACTCCCACAATTGTTGATAACCTCGTAACAACTAAGTCGAAGTTCACATTCATGGTTCGGAGTTGCCCTTACAGCTCGTAAGTATGCGGTTTCGGGGCTCAAAACGAACATTCATACTACTCCCACTACTGGTTAAATTTTGCAACAAACGAGTTCGGAGCTCAACTCTCTCCTAGAGTTGCTCAAATTGTCTCCCAAATAGCTCTCTCCTAGAGCCTGGTGAAGCTCTTCGCTCATCTCGCCTTTAGAGCGGATCTCTTCTCTACAAGTTCGGAGTACAACTCTCCCTTAGGGTTGTTCCTCAAACTTGTCTCCCAAATGGCTCTCTGCTAGAGGCTATTGATGCTCTTCGCTCCGCTCGCCTCCAGATCAGACCTCTTCTTAACGAGTTTAGAGCTAATACTCTCTCCTAGAGCTGCTCCTCGCACTCGCCTCCAAGAATGGATTTTCCCCAGGAGCCATACAAAGTACTTCTCAACTTCATGAAGACAAGTATGTTGTGGTACTATTTTGACCATGAAGAAGAATAATTCTTCAATTGACTTCTGAAGAAAAATTGTACATCTTTGAGTCAGCTTCGAAGTGAGTGGTCAAACACCCCGATCGGACATCCGTACCTCCGCAAAAATTAGTTACGGTGAAGCTCGCCACGACCGTTCGCCAAGCAACACAACAGTTCGCCGAACATGACATACAGTTCGCCAAGCGACACGTTCGTTCACCAACAATCATGAGCGTTCACCAAACGGCCTGAGCAAGCTGAGCAAACGGTGATCCGATCAAAATACGAACAATGTGGCATTGACTAGTCAACGTTCTAGAGCCACTTGTCACTCCCCTAGAGTTTGACACATGCTTGCCATGCTCGCCATTTCAAGCCGAGCAAACAGTGAACAAATCACAATACGAGCAAAGTGGCATTGACCAGTCAACGGTCTAGAGCCACGTGTCACTCTCCTATGGTTCGACACACGCTCGCCAAGCTCGCCTCTTCGTGTCGAACAGACGATGATCCGATCAAAATATGGGCAAAGTGGCGTTGACCAGTCAATGGCCTCGAGCCACGTGTCACCCTCGCCACGCTCGCCGTTTCAAACCGAACAAATTTAGTTCCGAACTAGAAAATGAGATAGAAAACTCCCCCTCAAAATTCGTGTTCGATCACGATCAACGGATCAGATTCGCCCAAAACAAAACAAAAAGAAAAATAGACTGATGGGTTAACAGATCGGGTTTGAACCCGTTATAGGCCCAAACCTGTAACCATCCTTTTCTTCTTCACTGAGCACCAAAAAAAAAAAAACCAACACTAGACTTCCATAACGTCGAGCTCCCTCTTCAACCTCGAGCCTCGGCCAAGTCATCGTCACCCTCGTCATCATCAAACCCGTCGCTGAGCTCTCCACTGTCCCGAGCTCTGACATCGCTGCCAAGCTCCCTCATTCGCCAACTCCTTCCACCGTCGAGCTCGACCTCACATCGTTCTCCGAGCTCTTTGTCAAAGCCGAACCCTCGCCGAGCTCAAGATGCAACCGAGCTCCCCCCTCCTTCACAAGCTTTCATCGGTTAGCTCCTCGTGCCGAGCTCCGCTTCTGTTCTTCGCCAACCCATCTGAGCTCCGCTCCTTCGCGAGCTCACCAATGCCAACTTACCAAACTGCTCGCCAACCACCCAAACTTTGAGCTCCATTATCTCCGAGCTCCAACACCAAGCTCCGAACCCATCGCCAACTTCCCACCTCCGCCGTCGCAGAGCTTCGCCGAGTTTGCCTCTCCCTCATCGAGCTCAAACTGCAACCGAGCTCCCTTGCCGAGCTTCTTCCATGCCAAAATTCAAAGCCTCGCCCAACCCACAAGCACCACCGCCATCGTTGACCTCACCGTATTTGCCGAGCTCATCGCCAAAGTTGAACCCATCGCCGAACTCATCGAAGAGCTCCTGATCTCCTCGCCAAACTCCCCCTCTACCGAGCTCGCCACTCCCCCTTCGTCGAGCTCCTCCATCGGCGAACGAGCTCCTCCCTCGCCAAACTCCTCCAATGGCGAGCTGCTCCAACGATGAGCGAACTCTTCGCTTCGCCTGCTACATGCGGCGCTCGGAGAAGAGGTCAGAGACGAGCTCTCGAAGAACGGGCGAGGACGAAATTGAGAAGAAGTCGAAGACGAAAGAGGAGGGCGGGAAAGAAAGAAAGAAAAGAAAAAAGAGGGAGGGGGGGGGGGGCGACGTGGCGAAGTCTAGTGGGTCGGCAACGGGATTCGAACAAACGTGAAATGGGGAAAAACACCCCGCTGTGCTATGCGCGCCCTCTGATCGTGATCAACGCACAGGATTGCTCCACATGTACAGGTAAAATTTAATTAATTTATTTATTTAATTAATTGAATTAATTATTTAAAAAATTTGAATAATTAATTAAAAATCAAAAAAAATTAATTAAAAATTCTAAAAATAATTATTAATTTTGAAAATAATTTAAAAATTCTGAAAATAATAATAATTTATTTAGAATAATTAATTAAAATTTTCGATAATTAATTATTTAAATTCGGAAATTGAATAAAAAATTGAAAAAATGATTAAAAATTGAAAAAAATTCAGAAAAATTTGGAAAAATCACAAAAAGTCCAGAAAATTCTGAGAATAATTTTGAGTATTTTATAAACTCAGATTGAAACCGTTACACCTCCAGCAATATTCAAACTCCTTGAGAACTCCGATAAAACCCCGCATGCCATTAGTACAATAAAACTACTCCTCAAAGGCTGTTAAACTCAGTCTGTGGGAGTGGGGGGCTCGTGATATGGCTAAAAATAAGATTAAATCGGAACCATTCAAATCGGGCACAAATCTTAAAGCTCTCAGGGGTAAAATAGTAATTTCACCCACAAATGGGTTTGAAATGGGAACTGGGTCTTTCTTTAAGCCCGATAACCCATTAACGGATCTGTTCTATTGGGTTTGGATAGCAACCCGTTACGAACTAATTCGGATATTTAAAGAGTAATTCAAATTCATGGTTATCTCTATGAAACGAGTCAAACTCTACATCTTATCCAAAAACACCGGGACATAGGGATACATCATTATCTCTAAACTATCTCTAAAGATGACTATAAATACCCCTCTCCCCCCACCATAAAAAGGTGATCAATCTTTTTCCACATAAAGCTATTTCATAATTTTCCTGATTACTGACAAGAGCGTCGAAGGGTTCATCGTCGGGATCCATCCCAGTGTATCGAGCTTTTTTGCAGGTTAATGGCAGCGGCTAGAAACCAATCAAACGTCGGTGAAGGTCAACATGTTTGCTTTATTGTTTCCAAAAAGAATCCACAAATTCATCTGTTTGCTCCCACACCAAAATTAGCAGCAACAAAACCCAAGGTATTGGGCACAATTACAAAACCACGGTACAAGAAATAAAACATAATACCTCCGGGTTACATAGGAGGGTGGGACAAAATAACAAAATCCAAACATATCAGGACAACAAAACAAGAAAACTAGATAAAGGAGGTCCTTCCAACAATGTTTTGGAGGGTGGGCAATCCAATCATGGCACACCATATCAGTCCAAAGTGGGACCGATCACCACCTCCTCATCGTCATACTCCTACACCTAAAAAACTATGGCGATTCTACCTCTTGGTCTTGTCACCGCAACTGTAGCTCAAACAAAAATAAGATGCATTATATGAATAAGATTGCTAGAAATACTATTACTAGTCGCACGAAAGTAAAAATTATATTTGTCAAGCCATAAAACCCATCTCGTTACAGCAATAGTGATATACTATGCTTCCCTCATCTCATGTCCCTCCCTAGCGAATGTGGGGCCTATCCATAGGTCTTCGTAGATCTGTGGATACACTGATGTGCCGAGGGCCCTCAGGACCTCACAAAGTACAGATTTACTTATGGGGCAATCTAAGAAGAGAAGAATTTTTGATTCCGTGTGTGAGTTGCAAAAGTCGCAGATAGTAGCAATGTGTGGATGTCTCTTAGCCAAATTTCTTTGGTCAAAATCGCATGGTTGATTACTAACCAGAGAAAAACTTTCAGTGGAGCTTTGACTTTCCAAAGAATCACAGACCAACTCGGACTGCATCCTAAAGTGAATACGGTTATAGAGTATCTTGATCGAGAATGAGCCATTCTTCTCTAAACCCAATGATTTCCTATTTGGTCCTTGGGAGCGCCTTGTTAGTGTTAGTGCCCTAGAGACAATGTGATTGTGCTTCTAGGAAATACTTTTGTTAATTAATGATTGTGTTCTATTGATTATTATATGTTAATTTATTATGTCTTAATTTACTGCGATAAAAATGTTAGAGTAATAAATGTCCTTGGAATATATAATACGTATTCTATATCTTTAAGTATGTGACTTAAAAATGAGATTATATGAATAGTGTTTATATTCCTAAATATCCCTAATCAAGCATTGTCATTATGGGACAATAATAATGCATAAAGATTAGTATGTTTGTTGACTGATGACCACATCTCATTGGTCATAGGTATAGTGATACTAAAGTCAAGAACATAGGTGCATGTAAGATTCTACATGGCACTGGATAGACCCACAGTGAGATTCTTCATGTTTAAATAAAGTCATAAGAAAGACTCACAGTGATAATGGTGTAATGATCCTCTGACTTGAGATCATTATATTTCTATACGAGGATTAATATACTTTGACTATATTAAAAGTTACCTTTGACCGGGTGATGATAAAAGTGGACATCGGGTATATTATGAGTCGTATGAGAAATATGAATGATAGATAAAGGATTTAACCCTCCTATAATTAGGAGAGATATTATTGGCCTCTTGATTGAGTGAGACTATGAAATGCATGGCCATGCTCAAATAATGATTTGTTTTAATAGTCTACTCATTGATCAAGGAAACCCGGATTAAATGTTGAAGAGGATGACTGAGAACATGCCTCGAGTTTAATCTATAATATTTGGTTAAAGGGATTATATTACACGGAAACATTAATCACGAAAGGTTTTATTGGATCACCAATTATTATTATTACTTGGGTAGCAATGATGTATTACTAGATGCCGCTCATTGTTTATAATTTTATTATTGGATATTAAAATTATTTCCAACGTAATAATAACCTAAAGGGTCACACACAAGAACGCTTGAAGGAGATTTGATTTAAATTATGAATTTAAATTAAATAGTAATTCGAATTTATTTATGATATTAATTAAGTGGGACTTAATTAATTAATTAAATATAATTTCAAATTTACTAATGATTAGAATTAGAATTATATTAGAATATTAATTAAGTTTGACTTAATTATTTATTTAATTAAGAATTCTAATTTTAATAAAAGCCCAATAGGATTGGGCTTTAGAAAAAATAGATTTGTCTCTCTATATAAAGATCTTAAAACTCTCAAATTAGGGTTCATGGCTAAGAGAAAAACCCTAGCCGTTTGAGAGAAGAAGATGGAGATAGAGTGAATTTGGTTTTCGGATGCTAGTACATCGCTCCTTCAAAAACCAAGTGTTCGTGTGGATACCGATAGAGCGTAGATCGCGTGAGCGGGATGCGTGGTGATTCAAGAAGCTTGGACCTCCATTAGTCATCCTTTTCTCAACTGTTAAAGCTTCGTTTTAAGGTAAACGTTCATAACTACGAATTAAACATCTTGTTTTGCATGGATCCTGCGATTGGGTTTCGATTTTATTATTTTAATCCGCTGCATTTATGCCCCGAAAACCCAACATTGGTATCAGAGCCAGGTTGCGAAAACGTTTTAATTCGTTTATTTGTTACAGTTTTGATATATATGCATAAACTGTAAGTTAATGATGATTGGGATGATCATATGATGATCTTATAATCTGTATGTATACTGATATGTATATGATTTATGTTTGTTCTAATTACGAGAATCGTATTCGATATGGATTCTGAAACGGCTGCTGCAGATTTGCTGAAATCTATTTCTAGTGTCCGATTTTTGCAAATGAGTACCTTTTCGGAAAGGGAAACGAGCGTCTGAACAAAACTGATAGCTTAAGCTATCACCGACTCGTCTGTAAGGCGTTTGACGCCGTTTAGGGCCTGAAATATGCAATTTTATGTTTTCAGATTTAATTTCAATTTTCTGAATTATGCCTTATATGATTTTTATGATTGGATCATGATGAAATATGATATGGTATAACATGATAAGATAATATATGATATTATTTGAATATTATATATTTGTTCTTATCGCGTAGATTGTATACGATACGGTTTCTGAAAAATTGCGCAGATTTAGTGAAATTTGCGTACTATATCCGATTTTTGCAAACCATATATGGTTTTTGACTGAAATCAGACCACTGAGCAAGACTGACATAGTCAGGTTCGCATCTGTAAGCCGTTTAACGCCGCTTACTCCCTGTAAACAGTGATTTATGGTTTTTTTGATTTAATTTCGAATTTTCTGAAAATTGTTTTCTGAGATGTATCTTATATGATCATATTGGATATGATATGTACTGTTATTTATTGATGTATGGTGACATATGATGATGTCTATTAATTGTTTACTTGAGCATGGTGCTGGTTATGGCCTTAAGACCCTTAGATTAATGGTTTATGGTTTTGGTTTTGTAAATACGACTTGCATGTCGTTTTCTTCATTCTTGTAATTGTATAATCTCGAATGTAACTCGAGTTTTATTATGTAAGTACATAAGTACATTAGTATAGGTTGTTTTCAATTATTCAATGTAATGTACTTGAAGATTGAAGGACGATCCAAGAAGTGGAGCAACCAAGGAGAATGAAGACATGTAATTGTATTTATATTTTCCACCATAGATTGACCTCGATCCTTTCATTAGCTTGAAAGGATCATGTAGGATAAAGGCCATAACCAAGCACGTTTACATACTGCACTTTACATATTGATGTGTGAATGTCTGTGTAGAATACATTATGATGCATGCTTCAATTAGATTAATAATGTATTAATGTATGTATTAGATACATCACCCATGCCATGCCTGCTTAAACAAGATAAAATCTATAACGATTTAAGAGATGCATGCTTAATTAGATTAAGATGAATGTATTAGATACGACACCCCATTCATGCTTAAACAAGATAAAATCTATAACGATTTAAGATGAACATTAAATAAATGATCATGAGATTCTTGTGTTTATGAAACACGGTAATTAAATATGAATTTTCATTATTCAACGATTGAATGATTTTGTCAACAACCGATTACGAATCTGTAAGAAAAGGGGTGCCAATAATGTCGTCTGTGCGTTAACCTCTGATCTGGAAATCATTCATTCAACGAATTTTGATTTGAAATATTTGATTCAAGGAAAAATTGAGAATCTCTTTATGATGGGATCATGATCATTTATAAGTAAATCCCTTAATAAATATTAAGTTAAACAAGATGCTTTCCAATGAATAACACTCATCAAGGCCTAGATCATAAGGGGTGGGTTTGCCAAAGCAGAGTGCTCCTTTTAATCATGGTGAGGTGCGAAAGAGTAAATGTGATACTCGTTATGTTGATTCATTGGGCCTAACTTAACTAAGTCGTCACAATAAGATTATGAACTTAGAAGCATAGAGTTTGGCAAAAAATTTATTAGATAAATTAGAGCAATGGTTGTTCACCAAACTATCCAAGAGTTATATACGTGATATAATTGACAAATGTTGTCTACCTAAATAGTTGTGTTTTGGGAGTTTCGGCCAACGCTGACTCAAGACATGATGAAATATGGATCTTGGCTCACTAGAAAGATATATAATAAATGCTTTCCGAATTAATAGTAAGGGCTATTAATTTGATCAAAATAGTGGGAGATATATATTATGAATATATATGAATAATCATTTGAACATAAACTAATAATTCCGTAGACTAATTCTTTTATGCATTTTACATTATAGATATTCTAATGGCAAACAACTCAAATAACTTCTCTGTACGATCTGTCCTTGAGAAGGACAAGTTGACAGGAACAAACTTCCTCGATTGGCAAAGGAATTTGAGGATAGTCCTCAGGTAAGAGTGAAAGCTCTATGTCATTTCCTCGCCCTGGACCTCTCCCTGTAGGTGCATCGGTTGATCAACATAATGTTTATCAGAAACATATCGATGGTGACACGGATGTCACTTGTCTTATGCTTGCGACTATGAGTCTTGAGCTTCAGAAACAGCATGAGCATATGGATGCTCATATAATGATAGAGCACCTTAAACGTATGTTTGAAGGACAGGCTCGTCAAGAGAGGTTTGATACAAGTAAAGCCTTGTATGCGTGTAAATAGGGTGATCGTGATCCAGTTGCACCGCATGTTCTAAAGATGATTGGATATATGGAGTACCTTGCTACTCTGGGTTCCGCCATCAGTCCGGAAGCTCAGATAGATCTAATCTTGCAATCTTTGAACAGCGACTATGCTCAAATTTGTAATGAATTACAATATAAATGAGATAGACAAGACACCTACCGAATTGTTGGCTATGTTGAACTGCTGAGACCAACATTCAGAAGGCGTCCCCTGCTCCCATAATGATGGTCAACAAAGGGAATGCCAAAGGAAAGGGTAAATGGAAAGGCAAGAACAAGATTGGATCTAAGCCTGCTAATCCAGAACCCGCTGTTAAGGCTTTGAAGCCTACTGGAGGTGTTGCAAAGGCAAAGGCAAAGGGTGATTGTCACTATTGCAAGAAGCCGGGTCATTGGAAGAGAAACTGTCAAACTTATTTGGAGGATCTGAAGAAACTGAAGGCTGTTCAGATTTCTGATTCAGGTATTTATATTATAGAAGTCAAATTTGTCTACTTCTACATCATGGGTATTAGATACTGGATGTGGTTCTCACATTTGTATAAATGTGCATAAACGGCGAAGGAGTAGAACTTTGGCGTTAGGAGAAGTCGACCTACATGTTAGCAATGGAGCAAAGGTTGCTGCTTTAGCTGTAGGGACTTATTATTTATCGATGCCCATGGGGCTTATTTCAGAACTTGAGAACTATTTTACGTGCCTGCAATTTGCAGAAACATTATTTTGATTTCTTGTTTGGACAAGATTGCCTTTTTGATTCAGAACAATTGTTGTTCCTTTTCATTAAATAATGTTACCTATGAGGTTGCACGTTTGTTTAATGGTTTATATGTTCTTAATTTTGATACTCCTATCTATAATGTAAATAATTAACGTCTAAAGATAAATGACTCAAATCAAACATACCTCTGGCACTGTCATTTAGGCCATATAAATGAGAATCGCATTTCCAAGTTACATTAGGATGGATACTTGGATAAGTTTGATTTTGAATCATACGAAAAATGTGAACTATGTCTCATTGGCAAAATGACTAAAACTCCTTTTACCGGATATGGTGAGAGGGCACCAAACAATTGGAATTGATACATAGTGATGTATGTGGTCCAATGCGTATGTTGGCAAGAGGTGGCTTTTACTAATTTTAACCTTTACTGATGATTTTAGTAGATACGGATATGTGTATCTTTTGAAGAACAAATCCGAATCGTTTGAAAAATTCAAAGAGTAAGAGATTGAAGAAGAAAAACAAATAGGCGAAAGTATAAACTCTACGATCTGATCGTAGAGGAGAATACCTAAGCTTAAAATTTCTTAAAAGCGTGTGGTATAGTATCACAACTCACTCCTCCTGGAACACCACAAAGACATGGTGTGTCTGAGAGGAGAAATCGCATTTTGTTGGACATGGTGCGATTGATGATGAGTCTAGGGGATCTTCCAATTAGTTTCTGGGGTTATGCCCCTAGAGACGGCTGCAGAAACACTAAACCGAGTTCCTTCTAAATCAGTTCAAAAGACACCATATATGAGATATGAACTGAGAAACGTCACAGCGTGTCATTTATGAAAATTTGGGGATATGAAGCGTTTGTGAAACGTATGATCTCTGACAAGCTAGGACCAAAATCAGATTTTGTGAGATACCCAATGGAAACAAAAAGGGTATTATTTCTATAAACCTTCTGAGAACAAAGTGTTTGTTGCTTGAATGGCTATGTTTCTAAAGAGAGATTTACTTTCTAAGAAAAATAGTGGGAGGACAATAGATCTCGATGAGGATCGAGAACCACAGAATAATGTTGAACCAGAGTTGGAACATGAGCAGAATGTGACTCAAGATGTTGATAACAACACTGCTCAAGAAACACAGGTTATTCGTAGATCTAGTAGGATTCGCTATGAGCCAGAGAGATATCGTGGATTTCTTCTGACTCAAATTGGCGATGTGAAGATCATAGATGATAATGAGCCTCTCACCTACAAAGATGCTATGAATAGTCCAGATTTTGAGAGATGGCTGGAGGCCATGAAATCTAAGATGGATTCCATGTATGAAAATCAAAGTATGGACTTTGGTTGGACCACCCGAAGGGGTAAAACCCATAGGGTGCAAGTGGGTTTCTTGAAGAAAACTGACGTGGATTGTAATGTACAGACCTACAAAGCAAGACTAGTGGCGAAAGGTTTCGAAGCAGATTCATAGTAGTGACTATGATGAAACTTTCTCACCGGTGGCTATGGTCAAATCCATCAGGATTTTGCTTGCGATAGCAACTTACTATGACTATGAAATCTGGCAAATGGATGTCAAGTCGATCCAAAGTTTGCTAGAATGGTCTGTGAGAAGCGACGGTCCATTTATGGATTAAAGCCGGCCTCGAGGAGATGGAACATTCGTTTTGATGAAACAGTCAAAGAGTTTGGCTTCATGCAAAATGAAAATGTGTCGTGTGTTTACGAAGGGTTAGTGGGAGCCATGTGTCATTCCTAGTATTATATGTAGATGACATATTATTAATAGGGAATGACATTCCTAATCTACAGGTTGTGAAGATTTGGTTGGGAAATAGTTTCTCGATAAAAGACTTTGGCGATGATACATATGTCTTAGGGATCAGGATCTATAGAGATAGATCTAAAAGATTAATCGGCTTAAGTCAGAATACATACATATGTAAAGTGCATACTTAAGATAACGTTGCGGACCCACAAGACTAAGGCTTTGTCGCAGCAGAAGCACGAAGGTCACACTAGTTCCATGGGTATTAGATACATGAGTGATTGGCTCTAGTGCAAATGGGAGATTGTTAGTGTTAGTGCCCTAGAGACAATGTGATTGTGCTTCTAGGAAATACTTTTGTTAATTAATGATTGTGTTCTATTGATTATTATATGTTAATTTATTATGTCTTAATTTACTGCGATAAAAATGTTAGAGTAATAAATGTCCTTGGAATATATAATACGTATTCTATATCTTTAAGTATGTGACTTAAAAATGAGATTATATGAATAGTGTTTATATTCCTAAATATCCCTAATCAAGCATTGTCATTATGGGACAATAATAATGCATAAAGATTAGTATGTTTGTTGACTGATGACCACATCTCATTGGTCATAGGTATAGTGATACTAAAGTCAAGAACATAGGTGCATGTAAGATTCTACATGGCACTGGATAGACCCATAGTGAGATTCTTCATGTTTAAATAAAGTCATAAGAAAGACTCACAGTGATAATGGTGTAATGATCCTCTGACTTGAGATCATTATATTTCTATACGAGGATTAATATACTTTGACTATATTAAAAGTTACCTTTGACCGGGTGATGATAAAAGTGGACATCGGGTATATTATGAGTCGTATGAGAAATATGAATGATAGATAAAGGATTTAACCCTCCTATAATTAGGAGAGATATTATTGGCCTCTTGATTGAGTGAGACTATGAAATGCATGGCCATGCTCAAATAATGATTTGTTTTAATAGTCTACTCATTGATTAAGGAAACCCGGATTAAATGTTGAAGAGGATGACTGAGAACATGCCTCGAGTTTAATCTATAATATTTGGTTAAAGGGATTATATTACACGGAAACATTAATCACGAAAGGTTTTATTGGATCACCAATTATTATTATTACTTGGGTAGCAATGATGTATTACTAGATGCCGCTCATTGTTTATAATTTTATTATTGGATATTAAAATTATTTCCAACGTAATAATAACCTAAAGGGTCACACACAAGAACGCTTGAAGGAGATTTGATTTAAATTATGAATTTAAATTAAATAGTAATTCGAATTTATTTATGATATTAATTAAGTGGGACTTAATTAATTAATTAAATATAATTTCAAATTTACTAATGATTAGAATTAGAATTATATTAGAATATTAATTAAGTTTGACTTAATTATTTATTTAATTAAGAATTCTAATTTTAATAAAAGCCCAATAGGATTGGGCTTTAGAAAAAATAGATTTGTCTCTCTATATAAAGATCTTAAAACTCTCAAATTAGGGTTCATGGCTAAGAGAAAAACCCTAGCCGTTTGAGAGAAGAAGATGGAGATAGAGTGAATTTGGTTTTCGGATGCTAGTACATCGCTCCTTCAAAAACCAAGTGTTCATGTGGATACCGATAGAGCGTAGATCGCGTGAGCGGGATGCGTGGTGATTCAAGAAGCTTGGACCTCCATTAGTCATCCTTTTCTCAACTGTTAAAGCTTCGTTTTAAGGTAAACGTTCATAACTACGAATTAAACATCTTGTTTTGCATGGATCCTGCGATTGGGTTTCGATTTTATTGTTTTAATCCGCTGCATTTATGCCCCGAAAACCCAACACGCCTAACCCCCGAATAGTCAATAAGTGACGGTAAAGCTCCAAGTCTCAACTAGTTTTTCGGATTGAAACGCTCTCTGAACAAAGGTCTCCATGCACCTCGTTTCTAAGTTTTGGCCACAGTAGTGTTAGGATGGGAAGCTAATTCAAAGAGGTCTGGGAATAATTCTTTGAGAGAGTGATCACTGCACTACTTATCACACCAGAATCTGGTCATCCGGTTGTTATCAATGAAAGAATAAACACAACTGTGGAACGGGTCATAGGATTTGGCAACTCCTCTCTTGAACCAAGATACTTTAGGGCCCATCCGGAACCCAAATCTATGCATTGCCTTTCCCCACGATAGGAGTGGATAAACTCCTGTCAACCTTCACCATTAGGATAAAAGGCTTTCCACCACCATTTGCCGAGCCTTGTGTTGGAAGTGTTGTTTTCCAGTACTTTGGCAATATAGCAGGACGTGGCGCACATAGTAAAGCATGTGCAACGCAATTAGCATGTGGAGGAACAAATGAAAGTCAATTTAGCAAACCATAGGGATCCTGAAGAGGGCAGAGACGAGCGATCGATGCCATGTATAAGATAGTTTTACAAAATTTAGAGAGAAGAACAAGGAATCTCACATACGTTCTACCCTGATAGGATTGCAATATATGACTGGTGATCCATTCCCAAGCCAACCAAGCAAGCTGAAATGCGGGATATAGCAATAACAACAGTAAAGCCTACCGTGAGAAGGAAACCCTTATGATCGCGGACCACAAATGCTTCATCACACTGATCGGCTTGGATCGGTTGGAATAAAGGCAATGTTGAGTTTGATAGTACCTGGAGGGCCGGGGTGGCTTCCATTTGGACTGAGATATGTCTACCAGTGGCCTAGCCGAAAGTAGAGAAGGTGGTAAATGCTGCAGGTGCCACCATAGGACATCAGAAGGGGTAAAGATCAACTGTACAGTAGGTGCACGATGCAATGGATCAGGTCGTAAACATTCCCTCCAAACAGAAAATGGTGAAAGGATCGATGGTCTGATTGGCAACAAAGGTATTGCGAATCTTGCATGCACCCCACATAACATGTAACCCAATCAACACATGCACCCAACCATGAAGTGAAAGTCTTAGCTGGTGAGGAAGTGAAAGTACATGAGAAGTTTGGTATACATATCGGACTTTTCATGTACTTCATTTTAATGCTATAAAATGCAACGGTTGAAATATTCCAACTGCGTTATATTCTTCATTTTAGTAATCGGTGTTGAAATGATTTATACATGTAATCGAGCACGCAGCGGTGGTTGCATCGTTCAAATCTCCTATATTGCAGTGGCAATTGAAGAAATTGTTGGTTGTTTTTGGTCAAAACCAAGTTCCCTTTCCTTGCTTTTAGTCCCACATCGGTTTGGAGATGTGCATTGTGAGAGGTTATATTACAACCCCTCCTTAACTCCATTGAATACTTGTGTGGTGTGGGGAAACCGTGGGGCACACTCGCGTGCCGCCACCGCCTGGCCCAGTTTGAATGCCGAACTGAATTGCTGTGTTAATTTAATATTTAGTTGTCAACACAATTAAATTGCATGCTGGGTTTAGTATCACTAATACCATTTGGTAGCATGGTTTTTCTTTCCATTTTTTGAGCAACGTCCTCCATCGAAAGATGTTAGATGACTTAGGGTTTGTTTGGTTGGAGGGGAATGGAGGGGAGGGGAGGGAAGGAGTTTTTTAATACTTTTCTTGTTTGGTTCAATTTTTAGGAGGGGAGGGGAGGGAAATGGGGGGGTGCAACACCCCTCCTGAGCCAATTTTGGCTCCCCTCCAAAAGTGGGGGATTTGGAGGGAAGAGAAAATAGGGCTAATTTTTTAAAGTGGCTAGACTAAATTGCCCTTTAAAATCTAAATCCTAATATAATAAAAAACCTCTCTCTTTCTCCCTACCGACTGTTTCTCCCGCTCTCTCTTTCTCCATATCCTGGTCTAATTTTTACTGGAAATTTTTTAAAGTACTGGAAAATTTAATCACTTTCAAGGTGGATTTACTGCATTTGAATTTAGATAAAACTCCAGTCACCATTTTCTAAATTTCAAATTGTACGAATATTACAGTAGAAAAGGCATAAAATATGAACATTATAATCTGTAGCTAGCTCCCCCTGACTTGATATGTTGAATTCTTACCAACCTGACATTATTACATAATAAAAGACTTTTATTGGAAGAGTTAAAAAACAGTCCCTACTTTTAATACCATTTTCTAAAGCTATATTTCTCAGCTTTGAACCAAACTCTGCAGCAGAGTTGTCTCTCATTACCATTTTCTAAAGCCATATTCTTCACATTCTGTAGTTCCCGGATGATTTCCCTAATCTCCGCTCGTTCAGTTGGTAGTTCATTTGATTTGAGCATAAGATGCCAATTTTGAGCACAGAAGTTATGCATTCTACACAATTGAGAGCATTCATGTTCTGAACATCAGGTTCTCCTTCTTCCTGTAGGAGCCAGCTTAAATCAATCACATCCTCAACTCGTTCAGAAAGGTCATCTCCACATATTTACTGAGACTTAGACCATCAGTGAATCTATCAACGGTGGGTCGCTTTCCAGTAAACATCTCTAATAGAAGTACTTTGTAGCTGTACATTTTTATTATATCAGGATTTTAAATCACATCCTCTAATAGAGAGTAATTTTTTAAAGTGGTTAGACTAATTTGCATTTGATTTGAAGTTCTATAAATCAAATTAGTTTTTTTTTTGTCTTAGTCGCTAACAAAATTACATGTGCTCACACTTCCATAATGCATTACAAAATTTTCCAGAATTCAATTGCTGCATTCGTCAACATCTTGTAATTTCTTGCTTGTTACTGTATGTACTGAAATGATACCCTCCTAAAGATTGAATGATGAACTAGAAAAAGAAGAAAAAAATTACTCTAATTCGTTGTTGTTTCAATTCTTATTGTATGAAGCGGTTGTATGAATTTCTTATTATATGCAAAAGGGTATAAAAGTAATTTTATTATAAAATTCATTTCCTCGCCTTGTGAACCAAACAAGAAAATTATTATTTTCCCTTCCCTCCACTCCTTTGAACCAAACAGAGTTTTAATTAAATCTCTCCTCTCCCTTCCTCTCCCCTCCCCTCCCCTCCATTAAAATCCCTCCCCTCCCCTTCCCTCCTTTGAACCAAACAGACCCGATATCTTGGACGTAAAGGTGAATATGGACATGGTGCTTTCTAGTTATTGTGAAGTTGCTTACCTGAAGAACAATGATAGAATAAGTTGGAAGAGAAGGTGAGAAATGGCCGATAGTGAGAACGGAAATGAGGATTCAGTCCTTTTTGGGTTCTTTCTATATTTTCCGCGTCTTTCTCATCTGGTTAGCTTTTGGGTTCTCTAAATTTCAATTTGTTGGAATTACATTAACTGATATGTCATGTACCCATATGAAGATATATGCTAATTGGAATTTGGAACTTGAGCTATATGTATTGATATGGCTTATTAACAAATGATATACTGATAGAAAAGAATTCAATCAAGATGTTGTTGTGTATACAGTTTACATTTGTACATTACCATATTAGTTGAATGGATGAACCGAGATAAGGTGGATGTGTTTTAAATTGTAGCACAAGGGAATCAAAGTATTCATGTTAAATAAATAATAGTAGTATATATGAGGGTAAGTGTGTCTCCAAAGTTCCCAGGAAGAAAATAACACTTAAAGAAACAGGTGCTTGTATGATTAACTATGGCGAGAAATTGGTCTTATGTGTGTGAGGTTGAAGAAGTGGAAGGTAGGTCAAAACAAACACTTGTAAGGTTCAGTACATGGTGGAAGGCAAGCTTAAAATAGGCTCTAGTTTAGGACAGATGATAAATGCTGAAGGAAACAAACATGGTTGGCATGTCACGTCCCGCTTCCCAAAAACACGGAATGCAAGCACGTGATACGGCCCAGCGAATGACTTGCATCACCCATAGGCTGTTATTGATCCAACTCAACAATATAAACAAGTAATAAAAACAACCACGCATGCATTGAGAGAATAATCACATAAATAACAATATTGGAAATTTAAGTATAAAAATAACTAACATCAAAATAATCCAACATCTGAAAATTAACAAACAATATTCGGGTCGAAGCCCACAATACAAAGAAATAACATTTGTCCAATCTTATTAAAGTCACTAAATAAAACAACATTTATTTTAGCGGCGTAGTAAAACATCTCCTTCACCAATGCTGCTCTCCTATTCCGTCAGAAATAAACACTTAAAGAAACAGGTGCTTGTATGATTAAGTATGGCGAGAAATTGGTCTTATGTGTGTGAGGTTGAAGAAGTGGAAGGTAGGTCAAAACAAACACTTGTAAGGTTCAGTACATGGTGGAAGGCAAGCTTAAAATAGGCTCTAGTTTAGGACAGATGATAAATGCTGAAGGAAACAAACATGGTTGGCATGTCACGTCCCGCTTCCCAAAAATACGGAATGCAAGCACGTGACACGGCCCAGCGAATGACTTGCATCACCCATAGGCTGTTATTGATCCAACTCAACAATATATGGACATGGTGCTTTCTTGTTATTGTGAAGTTGCTTACCTGAAGAACAATGATAGAATAAGTTGGAAGAGAAGGTGAGAAATGGCCGATAGTGAGAACGGAAATGAGGATTCAGTCCTTTTTGGGTTCTTTCTATATTTTCCGCGTCTTTCTCATCTGGTTAGCTTTTGGGTTCTCTAAATTTCAATTTGCTGGAATTACATTAACTGATATGTTATGTACCCATATGAAGATATATGCTAATTTGAATCTGGAACTTGAGCTATATGTATTGATATGACTTATTAATAAATGATATACTGATAGAAAAGAATTCAATCAAGATGTTGTTGTGTATACAGTTTACATTTGTACATTAGCATATTAGTTGAATGGATGAACCGAGATAAGGTGGATGTGTTTTAAATTGTAGCACAAGGGAATCAAAGTATTCAAGTTAAATAAATAATAGTAGTATATATGAGGGTAAGTGTGTCTCCAAAGTTCCCAGGAAGAAATAAACACTTAAAGAAACAGGTGCTTGTATGATTAAGTATGGCGAGAAATTGGTCTTATGTGTGTGAGGTTGAAGAAGTGGAAGGTAGGTCAAAACAAACACTTGTAAGGTTCAGTACATGGTGGAAGGCAAGCTTAAAATAGGCTCTAGTTTAGGACAGATGATAAATGCTGAAGGAAACAAACATGGTTGGCATGTCACGTCCCGCTTCCCAAAAACACGGAATGCAAGCACGTGATACGGCCCAGCGAATGACTTGCATCACCCATAGGCTGTTATTGATCCAACTCAACAATATAAACAAGTAATAAAAACAACCACGCATGCATTGAGAGAATAATCACATAAATAACAATATTGGAAATTTAAGTATAAAAATAACTAACATCAAAATAATCCAACATCTGAAAATTAACAAACAATATTCGGGTCGAAGCCCACAATACAAAGAAATAACATTTGTCCAATCTTATTAAAGTCACTAAATAAAACAACATTTATTTTAGCGGCGTAGTAAAACATCTCCTTCACCAATGCTGCTCTCCTATTCCGTCAGAAATAAACACTTAAAGAAACAGGTGCTTGTATGATTAAGTATGGCGAGAAATTGGTCTTATGTGTGTGAGGTTGAAGAAGTGGAAGGTAGGTCAAAACAAACACTTGTAAGGTTCAGTACATGGTGGAAGGCAAGCTTAAAATAGGCTCTAGTTTAGGACAGATGATAAATGCTGAAGGAAACAAACATGGTTGGCATGTCACGTCCCGCTTCCCAAAAATACGGAATGCAAGCACGTGACACGGCCCAGCGAATGACTTGCATCACCCATAGGCTGTTATTGATCCAACTCAACAATATAAACAAGTAATAAAAACAACCACGCATGCATTGAGAGAATAATCACATAAATAACAATATTGAAAATTTAAGTATAAAAATAACTAACATCAAAATAACCCAACATCTGAAAATTAACCAACAATATTCGGGTCGAAGCCCACAATACAAAGAAATAACATTTGTCCAATCTTATTAAAGTCACTAAATAAAACAACATTTATTTTAGCGGCGTAGTAAAACATCTCCTTCACCAATGCTGCTCTCCTATTCCGTCAGGTAAATCTCCTTGATTACCTATAAGTTGCTCATCTAAAGAGAGGAAAAAGGAGGTCCTTAGAGCAAGTCGTGGACATACAAGTGGAGAAACGGAGAAACAGAGAAACAATGATAATGGTGGTATAGCAATGAATTCAATAAACGATAAAGTTAATAGTGTTGAACAGTGACAAAGCAATAATAATATAATATGCAATAACTATGATTTATCACGATAATGATGAACAATATCAATAATGGCAATAATAACGATAACATTGTTCAATAAGATAGCAATATACAATGATAATGTGATGAGAGCCTTAGGTCTTTTATTCATTTTTATTCCTAGGTAATGCACGTACTACTATGTCCCATGTGTGCCGTACCACAGGTTCGATGCATACAATCAATTTTGTTTAGATTAAGGTGGTAGATTCTATAGTACATGTGCTCAGGAACAATATTCAATAATAACCAATGACCGAATCAATCGAGATACTGAAGTCAGTAATCTGCAATTAACCGATGACCGATATAACCAATAGACCGATAACCGATAGTCCGATAATTAGGGAAACCCGGGCCCCTCTTTCGAGTACAGTCACTATGTCATCAACTACCCTAATCATCCCTTAACCCCGGCTTGATTTGCTTTCTTTATTCAATTAACATACAATAATGCGATTAATAAGGGACACTAATAAAGGTGACAAAACAACCCCAAGATCATGCAATATTGTATATATAATTTAATACACTAAAAATAACATTATAGATATAGTTATATATTATTAAACATAAGAACCCAATTCTGGACAGCAGTAGGTTGCTGTACCAAAATCAGAATTTCCGTTGCTACAGAACAGAAAATGTGGATCCGTCAGATGGTCTAGAAACTATACTCCTGCCCGGTTCCAACGCATACTTAAAAGCTTCATTCCGACAACGATAGCTAGGCGAAATCCAATGTTCTTTACAGATTTTAGTTTCTGGCTGGGTGTCAATGTTGACTAATTTCAGTTATAACGGCAGTAAATAATCATTACAAAAATCAGTAAAAATAATTTTTAACACCCTAAGCATGTTATCTACAAATATGGAATTTATCTTGGCCATATATGATAATTAGTTCACTTAATCTAACAACCTAACATGGTATGTACATGAATCTGAAATTACAGCGCAGTTATAGCAAAAGTGTCATAACTCGGGCAATACAGGTCGGAATTCGAAAATTCAGGAGGCTATTGACATCTAGACACATAGGGATACGTTTCATATTCAGGGAGTGACTGATTTTAATGAAATTATCTAGGTTGAAACAGCACAGTAAGATTCAGGTTGGTATAAATTTCAGAATGTCAACATGTTTATTTTAAATAAAACGGTTAAAAAGTTAAGAATGATAAATTGGAGTTTAATAATCATAAATCACAGCAAGCCAATCTTATGTGAACATAGTATTAAGGTCGATCATGTCCATAATTTTACTAATTACAATTCAACTAAATTATCAATAGCAATCATATGAAAAATCAACCCTAATATACAATCTACAATAGTTGTTCTTAATGTCATGAGGTGAAATGTGATAATAATTTCCTATTCTTATATTTATTAACTATCTACATGGGTGCATGTAAGATCCCTATACATTAGAGGCAAAAAGACGGCACGAAGTCGAGATTACCACTTGGATTCGCTCGTGTAAATCCGTGGTATCCCAACGATAGATACAATAACATTTTACGATATTCAATACGGATCCACTTGCTGAATTCAATAAAAATATCGAATATGATACAATAAATATTCGATAAGAAATGACTTGCCTTTTTGACGATTAGATCCGAAAGAGAATAATCCGGCGAATTCCAAAAACTATGTATGAAATGCGTGCAAGAAGTCCAAGCAATAAATTCAGCAACTAGAGCAAAACTCCACAGCGGATCAGATCCAAACAGCAAACGCGAAATCTGAATCCCACACGCACAAAACACGGAACACCAAACTATCCAATGGGACTCCTCCTTGCACCGGATCCGCCCCAAACAGCAAACAGCCTAGTGGATCCGCTGTGGCCAGTACACCGAACAGCCAAATGGATCACTCAGCGATCTCCTTCCCCAATGCGGCTTAGAGAAGGAGAGAGAAATTGTGGGAGAGGCTAGCAGCGACCGCGGCGACCGGGGACAGTGACACCACGGCGAGGCATCGAGGCGGCTGGTCGAGAAGCGACGGCAGCGCGAGGGCTTCAACGTTCGAAGGTGCTCTGTTTTCGCGCTCGAAATAGGGGGGGCGAACTGGCGACTTGTGGGTTGATGACGAGAGCGATGAGGGGGGGATTCGCCGGAGGTTGCGGTGGTGTACGGAGAGGGCGAAGACGAGGCGGCAAGGAGTTGCGGTGATGGGAACTCACGGTGGATTGGGTTACGTCGATGGGTTGAGTTGGGTTCGAGCGGCAATGACGATGGGTTCTCTGTGGAGGAGGGTCGGCGACGGGAGTGCTCGGAGGTTGGGGATGGAAATGACGATGGTGACGGTCGAAGTTGGCGACGGGGATAAGAGAGTCGATGGGTTTGAGAGGCGCTCGACTGGGTTGAGCGGGAGAAGGAGGAAGATGAAGGAGAAAGGGGTTTTCGGAGTTTTGTTTTGTTTGTTTGGTTTTAAGCAGAGAAGGAGAGAGAGAGAGTACGGGGAGAGAGAGTGTGAGATTAAATTATAATAAATATATAGAATTAATATAGAAATAATGAGTAGAGTGATAATAGGGGGAGGAGGTTACGGGATTCAATTTACTGATTGTGCGGAGGAGAAATAAGGGCAACAAAATTTGTTATCACAATCAATTAAAAAAGAGGAGGGATTTTAGGGGTTTAATTTGGGATTACAGGAGGTAGGAGAGATTTGGGGATTTGTTGATCTGGTCAACAAATGAGGTTGTGTTTGGGCTAGTGGATCAAGATCCAATAGGGGATGGACTTGGTCGATGGGCTCAAAACAATTTAATTATTTAAATAGAGAATTGGGCTCAAAATAAATAATTAGATCATTGGGTTTAATTTAAATTACTAGGCTTATAATAAAAATTGGGTTCTAAAACATTTCAAATATTAAAATAGTTGAATAATTAAATATTGGGCTTCACAAAATAGTTTGAATAACATATTAAATTAAAAGAGAATAGTTTAATTTAAAATACGAGAAAATACTTGAAAATACAAATTAACGGAAACAGGGGTTACATGGCATGTGGGCTTAGTGTGATGTACATGATTATGAACACATGAATATGTGATATGTTAACACATTATGTATTATGAGACAAAATGATTTCTTAATACTTGCTGGATAGTTGTAAAAGATTTGGAGCAATTCACTGATTCTTTAGCAAATCTTCTTCTCTTTCTTGTGATGGAAATGCCTTGAATGTTCATCTTTGTTATTCAGACCTACCTATTGAAGAGTAGGGAACTTAAGATGGATCGACATCATAATAAATTTATATTAAACCAATTTATAGAGCTTTCATGTGTTGGAGACGTAAGCCATAAGGTCATAGGAATCTATTTAGTTTACATTGATATCCTATACCTCAGTACTTATTATGTTCAACTTAACATAGGTTTATGTGGATAGAAAATAGTGAAGTAAATTGGTTTTGGTGAAGAGTGCTCGCGTAATACGTCTATGCCTGGTAATAGTTGGAACAAAATAGAGCTTATAGACTGCAATATTGGTGAATCCGTTTTTCAATTCTGAATCATTTAATGAAAGATATATTTGTTTTTTTTCGAAAGTAGTTTTATTCCATAAAGATTTTCATGACGTTGCAATCGAAGTTTTAACTAGTCAGTTCACTGGGAATGAGTTAGATAGGAAATGAGCTCCTACCTAACCCCCAACCCTCCGACATCTCCGGCAACCTTCCTTGTTTCCTCCTGCCATTCCCCCCTTCATATTCGACTGTGTTGAAACCCTCCCTGCCCCTCACCTCTTCCCCACCCTCTTCTTCCCTCCAACCGAGACTCCACAGCCACATTCCCCTTGCTGCCTCCTTCGTGCCGCAGCTATGTTGTCCGAACTAGAAATGAGGGGTGGCGAACCAACTGTAGGGATCCAATGCAACCACTCCAATCCACCACAAACATCACCCCCACCATCACCATCCCACACACAACCACTTGACCACACCAGCATCTGCTCTCCTCATCAACCCATTATACCAACTCATAGGCAGACTCAAATCCAAAACAAAAACCAAAACCAATACCAACAGCAAAGCAAGCAAAACCCCACCGGGATCCTGCGTCAGGATGGGGGTGAGGGCGAACCCTTAGGGCTCAAGGAGGCACTTCCCCCCCCGCGGGCACATCGAGATGCACTTCCACGGCGAGAGGGGAGTGTCTTCAATCATCATCGCCCTAATGCGGAGCGACTAGTGGTCGGGAGGGCCCAAAGAAGGGGTCCTCCTCCTGCCCAGCTTAGGCATAAGAGTTCCCCAACTTCGGGCCGGCATCGCGACCACCAGCGCTATAGCCCGGTGTCACATAAGCAAGACTCTTACAGGGACTTTCAATCCAACGCTAGAGAAAGGAATTACAGGGAGCATTCACACAAGTCTATACTACGCACACAACACAGAGAGCACCACAGGGAGTATGGCCAGCATCAACAACAACTACAACGCCAGCATCACAGGGCTTCCGCCTCAACTCAACGACCATCTCGTACTAATGGAGATACGCATACTTCTCATCATCCCCGTCTCCCTGAGAATCCGCCACCGTCAACTCCCAACATTCTTCTCCAACCTAACGACACCCCACTGCCCAATGCCAATCCCTCGCTGCCAGGGCGGCCGACCAATGAGTCACTACAGTCCAGCGACATTTGGGCCCAACGAAGGGGTCCAAATGAGGAACCAGAGGAAGTCATTGGCCTACCGCCTACTGGAGAAGAGGGGGATAACTGGCAGGAAGTGGTCCACAAGAGGAAGAAAAGATCAAAATCACCGACGCAAACTCTCAAGAAGCAAAAAAGGAAGGGAAAGCGAAAGCCAGTACCGTGTTTTAATTGCGGCGATTTGGGGCATTTCAGGTCGGAGTGCACCAAAGATGTGCGCTGCCTTAGGTGCTTGAAATGGGGCCATATCTCGTACAGCTGCACCAACATGGCCACCTCCACCGATGATGAGGCAAGGCGAGTGTATAGGGGTCGTTCACCGGACAGCCCGGCCACGATCAAACTGGCGAACAGTCTGTCTACCATTAAGGCAGAGGAAGGCTGGCTCACACAATGGTGTGCGGTGGTGAGTGTGACGGCGGGGAGACCATCGGAAACGCATGTTCTCAGTGCACTTAGCGAGAGATGGCCTATGAAAGCGGATCGTGATTGGGTCGTCAAAAGGATGTGCCCTATCAGGTTCTTAGTTTCCTGTCCAACACCTCAGAAGATGCTAGAACTCGCCGGGGAAGCTGAGTTGGATTTTGGGCACTTCAAGCTTGATTTCGAAGCCTGGTCTCCGAGTTTTGGAGCCGAGAAACCCCAAGGGGATAGGTATTGGGTGTGGATACATAACATTCCGCTACATTTTTGGAAAAAAAGAAGCATTGCAGGAGATTGTTTCTGATTTCGGAACGGTGGTGGAGGTTGACGAGAAGACTGTTCGGAGGTCAGAGATAGTCTCAGCAAGGGTTCTGATTAGAAGCAGAGACATTAGCTTGATGCCCAGATTCGCGAAGGTATACTCCTTCGTGGACTCCTACCTAATTCGGTTCGTCCTCGACAGATGCGAAGACGCCGAACAGCCTACCACCGAGGTCCGAACTCCACCATCTGCTCTTAGGGACGGTAGGAGCTACATGCAAGTGACGAAGCCAACCTGGGAGCTCACCATCGATGGCTCCCATGAGGTGGAGAGGGCCCATCGAGAGGTGATTGAGGCGGCGAGAAGATTGGAGCAACGCCATGACTTTTCACTCCCAGAGACAGAAACTTTGTCGGCAAAAAGAACGGTGGCGTGTCGAGTCGCCTCAGGCGAGGATGATCGGAGAGCTGGGGGTAGGCGGGACACCGATGAGCGGCTTCAAGAGCTGAACATTGGATCCAACGGCAAAGCTCAATCCACGTCATCATGGGCGACTCCAGAGTCAGACAAGGTGCAGAGGGCTCAGAGCAACAGCTTTGACAGGGTGGGGAAAAAAAGTGGTCTGCAGCAGCTGACTGCCGAGCAAGGGAGAGTGGTAGGGCTGGCAAAGCACCAGAGGGACAGTCACCTACTCTTGAGTAGCGACAAACCCATCGTTGTGGAAAAGACCAAAGACAAAACCCAATCCACCAGAGAGTGGGTGGAGAGAGTTTGGGCAGCTCCAAAAGGCTGTAAAGGGACACCTTCCGAACTGGGGTATCAGAGCTCAGAGGCGTGTGTGGGGAAAGAGAAGAGTGGTCGTAAAGAGAGGGGGGAAAAAGAAACATCTAAGACGGCAGTGAGTAAGGATGCAGAGATCTCTCTGGGGAAAGCGTCGAGAGTGGTTAGCTTCAACCAGAGCGAAAAGAGCAGCCCTGTGAAAGCTCTCATCTCTGCCATTGGGAGTAAAGTTTCATTATTAAGGAAAGAAGGAGAGACAGAAGTAGGAATACAGCCTGGCCACTTTGAACAAGACGAAGATAGACGAAGCGGCGCATGGGGTCTCACGCCAGAGGAAGTGAACCCAAGTCATTTTGAACCCACCAAAGCACCCTCTAATATTTCGATGCCACGTGTCGAGCAAGTGCGGTTGGATAAGATTCCAACTGAAGAAGACAGAGCACGCAAGGCACCCACCAACCCCCCCCCCCCCCCCAAATCACATGTCGACAGCTCACTCAGGAGGCACATGCGCCGAACCGCTGCTCATATCGAGGACCTCTTCGATCGATAAAAGCGGTACGCTGTGCCGCGGAGTATCTGTGGGTAACAGTGCTGTTGATGGCTCTTCTAATGGGCCTACAAGTGGGCTTTTTATTGGTAATAGTGGGCACGAAGAGGTGTCCATATTAACTTTTAATGTTACTGGGTGTGGCAAGTCCATTTACTCGAACTCCACGACTATTCACCAGATTGGGAGCGGGCCCAACGAGGGGACCGCAATAGCTGAGTCCACTGTTATTACTGATGCTTCATGCGACGGGCCCAATGAGGGGTCCGGAGTGAAAGCGCCCACTCTTAATGATGGGCCTATTCTCACAGACAGTGATGAGGATCGAGAAGGTCGACTGAATCTCAATGTAGACTTCTCTATCTCTGAGGAGGAGTCAGAGGACACGGAGTTCATTGCTAACACCCAGAGGGAGACATCGCCAGAGCTTGTTCGGTCCACAATTCCAGAGTCCGCTCCGGGTATTAGCCCGGGACAGTACCGTAGAGCGGTTGGATTCAGAGTTCAGCGATCTTCCAAGAGGGCTCATGTGGAGTCCTTGGATGACTATCTTGAGGTCGCTGCTGCAGCCAAGGCCGCTAAGCCCGACTATGGAGGTACGACAAGTTATTTAGCATATATTTTAAATTGCATGTCAGATTCTGATGTTTTAAGTCTAGCTTTCACATGTGGGTTAGAAGTTTGGGACACTGAGCATATAGCCTTACTCCTTAATAAAATTCGGGGTTGGGAAACACAAAGAGTTAGGTCATCTGATGATAACGCTTCTGGAGTCGGCAAGGGGTCGACTATCATTCTCGAGGATGTAGCCGGCCCTACGCCCTCCACAACGATTTCCCTTGACATATCCCCCCAATGAATACACTATTTTGGAATGTTAAGGGTCTGGGGGATAGGGGTAAGAGGCGTATGGTGCGGGATGTCATTAGCAATTCCAGGACGGAAGTAGTAGGGCTGCAGGAGACCAAACTCCAGCACGGGCTCAAACTCAAAAGAGTTGGTGGCAACAGGATAAAGGAGTGGTTGCTACGCCCCTCTGTCGGTGCCTCAGGGGGGATTTCTATAGGGTTTAATTCGAATCTTCTTTCCTGCGAAGAGGAGCACTGTGGAACGTTCTCCTTGACTGCCCGACTTAAGCGACGCTCCGATGATTGGATGCAGACGGTGACTGTGGTCTATGGGCCGAACGTGGCCACAGATAGAGAGGCCTTCTGGCAAGAACTGGCCGACATCCGTCAGCGCTGGTCGGGACCTTGGATTGTGGGTGGGGATTTCAACATCACTAGATTTGCTTTTGAGCACAAGGGAATAGGTGCTAGCGACAGGCACCGAGAGGAATTCAATAGAGTTATCACGGAACTTGAACTGATTGATATCCCAATCAATGATAGACTTTTTACTTGGTCTAATTTGCAAGCGGATCCGGTTATGGCCAAGTTAGACAGGATTCTAGTCTCTATGGATTGGGAAGCTTTATTTCCTCTAGTTTCGGCCAGAATGATCCCTAAACCAACTTCAGACCACACCCCGATGCTCCTCGATGTGGGGAATCGGGGAGCTCGCAAGCCTAGGAAATTCAGATTTGAAAAGGCCTGGCTGGAAATTTAGGAATTCCACCATTTGGTTATGGAGAACTGGGCTCTTCCCATGGCAGGCAGGGACGCGGCATCTCGATGGTATGGAAAAATTTGTAGACTGAGAAAGAGGCTCTGTAGATGGAATCGGTCTAGATTCGCGAACAGCTGGCGTGATAAAGAGTCCTTTCTGGAAGAAATTGATAAGCTTGAGAGGGTGGAAGAAACTAGAATCCTTTTGCAGGAAGAGTGAAACAGGCTACTAGTACTTCGGGATAACATTGCCAATCTGTATAGACTGGAAGAGATCAAATGGCAACAGAGATCCAGGATTTCGTGGCTCAAAGAGGGAGACGCGAATACGGCCTACTTCCATCGGGTCGCAAGTGCAAGAAGGAGATCCAATCTTATCCTATCAATTCAGACAAACACAGGAGCTTCGCAGGATGATAAGGTGATTTCCTCTACCTTCCAGTTATTCTATAAGGATCTCTTCGGGAAGAAGAATGACTTTAGGATCCCTATGGGTGAGGACTTCTGGCAAGAGTATCAGATTGCTACAGATCAAACTGTTTCCTCCTTGGAGGAACCCTTCACGGAGTCAGAGGTCAAAACGGCTATTGACCAGATGGGAGCTGACAAGTCGCCTGGGCCAGATGGCTTTCCTATGTTGTTCTTCCAAGTGTTCTGGGAAGAAATTAAAGGAGAATTTATGAATATAATGACGGAATTCTTTCACAATAACCTAAGGTTGGGGATGTTCAACTTTGCAGAAGTTGTATTGATCCCCAAACGGGAGGATTCTAAGTGCGTTGGGGATTTTAGACCAATTAGCCTGATAAACTGCTCGGCTAAGGTCATCACTAAGGTCCTAGCTATCCGCTTGGGAGGCATTATGGATAGTCTTATCAGTAGAACACAGACGGGATTCATTAAGGGCAGATGTATCCTAGACTGCGTGGCTACTGCTGAACAAGTTATTCACCACTGCCACAAGAGCAACTCCAAGAACTTCCTCCTCAAGTTAGATTTTGAGAAGGATTATGACTCTGTGGACTGGGAATGTTTGCTAGAGGCTCTCAGGGGAAGAGGTTTTGGAGACAAATGGATTAGATGGATCAAACAATGTTTACACTCTAGCAAAACGGCAATTTCAGTGAATGGGAGACCAGACCCTTCATTCCCGTGCAAGAAGGGACTCCGTCAGGGGGATCCGCTGTCCCCACTTCTATTCACTACTGTAGCGGATGTGCTCAGAGGAATGCTAGAAAATTGTCAAAAAAAGGGTGGATTTCGCCTGTGGCCAGCAGCACTACCAATCAGGGTTGCACGATCCTCCAATATGCAGACGACACCCTAATATTTGGAAATGGGACTAGAGCGAAAACTATATGCTTTAAAGGGGTCCTTTACTGCTTTGAAGCCTGGTCAGGACTTAGAATTAATTTCCACAAGAGTGCGCTAATCCCTATTTCACTATCAGAAGCTGAAACTCGGGAGCATGCCACCATTCTCAACTGTGCGATAGAAGAATTCCCAATCAAGTATCTAGGGCTTACACTCCATCCAGGGAGGCTCACTAAAGCTGACTGGTTACCTATTATTGACAGGGTGGAGGATAGACTGTCCGGTTGGAAAGGCAAATCTCTTTCTCTGGGGGGCAGAGTGGTACTCATCCATTCTGTGTTATCCAATCTGCCCATATACTACATGTCCTTCTTTGAACTCCCAAAGTGGGTGATCCAAAGGATTGACCGGATCAGGAAGAGATTCCTATGGAAAGGTGCTGACTCAAATAAGGGAGGCTATCACCTTATTAGATGGAATATCGCATGCATGAAAAAGAGGCACGGAGGGCTAGGCATCATTGACCTCAGAGATATGAATTTGGCACTCCTGGGAAAGTGGTGGTGGAAAGTGTTTCACCACGGCGGAGAAGGTTGGCAGGAATTTATCCAACCTTACCTTCGAGGGAAGGGGACAAGAAGCTTAGGCTTTCGAGTAGGATCCAAAGTCTCCCGCTTCTGGAAAGGAGTGGCGAAAGCCAGCGGACCATTCAACTCAGCAACTTCATCTTTGATCGGTAATGGTCGAACCACCAGATTCTGGTGGGACAAGTGGTGCGGTCATCATACCCTTAAGGAAGATTTCCCAGAGCTGTTTGCTAAAACGACTCGACCGAATATCTCGGTAGCGGAAACGTGGAAAAGGGAGACGTGGAGACCGCTGTTCCAAGGAACTCTCTCTCCAAGTTTGCTACAGCAACTGCATGATCTACAAACGCGCATTGCCCAGTCTGGGGTGAGATGTGCCCAAGGCCCAGATCACATGCGTTGGGAACTCGAGAACAAGGGAGTGTTCTCGGTTAGATCACTTTACCACCGGATTCACTACCGAGGATGCAGGCCCAACTGAGCAACGGTACTATGGAAGACTAAAACACCTTTGAAAATTAGAGTCTTCCTCTGGCTTGTACTCAACAATGCCATACTCACTAGAGAGAACCTAGCCAAGAGGCAACCTCACATTGCGACCAATTGTGGGTTCTGCAATGTACACGTGGAAGATTTGAATCATCTGTTTCTTCACTGCGCCAGAAGCAAGGCCGTCATGATAGAGGTGCTGAGAGCACTAGGAACAAGTGATTATCCAAGAGACTATGAGGAACTGTGGGTCGGCTCCAGATTCGCATCATCCCGTCACGATATGAAAGATGCATGATTTATTGCTATTGCAGCAACCACATGGGTGTTATGGCTAGATAGAAACAATTTTTATTTCCATGCTTCATGTAATTCTATTTCTAGTAATCTTACTCATATCATGCATCTAATTTCCTTTTGGGCTACAGCTGCTGCTTCAGGAGCAAGAGAAAGAATTGCAAGGGTTTTCCAGGTGGATGATTATGATGACGAGGAGATAGAGATCGGGCCAACTCTGGACTGATGAGTGGACACCCGTCTCACTACTTCATATTTTGTATCAGGCCTTAGTACTTTGTTTTGTGTTGTTGTGTTTGTTGTGTTTTGGTTGCCTTTAGGCTAGAGGATGTAACCCACCCCCCAGGGTTTTGTTGGGAGTTATGTTTTATTTTCTGCACTGTACTTCTTCTTTCCCGAGACTTCGGGGTTGTTTATTAATCACTTATTAATGAAACAGGGTGGCATTATCCCACCTTTTCCTCAAAAAAAAAAAAATATTGGTGAATCCGTGGAGATAGTTTCTCGGTGTGCAAAAATAATAGTTAGGGTATGATGTAGTATTACTAAGGCTCATACATCATTGGAAAGGATTGCTATACTGTTTTCTAAAGAGAAGCATTTTGGAGTATAGCTCTAGCTAGGAATGAGCAAAATGAGACGACGTGAGCATTTGATTAACATAAGTTAATTAACATTTTGATTAACTTTTTGGAGTTATCTTGGATTGAGGGTCTTATCCCCTATTTATAGATGTCGAGGCCGGTTTACGACTTGTCTAGTTAGCATGTCCTTATGTACTGACTATTAGACAAATCTGAGTCTACCAAAGAAGTTCCCGAATTTCCTATTTCCACTCAAACTCCTAAGGAACTCTCTAGTTCCCAAAAACCTAAAACCCCTAAGGAAATAGATCTGAAGAAGACATCAGGAAAAAATCTGCCTCTTCATGATGTACTTCACGTGCCGTCAGTTAGGAGAAACTTAGTTAGTGGTTCCCTTCTTGTAGCGTCAGGTTTCAAGATTGTAATGGAAGCCAATAAAGTTGTATTTTCTAAGAATGAGTCTTTTGTTGGAAAAGGATATGTAAAGGATGGTCTTTTTATTCTCAGTACTATAAATAAAATGTCAGATCCTTCTCCTGTTGTTTCAAATGTAGAATCTTCCAATATTTGGCATGGTAGACTAGGTCATGTGAATCTGGGTTCTCTTAGAAGGATGATGAACTTAGCTATTATTTCCAAGTCTCCTGTAGATAATAAACACAAATGTGAGATTTGTGTTCAAGTCAAACATTCTAAACTATCTTTCAAATCTGTAGAGAGGAATTCTGATCCTCTAGAATTAGTTCATAGTGATGTTTGTGACTCAAATAGGGTTTTGACCCGAGGCGGTAGGAAATACTTTGTCACCTTTATAGATGATTGTTCAAAGTATTGCTATATCTACCTTCTCAAAACCAAAGATGAAGTTCTAGATAGATTTAAGATTTACAAATCCGAAACTGAGAACCAATTAGAGAAAAAGATTAAGATCCTTAGATCTGATCGTGGCAGAGAGTATACTTCAAACGAAATGACTAACTTCTATGAAGAACGCGGAATAATTCATGAGGTGACTGCTCCTTACTCACCACAGTCCAACGGAGTTACTGAAAGGAAGAATCGAACTCTGTTAGGCATGGTGAATGCCATGCTTCTCAGCTCAGGTGCTCCTGATAACTTGTGGGGAGAAGCCTTATTGACAGCCTGTTACATCCTAAAGGATCCCTAGTAAGTCTAAGGATAAGACTCCCTATGAATTATGGAAAGGTAGAACTCCTAGAGTCCATTATCTCAAAGTCTGGGGATGTCTAGCAAAAGTAGGAATTCCTGAACCTAAAAAGAGAAAGATTGGACCTAAGACTGTAGATGTGTGTTCATAGGATATGCCTTAGATAGCAATGCCAATAGATTTCTAGTGACTCATTCTGAAGTAAATGAAATCTCTAACAATACCATCATATAAGCTAAAGATGCAGTTTACTTTGAGAATATATTCCCATTTAAAGATAGAATTTCTTCCAAACTCTCCAGTTATTCCCTTGCTCCTTCTACCAGTTCCCATTCTCAACCGTCTAGTTCTCAACCTGATCATGATTCAGAACCTAGAAGAAGCAAAAGATGTAGGATTGAAAGAAATTTAAGGGAAGGTTTCTTCACTTATTTGATAGAGGGTGATCCCTCAACTTACGAAGAAACAATATCTTCTCCTGATGCTCCTTTCTGGAAAGAAGCCATCAACAATGAGTACAACTCCATTATGGAGAACAGTACTTGGTATTTAGCAGACCTACCTTTAGGTAGTAAACCCACAGGTTGCAAGTGGATCTTCAAAAAGAAACTTAGAGCTGACGGCTCCATAGAGAAATACAAAGCTAGATTAGTAGCCAAAGGTTTCACCCAGAAAAATGGATTAGATTATTTCGACACCTACTCTCCTGTAGCTAGGATTGCCTCTATTAGAACTCTTCTTGCTTTAGCATCCATTTATAACTTGCTAATTCATCAAATGGATGTAAAGACAGTCTTTTTGAATGGAGACCTAGAGGAAGAAATCTACATGGAGCAACCTGAAGGTTTTATTGCTAAAGGTCAAGAGAAGAAAGTTTGCAGATTAGTAAAATTACTTTATGGCCTAAAGCAAGCTCCCAAGCAATGGTACAGCAAATTTGATAAAGTGATTTTAGAATATGGTTTCTTACCAAATGAGTATGACAAATGCATATATTCTAAAAACATTGATGGAAGTTGTGTCATTATATGCTTATATGTAGAAGACATCCTCTTTTTAGGATCAACACTTGAGTTGATAAATAATACTAAAGATTATCTATCTAGCATGTTTGATATGAAATACTTAGGAGAAGCTAACCTGATTCTAGGAATGCAAGTATCCAAATCCAAGGAGGGTTATACTCTCTCCTTAGTACATTCTATTGAAAAAATGCTAAGGAAATTTGAGTATTTTGATAAGATACATACTCGCAGTACTCCTTTTGATAGTAGTATCATTCTTAAGAAGAATGAAGGTTCACCTGTAGAACAACATAGATACTCTCAAATGATAGGTTCTCTTATGTATATAACAAATAGAACTAGACCTGATATTGTATTTGCTATTGGGAGACTTAGAAGATATACTAGTAACCCAAACCGGTCACATTGGTCAGCATTAGAAAGAGTATTTAGATATCTTAAGGGTACTATAGATTATAAACTTCATTATTCTAGACACCCTGATATCACAGAAGGTTACTCAGATGCAAACTGGGTAACTGACCCACATGATGTGAAATTCACAACTGGATATGTTTTTACCCTAGGAGGAGCTGAAATTTCCTGGGGTTTATGTAAACAAACCATCATAGCTAGAAGTACTATGGATTCTGAAATGATAGCTTTGGACACTACTTGTACAGAAGTTGAATGGCTTAGAAATTTGATTATGCATATACCTGTTGCTAATATTCTTGTTCCGACTATTTTCATAAACTGTGATAATAAATCTGTTATAGAACTACTAAAGCATGATTCTGTGAATGCTAAGATAAACAGGCATCTGCAGCTGCGCTTCAAGTCAATCAAGAGCCTATTAGGCAAATATATGATTCTTGACTATATAAAGTCAGAAAAGAACCTTGCAGACCACTTGACAAAGGGTCTGTCTAGGACGTTGATCCTAGAATTATCGAGGGTGATGGAGTTAAGCCCATAAGTAAGTCACCAGCAGTGGTAACCCAACCGAGTCTGACTGGAGATCCCAAGAAGCCGGTTCAATGGGTAGAAATAAGCTGGACTTCAGTGACTATTATGAAACATTGACTCAGAGATTAAATTCTCATAAATTAATGCCCAAGTGGCTGTACGAGGTTGTACAATGATATCTCATCCCTATGGTGACAGTGTTCCTGTGTGATCTGGTTAGGATGAGTTCTAAACTCTTAATAGGTCCAAACATTATTATGTAGGGTTGACTCCGTTCACCAACCCTTTGAGGACTTACCTATATGAGAGGTCGTGAAGGCCGCAACTATGGGACAGGGCGATCCCAGACAACTCTCATGAATATGAAAAAAGTGCGCATGGCAATTCAAAAGCGCTACTCGATAGACCCAAGAACCTCTAGCGTACTTCGTGTGCTATTTTCTGAATCTGATTCAAGGCATAGTCCATCAAGCACTTCTTCAGACAAAGACAATAGCCACTACATGAGATTCAAGGCTGTAGTCCATCTCATTTATGCATAGTATACTCTTGCCCAGAACTTCTCCATCATTATTCTTTTGTTTCTTCTGTCTTCGGATCTTGGTTTTGGGGGGGGAGGGGGGGGGGGGGATTGTTGGCTATTTTTGGTCAAAACCAAGTTCCCTTTCCTTGCTTTTAGTTCCACATCGGTTGGGAGATGTGCATTGTGAGAGGTTATATTACAACCCATCCTTTACTCCATTGAAGACTTGTGTGGTGTGGGGAACCCGTGGGCCACGCGCGCGCCGCCGCCGCCGCCCAGTTCGGTTCGGTTCGGCGCGCGTAATGGGCACGGGTGTGCGCCCGCACCTGTGGACACGAATGCCGAACCGAATTGCTCTTGGATTAGTTATTCAGATTCGAAAATCCTCTCACATTCTCTCCACACGTTCAGCAACTCTTCCTCTTCTCTGCCAATTCCAATCATCTGTTTTCTCTTCCGTTCTGGGCAAGGACAAAGTTCGGGTCGATCTCTCGACGTTGTGTGCGACAGCGAGACGCCGGTGATACCGGGGGTTTTACCACTAGGAGCATCTGAGAAACGTCTGCACATGAAACCTCGGATCAACTCTTAGGGCAGTGCGTTCCGCGCGACTTCCCCATAGGCCGATAACTCTGTTTTAATTTATTTTGTTTATTATTTTCAGTTGCGAAAGAAATCAAAGATTCGAGACAATTTCTATATAACTAATCCAAGCTAGGCCAAACTTTTTCTAATATATGCAAGCTAGGCCAAACTTTTTCAGGCTCATTGATTGATGTGTTGCAACGAGGACCACGTCGACCAAGTTATTTCATCATTTATATATTGAAGCTTCTTCCCTGGGGGTGCAATGCTATTTGGAATATATCTCTCCCGTCTCTTTCTATCTCTCTATGTTTCTCTTTTGTTTGGTGTACCAGTCACGAATCTCTCTCTCCCTTCAAAAAATTAATGAAAGAAGAAGAGGAGAAAAAGAAGTGAGCCCAAAAAACACTTTGAATAGAAGTCTATCTGCAAATGCAATTGTAACTAAAAAATTTCATACACAAGCAAACATGCCCAAGAATTTCTTGCAATATCAGATTTTTTTCATTAACGAAACATAAGAAAAAATTTACTTAATTATGCATTAATCATTCCCTCATGGCCTCATCAACTTATTAATCTCCAATCTCTATCTTTTGCACAGAAACCAAAGTCCTCTCTCTCTTGTAACAGTCGATTTGATTTGTCTCCGTGCGATTCCAGGACAATGTACGCAGTAATTTGAATTTAATAATGGAGGGAAAATAGTGAAGGACTGAGTATGAGGGTCCAAACCCAAGAGAAGCCAATCTCTGTACTAAATCTAAACTCTCGCATTCAATTCTATGTTCTTGTGCTCCCGGCCTATATATATGTCATTCTTTTCTTGTTTCAAATTTTTACTTCAATTAATTAATATTTTTTTACTTCTACTTATATTTTTATCAGTCAATTCACTAGAAATAACTGAGCTGGTTTGTATCGAAAACTTCAAAAATACAAACTTAAAGTTGATGTAACTAATATTGTAAAAACCAAATCGGTTATCCAACCAAAGAGATGGCTGGTCCGGTGATCTTGGAGTCCAACCAGGTTCAACATGGTTTTCTATTAATCGATCGGAGTATGTCACATTAGTTTCCGGGTGCGATCCAAGTACGAGCACATGGTTCTTACAACAGTACTGGTTGTAATTTTGTTAGTTTGACATCTTTCAGTAAAGCAAAGATGTGTGTGTGTAAATGTGAATAAAATTTGAAAATCTTTAGTCAAACATATAATCTGAAAGTTTTTTTTTGATTAAATGATGACCGAAGTCATCGCTTCATTAAAAAGTACTTAACGAAATAGAAATAGGAAATACATCAAGCCCGCAGGTAACTAAGACCCAAAAGCATCTAATCTAGGCAAAACAACCCGAACAACCAAAAAATACAACAACTAAAATACAATATAGTAGAAAAGCATCTAATACATCCGACCCACATCTGGGAACCCACTGCCCAAAGTGAACAATCTCCCTGCCTGCAGGCTACTCTGCCTCCTCTCCTGAGCGCATCTTCTTTCTGGATCTGTTAAGACCTGTCCAATCATAACGACAAATGTGAATTTTTTGCATCAACGAGGAAAGAGATTAGAGATTGACGAACCCTATTGAAACAAAAATCGTTGCGGTCTAGCCATAGGTTCCACAACACGGATGCCACAACAATTTCCCACTCTAGTCTAGCCTCTTTTGAAATCCTGTTATTTCTAAGAACCCCCCAAACCTCAGTACTAGACCCCGGACAATGTAACACTCCGAACGAAATACCCACTTCCCCCCGACCCATCTAGCTCTATGACAATTGAATAAAATATGGTTCGTATCCTCTTCGTCGGACATACAAGTACTACATAACCCACTTTTCACGATACCCCGCTTTCTCAGATTAACCTTTGATAAAATTGTATCGTCGGACATCTGAAAGTTACGGAGAGGAAGGATTTTAACCTTTTAATTTTCTTTCAGAATAGCTATAAAAACTGACATAATTTGGAGATACTATATGTAGCAACTTAGATGAAGAATTAATTTGATATACCATGATCCGCCCCCCAACATGCTACTGGATGATCGGGAGTGAACATGATCATATGC
This sequence comes from Hemerocallis citrina, assembly GCA_017893485.1. NCBI lineage: Eukaryota > Viridiplantae > Streptophyta > Magnoliopsida > Asparagales > Asphodelaceae > Hemerocallis > Hemerocallis citrina. The sequence goes on from CM030358.1 coordinate 126,117,568, forward strand.
TGAAGTAATTAATTTTCATTAATTTCTGAGTTTTCATCTTCTCATAATTCTCTGAGCTCAGCTCCCAGTCCTTTCCTCTTTTACTTTTTGCCAAATGAGGCAACCCAATCTTTAGCCCATTCCCATTAGCTGGCCACCATTGATATTCTCCATGTACTCTACTTCCATCCCAGCTTGGTACTGCTCTATCCCTACATTCTTGAACTGAAAATGTCTAGCTTGCTCCAGCACTTAGTAAAAGTCTTAATTACGTTAATTTTTACTCAGTTTAATTTGAGTTTTCGAAGTTTATACACATTAACTTTTACTACTCAATTAATGATGCACAACCATTTTGAGTGTGAAGGATTCAAATGGTTCTTAAGAACTCGCACAAGCTTTCATTCATTATATATCGGTTCGTTACATGATGCAGGATTATCTTCTTATGCGAGCGGTCAGTGGTATAGTGCCTATATAATTGGTTTCGAGTTGCGACTTTAATGCAATACTGTAATCCTTGTAACCTTATCTAAGATTGAAAATTTTGAAGTTAACAAGGCAGGGCCGGCCCAGGGGTAAGCCCAACAAGCCAGCACGCTTGGGCAACCCCTCTTTTATGGGGCAACAAAATTTAGTAAGGCCCTACGTATGTATAATATATAAGGACAACAGATTTGAGTTTTAATAGTCCACAAGGTGAGTCTAGTCCAACCTATAGTGTAGTTTAAGATAAAAAAATAATGTAATCATGCTTTTATTTAAAAAATCTTTATTTGATTGTTAGCTAGTGTGTGAGAATTCATGCAACTTAATTATCGCTAGGGTTTAATTTACATTTAAAAAGGAAACAAAGGAATAGGATGTCTTGTCATTGACTCTGATAACCTGACAAAAGTTTAGATGCCCTGAGATGGGGGAATGGAGAAAGAGTTAATTGCTACACCTTATTACCCAATCCTCAAATTTTCTCCATTTAAGGCAAGATTACTTTTTTTTTTTTTAAGCCCGTATGCTATTTTTATCTAACTTATCATTTTCTTACCAATTTTATACATGTCCTGAAAATCTTTGGTTGAAGACTTTCAATGTAGTTTAAGTTGGCATATAGAACTATATAATTAAGGATGATTTTATCTTATTTTTGTTATATGGTTATAGCTGATCACTTTTTTTTTTTTTTGATAATAGGGATAGAATCCTCAAATTCTAGCCAATATATTCACAAACAAAAAGGTCTTACAGCCAACAAACAGCCAACAACCAACACTTAAAAGTTCAAGTACAACATCAGAACAAGAAGATAAAGAGAGTAGATCATTCTCCAAACATAAGAGAAGAAGATTACAAAAGATAGATGTTATAGCTGATCACCATGGGAAAGAGATTCCTAACATTCAATTGAATTTCGTGTTAGGTTGCGTTTAAGAAGTAAGAACTTCTTGACATATGCACTACAAGTACTTGACATCTCAAATAACTTAGGCTTGTGGTAGGAATCAGAGTGAAGTAGAGTGAAGATAAATGTTGCTTGATTAATGCCAGTGTCATCACTATCATCCATTTACTCAATGTCATCATCAACCTCTTTGCTTCCTTTTATCTTTTCCTCTATTTACAATATCTTATGCTAAAAAGGACTAGGGAGAGATCTTTCCCTTCTTATGACAGTTGAAGCGCACTATACTCACAAAATGTTTCTCTATCTTTACAAAACAGAAGGTCTTTTTCAGAATACATGCAATCATGAGTCTCAGAGTGTAAGTTCTGTAGTTAGGTAATAATGCTTGTTCAAGGCCACATAAGAATTTGATGAACAAACAGAGAAGCCATCAATCTACTCCTGAATAGGTGAACTACTTATTGTTCTTCCGAAGCGAGATAAATGAGTTACCTACATATTCACCCTAGTTACCATGATACAACACTCACCTCCGTCAAGATTTGTTTCTCATCTTTGCTTACAATGACAAAACTATCATCATGTTTGGTTAATGAGAAATAACACAAAAGATGAATTGAGACGGTTTTTACTATCATCTTTGCCTCATCATTGTTACAACCCTGCGCTTTGCTGCATTGAGGGGTTGAAGTAGTATTGTTGTGTTCTTTGGTTTGAAACTTACACTTATTGTGTGGGACCCACATCACACACAGCTCCAACTGCTATCAAACAAACTCCTCAGTTAATGAGCCAAATAGCCCAAGTTTGGCACCATCTCTACCCAAATTATGGCATTCGAACCACCTTCGATCATTTTCCAATTTCTATATAGCACAAAAATATCACACCCAATACATGAGAAATATTAATATGGTGGTCCATTTCATGCTTACTCCAGACGATGATCGCATCCAACTTAAATAAGCCACTATATGTTGGTGTCACCTAAATCTCAAGGCCTTTTAAGAAAGCTCTAATTGAAACAATGTGGACCACTGCAATGCACTCATTTTGTTTCTGCATCAACATACCCCACCAAAAGCAAGAAAGAACCAAACTCATGAACAAAAACATTTACTCCCTCATCCTTCTTTTATTAGCCACATCCCACTCGGTTGGCCCTATTTGAGCTCAACCCTAGAAATACAACAAAAAGGATCTCCTCCTCTTTCTTCTTCTAGATATAGGAGAAGAGAAGACTTGGAAACTTATCAAAATCACTATATATGAGAGTGCTTCTTCCCAAAAAAACGTTGGCTGTTTGGTCGCATCGCCATGCAAAATAGAGCAGAAAAGAACAAACTAGCTAGAAATTAGGTTAAATAGCGGAAAACCCGCATGGCCAAACGCGGAAAACACACTCCACTTTCATTCAACGCAAGCACAGAAAGCCCTAGGAGTTTTTTCAATTCATTTTTAAAAATGCATAATCTGAGACATAAACTCACTCACAAATTACTATTAACACTAGCGTGTAGAAGATAAGAGACATATATAAACATATAATTTCAAGGAGGCATTGACTAAAAAGGATTTTACATTAACCTATGTTATTACAAGGAGAGAAGGTAAAAAGTTAAAATTAAAAAAAAAAAAAAATCTCCCTGTTGTTGGTAGTCATCACATCAATAGGAAGAAAATGAAGAATGAGAAGAAGAAGAGGAAATGAAAACACCCTATAACAAACATCTCACACTACAAAATGTAGTACTCCCTTCTTTCTTCTTCTAGCTTCTTCATCGCCATCCTTTTCGATCGATCGATCGATCGATCTCATCGGTTGTGCAACGGATTTGGGCCAGTGGGAACTACCCTTCTGCTGTCGTCGTCGACATCAACATTCGTGCAGTTGGCCCTCGTCTTGTTGCAACGTTGATCCAAACCAACGAAAACTACCACCTCTTCCGATCTCTTTGAACTTGTAGTCCTTGCTTTAACAGATTTTCTGGCGACATGGACATGACCATCTAAGAGCAGTAACTGTTGAGTGGAGCTTAGGACTACTAGGAGGAGGAATGCAACCATGGCTGCTCGAGTGCACCTTCTCATAGTCTCTGGTTTTGAATGGATTTTGGAGGGTGTGAAATTTGAATGGTTAGGAGTAACCGAGTAAGAAGAGAAGGGGGGCTTCGGGGTCAAACTTGAAGCGCAGCAACAACTAAGGTTCCTCGATCGGATTTACAGTGAGTATTATGATACATCGACTCGATGGGATTGTAATAACTCCACCAAACCTTCATTTATTGAAACCCTTTAATGAGTGAGAGAGAAAGCTAGCTAAAGGAGTCAATTAATTGTGTCTGAAAAGAGCTTTTTCTACCATAACAAAAAGAAATTTGGTGAGTAATTTTGAAAGATTAGAACACACCCAACAACCACATATATGGAGTATCGTAGTAGCACTAGCATTGGCATCAAAGAAACAAATAGAAAAACGGATTTATTAATTAATGTAGCATTGGCATCCCCCATATTAATTCCTACCTTATTCTCATTCCCATTCCATTCCCTCACATTATATTATTGCTCCTCCTCTAATTTGTCCCTCTCTCCTATCTCTCTTCTTCATAAATATATATTTTATTTACTTAAGAAGGGAAAGTTTATTTTAGGTCCCTCATTCAACTTTTTGTTAGCACTAAACCATTTGACTTTTCAAGCTTCAGTTTTAACTCCTGAAAATTTTCTTTAAAAAATAGTATTAAAGTAACTCTAGTCGTTGGCTATTTACTCAAATTTTAAAAATTTTGGAAAAAAAATCACTCTGTATTCTTTAGCTATTTATCCAAATTTTGGGTCAGAAGGAACATTACACTACCATATTTTGCAGAGGATTTGGCAAAAGCCAAAATATAAAAGACAAAACATGATCCTTCATTTGTTCTACTTCTTTGCTCAAAATATGGTCGGACGAAACATGATTTTGTTCGTTGAACGGGTAGAAGATGATCTTCTGTCTGTTCAAATTTGGAAAGGGACGAACGATGTTCTTTGTCCCTTTCAAATAATTTTTTATTATATAAAAATAAGTTTGGACCTAATTGCACTACGGTCAAATTAAAACGGCTACAATTTTTAACCCAATACCCTCTACTATATCCCACCAACAACACATCTTATCAATACCCTCTACTATATCCCACCAACAACACATCTTATTGCAATCTGATAGCTTCCCCAAAATTTTAATCCTCTTTCTGTCTCCTATTCGGTGCTTGTGAATCGAAATGACGAGTTGTACTATAATGGGTACGACATACACATCTATAGAAGATGTTACTCTATCTCAAAGCTGAGTTGTTATCACTAAAGATCCGTTGATCGGTAGCGATCAATATGGAACATAGTTTTGGGATTGCGTTTATACAAAATTTGTTAGAGGCACTCTGACCGACAGATTGAATGGCTCTCTTTTTAGCCGATTTCTACAATTTCGAAAGAAGTTGCTATATTCAGTGCGAAGTTGTGCAGTATTACAAATAAAGCTGCAAGCGGGACAACTGATGCTGATAAGGTAAGTATAATTTATGCAACTTTATTGTTTTAAAAATTAAATAAATTATAAATGTTGAATGTTGATAGATATAAGATGTGAGGATGGAATACATGCACACAACCAAAAAAGCCTTCAAATTTGACAAATGTTATGATATACTCAAAGATCAGCCGAAATTTAGTTTGCGTACAACCCATGTGTTCGACTCTGGCCCGAATTATCATTCGAGAGAAGCTTGTAGTACAGTACGTTCACCTACAACGATCGACTGAGATTTAGATATATCGGCTGGCGTAGATTTGCCTACATCCCTCCCTCTGTAACACCCCGCAAAATTGAGTAATGACAATTTTGCCCTCACGTGTTACGCACGTATATTTTGTACCGTTACGAGTAATATTCGTAACATATTTTTATATAAATGTCATACATATCTTATATTCTGATTACTTATATGTTTTCTGTTTTCTCAAAATTCATTTTCATCATATTTTGAGTCAACTCAAATATTAATTTTTCAATCTTTATGTTTTTATGTATATTGCACGTGCTTTCAATATACATATCGATTACGTATGTTTTACTGTTATGTGAAATTCTGTAATATTGTTAATATACATATTCTACGTATTTTGTATTTTGACTGTTTTTCGTTCCCTCAAAATAAATTTTAATAATTTTTCAAGTGCATTGCACGTAAAATTTTATATGTATGGTTGTCTCTAAAAATTTTTAAAAAGTAATGCACATTTTTCTCCTCACTTTATTTATTACACTTAGTATTATTTATTTTATAAAAGCCCATGGGCCTAAAATTTCTTTTAAGCCCACAAAAATTATTTAAATGAAAACATACACATAACATGTCATGTAGAATACCCAATTTCATTCAATAAAAAACAAAATTTTAAACTAGATGAGTGTACACAAAGCGTGCACGTGCACACGTGCAATGTGCACACTCCAAAAAGGGGGTCTGTTGATTCTTGATTTTGATGATTACAACACAATACAAAATATGTCTGTGCTATGCTGTATATAATTGCAGGTTGTATCCAAAGTCATCATATATGATACACAAAGGCCTCAAAACTAATTGATCAAGCAAGTCACAATATTCTAAAGCTGAACAAATGATCAAGCACAGCTCCAGAGAAAGACAAAGGCTAAAAGCTTCACTCAAGATTCAAGACTCAAGTCAAGACCAAAGCTTCTATGTTATCTATTTGTGTGTCTTATAAACAATGTAATTCCTTCTTTAATTGAGTCTTAGAATGATGCACAGCCTTGTCACACACACATACACTCACATATAACTTTTTATAACTGTGTGTTTACAAATCCAAAGGTCGAAACAGCTTGAACTAGATAAACTGTTGAGTACCAGTCGACTGTTCTTTAGAACCAGTCGACTGAGTCTATACAAAACTGCCTGATCTTATTCAAACTCTGATCAGTCGACTCATAGAGGCAACCCAGTCGACTGTTCAAGTGATTTTGACAGTTTTCTGATTTTAAAAGCTGTTTTTTCTAATTTAAAACTTTTATCCGTTATTTATCCATTGATTAAACGGTTATGAGTAACTGCTTTTAACGGCCAGGGATTCTAGTCTATAAATATAGCCTAAGAATGACCTTTAAAAAAATACCAAGCATGTTTTTCAGAAAAATCTAAGTATTGTGCATTCAAGAGAAAAGCTTTCAAAACTCACTTAAGTCTTGGTTCTCTGTCTTTAGTCCAGCATAACATTGAATTCGTTTTGGAATAAATTTAGAAGTAAACCATTTAGCCACGTACAATATCACAATTACAATAAGGCTATAGGTTGATTGTAAACAATTTTATTGTTTTTTCTTTTTCCTCTCGGTTGGAGAGTAGGACTCTAGGGTGTAGAGTCAGGTTTGTCACTCTTGGTAGAAGAGTGGGTTGCTTTATCTGGTTGAGAGAAAGGACTACGGGTTGGAAAAGGTTGTTGTCTAAACGCCGTAGGGTATTCTTGTAATCTTTTTCAAGAATAGTAGAAAATGTAGCGTCCCGAATTTCTAATATGATAACTTAGAAAATACGTGGCACAATTCCAGCATCCACTTCAATGTAACAATATTCACAGCCAACACCACTAAAATTTTCAACTTTTATTACAACAAACTTTTACAAATCACAGCGGAATTCAAAACAACTCAAACAATATTTACTGTCATTTACAACTCAAATTATCTCAAAACTGCTTTTACAAATTTACACAAACTCTTATAAATCAATTTATCTCAAATATGCCTCAAGTATCCAAACCTCCAAACTCTAAGCAATAACCTGCAACATGTGAGGCTAGAGATGATCCCTAACCCCCAAAACTAAAGGGGTTAGCCATAAATGGTGTGAGTGACATAAAAACAATCAATATAATTTAATCATAAAACATCAAGTCATCAACATGTATTAACCACAATGATAAATGAATAAGGAATAGCAAAGAAGTAAAGCATGAAAACGTCATAGAATGAAAACAACAAGTGCATCTAGTCTAAAGGTCAAGTGTAGGAAAACTGGAAAACACATGCATAAAACCAAGTCAAGAAAACACAATTTCTATATGCGGACTCTCTAATGCATACTTGTCGAAGTCTATGCATCCCACTCTACATAGGTTCGGTGCAAGCCCTTAACGTCTCCACTTCATATGGGTTCAATCCCCGCTATGCGACTAATCTTAACGCGATGACTACTACGAGAAAAAGATAAACTGTGAGAATTTGCCCATGCTTGATAATTCCGGAGATGGATCCCTCATCTCAGGCATTTTACCTGGATAATTCCGGAGATCATCCCTCATCTAAACATTGACACATCATCACATGAATACCCCATGTGCGTCGCCTCGACTTCGATAATTCCGGAGTTCAATCCCGCATCTCAAGCACCACTTGGATAATTCCGGAGATATATCTCTCATCTCAGGTAATTTATCTGGATAATTCCGGAGATAAATCCCTCATCTCAAAAAAGTTACTTGGATAATTCAGGAGATCAAATCTCTCATCTAAAGCCGTATTGAGGTGCATAACTCATGTTCCCGTTCATCATATTGCCACTAGTGCCTGTCCTTATTATTTGTGAGTTATTTAATTACTCAACAAAATCTCCTGGAGTCGGTGTACCCTACCGGGATAACTCAAAACTGAATAGCTGAATATGCCTCAACGGGCCTCAACAAAATAACTTAACAAATATCTCAACACCGGTATACTAGGGTCACCTACCTCTAGAGACTCAAACTCAAAGGTCTAAACAAATTCCACTAAACAAAAGTGGCTCAACTGAACATCTTAAAACCAAATATTGAACTGAATATCTCAAAATCAAATACTGAACTGAAGATCAATTATAGACTGAATTATCTGAAAACTAATCATTCGAAGTAACACTAAAGTTTACACAGATCCTTCAGTACCAGTCGACTTATACAGTGGTAAGTCGACTGTCCAGAGGACTATGTCCAAAATTTCACAAAAATAGACTAAGCCATATCAGTCGACCTCAGAGGTCACCAGTCAACTGCATACAGGCTAAGTCGACTGTCCCGAAAGGGCTGAACAAATTTCACACAATTGAATTCGCAGTGAACCAGTCGACTGCACAAAGGCCACGTCGACTGTCTAGTAAGAACTGAACAAATTTTACTAAGAAGGTTCTCAGCAGACCAGTCGACTGACAGAAGTCTAAGTCGACTGTCCAGTCGACTGACAGAAGTCTAAGTCGACTGTCCCGAACAATTTTCAAAGGTCTGAAGGTACAGCAGTAGAGACGTACCAGTCGACTGCTTAGTAGGCCCGTCGACTGTCGGCCTACAGTTTTCATATTTTAGGTCTAAATACAAAAATCCAAACTGGAGCTTCTAAAGATTCATTGTTCATAAAAGATAGTTGTTTTCAGGCAAAATAATCAACCTCAAATAAACTCCATTAAGGATACATCACCCAATCATCCAAATGTCGAAATTTAATTCTCAAGATCCATAATCACTAATCTTTCAATTAGGGTTTCTCAAAACTAATTTCTTTCACAACTATGATCAAAATCTGATTTGTATACTCTAGACCCAGATATTCACCATCCGATCCCAACCATGATCAATTCTTAACATGTTTTCTAACATATAATCTCATAACTCAAGATCTACTCAATATCCACAAGTTCCTCAACATGGTCCAACAATAACAATGGTTTACATACATACCACAATATAAGATCCATATCATTCATATACAAAACAAGCAAATGTTGGCATTCACATAATTCAAAACAAACGATTTCATAACACTCACAAAATCAAACAATAACACAAACAATGTCACTCACCTTTGGTTTTAGAAGAATCCACGAAAAGTCTTCCTTTTGCTAGATCCAAAAATCCTCCTCCCGATCACCAAGAAAATAATATTTTAATAAATCTGGAGTTGTGCAGCGAATGACGGCTGCACACCCTCTTTTATATAGGCCGGGGTTGAAAGGAATTAGGGTTTTGAAGTACCTTTCGCAAAATAGTCCTTTTTCAATTTATTACTTCACATATATAACCTTTCTTAGTTAAAATAAGTTAAATAAATCAAAATTATATAAAATACTTTTACCACTAAGTTTTCCAACAACCCAGCACTGCCCAGAGATAAAAAAATCCCGGATTTACACTCAGGGTGGCGATTTTGCACAAAAGCCCTCCCTTTTGCAATATTTGCAAATACCTCATAAAATATTCATAAAAATCCAGAAAAATCCGAAATAATATATGGTAATAGATATTATAGTTTCCAATAAAAATATTTAACTTTTACCTTCCAGAAAAATATTTGCACAAAGATCCAACATAAATTCTATATTTGCAAAAACACCATTTTGACTAAATCTTCACCAAATCGATTTTAAATAAATTTCAAATATATTTAAATTCAAATGATGACCATGGAGAACCAAAATATCTGTAAAAACGAATTTTCATAGTTTATTTAAGATCCAAACGTCTTTTTACATAAAACCCCCTCTCTTTCGAGATATTTGTAAAAATAATTTCTTTATTCAGAAAAATCCCAAAATTTAGAATACACTCCATAATAAGTATGAGAACTTATTAGAAATATAAAATTGTATTTTTACACCAAAATTATTTGCACTTATTTCGCACGTGTAAAAAGATAAATCTTTTAGAAAATATTTATTAAATTTCCAGTAAATCGTTTTAATTCATTTTCAAATATTTAAAATAATATTTTAAAATAATATTTATTAAATTTCCAGTAAATCGTTTTCAAATATTTCCAGTAAAATAATATTTGAAAATACGGAGTTCTACATCACTCCCTCCTTAGAAGAGTTCTGTCCTCAGAACTACTGCTAATGGAGTCCAAACAAACACATCAAGAAGGAATGAAAACTTATGGATAGAAATATAATTTAAAGAAATACAATCACACAAGGGAATGCATTTTAACAAAAATGTACAACATACAGACGAATCACAATCATGCAAAGAATTCAGAAAATTAAACTTCCGCTGCGCAACTCTGATAACTGCCACCGGAAGCCATGCTGCCACAACTACTGAACTCCTGCATTCAACTCTAACCTTCCACATTTATTCCAAGAATCAGTGGCCACTCCCTCCTTAGAAAGGACATGACTAAAGATAACCACCTCAAGACCTTGCCTGAAAACACCTTAAACTCCACACTAAGACTAACAAGAATTGGGCGACACAATTGCAAGCAAGAAAACAGTATTAATAAAACTTTGGTCATTATTCCATTAATCCAAATAAATCTTGTTACATGAAGAAAATACTCAATCTTCAATTATTCCAAATAGAAGTTTTATTTAATACAAAAAAATGAATTTCCAAGTTCTTGCACACACAAGTCACATTCCTGAGTTATCTGCATCCTCATCAGTCAATGCGGACTCTCGCCCCTTCCTCAGATCCTTTCTTTTCCTTGCATTATCTTTCTTCAGCTGTGGACAGATTTGTCGAATATGTCCTTCTTGACCACAATGAAAACAAGTTTGCTTCGCCAACTTCGAACATGCTGACCTGTAGTGACCTGCCTCCTTGCAGAAATAACAGATCACTTCTCGAGCTGTTGGTGCCTTCTGCACTGGATTGCTGAGCTTGATTTGCTTTGCCGACTTTGGACATGTTGACCTGTAATGACCTGCCTCCTTGCAGAAATAACAGGTTACCTCCCGAGTTGCAGGTGTCATCGGCACTGGGTCACTGAACTTGACCTGCTTCGCTGGGGATTCCTTCCCTTCCTGATCTGATGCTGACCTCCTCCTCTTGAGAGACTCGTCCTGCTTGATGGGATCAGCGTTAATGAACACATGTCCAATCCTATAATCCCGTTCCTGGTTCCGAATTTGCGCCAAATTAACTGCCATCAGCGCATCCAAAGTCTGATGCACCTTGGCGAATTCAGCCTCAAGGTCAATTCCCGTTCCTCGAGAACTACCAGATCCGTCCTCATTGTTGTCCTCGTTCCTGGGTCGGGATGCAACCATACTGATCACTACAAAACGAGGGTAAGGTTAGAACATCACACACACATTTCACATTCACATCTCATGGCAACACCTCAACCATACTCCAAACCATAACTTAGACCACATGTAGTTGATGTATTCAATCTTAACACAAACCCAAAATTTGGTAAATATGAGTGGAGTAAAATCAACCATACTAGTTCAGATTGCATGAAAACGTATAGTGTAATTCGTATAAAAAAATGTCATAAAAGAAGTATCTCTTTACCATTAGTCTCATTATATATGTAAAATTCTTGAAATATTAATTAGCAATAAGTAAGAGAAATAGTCGAAAGTGAGAATTGTTCGATCAGAAAAACTTGTTAAACACATATTACTTGAATAGAATGGTCATGACAAAGTGAAAATCTCAAAAGGACAAGATTAAGAAAGAATAAAATAAAGACGTACAAAATAATAGTGGTGAAAGAAATTTGTACGTAAGAGTAAGAAGAAACGGAATGAAATATATGCCGAAGCACCAATACAATTGTGAATGAGAAAATACATATGTAGTGTAGCAAATTTACACAATAAATATATTATAAAATATATATACCATAGTGTAGGGATTAAACAAAGGTAACATGATATACATAGCAAGTATGTTGAAATATGTAGTACATATATAGGAATTTGTAGGAAGTACATGTAGTATTCAAGAATGTAATGATAATAAATTTTAAGCCAAAATATAAGTAGTGGGTGTACATAGTATACTCGAAAAGTATGAAGTAATAAATTTAATAAGTAGCTTTTAAATAGTGGAAAGAAATTATAACAAAAGCGGTCAACCGTAGGTAATAATAAAGGTATCGAATATGAGGTGCAAAACATAATTAATAATGAAGATTTAAATGTGCAGAAAACATATCATATTTATATGAGTAAAATATTTCAATCAAGTTTAAATGCTCCAAAATAAATAAGACAATACAAAATAATGGAAGAATATTTAGTATCGAAAATCCAGGTATATATAATAAATTGAAAGTAAATATGCAAAGCAAAATTTATAGTATAGCAAAACAGTAATGAAAGGAAATAAAAGTAGCAATAATAACTTAACACGCAGAAATTCAAAACTTTAATGTAATATGTAAAAGTAATATCAAAGTATACGAGCAACGGAAAAACTCACGAAAGTAAGATAAATAGGATGTCAAGAAAGAAATGGGTAAGATAGCGAAATAAAATAAGCTTGTGAAATGCTAAGGGATGCACTATTGAATTACAATAGAAGTTTAATGTTTTGCACTAATGAATAGAAATAATATAAACTCGGTTGGGGATATAGTAACAAGAAATAAATTCAGTGGTTGGCAATAGAGAAAACCGAATAAAAATAAGTTAGGTTAATTTCACAAAAGTTATTTGGTAAGAAAACAAATGTAAAACAGTAAGAGTGATAGAATACAAGAGTGAGCACAAAATTGAGGTGCACAAAATATACAAGCAAGCAAATAATTAAAAGATTCTAACGGAAAATAATTAAATTTTATAACTAGGAATAAATAAACAAATGAAAATTTCTTTGGCGAAAATCATATAATCCAGAAATTATATATAGTGGGTAAGAAAGCAAAACATATAGTAGATCATGAATAAGTAAAATAGAAATTATATAAGTTGAAAGGGTAACACCTTACATGAATAGATATTGAATACACAAAGTGAACAAAAGATGTCAAGAATAGCTAGTGAGAAAATATTTGCTTTATGCAAAAATAATCAATACATTTGCGATAAAGGGATTTCATTCAAGTCTAAGCATACAAACAACCTAAATCTCATTACAGGTCTTCATGACCAAACAATCAAATCACACACATCAAATGTCCACCAGGGTACTCACACTTCTAATGTCCACCTAGGTACTCACGCTCTAGTGTCCACACCTAGGTTGGTTTTTCATACTATGTCTATTATTACTATTGAAGCATGCTCTGATACCAATCTGTAGCGCCCTGAATTTCTAATATGATAACTTAGAAAATACGTGGCACAATCCCAGCATCCACTTCAATGTAACAATATTCACAGCCAACACCACTAAAATTTTTAACTTTTATTACAACAAACTTTTACAAATCACAGCGGAATTCAAAACAACTCAAACAATATTTACTGTCATTTACAACTCAAATTATCTCAAAACTGCTTTTACAAATTTACACAAACTCTTATAAATCAATTTATCTCAAATATGCCTCAAGTATCCAAACCTCCAAACTCTAAGCAATAACCTGCAACATGTGAGGCTAGAGATGATCCCTAACCCCCAAAACTAAAGGGGTTAGCCATAAATGGTGTGAGTGACATAAAAACAATCAATATAATTTAATCATAAAACATCAAGTCATCAACATGTATTAACCACAATGATAAATGAATAAGGAATAGCAAAGATGTAAAGCATGAAAACGTCATAGAATGAAAACAACAAGTGCATCTAGTCTAAAGGTCAAGTGTAGGAAAACTGAAAAACACATGCATAAAACCAAGTCAAGAAAACACAATTTCTATATGCGGACTCTCTAATGCATACTTGTCGAAGTCTATGCATCCCATTCTACATAGGTTCGGTGCAAGCCCTTAACGTCTCCACTTCATATGGGTTCAATCCCCGCTATGCGACTAATCTTAACGCGATGACTACTACGAGAAAAAGATAAACTGTGAGAATTTGCCCATGCTTGATAATTCCGGAGATGGATCCCTCATCTCAGGCATTTTACCTGGATAATTCCGGAGATCATCCCTCATCTAAACATTGACACATCATCACATGAATACCCCATGTGCGTCGCCTCGACTTCGATAATTTCGGAGTTCAATCCCGCATCTCAAGCACCACTTGGATAATTCCGGAGATATATCTCTCATCTCAGGTAATTTACCTGGATAATTCCGGAGATAAATCCCTCATCTCAAAAAAGTTACTTGGATAATTCAGGAGATCAAATCTCTCATCTAAAGCCGTATTGAGGTGCATAACTCATGTTCCCGTTCATCATATTGCCACTAGTGCCTGTCCTTATTATTTGTGAGTTATTTAATTACTCAACAAAATCTCCTGGAGTCGGTGTACCCTACCGGGATAACTCAAAACTGAATAGCTGAATATGCCTCAACGGGCCTCAACAAAATAACTTAACAAATATCTCAACACCGGTATACTAGGGTCACCTACCTCTAGAGACTCAAACTCAAAGGTCTAAACAAATTCCACTAAACAAAAGTGGCTCAACTGAACATCTTAAAACCAAATATTGAACTGAATATCTCAAAATCAAATACTGAACTGAAGATCAATTATAGACTGAATTATCTGAAAACTAATCATTCGAAGTAACACTAAAGTTTACACAGATCCTTCAGTACCAGTCGACTTATACAGTGGTAAGTCGACTGTCCAGAGGACTATGTCCAAAATTTCACAAAAATAGACTAAGCCATATCAGTCGACCTCAGAGGTCACCAGTCAACTGCATACAGGCTAAGTCGACTGTCCCGAAAGGACTGAACAAATTTCACACAATTGAATTCGCAGTGAACCAGTCGACTGCACAAAGGCCACGTCGACTGTCTAGTAAGAACTGAACAAATTTTACTAAGAAGGTTCTCAGCAGACCAGTCGACTGACAGAAGTCTAAGTCGACTGTCCCGAACAATTTTCAAAGGTCTGAAGGTACAGCAGTAGAGACGTACCAGTCGACTGCTTAGTAGGCCCGTCGACTGTCGGCCTACAGTTTTCATATTTTAGGTCTAAATACAAAAATCCAAACTGGAGCTTCTAAAGATTCATTGTTCATAAAAGATAGTTGTTTTCAGGCAAAATAATCAACCTCAAATAAACTCCATTAAGGATACATCACCCAATCATCCAAATGTCGAAATTTAATTCTCAAGATCCATAATCACTAATCTTTCAATTAGGGTTTCTCAAAACTAATTTCTTTCACAACTATGATCAAAATCTGATTTGTATACTCTAGACCCAGATATTCACCATCCGATCCCAACCATGATCAATTCTTAACATGTTTTCTAACATATAATCTCATAACTCAAGATCTACTCAATATCCACAAGTTCCTCAACATGGTCCAACAATAACAATGGTTTACATACATACCACAATATAAGATCCATATCATTTATATACAAAACAAGCAAACGTTGGCATTCACATAATTCAAAACAAACGATTTCATAACACTCACAAAATCAAACAATAACACAAACAATGTCACTCACCTTTGGTTTTAGAAGAATCCACGAAAAGTCTTCCTTTTGCTAGATCCAAAAATCCTCCTCCCGATCACCAAGAAAATAATATTTTAATAAATCTGGAGTTGTGCAGCGAATAACAGCTGCACACCCTCTTTTATATAGGCCGGAGTTGAAAGGAATTAGGGTTTTGAAGTACCTTTTGCAAAATAGTCCTTTTTCAATTTATTACTTCACATATATAACCTTTCTTAGTTAAAATAAGTTAAATAAATCAAAATAAAATAAAATCCTTTTACCACTAAGTTTTCCAACAACCCAGCACTGCCCAGAGATAAGAAAATCTCGGATTTACACTCAGGGTGGCGATTTTGCACAAAAGCCCTCTCTTTTGCAATATTTGCAAATACCTCATAAAATATTCATAAAAATCCAGAAAAATCCGAAATAATATATGGTAATAGATATTATAGTTTCCAATAAAAATATTTAACTTTTACCTTCCAGAAAAATATTTGCACAAAGATCCAACATAAATTCTATATTTGCAAAAACACCATTTTTGACTAAATCTTCACCAAATCGATTTTAAATAAATTTCAAATATATTTAAATTCAAATGATGACCATGGAGAACCAAAATATCTGTAAAAATGGATTTTCATAGTTTATTTAAGATCCAAACGTCTTTTTACATAAAAGCCCCTCTCTTTCGAGATATTTGTAAAAATAGTTTCTTTATTCAGAAAAATCCCAAAATTTAGAATACACACCATAATAAGTATGAGAACTTATTAGAAATATAAAATTTTATTTTTACAGCAAAATTATTTGCACGTGTTTCGCACGTGTAAAAAGGTAAATCTTTTAGAAAATATTTATTAAATTTCTAGTAAATCGTTTTAATTCATTTTTAAATATTTAAAATAATATTTGAAAATACGGGGTTCTACAGAAAATCTTAAGTGGGTTGCTTGGGGACTGGATGTAAGTCGGGAGGACCGAACTAGGATACATTGTGTGCACTCTGTTGTTGTATCTCTCTACTTGCATTTCAATTCTCTCAGTTTATATTTTTACTGTGAAACTTGTCTGGACAGTCGACTGTGTACTCCTATAAGTCGACTGGTCAGACTCGTACTACTCTGAGCTATTTGTGTGACAAGTCGACTGTCTCATCTCTAAGTCGACTTCTCAGACTTCTTAAAAAAACTTTTCTTTTGTCGCTTCAGTCAATTGGTTTATCCCTTCAAGTCGACTGAATAGAAGAAATTCTCAATTCCGCTTTTTAAATTTTTATAAAATACTATTCACCCCCCCTCTAGTGTTTCTTGCCTTGCCTATAGGATCCAACACTTGGTATCAGAGCCTAGTTAAGTGCAATGGCAACTATTTTAAATGCAAATCAGTACTATAAAGGCCAATCTACACAAAGGCCACCTCTCTTCGATGGAACAAATTACAATTATTGGATGTGTAGAATGAAGATCTACCTACAATCCATCAACTATGAAATATGGAACATGACGGAAACAGAGTACACCGCTCCTACTATTCTATATGCACAATGGAATGACGACATGAAGAACCAAATAATGAACAATGCAAAAGCAACGAATGCATTATTCTGTGCTCTCATAAAGGAGGAGTTCAACCGTGTGTCGAATGCAATAACCGCACATCAAATCTGGCACACACTCGAGGTAACTCATAAAGGAACGAACAAAGTGAAAGAATCTAAAATATTTGTTCTTGTTCACAGGTTTGAAATGTTCCGCATGAAGGAGAATGAGAATGTGTCCGAGATGATTACTAGATTTACAAACATTACAAACTCTCTTGTGGCACTTGGGAAGATATACACTCAAGCAGAGATGGTGAGAAAAGTACTCCGTGCACTTACCCACGAATGGGAAAAGAAGACTACTGCCATAGAAGAGGCCAATGATTTATCACAACTTTCTCTTGAGAATCTTGTGGGAAATCTAATGGCTTATGAGGTACAAATTGAAGAACACAAGAAGGATGCCGAACCACAACAGTCAAAGAAGAAAACATATGCATTCAAAGCCATGCCAGACTCCAAAGATGAAGAAGAAGATGAGGAGGAGATTGCCATATTCACAAGGAGATTCAAAAAAATCCTAATTCAAAATTTAAAGATTCTAATGATCCTCCAACTTGTTTCAGGTGTAACAAAGCAGGCCATATGAAGAAGGATTGTCCACTAGAGAACACAAAGTCTAAGGGAAAGACATCTAACTTCAAGAAGGATAAGTACACAAAGAACAAGTTTGTCAAAAATAAAAAGGCTTATCAAGCAACTTGGGATGACAGCGATTCTTCTTCAGAAGAAGAAATTGATGAGACCAACGAGGTTACAAACGTGTGCTTCATGGCATCACAGAATCAAGTAAGTAATGAGTATGATTCAAATGATTTACTTGATGCATTCAATGAAATTTTTCAAGAACTAAAAAAGGAAAAGATTAGAGTTAAGAACTTAGAGAAAGTTAATCAAACACTTTCTCAAGAGAATCTTAACCTTGATAGAGAAGTAAAATCTTTAAATTCTCGTATTTCAAGTTTAGACATGGATCTTGAATCTCTGAAAAAGAATTAGGAAGAGATATCCAAGAACGTATCTAAGTTTAATAAAGAAAAAGAGAATTTAAATGATGTTCTTCAAAATCAAGTAAAATCTAGTCAAAAGTTTGGACTTGGTTTTAAAAAATCTCTTGAAAAAGACAATTCTTCTGAGAACACTAATATAAATAAACTTATATCTATTTCTAGTGTTAGACATAATTTGTATAAGTTCTTTGAAAAGCCTAAGTTTGTAAGTTCTATTGATAAAAACAAATCTAAAGTTCAGTCAAGTTGACTGTATCCATCCACCAGTCGCCTGTCCAGAGGTACCGAGTCTTATTCAATAAGACTAAAACCTCATATAAGTCGACCTATATTACCATCCAGTCGACTGAAATATAGTAGAAGTCGACTGAAAGGTGTTATAAAGTCTACTGGACAGAGCAAACATGTATGGGTTCCAGTCAACTTGAGTTCGAAAGATAGAATTGCTTAATAAACTCATATATGCTGAATGAATGTAATTCTGCTAATTTCATTCCTACTTATGGTGGAAAATCAAACTCATCATGGGTTTGGTTTTCCACAAACTAATATCTTTTGGACCGAATGAAAAGGGTATCATATTCACATTGAATATTTTATAGGTACCAAAGAAAGATCGTTGGATACTTGACAGCGGATGTTCTAAGCATATGATTGGTCATGCCAACCTCCTATCTACCATACAAAGCACTGATGGAGGAACAGTTACTTTTGGTGATAATAGTAAAGGAAAAGTCATAGGAATCGGTATGGTCGGTAAGGACACTAACCCTTCTATAGAAAATATTTTATTAGTCAGTGGACTTAAACATAATCTGTTAAGTATTAGTCAACTGTGTGATAAAGGTTATAAAATTGTGTTTGAAAAATATGCTTGCTTAATTTATGATTCCACTATGCAAAACATTATTTTTCAAGGTTTTAGGAAAAACAACATTTATGAGTTATGTTTGAATGCAAATGAGTTTTCAAATGATTTTTGTTTAGTAGCTTCTAATAACGATTCTTGGCTTTGGCATAGATATTTTGGTCATGTAAATATGAAAAATCTCTCTAAATTATCTAAGTACAACCTAGTTAAAGGGCTGCCAAGACTATCTTTTAAAAAGGATAAGTTATGTGATGCATGTCAACTAGGTAAACAAATTAAATCTACTTTTAAGACAAAAGAAGTAATTTCTACTAGTAGACTGCTCGAATTAATTTATATGGATTTATTTGGCCCTACTAGAATTGCTTCTTTAAATAAAAGTAGATATATATTTGTTTTAGTAGATGATTTTTCACGATTCACGTGGACTTTCTTTTTAAAACATAAAAGTGATGCTTTTGATGAATTTGCAAATTTTTGTAAACGAATTCAAAATCAAAAGTCTCTAACCATAGTCACTATTAGAAGTGATCATGGTGGAGAATTTGAAAATGAAGCGTTTGCAGAATATTGCAACAAGAATGGTATAACTCATTCATTTGCATTTCCTAGAGCTTCACCACAAAATGGAGTGGTTGAAAGGAAGAATAGGACTTTGTAAGAATGTGCACGTACTATGCTTGTTGAAAGCAATTTACCTAAGTATTTTTGGGTTGAAGCTGTTGCTACAGCTTGTTATATTTTAAACAGAATTTTGATAAGGCCTAAGCTAAAGAAGACTTGTTATGAGTTGTTTTTTAATAAAATTCCTAAGGTCTCTTACTTTAACACATTTGGTTGTAAGTGTTTTATTCTGAACACTAAAGATAATTTAGATAAATTTGATCCTAGATCTAATGAGAGTATCTTTGTTGGGTACTCAAATAGGAGTAAAGCATATAGAATCTTTAACAAGTCAACAATGACTATTGAAGAATCCATGCATGTTACATTTGATGAATCTCTGCCTTCATCGAATTTAATTGAAGATGATGAAACTAATTCATCACCTTTAAATAAAGTAATTATATCTTTAGAATAAACTAGTCTCGCGGATAAGTCAACCAATAAGGAAGTCAAGTCAACTGATGTAAAACGGTCAACTGAGGAACCTGTCAAGTCGACTGATCCTGTTGTGATATCTCAAACTTTACCAAAACTTTTTGTTGAAGTTAGAGATCATCCTCATGACTTAATAATTGGTGACTCTCACATGGTATTCAGACAAGATCATATATTAATATCTCACACAGCTTTCTTGTCGGATTTTGAACCGAAAAATAAATAAGAAGCATGTGAGAATGAATTTTGAATGAATGCCATGCAAGATGAGTTAAACCAATTTATAAGAAATGATGTATGAGATTTAGTTCCATGAACTCCTGATCATACTATTATTGGTACTAAGTGGGTATTCAAAAATAAGTTAGATTAATCAGGACAAGTTGTTAGGAACAAAGCTAGACTTGTTGCTCAAGGATATAATCAAGAAGAAGGCATAGATTTTGATGAAACATATACTCCTGTTGCTAGATTAGAATCAATTCGTATTTTATTATCTTTTGCTTGTTTTATGAATTTCACACTTTATCAAATGGATGTTAAAAGTGCATTCCTTAATGAGTTTATAAAGGAGGATGTTTATGTTAAACAACCACCAGGTTTTGAGCATAAACAGTTCCCAAACCATGTTTTTAAATTGAAAAAGGGTTTATATGGTCTTAAACAAGCACCTCGTGCTTGGTATGATAGACTGAAGATTTTTCTTTTAGAAATAGGTTTTGCAATAGGTAAAGTAGATACTACTTTATTTATTAGGAGAATTAAGAATGATATTTTAATCATACAAATATATGTTGACGATATAATTTTTGGTTCTACTAATAGCAATCTATGTCAAGAGTTTGCTAACACCATGAAAAACGAGTTTGAGATGAGTCACATGGATGAACGCAATTATTTCCTTGGACTACAAATTAAGCAGTCACAAAATGACATATTCATTAATCAAGGAAAATATGCAAAGGAATTACTCAAACGTTTTAACATGGATAGCACAAGCAGTAAGGCCACACCTATGACTACTACCACTACCCTTGACAAAGATATATTAGGTAAGAGTGTCGATCAGAAACTCTATCGAGGTATGATAGGCTCACTCTTATATATACCTACTAGTAGACCAGATATTATGTTCCGTGTATGTTTGTGTGCTAGATATCAGTCAAGTCCTAAAGAATCTCATTTGAAAGCTGTGAAACGAATTTTGAGATATATTAAAGGCACATCTGATTATGGTTTATTCTATCCACGCACCGATAATTTTTAACTTTTGTCGTATAGTGATGCTGATTTTGCCGACAGTAAAACTGACCACAAGAGCACTAGTGGGACATGTTACTTTTTGGGACATTCACTAGTCTCTTGGTGCAGTAAGAAGCAAAATTCGGTATCCCTATCTACTATAGAAGCTGAATATATCGCTGCAAGTTTGGCTTGTGCCCAAATTTTGTGGATGAAACAAACCCTATTAGATTATGGTATTTCTTTGAAAGACCTTCAATAATGTGTGATAATACCAGTGCCATTAACTTATCTAAAAATCCGGTTCAACATTCACGTACAAAACATATTGATATTCGACATCATTTTCTACGTGATCATGTTTTAAAAGGAGACATTTCTTTAAACTTTATCTCTACTGATAAACAAGTAGCTGATATCTTTACCAAACCCCTTAAAGAATACACCTTTATAACTTTAAGAAGAGAACTAGGGATCTGTTGAATTTCTTGATATTTGTTGAATTTTCTTTTTGTAAATCGACTTACACATATTGTTCAGTCGACTTGCACATATTGTCTTCTCTAATTTTTTCTTCTCTAGACAGTCGACTGAGATGTTCAGCCAGTCGACTGACCAGTTGTGATAATTATATATGGATTTCTTTTGTTGATAATTAATTTTGTTTGTGTGTTATTTTGTTTAACCATTCGACTGACTCAGTTGTTATGAATTAATTTTGTTTGTGTGTTATTTTGTTTAAGTGAAATATTCTTTCTTCCCATTTTTTGTCTTTTTTGTTGATGACAAAGGGGGAGAGAACTCTAGTATTAATCTCTATTGTTAATTTTATTAATCTCTATTGTTAATTTTTGTGATAATTTATGCATGCCTCTAGTTTTGTGAAAATATATGCATGATGTAATTTTGATAGGGAGAGCATATGAATGCTTGTATTTTTCTATCTTCTTTTATTTCAGCTATTGTGTTGTCATCATCAAAAAAGGGAAGAATGTTGATTCTTGATTTTGATGATTACAACACAATGCAAAATGTGTCTGTGCTATACTGTATATAATTGCAGGTTGTATCCAAAGTCATCATATATGATACACAAATACCTCAAAACTAATTGATCAAGCAAGTCACAATATTCTAAAGCTGAACAAATGATCAAGCACAGCTCCAGAGAAAGACAAAGGCTAAAAGCTTCACTCAAGATTCAAGACTCAAGTCAAGACCAAAGCTTCTATGTTATCTATTTGTGTGTCTTGTAAACAATATAATTCCTTCTTTAATTAAGTCTTAGAATGATGTACAACCTTGTCACACACACATACACTCACTTATAACTTTTTATAACTGTGTGTTTACAAATCCAAAGGTCGAAACAACTTGAACTAGATCAACTGTTGAGTACCAGTCGACTGCTCTTTAGAACCAGTCGACTGAGTCTGTACAAAACTGCCTGATCTTATTCAAACTCTGATCAGTCGACTCATAGAGGAAACCCAGTCGACTGTTCAAGTGATTTCGACGGTTTTCTGATTTCAAAAGCTGTTTTTTCTAATTTAAAACTTTTATCCGTTATTTATTCGTTGTTTAAACGGTTATGAGTAACTGCTTTTAACGACCAGGGATTCTAGTATATAAATATAGCCTAAGAATCACCTTTAAAAAAATACCAAGCATGTTTTTGAGAAAAATCTAAGTATCGTGCATTCAAGAGAAAAGCTTTCAAAACTCACTTAAGTCTTGGTTCTCTGTCTTCAGTCCAGCATAACATTGAATTCGTTTTGGACTGAATTTAGAAGTCAACCATTTAACCACGTACAATATCACAATCACAACAAGGCTATAGGTTGATTATAAACAATTTTATTGTTTTTTTCTTTTTCCTCTCGGTTGGAGAGTAGGACTCTAGGGTGTAGAGTCAGGTTTGTCACTCTTGGTAGAAGAGTGGGTTGCTTTTTCTAGTTGAGAGAAAGGACTACGGGTTGGACAAGGTTGTTGTCTAAACGCCGTAGGGTATTCTTGTAATCTTTTTCAAGAATAGTGGAAAATCTCAAATGGGTTGCTTGGGGACTAGATCTAGGTCGGAAGGACCGAACCAGGATACATCGTGTGCACTCTGTAGTTGTATCTCTGTACTTGCATTTCAATTCTCTCAGTTTATATTTTTACTGTGAAACTTGTCTGGACAGTCGACTGTGTACTCCTATAAGTCGACTGGTCAGACTCGTACTGCTCTGAGTTATTTGTGTGACAAGTCGACTGTCTCATCTCTAAGTCGACTTCTCAGACTTCTTAAAAAAACTTTTCTTTTGTCACTTCAGTCGACTGGTTTATCCCTTCAAGTCGACTGAACAGAAGAAATTCTCAATTCCGCTTTTTAAATTTTTATAAAACACTATTCACCCCCCCTCTAGTGTTTCTTGCCTTACCTACAGGATCCAACAGGGTCGACTGTGCATGGAAGAAGTGGGGAGAGGGAGTGGGGTAGTGGATTAATAAATGGGTAATTAGTTAATATAGCCACCTTTAATTTCCATACTAATACCCTAGGCTCTAAACTATTCAACATACACTAAAATAAATCAAGAAGAAACCAAACAGAGGGTGCTCGGGTTGCATTGTTGTGCTTTTCGGTGGAGGATTTCTTGGGTGATTTTTGTGGACTTTTGGAGCTTTTGTGAAGGGGATTGATACTAGTACACTCTCTAATAGGTCAGTGTCTCTACTTCATTTATAATTGTGTTTTAAATGCCTGTTTAGGAGATTCATATTAGAATTTTAGATGTGATTGAATTGTTTTACCTTTAATTCTTTTTGTGTGATGCATATTGTATGGATATCTAGAAATATAGTAATTGATGATTGTGAAAAATGCATGTTAAATAGAAATTTTCAATATAGAATTTATGTGTAGTTGAACTTCAAGTTGTGTTAATTCTCATATGTGGTGTCATGCAAATTTTAGTATCATATGCGTAGATTTGGTAAATGGATTGTAAATAAAATTGAGTTGTGTTTGATTTGAGTAGACTATAATTTTGGAGAATCTCCCCATCATGTTAAATAACTTTTGAAAAGAAAAGGATATGTGTGTGTGTGCGCGCGCGCTTGTAGAGTAGCGTTCATAATTTATAAAAGACATATGGTGTATGATTGTTCTCATAATTGCTATCTACATTTTATTTTGTATAGAATCACTTTCTTATAAGAAAAATCATTAGGAATTCGTTACTGGAATTTTTGAATTTTGTGTTATAAACAAATAAATTTGATACAATTAATAGAGATTGATTTGAATGTATATATTTTTAAAGGGAGGAATGAACCGAGAGTGGGTTCTTAAAGTTTCTAACTCCTATATAGTCAGAATTGATGTTTGTCTTTGTGGTTAGCGCGTGCGCGCTGTGCCTATACGCTACCACGTGTGGGGGGTCTTTGTGGTTGCCGGTTCGAATGGAGTTGGATTTGTTTATTTCAAAACATTTTTTTAGGTCAGAAACAGTGAGTAGTTGAGTATTTAAACACTTAGAGCACTATATAACTGTGAACTGAGTTGGCTTAGTGGTTGGGCGTTTGGTTTGCTGTCTGTTGGCGCTGGTTCGAACCAGGGCGGGGTGCAGTTGAGTTTAAAACATATTTTTTTGTGATTTTGAGTATTTTTTAATGGAAAACTTCATGAAAAATTCATAAAACATTATTACAAACTATGCCGATAACTATGCCTTATTCAAACTCTAGAACTCACACTGTAATTTATGGAACTTAACCACGAACTATGTTTCCCAAGAACAGTCTAATCATTTTCTAATTAGAGTCTACAAATCACCCAAGAATTTATAGTTCAAGTTATATACTAGACTACACTAATTCCGATAATATCCATTCTATCTACTTTTATGCATTCCGCAAAATCTTGCACGACTTGTGGTCTCACAACCTATTGACATCAAACTAATATTCGATTTGGATCTATTACACTAACTCAACTTATTGTTACAAGTTGACATCCCACCTAGTGTAACACCCCGCAAAATTTAAATGACAATTTTGCCCTCGGGTGTTACGCACGTGCATTTTGTACTGTTATTGACTATATCCATAACGCATTTTGATATGTATTTTGAATTTTGATTATTTATGCAATCCCGTATTCTTAAAATCGCAATGAGACAACTCAATTGCTAAATTTCAATCTTGGAGTTTTTACGTGCTTTTACGTATTATCGATGCACGTGTCGATTTCGGGTATTCCACCGCTACGTGCAAAGTTTTCAATGGATTTCAATTATTTATCTTTATAAACATATTTGAATTTATTTTGTAAACGAAAATTCAATTTTTGACTATCTTTATTAAAATAAATTTTTACGTGCAATACACGTGTTTTCTGTATGTTTGAGTATATCATAGAAAATGTATATTAAATATACTTTATGTTGCTTTCCAATTAATTATGAATTTTTTTCGGTTGACAAAATCGATTTTTGTATTTTTGAGATTTTACGGGCAACGCACATGTTTTGGTGCACGTGTTTAAGCGCGGTTTTCCTTCAAAATAAATTTTCATGAAATTGGGAGTGTCTATTTTTATAGTGCATGAAAAGTATAATTTTTAAGTTAATTTTATATATTTATTACATATATAGATAATTATTTTAAAAGGGTTAAATAAATAAATTGTTTTTGTACACAAAGCACGTGCACGTGCACACATGCGATATGCACACAATTTTTGGGGACCGGGCTGATTAGAGAGGAGGGAAATTCTGGAGTTTCGATTTTGAAAATAGGAGGGAAAGCAAATTTTAATCATGGGGTAGTGGTGTTCATGTGGAGGTAGTTATACTAACTACCCTACTACTCTCTTATAAAAGTACCCCCTTAGTCTCTCATTCTCTCATCTCTTCTCCTCCCTCTCTCTTGCCAATCCGAAAGCAACCATCAAACCAGCAAAGCTCTGTCCATTCTCCACCTAAATCACCATTCCACTTGCCTATATACATATACTAATGGATATATATGTACATACATAGTATGCGTACATGAAAGAAGATGAGAGTTTGTCCTTGTTATTGCCGAATGGAGTGGGGATGGAGATGCTCTTGATGGATGCTTGCCGAAATGGGGATGAAGTGTGGGGCTAGCTTTGGTGCACGGATTTCGAGGAGGTTGCAATTGGAGCTTTCTTTGGGAGCTTCTAATTTTAGGAGTTCATTTGGGTAACAAATCTTCAATTTAGGTGGGTGTTTCTTAAATGCTTTCTAATTTAGGAGTAGAAAATGCATGATAGATGATATATGTTTCATTTGAAATTGAATTGGTATGATGAGATTACATGCTAGTTGTTGTAGAGTTTAATGGCTAAATTCTAATTAATGCGATTGATGTGAATTGTTAAATAGGTTATGATGATTGTTCGAATATTTGCATGTAAGAATGTGTGCCATTTGGCAAGTTTTGATTGCATGATGCATGGTTGAAATAGTATTTAAAATGATGCAAATATGTATAAAAGAATTGTTTATTGTCAATGTGGCAAAGAAGTGCAGTTCTAAAATACCTATTTTGTAAGTATAGAGATTTTATAAAGCGATTTTGATAAAAGGCACAGTTTATTTGGAAAGTTGATTGGAAAACATGTTTTTGATACAATTGTAAAGATTTCATTGAAAAATGAGAAACTTGTTATTTGAGAACATATACGATATTGTTTTTAAAAGGAATATATTCTGGAAATGATCTATATTTTTATATGGAAGTATAAATCAATTAAAGGGTTGAAAAATATATGCAAAGATGAAATTGGTGAAGTTGACAGTCGACTGGATACCTTCCACAGTCGACTGTCAAGTATAAGAAGTTGGGTTTTCGTCGGCAGGACAGTCGACTGATTACTTTCACAGTCGACTGTTGCTGTACTGAATTTTGATGTTGAGTTTTTCAAAGTATTCGCGGAACAGTCGACTGATTCCTGGTCGACAGTCGACTGAACCGATTGTATTATTACTGAAGTTTCAAGTCTCGTAGAGCAGTCGACTGTCTGCTTTCACAGTCGACTGGATCGAGCTGACTGTTGTTTTTGATGTTCAAAGTACTCACGAAATAGTCGACTGATACTGCCACCAGTCGATTGAGCCGAACTGTTTTTTGGTTCTTGAGTTTGAAATTGATTTTGACAAATGAAAGTTAAATAAATTGAATACGAGATTTTATGATTATTAAGATTTGATTGAGTTTTATTGTGGAATGCACACAAGGTTATGAAAGATGAAATTGACAAAGAAATCAAATTGAAATGGGCCTCATGTTATGAGATTATAAAAGAAATGTTTTGAGAAAGAGTTTGTGAACAAAAGAAATGAAAATGTTATTGGAGATTGATTATGAAATATTGTTGATCTCTAGAAAGAGATAGTTGTTGGAATCTAGAGGCTAGGCGAGACCCTAGTGACCGGCAGTTTTATTTATGATTTGAGAGCTAACCGTTGAGGGTTGAGCGTCTCTTGAGAAGTAGCCAGGTAGGCTGACTGTCTCTGTTGTTGATTTAAGTCCGGTAGGGTAAGCTAGCTCTAGGTTTTCTTTTATAACAAACTTTGTAAGGTTGTAATGAAAGTAAGAACAAAACATAAGTACGAGAGCCTCGAGTCTACGATGCGGATGTGATCCACAGAATGCATGCTTGATGAGTCAAGACATGGCGTGGGAAATACTCCAGAATGATCGGGATCTTGGCGACGCTTGTGGAATGTTTGATGACTGCAAGAGGATCGTGTGCCATGAAGGAGGCTGAATTACCGCAGAATGCATGCTTGATGAGTCAAGATATGGCGCGGGATTCCCCTCCAGGTTTTCTGTACACGTGCTTGTAATCATGGAACGTCTATGATACTTACCGACATTACAGAGAGATACATAGTGAAGATGTGATGAAAGTGAGAGAAAACATAAGTATGAGAACTAGAGTTTACGGTGCGGGTGTGTGAGCCGCAGAATGCATGCTTGATGAGTCAAGACATGGAACGGGCACAACTCAGAATGATCGGACTTTAGCCACGCTTGTGGGATGTTTGGTGACTGGAAGAGGATCGTGTTCAGGGAGGAGGCTGAATTACCGCAGAATGCATGCTTGATGAGTCAAGACATGGCGCGGGATTCCCCTCTAGGGTCCAGGACACGTGCTTGTACTCATAGATCATCTAGGATACTCACTGTAATTACAGAAGTAGATTAAGTCATGGCGAGGGATTGAACCCTACAAAAATGAAGAACGATTAAGAGGCTTGCCCTCGGACCTATGTAGTATGGGATGCATAGAATCCGAACAAGTGTGCATTAGTGTCATATAATATAATAATTGCAAAGGACTAAGTGCACCGCACGACACGACATCAACAGGATAGTCCCTTTTGTAGCTTTGTTTGTGATCAAGTTTGTGTTTGCTAAAGTATTTAAGAATCGTTATACTGTTTCCGGCATAGAGAGGATGGCCGTGTATAATATTTCGTCAGTTATAAGCAACTGACGCGCCCACAGTTTTATATGCAGGAATTGGAGTTACATGAAGATATAAAGAGAATTGATGCTGTTGATTACTTAAATGTTAAAGTTGTAACAATTGTACATTCATTATTGTTGTATTTTATTGATTTCCACTGCTTATTGATGTAAAAGACTCTGATGTAATTATTGTTGAAATAAAAGTTTTAAATTCCTTGTAAAATTGTACGAAAGAAGTGAAAAGATCCTGTAGAACATCTCGAATTCAGTGTTTTGGGATTCGGGGCGTTACACCTAGACCCCACACTGGCCTAACCCGGCCTAAACAGAGCTAAAAACTTGAGCCTGATGGCTCCAAACCGTTCTTGATTCAGGCCGAATACGAGTCCATTTGAGTCCCAATTTCGAACACTCTCTTGAATTCATTTATCACCATTCCTTAGCATCTCTTGAACACCAAGAAGCAGGGCTCTAAACAGCTATCCAAAAGAAGTCAAACAACCCCTAAATTACAGCACAGAACGACAGCCCAAAACTCTTGTTTTGGGGTTCTTTTTTTAATCCGAAATGAAAGCTGTTTGAGCCCAAACATAGCACAACACAAACACACATTTAGACAACAAAATAAGCCTTAAAAGAGGATGTTAAAATCCTAAAATAAACAACAACCATCTTAATTTAACTAAATTATCTTATCGAATTTCACATGCAAAATAGTAGGTTCAACGTTCTAGAAAACTACAACTAATTATAAAAAATCACATAAAACCTCACACTTAATGAAAATTTGATTTCTAAGACTCAAAAGAAAGATTAACAAATCTACAAATTCTTAGTTTTGAGTTTCCTCAAAATATTGTGTATAAGAGGTTTAAATGGTCATAAACTAGAAGGTGTACAAATTTTCAGAATCGAGGCAAAACTGTCAATCAATCCTAAGTTCGGCTTTGTTTAAAATAAAAACGATATCCAAACCTCATGAAATTTAATGAAGACATTATAGACATATATGTGATACACATACAAAAATTTCATCTTTAGATTTCATCTAGTTATAGAAAAAATGATTCTCGGAAGTAAGTCCAAAATTCAGGACAGAAATTGTAAAAATGTTTCCATGGTAACCTACTCACTTGATCAATTTCTAATTCCTTCACTACCGTAATCTCACAAAATTAATTGAAAACCAGTTACACATGATTAATCCATTAGTACAATCACATCATACTACTAAGTTATCATAACAACAACAAATCACAAAGCACAAGAAAGAAGATAACACCCACCTTTAATTGCGAATTCGATTGCTTCTACGCTCCAACGAAGCATTCTAACAAAAACTCAAAGAACTTAACATTATGACCAGAACAAAACATACACTATGAACTCCAAAGATATTGTTTCTCATCTCTTGAAGGCCAAACTATGTAGGTATTTATAACCCTAATTATTTACTACTCCATCCAACTTATTTAATCCAACTCCTATCACTATCAATTCCATTAATTTAGTCAAAAGGATTCGACTGTAACTTAATTCCACATCCCCTAATTCCATTATTTCACCATCCAGCCAGGGCCGACCTTGAGTTTACGGGGGCCCGAGGCGAACTCTCGAAATAGGGCCCTCATACAAAATTTATTTTTAAAAAAAATTTGGGAATTTTTTTTGCTAGAATTTTTAAAATCAATATATATGAAGAAATAGATGGAGATTTCAGGATTTGAGAAAAAAAATCTCCATAAAAACCCAATCCCAACTAAAATAAGCCAGCACAAGTACGAATTTTAAAAATTAAAGTCCAAAAAAATAAATTTAGGGGCCCCTAAAAAAATATTACGTGCAAAATATGTATATATAAATATAAAGAAAAAAAGTTTGGGATACACTAAAATTGCGAAAAATTCGGGTGCCAAGGTGGCCGCTTCCTTGGCCTCTATTGGGGGCTCAGCTCTGTATCCAGCAAGAACCATGCATGATAATAAAAAAAAGGACAATTTCATTAAGGCCATTTTTCATGATTCCCATTCACCAATAAACCCAAAAAGTCATAATGTTATACACTAAATAATTACTTGAAAATTCGAGGTATTACACACCATCTCTCAACCAAGGCCTCCACAAGCCGCAAAGATGACTTCTCCATATTAATCCTAAAAAAACAGTGTCAGCCCGCATGATCGATTATTTGCTTCACTAGTGGGACACGGGAGCATCGCTTGTTGTATGTTGTGATTGAACCATTCTAATTTTTCCTAAATGTACAAAATCTATTATAAGAATGCACAGTTTTATACTTGTGCACATGTTGGCGGTTGTCGACTACCCATTTCCACTAGGTTTGATCGCTATAATGTTGTAGAATATACCACAACTCGTAGTGCTAATAGCGGAACTCACACACCAAAAGCAATCGAAACTTTCCAAGATCTAGATGAACCAAGAACAAGCCACCACGATATATGCAAAATCTTACAAGAACACAATCAATATGCAGAGGTAACCAATACTTCTTATTCCCCATGAAATACAACGATTATAAAGAGATTACAACTCTCAATCTATCTCCCTCACCTTTGAAACACTCAGCACAATCTTCTCTTGAAGTTGAACAATGATAATGGCTCACCTCGATCAACACTTGATATGAGTTTCTTAGTCCTAGAGTTCACATCTACTACTATATTTATAGCCCTCAAGTAAACCCTAAAAGATAGACACAAATACAGCTTATTGGGCCTTAAACTCGCCAGCCCAAATAACTTACAACGTCGATGTTGGTCGACCGCACTTTGGGTTGGTCGACCACAACGTGTCAAGTCTACACCCAAAGCATGACCGGTCGACTGCACGATCGACCATTCCCTTCTCTGCTGAACCGTGTACACTTGAAGAACTCCTTTCAGCCAGGACCGGTTGACCACAACCCCAGTCGATCGACTGCAACCCCTCCAGCTTCATTCTTCTACTTGCTGTCTTCGTCTTCTCCTCTTCTTCTCTAACTTCAAGTAATCCGTGCCTACGTATATTTAAGGACACAATCCTAATAATCTCCTACTTGAACCAAATACACAATGCTTTAAAGTTATTATAATCTTTACCTTGCATTATCTCTGTCAATCTCCCACTTTCATAGAAGACCGAATTACTCCCTACTCTCATGAAGAGCACCTCCACCATTCCACCACGTGGAGTGCACCAACCACTCCTCATCACCTTATAAAGGATGTGCTCCACTAATCGCATAGAGCACGAATACTTGAGAAACAACCTTCTGTATTGGATTTCGTGTTACAAGACTCCCCAACTCGTAGAATCTCCATTAACATTGGACATGGTTCAAAGCCTCTCAATGCATCCTCTGCACTAGAAGTCTCTGTGGATGACACCTCCACAAAATTTGCATACTATTCATCCCCTACAGTCTCATTTCGGTTACCATCATCGATATCACCCCGCAAATTGATAAAAATGCTTTCTACCTTACAAGAGCGACTTAAAACTTCGTCTGCCATATCGTAAAGTACCCTCATTATAGCAACGTCTTGCTCTCTAGGATCACTTTCATGGTCAGCAGCTCCCACTAAATTAGTAACCTCCCTTCCATAAGTTGCACCCTACACAACCTACTACTTGATTTCGGCTGAGAGTCAACTACAGGAGAAATGCTGCTCACGTCTCTAAACAAATACCACGTTCCCTCATGCTTCCCTTTTTCAATCACCCTTGGACTTGCAACTATACTCCACTCCCCATTACCAACTGTAGTAAACATACCCTCTTTGTTCAGCCTTCCTATCGAGATAATATTTTACTTCAAGTCTGGAACATACCTTGTCTCCCGCACGACAACACTCTGATTATCATTGGCTTTCACGCAAACAATACTAACCCCTCGTACATGACACATCGTTTTCCATGATCGTATCTCCAAAAGAACAGTCCTTGTAGTCATCAAACATCTCACTCCTCGGAGTGTAATGAAAACAAGCTCCCGAATCAATGCACCAATCTCGCGTGCCCAACTCCTCCCTTGCTGATAAGCATAGATCTTCAATTTTATCGGACACCACATTGACTTCCTTTGATTTGACTTCCTTCGATTTCTCCTACTTCCTCTTTATATAGGCCTTACAACTGCACATCATGTGATCCCTCTTGTAACAATACCAACACTCAGGTCCATGTTCCCCATCATTGTCATCAAACCCACTCTCAGATGAATTACTCTGATCCTTTTTCTTCGACTGCGCTTAGATCTCCCACGTCTCTTCTCAACTGTTATTGTGGAATCTCTAGAAGATGATGATAAAAATCCTCCATTTCCCACCCTTCTCACATCCTCGTTCAGAATGCTACTCACCACATCCTGTAGAGTAGTCGAATCTGTTATAGTGCATGTAATTTTCTGTTTCACCATACCATAACTATCGGACAAAGTAGATACAAGTAACAATGACTGTCTCCAATCTAAAAATTTTAAACCTGCAGCTTCTGTCTGATTATAAACCATATAATAATTATTCACGTGTTCTGCTACTGAACCCCCTTCCCTCAACTTCATATTAACCAATTTCTTCAAATGAAGAATTTGATTAGATGCTGATGGTTTCTCATACACATCGTGAGAATCTCTATAGCCTCATTTGTGGTCTTTACCTTCGAGATATGAACTAATGCCTTCCTACTCAGTTTCAACCGAATCTGCTATAGCGCCTTCTGATCCAAACAATTCCACTCCACCAAGACTTTTGCATCCTTGTCTCCACCTTCCGGCTTCTCATCAAACAACGAACCATCTAGATCTTTCTGACGAAGATACACTATCATCTGAATCTTCCACATCGCGAATTCACTCCCATCAAACCTTTCGATCTTCGACTTGTTGTCATCCATCCCGAACCTAGTGCTCTTATACCACTTGTTGCATAATCTACCACAACTCTTAGTGCTAATAGTGGAACTCACACACCACAAGAAATAGAAACTTTCCAAGAACTAGATAAACCAAGAACAAGCCACCATGATATATGCAAGATCTCATAAGAATACAATCAACATGCTGAGATAACAAATACTTCTTATTCTCCAAGAAATACAAAGATTACAGAGACATTAAAACTCGCATTCTCTCTCCTTCACCTTTGAAACACTTGGCACAATCTACTCTTGAAGTTGAACAATGATAACTGCTCACCTCGATCAACACTTGATATGAGTTGCTTAGCCCTAGAGTTCACATCTATTGCTATATTTATAGCTCTCAAGTAAACCCTAAAAGATAAACAAAAATACAACTTATTGGACATTAAATTCGTCAGCCTAAATAACACATGGTGTCGATGTCGGTCGACCGCACTTTGGGTTAGTCAACCACAACATGTCAAGTCTACACCTGAAGCATGACTGGTCGACCGTACCCTTCTCTGTTGAACCATGTACACTCGAAGAACTCGTTTCAGCTAGGACCGATCGACCGCACTCCCGATCGGTCGATCACAACCCCTCCAACTTCATTTTTCTACTTACTACTGTAATCACTTGTTGTCTTCGTCTTTTCCTCTTCTTCTCCAACTTTAAGTACTCTGTGCCTACGTGTATTTGAGGCCACAATCCTAACATATAATCCATGCTTGGAGTATCCACTTTGGTTTCCATCCTTGTCTCGAATTAATCAGACTTGGCTTACCGGTTTGATTTTATCCTACCAATAAATATTCAGATCGACGTGAATGTTTGGGGTGGGAGTGAAGAGAAATCAGTGAAAGGAGGGAAAGGAGAAGTTAGTAGTGAGAGGAGTCTGAAGGAGGAATGAGTGATATTTTTTAAGAGAAGAAACATGAAGTCGGATATAAATAGCATGGGAGGGATTTGCCCTTATTTTTTAGGAAACGAAACATGATATCTCGTCCCGGGAATTTATTCTATTTTTAATTCAAAAAAGTGTCGGATGTAAGATAATCTTCCATCCGATACTTTTCTTTAAAAAAACAAAACCAAACAAAGACGGGTGTAAGATCATCTTCCATCCGTTATTTTTTAAAATTTAAAAATGCTAAATTTTGGCTTTGGCGACTGCAACAAACACCTCCATTTGCTACATGTCAAATGCCAAATACTCAAATTTTGGCTTTCACAACTACAGATGCTCTTAGGCACCTCAGATAGTATTTGCCAACTCATGGATTAGTTGGATAAAACAAATACTGCATCTTGATAACAAGCGGTACATACAAATGAAAAATAAATAATACATATGCACTGAAGAAAATCCATCTGACAGAAATAAGATACATTTGATAGATAAGAGCATCTCCAAGGGCACTAGCCAAAATGCCCAAATTGTCATTTTGCCTAGTGAATTTGGCTAGCTATTGTGTTTAATCTCCAACCATGCTAGCCAAATTTTCTAGCTATCCAATATTTTATTATTTTCCAAATAAAAAATATTATATAATTTTTGAAATCAAATTTCTTTTAAGGATCTCTTCATATTTTACCGATGTTCATATTTGAAATCAAAAAAAAATTTCGTTGTGATTGCTGCCTCAATGGAATTTCAAATTCACTGGGGACTTCAGATGACAACACGAGATTAATTGAAATTTGACCATTTTGATAATAATCCTCATTTATAAATTGATCTTCAGTGTCTGACTCACTTAAAATATCTGTGTAATAGTTATTTTCTGAAGTATTCATCTGCACATATAAAATATCTTTAAACATAGGCCCTAAATTATATATTAATACTACAAAACAAAAGAACTAAATTAGAACAAATATATAGTATACAAATTAAATTACAATTTAATTCAAACCTAGCCCATGTTAATATAACTCAAATTAACTAAACATACCCCACTACCTATCAAAACCCAAACTAGCCCACTACTATTTAAGTTAATTAAACCCAACCCAACCCACTACCCATTTAATTTAATTAAACCCCAACCAACCATCCCGTTAACCCAAACCAACCAAATTTTATAAAGCAAAACCTTCTCAAAACATCTCCAAGCTTTTGAAGAAGATGAACAAGACGGGAAGCAGGAAATCGGGAGGAACGCAATGGGTTCGAGTGCAGCAGCGAGCTTTTGAAGGCCGGAATGCACAGTGAAGAGATCAATTTTTCCAGGTATTGAAGCAATTTTTTTAGAACAAATCTATAGAATAAAGTTGAAGTAATGGTGCTAGTCTGCAATTCGTGATGTTTTTTAGAAGGTAAAATACATCCGTTGAGATTCTCGTCGTTGGCTAATTTTTTCCCAATTTTTAAATTTTGCCAAGCCCCCTTCTCCCTCTCCATTTTGCCTAGTTCACGATCGGCAAAATAGTGAGCCAATTTGGCTAGCCGTTGGAGAGCCAAATTGGAGGTTGCTATCCAAAATTGCCGATACCTAGTGAATTTAAAGAGCCCTTGGAGATGCTCTAAGAAGCATATTTTAAAGAAGACCTCAGAAATATTATATCTGTATCATTATCCAATTGTATTGTTTTATATATATATATATATATATATATATATATATATATATATATAGGAAAAGGCTCCGTTGCACACTACATTGGTGCTCACGGCGTGAACACTACTAGTTCGGGCGTTCAAATCGAAAATCCGAACCGTTCACATTGATCTACACATCTAAATTAGTCTAAATATGTAAAATCAAATCATTTGAAATTCATTTGCCCATCCATCACGCGACTATAAAAACAATGAATTTCAGCCATACAATTTTGTAACACTTCAATGAATGGGCAAATGAATTTCAAATGATTTGATTTTACATATTTAGACTAATTTAGATGTGTAGATCAATGTGAACGGTTCGGATTTTCGATTTGAACGCCCGAACTAGTAGTGTTCACGCCGTGAGCATCAATAGTAGTGTGCAACGGAGCCTTTTCCTATATATATATATATATATATATATATATATATATATATATATATATATATTTATACTCCTTACTGCAGTATTTATAACCCAAACTCGAAAGTGGGAAATACTGCAGTAGAGTGGGAAATACTACAGTAAGGAGTATAAATATATATATATATATATATATATATATATATATATATATATATATATATATATATAACCCAAACTCGAAAGTGGGAAATACTGCAGTAAGGAGTATAAATGTATAAAACTTTTATTGATTAAAAGTGAAGTGATACATAGTATCATTGCAAAAGCACTTCTGAGAACTTTTCAATCAATCACCAAGTGAATTAAGCTTTTATTAAGTTGAAATCAATCAAATACAAGAACTACGGTTTTGGGAAAGGGAAGAATTAGGGAAGAACAAGGAGACAGAGAAAACAATGTTTAGGATCAAGAATAGGAATCAAAATATCTTTGCTAACTTTCTATTACAATTCATTCAATATTTATACTATATACCCGCTCATTAACATGCACTAGTTTATTTACAGCTGTCTCATTTCTTTCCCGCCCTTTAACTTCTTTTTCAAAATACCACGTGCACCACACACCAATTCATAATCCTTCATATGCTTTGCTTCGCGCCTGGGACTTGAGCTTACTCCAGTCTCGCGCTCACCTATGCATGTAACAATTCCATCCCCTTCAGAATGAACCTGTACCACCAGGTTCAAATCAGGAAAAGAAGTCGCTATCATCGCAACATCCTCCCATGTTGCATCTTCAACCAGTAAGTGTTCCCACTGTACAAGTATCTCTTCAACTAAGCCCTTCCCTCCTTTGATCCAACGACGACCTACCACTTCCTTAGGCTGAAAAGTTAGCTATTGCATATCATTGCCTTCAGGTAACTGAGTAATACCTGTATGTTCTCCCATACATTTTTTTTAGCAAAGAGACATGAAAAATAAGGTGTATGCGAGATTGCTCTGGCAACTTAAGTTTATAAGCTACTTGTCCTATCTTTTTCAATACCTTAGACCAAAATAGCACTTGGTTAGCTATTGAAAACTCATCCTCACCACTGACTGCTGCCTGTATGGCTGTAATTTCACATATACCCAATCTCCCCCTTCAAAACTCTTGTTACTTCTCTTTGAGTCTGAATGATTCTTCTTTCGTACCTGTGTATGAAACAAGCTTTGTTTCAGCTTAACCAAAACTTCCTTTCTATGTTGTAACATAGAGTCCACTTCAAAATTAGTAGCATTTTCTCCAGTATAATCTAGTACACATGGAGGTTGTCTACCATACACAATCTCAAAAGGAGTTATGCATGTCGATGAGTGAGAGTTTGAATTATACCAAAACTCCGCCCATGGCAAGAAAGCACACCACTCTTGAGGCTCTACACTAACAAATATCCTCAAATAATGTTCGAAACTTCTGTTAACCACCTCAGTCTGACCGTCGGTTTGGGGGTCGTAGGTTGTACTAATTTTCAAAGTGGTTCCTTGCAAACGAAATAATTCTTGCCAAAAGTTACTCACAAAGATTGGATCTCTATCGAACACAATTGATTTTGGCAAGCCATGCAATTTAATTATTTGATTTGTAATCACATCAACAATTTTAGTAGCATTGAACTTGGGAGGCAATGCAATAAAGTGTGCATACTTACTTAATCGATCAACCACCACCATAATTGCAGTTTTCCCCTGAGAACTGGGTAGACCCGTTATAAAGTCCATAGAAATATCATCCCATATCTGATTTGGCACTGGTAATGGTTGTAGAAGACCTCCAGGCTTTTGTGTATTATACTTAGTTTCCTGACAAGCCTTACATTGCTTCACAAAATTCTGCACATTCTTTTTCATATTTTGCCAATAAAAAGAAGACTTTAATCTTGCCAAAATCTTATCCACACCTGAATGCCCAGCTACATGACTTGAGTGCATTTCAGTATATCAGTATATAAAGACTACCTCTACAATTCTATTCTTGTACCATAACAAACCATCTCTCACTGCATATCTGGGCATCAACTAAGTAGAATTGCTAAGTAGAGCATTGTAATGAGAATCCCTTTGTTTTTCTTCCCTAATCTTTCCCATTATCAAAAAAGTAGGACTTCAAACTGCTCACATTAAATGAAGATTCAACTAAGAATCCTCCTAAGGTGTTCTAGACAGAGCATCAGCTGCAAGACTCTTTTTTCCATCTTTATACACTATTTTAAAATCATACCCTGCAAGTTTGTGAACCCACTTCTGTTGCTCAGGTGTTTGAATTACCTGATTGATTAAGTGGTGCAAACTTTAATGATCAGTGTAGGAAATAAACTACTTCCCCAATGGATAATGCCTCCATTTTTTAACAGCCTCCGTAAGCGCAAACATGACGAATTTTCCATCTCCAGGGGAAAACACTGCTATCTCCTATCAAATAAATTCCTAATTCTCCTTCTGAACATATGTTGATGCAGCCTGCATGCGTGGTACCATTTTCTTATGAAAGAAAGCAATTTTGTGTTGATTTTGTTGAAGCATAGCTCCAATTCCAACCCCTGAGGCATCTGTCCCAATATCAATTGACTTAGAAAAATCAAGAAGGGCTAACACTGGAGGATTTTGCATAGTTAATATGAGACCCTTCAAGGCAGTATCAGCTGTATCAGTCCATGCAAAACAATCTTTCTTCAATAGATTTGTTAAAGGATCTGCAATTGATGCATAGCCCTTTATAAACCTCCAATAATATCCAGTTAATCCTAAGAAAGCTTTGAATTGCTTTAAATTCTTAGGAATAGGCCAGCCACTAATTGCTGCTAATTTCTTTTGATCAGCTTTAATTCCCTCGGCAGATACAATATGGCCTAGAT
Organism: Hemerocallis citrina; assembly: GCA_017893485.1. Taxonomy (NCBI): domain Eukaryota; kingdom Viridiplantae; phylum Streptophyta; class Magnoliopsida; order Asparagales; family Asphodelaceae; genus Hemerocallis; species Hemerocallis citrina. The sequence goes on from CM030358.1 coordinate 126,157,412, forward strand.
ACTCTATTGAATTCTTCCCAAATTCAAATTTTGCTTTCTTCACAAAAAAGAAAATTTTCTCCAAGATTCTTAGCACCACCTTCAGATGCTGCAAATGCTCCTTCATATCCCCATTATACACCAATATATCGTCAAAAAATCCCAAACATTTCCTCAAATATGGTTTAAATATGGACTTCATGGCTGCTTGGAAAGTGGTTGGGGCATTAGTAAGCCCAAATGGCATAACCAAAAATTTGTAGTGACCCTCATGGATTCTAAAAGCAGTATTCTCTACATCTTGAACCTGCACCCTGATATGATGATATCCTGCCCGAAGATCAAGCTTAGAAAACACATGTGCACCCTTCAACTCATAAAACAATTCATCTGCCATTGGAATTGGGTATTTATCCCTAATAGTAATCGCATTCAAGGATCTATAGTCCACACAAAATCTCCATGTATCATCTTTCTATTTCACTAGTAATACTAGAGAAGAGAATGGGCTAATGCTTCATCTGATAATTCCATCATATAACATCTTGTATACTTGCTTCTCATTCTCCTCTTTTTGAAAATGAGGGTACCTATAAGGTCATACATTTGTAGGTTTGGCACTATGTTGCAAATTGAGAGGATGATCAAATTCCGTGGATGGTGGGAGTTCAATTGGTTCTGCAAAGACTGATGCAAATTGATTTAACACTTCTTCCAGTTGCTCTGGCAACTCACTTTGCCTATGGTCTTCATTAAGTACCAAGTGGAAATACTGATTGATACTATCCGTATGCACCTTTTTCCTCAAAGATTTTAACTGAATTGGGGATGGCAACGGAGACCCCCCCCCCCCAAAGTAAGAACCTTTCCAATCCATGAGTGAATGATAGTCATTTCGCTATACCGGTTACTACCTTTCCCAACAGCCTTAACCATTGTACCCTAACACCACATCGGCACCATGAAGTGGAAGGATGTAAAAATCAATAGCAAATGAAACCTGTTGTAGCATAATAGGCAAAGCTACACATTTCCCTTCACACAACAATGTTTCTCCATTACCCACAACCACTTAAACTCCTGACAGGGTACCACTGGCAAATTCAGGTATCTCACTATCCTTTCTTGGATGAAGTTATGTGCACTACCCTATAAAAACTTGCACTGGTTGACCATTGATAGAGCCATGTATACGCAATGTTCTCAAAGAAACTTGTCCTGCTAATACTTGGAAAGATATCTCGGGAGCTTAATCAGTGAAATTTTCACATTGTTCCGTAGCTGCAATCATGTCACCCAATTCTTCTTCCACATCTACCATCAGCAACATAAAAAATGGTCGTTTACACTTATGTCCTGGAACATATCTTTCATCACAGTTAAAACATAATCCCTTCTCCTTTCTTAATGCCCACTCATCAAGTGGAATTTTCTTAATAAAGGGTTTCCTCGCCATACCTGGTTGGTTATTAGTAGTAATGGTACTAGGTGAGGGAGATGTGGTAGGAGTTGGTAGCAGTGGAGGTAATGTACTGGGATTTGGCACCCTTGGTGGCTTATAAGACAAATTTCTCCCCCTAACAGATCGCTCTTCCAAGTAATTTTCTTCTTGTAGCTTCGCTAAACCAATAGCATCAGATAGGCTCTGAGGTTTATGAGCTAACACAATTCTCTTAATTTCTAGTTTGAGGCATGAGATGAAACAACTGAGAATCAAGTTATCACCTAATCCCCTTGTTTTATTCACCAAAATTTCAAACTGCTCCAAGTACTCTACTAGAAAAGGTGATTGACTCAATTTAAAAAGCATTCTCGCATAATCAACATAAGCTAATGGATCACATCTTGTATCCAACTCACGCTCAAAAGCTTCCCAGTTAACAAAATTCCCATTACGAAATTTGTATTGAAACAACGCTATAGCTTTATCATCCATATGAAATGAAACTATGATTAATTTCTGATCTTCAGGGGTTTTGTGATCATCAAAAAAATTGATTAGCTTTGAATAACCACCCCGTTGGATTAGTCCCTAAAACCTGGAAAATCCAACCTAAGATTGCGAATAAGAATCTCAGTACTAGGAAAAGAAGAGTTTCTTACAGTGATCTGAGGTTCAGGCCCCGTTACATATCCAATCTGATACTGTTGATCAATCTTCATCAAGAATCGTCAATTTGTGAACCAAATCTGAGATTGATGTCTCTACGTTTTGTAGCTGTTCACAGTGATGCTTCCCTAACTCTAAAAATCCAACGACTGCTTCATCAACCGAAGTTCTCCATCAAGTCGCCTCATCAATCGACCGTCGACCATCCACCAACCACCGTCCACCGTCCACCATGGACTGATGTCAAATCGATGAAAATACAAATTGATATGATATTATCCTTGCAAAAGCATTTCTGAGAACTTTTCAATCAATCGCGAAGTGAATTAAGCTTTTATTAAGTTGAAATCAATCAAATACAAGAACTAGGGTTTTGGAAAAGGGAAGAATTGGGGAAGAACAAAGAGACGGAGAAAAGAATATTTAGGATCAAGAATAGGAGTCAAAATATCTTCGCTAACTTTCTATTACAATTCATTCAATATTTATACTCTATAGCCGCTCATTAACATCCACTAGTTTATTTACAACTGTCTCATTTCTTTCCCGCCCATTAACTTCTTATTCAAATACCATGTGCACCATGCACCAATTCATAATCCTTCAGATACTTTGGTTGCTTCCCTTCATACCTGGGTCTTGAGCTTACTCCAGTCTCGCGCTCGCCTATGCCTGTAACAAGAATTTTTAGACCATACAGTTGTAGCTCTGGCTCGAATGGTAAAAAGAAATCAAAACTAGCATTACAACACAATGTGCCTAAAGCAGCGCTTTTTTTTCCTACCCCGACCGTTTTAAACACCGGGGTAGACCTTACCGGGGTTTTTGAAAACATCGGTACAAGTGCCGAGGTAGCGCGTGTCGCGATAGCCATGGGGTCTATACCGGCATTTTTCCCAAACAACGGTATAGCTCCTCATCAACCCTGGCGATTGGTAAGTCCATTTTTGTTTCCCTTTTTTTAAAAAATAATAGCTATCCGGATGTTTTTTTTCCGAACACCGGTATAGCTCCTCATCAACCCTGGAACACCGGTGTAGGTCCATTTTTGTTTCCCTTTTCTTTAAAAAAAATAGCTATCCCGGCGTTTGTGAAAATGTCGGTATAGCCTTTTTAAAAAATGGGTCAATTTACATACACACAAATAAATATTAGGAGATTATAACACATCATATCAGAAGATGTAGTATACAAAAGATCAATATATTTAATATACCCAACCAAGTTTACATTAGTATCAAGTTGCAGGAATACAAATACATGATTCAAATATTGTCATTAAAAAAATAATAAAATTTGGTATTGAGATCCACCTAATCATCTCTAGCTCTTGCCCTCTACTTCTCTAGGTGACTTTGTGCTTCATCTCATTCCAAACTATTAAAATTGATATCTTTCTTGAAGTTCATATCCATTTGCTGATTTAGTGCTCATTGCAGGTACCTACTAAGATCATATAACAAAGAAAATATATTTTCTCAGTTTTTAGGAATAATTAAAAGCATACTGAAGCTATGTATATTACAGGAAACTAGTGGTAATTACCTATAGTTACTACAGTTCCCGAAGCACTTTTTGTATGATCATGTCAAAATAATTTTGCTTTCTCCTACAGGAAAAGTCCATAGATATTACTCATAATTTGATGAATAACTGATGTGATATAGTATGCAAACATAAATTTAGGAACAAAAATAAATTATATTATTAATTAAAAGCATTTCAACTCTAACAAAGAATTGTAGAATCTATCTAGAAATTTCTCCGTATATCAATAAATATAATGACGACAGAATTTAGCTTTAATCATCTTTTTTTTTTGTGTTAAATTATTTTGAAAGTCAAAACTTACAGGAAAAGAAAGTGCAAAGAGCACAGAGGTTGTGAGAACACCTGAGGAACAAACTCGTACATACCTCCACCACAAGAAGAACAAACCAAGCTGTCGTCATGGTGGCTTTTTTTAATTATCGGGTAAATATTGTGGAGTACCAAGCTTTTAACCCAGTGATCCAAACCAAACTACCAATTATAACTGATTTGTTAATAAGGCAACTCAACTAATATGCATCCAAAAGTCATAAAACATAATACGAAAATAAGACTCAAACATCATTTTAGTTTCCTTTTCATCGTGTTAAGATAAATCAGAGAGATGAAAACAATACTGAATATTAAATTGAGTTCAACCAAGTACAATACCACCTATATATAGGAGGAAAACAAATATCAAAACAACTATACAACCAATATGGGACTATAATAATATCTAACACCTCTACTCAAGATGGGTCAAACAGTGTGAGTTTGCCTACTAAGTATCGAAATTTCTTAACAGTATGAGATTTGGTGAAGAAATCTGCTGTAACCCCTATTTTTTCAAAAATATATTTTTGTGTATTTTCTGTATTTTAAAAATATTCTCAAATTATTTTTCCGGTTTTCAAATTCTTTTGTCAAATGTATGGTTGGATCTCATATTAAAATTTATTTTCGATCAAAAATTGTATTTGTAACTATTTTGTATGATTTTATATTTTAATACAAATCTGACTATTATTATTATTACTGTTATTTTATTTTTATTATTATTATTAAATTCTACTGTTAGTATTATTATTTTTATTGTTATTACATTTTGATTGTATATTAAAAATCCTACTGTATTGGCTAGTATTTGAGTATTAACTCAGTGTATACTATTTGATTTATTGTACTATGGTATTTCTAATTGTATATTTTCTATTGAATAAATTATTTACTTTTAATATTAATCTAATTATATTTTTGAATTAATTTTATTGAAATCCTAATGGATTTTTAATACCCATTAACCCATCTAACCCATTCTAATAACTAATACCTATTAATTTCCTATTATATCCTATACAGATTTTCTACCTAATCTAATAACCATAGTTATCAACTATTACCTATTACCTTATATACTTACCGAACTATTATTACCTATTACCTTATATACTTACCTAATTACTAATCACCTATTAGTTTATATCATACCTACTTACCTGTTAGCCTACCCAAAAGCATCCCACCCATTCTTCTTCTTTTCTATTACCTTTAGGGTCTGTTTGGTTCAAAGGAGGGGAGGGATTTTAATGGAGGGGAGGGGAGGGGAGGGATTTAATAAAGACTCTGTTTGGTTCAAAGGAGGGGAGGGGAAGGAAAATAATTATCTTCTTGTTTGGTTCACAAGAGGAGGGAATGGATTTTATAATAAAATTACTTTTATACCCTTTTACATACAATAAGAAAGTGCAGCTTGATAAGAAAGTGCAGCTTGATATAAAATTACTTTTGCCAAGCTCTTGGGCTCGGAGAGCAGCTATGTCACAACACGAGTGATGGGCACATTTGGGTTGGTTGTAAATTATTAATCAGCATTTACTAATTCTAAATTCAAGTTGTTCTTATTGAGTAATATTCATTCTTTCTTCCTTTTTTCCACTTTGGAGTAATGCACATCTAGAGAAGTAAACGGTGAGTTACTATATAGTGTACTGCAATATCAAGTATCAATACTAATGCAGAAATGAGTAATGCACATCTTCAAGATGATCATTAATAATGTAACATATATAGACAAATGAATACAAAGATTATTCTTCAAGCAATCAAAAATAACAGGCGCCTAATTGCAAACGTCATTGAAAATCCCATGAAGAATGTTCAAAGCTTGACTAAGAGCAGTACATGGCTAATTACTATATCACTACAATCTTCTAGAAGATGGCTATTTTTTATTATATATATTCTTGTAAAAAAAGACTTACTATTTGATCTTAGAGGATAAGAGTTCGACTGCTAGTTATCTTTACGTGTAATTTATGATATGGACGACTGATAAAAAACTACTCGATCATGTAATTGATTTTGACCATTGTTGTTATGTTCATTGATTCTATAGGAGCTACTACCGGTGCACACATCAAGGATGCAACGTAAAGAAGCAAGTTCAGCAACTGTCAACTAGGGCTTTTATTATATTAGGATTTAGATTTAAAGGGCAATTTAGTCCAGTCACTTTAAAAAATTAGCCCTACTTTCTCTTCCCTCCAAATCCCCCCACTTTTGGAGGGGAGCCAAAATTGGCTCAGGAGGGGTGTTGCACCCCCCCCATTTCCCTCCCCTCCCCTCCTAAAAAATGAACCAAACAAGAAAAGCATTAAAAAACCCCTCCCCTCCCCTCCCCTCCCCTCCATTCCCCTCCAACCAAACAATGCCTTTAGCCGCCACCCAAAAGCACCCTCCCATCCTTCATCAAACCAAAATATATATACATATCCCTATGTAACAAACCGTGTTGCTTATCATATTTATTTTCCCAAACCCTTGCGCCATCCGTGCTTCATCTCTCCCACTTTCTCTCCATCCGCCGTCTCGCGCTCTCTTGCTTTTGGAGTTTTCTTGCGCGTGCTCGAGTGCGCGTGTAGATCGTTCGTGAGTTCGTGGATTTTCGTTCGTGGGATTTGCTCCTATTTTTGAGTTCATCGTTCTTTATCCCGATTTAAGGCAAGTAACTTGTACTCCAATTCATTTGTTTGATACAAGTAAAAAAGTTTACCTATAGTGTAGTTGGATCTAGAGACGACTCTTGTTTGTGTTTTCCTTGATGGGTTTTGTCTCTATTGTGAAAACATGACCATAGATGATCCACGACACAATCTTGACATGAATTAACTTAGGATTTACTCCTTCTTGATTTTGATCATGTATGTGAGACTTGTGCAAGAATTCGTGATTTGGTTGAGATCCATATGATATATTTGGTGTGGAAATGTTAGATACCCTAATTCATGATATTTAGACACTTGGTAGACTCAATTTCATGTTTGGGTGTGTTTGGATCAATCTTCTTGAATCTATGTTGATTTTGTTTTAAGAGAAAAATCTGTATTTTGTCGCTATTCTGTTTTGTTTGCTGTTTTGGAATATTTTAAAGTCAGTATCTTAATTTCGGTATAAAACATGAGTTTTAGAGAATTTCGTCTATTTTCAAACCTCTCTGACCTTGCTTGATTTTGATTTCGTATGAGTGAGTTTTGACTGTTTTACTACAAAGGTGTCGATCTTTTCCAGATTCTGTTTTTCGGTAATTTTGATGACAAATCATTTTATAGAACTATACTACGTATATTATTATGATCTGAAATTTTGGCCAGTATTTCTTTATCAAGTTAGGGACTACCCAGAATTTTGGTGAGTTTTATTGATGAGTTTTATGTGGTGTTTCATGTTCGTTTATGAAATCTATACTTGCTGTATTTCGCTCGCTGATCTGTAAAGAACCTTATTTTCACTATGATTCGTTTTACTGTATGAAAAATGTTTGTGAAATATGAAAGTTAATATATTTTTTCTATTTTCATCTCCCTTTGGCGGATTTAGATTTCGTTTCACTGGTTGCGAGATACTTCAGCTTTTGTACAGCAGTGTTGGGACTTCCAGATTTTCCAAAATGTCGTTTCTTGATGTTTTCGTATTTTTGATGACTAAAGTAATTTTTCTGGAAAATTATGAAACTTTATATTTTGATGCTAGACATATAGAAGAATACCCCAAATTTTTAGTGAATTTATTTAATGATTTTTCATGCTGTTTTCCTGACTGAGAATTCGTTTTTCTGATTTCTGACTGAACATGTTTTCTGTTTTCAAATCTGTTTTGAGTAAAGATATTGTGAATTACTATATGACTTATTTATACTCTCTGGATTCGTGTGGAAGTCTATTTTCTAGATCCTTCGACGGATCCAGATTTGGATGTTTGTAGTAGCGGAAATCACTGTTTTTGTACAACACTGTCTTGCTGTTCTGAATTAGAAAACTAGTTGTTTTATCCTGTTATGTGTTATCTTCTACCTGTACTTGTTTATCTTGCACCCTGAACCTGATACATGTTTATACCATGTTATTTTTGTTTTTTTTGTGACACATACATGCATGCCTGATTATAATAATAAATAACTAAGCTGGGATTTTAATGGGAAAGATCTAGTAGTGGATAGTGCAGAAAAGTGTACTCGGAAAGAGACTTGTGTTTCCTGTATTACATGTTTACCGATCAAGTTACCGATCAAGTTTACCGATCAAGTTACCGATCAAGTTTACCAATCAAGTTAATTTCTGTTACCGATCAAGTTTACCGATCAAGTTTACCAACTAAGTTGTGTGATTCTGTGAATACCTGAGTACAGTGCCCTGTATGGTCCCCTACGAAATCTGAAACGTAACTGTTTGTTGTAGCAACCATGTGTTATAATATGGGACGCATGAAGTGCTACCTAGATAGTAAAATAACAAGACTTGACATGACATAACTTGATTTCCTGTATACCTGATTATCCTGTTACATGATTACATGTTTGCCTGTTACCTGATACATGATACATGCTTGCTTGATACTTTACTACATGATACATGAGACTTGTTTACATGAGACTTGATACATGACACTTAATGCATGTTTACATGATGCTTGATACGTGACACTTGATGCATGTTTACATGATACTTGATTACTTGACACTTGATTCATGCTATGTACACTTGTTCACCTTGCCATGCTAGTTGTTTATTTTGACATCATGCTTATACCATGTGACTAGTTAGTTTTCCCATGTGCTTGTATCCGACATTATAAGTGGTCCGTAACTTGTAATTGACGGGTACTTATTTTCTCTCTTTTCCTCTTTCCTGCATTCGTTGAATTGTAGATTTTGGAGAACAGGTTCCAGACAGTATTGGTGACATGATGTACTAGATGCTGGAATTTTGCTGTTATTATTTCTTGTAGTTTGCTTGAACAAATATTGTATTCATGTATTTGGATTTATTCTTGTATTTGGGCAATGTGACCCAGGATTATTTGTGTATTTCAAATCAAGACTGTTTGAGATTAATATATTTTATTTCAAGTATTCTTGTTGGTATTTGGTTCATATGTGCATGTGGTTGATTTTTCTGGCTTCCGACTCTAATTATTTCGTGAGATGTTGTAAAGATTTTTGAACAGCTTATGGATGATGAAAATCATTCGCTGGGCTTTTGTCGCGTACTCGTATTCCGTATTCCTTTTGGGAAGCGGGGCATGACATCTACATTCTGCTGGGAAGAGGTAACAGAATGGAGAGAAATGATCCCTGTCTCAAAGCGCTTACGAACATAATGGCAATCAATCTCTATATGTTTCGTTCGCTCATGGAAGACCGGGTTGCCTGCAATGTGCAATGCACTCCGGTTATCATAATGAAGAGGAGTAGCTCTTGTAAGAGTGACACTCATATCTGATAACAGCCAACGAACATGAACATTCTCTCTAGTAGTAGCTGTCATTGCTCTGTACTCAGCCTCGGTGGAAGAACTTGCAACAATTGCCTGTTTCTTGCTTCGCCATGAGATTAGCAAATCACCAAGAAATAGACAGAAACCTATGGTAGACCTTCTAGTAGTAGGATCACCTGCCCAATCTGAATCAGAATATGCACTGAGCTCTAGTTTGGATATAGAATGCATAAATAATGAGCAAGTGATAGTGCCCCGAAGATATCTGACGATCCGAAGAAAAGCACCGTAGTGAACTGATGTAGGAGCATGAACAAACTGACTGACAACACTAACAGTGTGAGCAATATCGGGTCTGATCATGCATAAGTAGACAATCTGTCCAACAATCAGCCTCTATATCTAGTGGGATCGGGAAGGAGCTCACTATCTGTGGGACGAAGCTTCACATGAAGCTCTAAGGGTGTATCGACTGATCGACTGTCAGAGAGACATGCATGAGAAATAATATCTAATGTCTATTTCTGTTGGGAAATGAGTATCCCTTGAGATCCATGAGGAATGTCTAAACCCAAAAAGTAATGTAGCTTACCAAGGTCTCTCATATGGAACTACTGGTGAAAGTATTTCTGGGTGGATACAATGTCGGTGGAGTCATCCCCAGTAATGATCATATCATCAACATATAGTAGTAGAAGTACCCGCCTCTGTGGTGATGATCGCATAAACATGGAATGGTTCTGGGAACTCTGACGAAAACCAGCCTTAGTGATGACAAGCCGAAAACACTCAAACCAGGCTCGAGTGGCCTATTTCAGACCATATATAGCACGGCGTAGTCTGCAATCATGATGAGGATGAGTGGTGAGGCCAGGAGGAGGATGCATATAAACAACCTCAAATAAGGTACCATGAAGAAAAGCATTCTTCATGTCCAACTGGTATAACAGTCACTGATGAACGGTGGCAACAGCGCAAGAGTGCGAACTGTAGTCATCTGAGCAACTGGGGCAAAAGTCTCATCATAATCAATGTCATGCTCCTGAGTAAATCCTCGAGCAACTAGATGAACCTTGTGCCGCTCAATGGATCCATCAAGTCGATATTTGACCTTAAAAATCCACTTGCAGCTAACAGGCTGAACACCCACAGGCAGTGGAATAACATCCTAAGTACCAGTCTGATCAAAGGTACTGAACTCCTCTGCAATAGCTTTTTGCCACTCGGGGGTATTGAACGGCTTCCTTATAGGTTTTGGGCTCACGTGTAGAGTGTATAGCAGTGATATATGCATGAAACTAGGGTGACTAAGAAGCTAGTGTGGCAAAGTCAAATTGGTCAGAGGGACCAGTGGCATCAGGTGTGTAACAGGGTGGTGGGTTGCCCATAGTAGAACGTGTAGACTGGCGAACCGGTGGTGGAAGGGCAGTATGTGGAGCTGAGGTAGGTGGTGTGGGTGTATGCAACTGTGGGGATGCAAGTGATGTGGGTGCATGAGGCGGTGTAGAAGCTAGGGGTGTCTCTGTAGGAGGAATAATAGGGGACTGTCTATAGCAGAAGCGAAAGGAGCCAAAGGAGTGAGATAAAATGGAATGGGTGGAGTGGAAATAGGCCCAACAGGTGAAGGATCGAGAAAACTAGCATACTAAGGAAAGTTCAAGTAGTAGGGAGAGTCTTTTACAAAGGAGACATGTCGAGAAATACGAATACGAGCTGCCATACGATCAAAACAACGATAACCTTTATGCTCAGGACTGAGACCTAGATGAACACACTTAGCAACACGAGCGATGAGCTTCGTGCGCTCAGTGGGAGGGAAAAGGACATAACAGGTGCACCCAAAAATACGGAGCATGCTGTAGTCGGGTGGTGAGTGATAGAGAGTCTCATAAGGCGGTTCCAGAAGGGGAAAACGAATGAGTAATGTTAATGAGACTGACGAAGTAATGACAGCTTCAGCCCAGAAAGAGCGAGGAACAGAAGAGGATAGTAGAAAAATGCGAGCTGTATCAAGGATGTGACAATGCTTGCGTTCAGCTACACCATTCTATTCATGGGTGTGGGGGCATGATTGCTGAAAAAAAGTGCCATGAAACTGAATGATCGATCGCATAGTAGCGGAAGTATATTCACGAGCACCATCTGCGCGAAAGGTTTTGATACGAACCCCAAACTGAGTGTGAACCATGGTCGTAAAGAATCGGTAAATGTCAGGTATCTCAGAACGTTGGTGCATAAGAAATACCCATGTGTGTCTAGTGAAATCATCGATGAAACTAACATAAAAGAGAACATTTTTGAGAAGGTGTAGGAGATTGCCACCATATGTCAGAGTAAATAAATTGAAATGCATGAGTAGACCGAGAAATTCTTTTATTGTTAAAAGGGAGGGGTAAGTGTTTTGCCAACATACAACCCTGACAAACAGATAATGAAGTAAAATTAAAACGACCAAGAGCACCACTACTAACCAAATCTTTCAAACGAGACGCACTAATATGACCTAAGCATCTATGCCCACAAATCGACATCGGAACTGACAACACCAGCAAAACTAGAAGTAGAATCATGAGCATGAAGAAAATCTAGATGATATAGACGTCCATGTTTGCTAGCGTGTCCAATCATATGACCAGTCCGAGAATCCTGTATGATACAGTCCAAAGATTTAAAGGTAACGGTAAGGCCACTATCATATAAAGCACTAATGGAAATAAGATTTGTAGATAAATGAGGGGCATAAAGGATGAAAGGTAATGTGAAAGTTGGAGTGTTAATAGACCCGGAGTGTGTAGTGAGAAGTAGTAAACCATCAGCAGTGTAAAGTGATGGTGCATGAGAGGTAAGTGTAGTGCTAGTGGTGAGAAGTGTATAACTGCTAGTGAGATGATGTGAAGCACCAGAATCTAAAAGCTAGGAAGAAGACATACCAGGAGTAACAGAGAAAGTAAGAGCAGAGGAAACAGCACTGATGGACTGATTCGTGTTCTGAAGATCCAGCTGAGCTAGACGGTGTTGTGGAATATCATAGGGAGCAAGAGAAGGAATGGTCGGAGTGACGGCCATCGCACCAGGTGTGCGGAGAGGAGGTAAACCCTATTGCTGTCTGTGCTGCTGTACCTGAACCAGGAACTGGGGATGAAGAATAAAATAGTTACTATGAGTATGACCATCCTACTGATAGTGGGTGCAATGGAGATGACGATTAGAAACACTGCGATGGGCAGAAGGTGCAGGCGTAGGGCTGGGGCGAGGCTTGCGTAAGGATGTACGATGAGCAATAGCAAGAACACTTTCACTGGTAGAAGATGGGCGAGAAGCAGGAGTGGGGAGAGCACGTAACTGGGTTTCTTCAGCAACAAGCTCAGCAATAGCAGCTTCAAGACGAGGGAGAGGATCTCGATGGATCAATTGAATTCATAAAGACTGATACTCTGGTCGTAGACCCATCATAAAGAACATAATTGATGACGTTCACAAGTAATATGCACATCACTTTGCTCTAGTTGTTGTAATTCACGTCAGATATTGCGCATGGCTGTGTAATGTTCCTGAATACTGCGATCACCCTGCCGATCAAGAAAGGACTGAACAAGGAGCTAATACTCATTGTCATGCCCCGCTTTTCAAAAGGAATACAGAATATGAGTACGTGACAAAGCCCAGCGAATGATTTTCATCATTCATAAGCTATAGGATCGACTTAGCATCATAATAAGAAATATAGCAAAATATAGACAACCACGCATGCATGAATAATTTATTATTCAACAGAAAATATTTGAAGTAAAATATAAATATCCTAAATAATTTCCAGATCTGGATCAAAAGTAAAAACTTCGGGACTACAAGCCCGTTACAAGTTTTAATCAGCAACAAATTTTAAATAAACTCAAATACAAATAATTGAAGCAAGCTTTCCCAGGCGAAGCCTAGAAGGTTTGCTTACCAACTCCAGCAGGCAACTCGTCGCCAAAGTCTGTATTATCATGCAGAAGAAAATGGAAAAACAAAGACAAATGATCTCAGTGCAAGTTAGGGCCGCAAGTAGTACAAGCAAGGGTGTGAAAATAAGTACAAAAAAATATGAAACAAGATTTGAAATCAAGAATGTATAATATGATATAATAGGGATGCAACAAGTAGTGGAGTTCAAGAGACTAGCTAGCAAGTAAGACAACTCAAGTAACATGATTGGGTAACAAGTACTAGTAGCGGAACAAGTAACAAATGAGCATGTAGTTGTATCAAGCATCAAGTAACAAGTATCACGTACAAGTGTCAAGTAACAAGTATCAAGTAATAAGTGTCAAGTAGGGTATCAAGTGTGTACAAGGGACAAGTTATTCTTAAGTCTAATGTTTAATTCTATCTAGGTAGCACTTCATGCGTCCCAACTATTTACCACATGGTTGTCACTTACAAACAGTTACGTTTAGGCCTAGTGGTGGATTTTATAGGGCAGTGTACTCAGGCATCAAGTATCAAGCAAGTAAGGTTCATGAATACAAAAATAATGTAACAAGTTCACAAACAAAGTACAAGTTCGTGAATGTACTAACAAGTTCAACCGCACAGTGGGTTCATGAATGGACTAAAGATATAACAAGTTCATGAGCCAAGTAATGGGTTCATGAATACGCTCAAGATATAATAAGTTCATGAACCAAGTAATGGGAAACACGGGCCCCCTTCCGAGTACACTTACCTATATTGTCCACTACTATGGTCTTTTCCTTAAACTTCGGCTTGTTATTTATTATTATTATCAACCAAGCATGAGATAGCGGGTTTGAGTAGGATCCAAAGGGAGATTGAGTCAAAAATCAATATAATTAGGATATATGAATTAGATGAGATGAATCGGTCAATTCCCCATGAAGAATAACAAATTAGAGCTGATAAGAACAATGCAATTGAAATAGATTGGACATCAAAAATTGAGTCGAACAAAAGAAATGGTTTTAATAGAACGGGAAACAAAATACAAGATTCTGAATTAATAAAAGAGTACAATAAAATGAAATACAGCAGAAAATACAAATACAACAAACAGGGGTTACACTCACGGGCCCCATTATTCGGAACATACTGAGTAACCAAATATTTCCAAAGAGCCTTGGCAGGACGAACACGAAGAAGATCGGCACGAAGACTACGATCGACAGAGGAGATGAGGAAGGCAATAATCCGACGGTCATGATCATCCTAAGTGGTCTGAGATGTGTGAATCAGTTGCTTATTGGCAGCGGAAGCGGTAGCATCGGGATCTTTGGGACGAATAGTGGAACTATCAATGTGACCCCATAAAGAATGGCCGAGAAGAGTGGCCTGAACAGAAGCAGACCAATCAGTCCAATCCTTAGCAGAGGAAAGAAGGAAATCAGTGGAGACTGGAAGGTACTGACGAAATTGAGGCTCCATGAAAGATTCAAGTACCTACAAATTTTTTATTTTTTATTTTTCGATTGATTTTTTGATTTTTTGATTTTTTTGTTGTTTTTTGTTGTTTTTTTGAAGAAACAGATAAAAGAAGATGAGAGAGAATTACAAAAAAATAAACAAATAAAGAAAGGAATGGGTCGTGTTTGCTAATGCAGGGGGAAAGGCGGCTAGGGCTAGGGCTCGACTGGAGTTCGGGAGCAGTTGCGGGAGGCGACTAATATTTCGGAGGTTTTCGACGACTGTGGAGGCGGCGGTTTGGGTCATTGGGATGGATGACGACAATAATAGGGCTTTGCTGATGCAGGGGGAAAGGCAGCTAGGGCTAGGGCTCGACGGGAGTTCGGGAGCAGTTGTAGGAGGCGACTGAGATTTCGGAGGTTGTTGACGATTGTGGACACCTCAACGACTGTGGAGGGGGCGATTTGGGTCGTCAGGATGGATGACGACGATGATAGGGCTTCGACGATGGTGGATGGGGATTTGGGTCGTCTGGATGGATGACGACGATGGTGAGGCTTCTGCTTGAAAACAACGATGATGATGCAGCCGACTATTTATTTATATATATATATTTTTTTTGTTGGAAATCTAGTGGTTTGGGAAGAACGAGAAATTTGTATAACTTGGCTCTAGTATCATTTTAAGATAAATCAGAGAAATTAAAACAATATTGAATTAAGTTCAACCAAGTACAGTACCACCTATATATAGGAGGAAAACAAATATCAAAACAACTATACAACCAATATGAGACTATAATAATATCTAACACATCGGATAGTACTCAATATGATGCATTAAAAATTTTCATACATAAATTAATTTTCTAAATAGGATATGTTAAAGCTTCATGTTCTGTATTGGTAGATCATTGTTCAATTCTACATAATGATTCAGTCTTCAGAATCCATACATAAACCTATGAATGCTGAATCTTCTTTGAGATGATTGTTTTACCTCTAACTGATGAACAATAAAGCTAATTGAAAATTTGTTATTTTGTTCTAAATTATTGCCTTCTTATAAAATTGAAAGTATACATTTGTGCCATCAAGCCTAAGTTATTATGTAAAAAGCACAATATACAGAAACAACCTCCTTTGTGTGCTACACTTCTTTATTTCATACATTTTAAATCCATAGTTTGCTTATCTTGTTGCTAATTTTTTCATCCAATAATCATCGAACTCCCAGAAGTTGTAAAGATAACTGTAATATATTGATCCATGGCGGCCAAAAGTATCTTCAAATAGGGAAGCATGGTTTAAGATTTTCATTTGATTGAGTACTTAGTGAATTTTGTACGTTGAAAAAGAATTTTGTACATTGAAAAATTCTTAAATTCTCTACTTCACAAATTAACAAATTCTCAAATTCTCTACTTCACAAATTAACACATTCTCAAATTCTCAATTTCTCTACTTCCCAAATACTCAAATTCTCTACTTCACAAATTAACAAATTTCCAAATTCTCGAATTCATACATAGGGTTTGCAAGATGGAGGAAGATGATGGTCATCGGAGTGACGACGCGAGAACGGTGAGAGCGGCTACAACGCGATGTGGGGGGATGGTGGTCGGGGCTAGGGTTTGTGAGAGAGAGACGTGGAGCTAGGAAGGTAAGGGGCAATACGGTGGTCGGGGCTAGGGTTTGTGAGAGTGAGAGAGAGAGAGAGAGATGTGGAGGCTATGCGACATGGGGAGGGGCGACGGGGGGCACGACGACGGAGGGCGGTGGTCGACAATGGTGGAGGTTGACGACGGCCATAAGGGTTTGGGTTCGTGAGCGGGAGAGAGAGAGAAAGCAGAAAATTGTGAGGGATTGAGTGAGAGAGAGATAGAGAGGGGGGAATACAATTTCAACTATACCAGTGTTTTGTCGAAGAAATGCCGGTATAGCCACACCTCTACGTCGGCGTTTGTAAGAAACATCGGAATAGGAATGATGGGTTTTTTCTTTATTCATAATCGGGGTTCTACCCCGGTGTTTCTACTCAAATGCCGGCATAGAAATACCGGGGTAGCATTATTTTGTTGTAGCACAGGAACCGGGCTAAGTGCATCCTTTGTTCTTAGAAAGAAAAAACGGAAAAAGTGAAGGCTGTGATGTCAAAGATCTTATGCAGAAAGTTAAACAAGGGACTTAAAATGAATTTCCATTAAAAAAAAAGGCTAAATTTAAATATTAAAAAAACCCACGGAACTTTGGGTCATTTTTAAAAAACCGCACTAATTTTTTTTTGTATAAAAACTATTGTTTAAAAAAAAATACACTGACAGAGTTAGGGTTAGGGATTAGTTCATGGGGGTTTATTTAAATATCTGATTAGTTAAATGATTTTTTTAAAACACAAATGAAAGATGAATATGGTTTTTTTAAATTTAGCATAACGGAAACCTAACTCCGTTAAAGTGATTTTTTTTAACTATAATTCTGTACGGTTTTTAAATAAATTAAAAAAACTTAGTACAATTTTTTTAAAATAGTTCAAAGTTCAGTAAATTTTTTTTAAATTTAGCCTTAAAAAAAAGAACAATTTAAGCATCTCAGGAAAGAGAGAGAATTCAGGGAATCTGGCATGTTAGAGCTTGCACTGTACTCAGGTGTTAAACACCTAATCAACCGTTAAAAAGATTCCAAGAAAAGTCGAGTGAAGTGAAGAGGGAAGGAGCATCTTCCCTAGTTGCTTAGCTATTCAATTCAAGTAGGTCCCACCTCACTGCTAGCTACCTGCACCTAGTCCTAGGTTCAGCTGCTAGTCCAGGCATCAAGCAGGTCGAAGCAGATGAGATAAATACTATTACTAGCTTAACATACATCTCTGCCATTATCTCTACTATTATAATGGGAGAAAGGCTTAGTGTCATCTGCCACCGAACGTCATTTTGTCAACATGTGCAGCACACGTGTTGACAAAATAACTCACGTGTTGACAAAATAACTCACTTTGGTAAATATTTTCGAAAGTGGATCAGTTTGGTAAATATTTTCGAAAGTGGATTAGTTTGAAAATTATTTTCTTTTTATCCTTTTCATTATCCAAAAAACACGGACAGCGCACGTGCTGGTAGGTTTTTTTCCTTTCTCCTTCTTCCTCCACGTGCATCGCACGTGCATGATACTAGTACATACAACCGGAGAGTATTGGCAACATTTGGTTGTTTTGTTTCCTCAAAAAAAAAAAAACATTTGGTTGTTTTGTGACCGTGAGATGTGGTCCAATCTGATCTTGGCCCTTGAATTAGTTTGAGCATGCAAAGTGTGGTGTGTGGTACATGCACCATAGTACGATCGATGCATGGATGTGCTTGTTATTTTCCTCTACTATTTCTGCCGTATTTATGGAGTATATAGCCAAGGGAAACTAGGTAAGGAATCATTAGTCAACAAGTATATACTTATGTTAGGCCAATGTCAGTGTCAATTATCCAGGTTAAGTATGTATGCATGTATTATGGTCTATTTTATTTTATTTCTTATTAAATTTTTCGTCCAGGAAAAGTTTGTTTGTACTGTGTACAGTATTGTTTAGTAAAAAAAATTTTTTTTTTGATGAATCGGATTGAGTCTTATGACTCCAGCCATATCAAAAAAAAAATATAAATAACGAAGAGTACAGAGTAGTTTTACAAGCCGTAAAACGACATCAAAATTGCAAATTACATCCAGAAAATAAAGAGCATAGTAATCCAATGACCAAAAAAGGTAGAGGTGGACCATCGCGCCCAGGGGAAGCAACGGAAGGGGACACCATGCTACGATACCATCGGAAAAGAGTCGGAGAGACCACTCAAACACACCTCGACCCAGAGGGAGAACCCCAAATACAACCGCAACCAACCGGAGCCTAGACTCAGGGCAGGCCCAAGTAAACAGCAACCTCACAACACCGAAACCGCATCCAAAAAAGAATGAATGCGCATCACGCTCCCACCGAGCCACCGACTGATGGATACACAAACACCGACTCTAGAGGACAATAGCTCGCAAGGAGAAGAGAGGTGGAAAAGCCACGACGCCCACGAGTGGATCGAAAATCCACTCAAACAGGGGTGATGCACCCACTCACCATCTGAAAATAAAACAACCCGCCTCAAAATGGCCCTGAAAGCCCACCGCAGTGAAACCAAGGAATCCAGATGAGAAAAAACAATCGCGTCACAGGCCAATCCACCCCACACGCCTAAAAGCATGGAAGAAAACAAAAGGAAATGCAAACATTAAAGAAAAAATAAACAGACAAGGTAATCTACGCCCCGCAAAATCGAGACAGCCGAATAGCAGCAGCACACAGAGAAAAAGAAAATAATCAACAATACCGCATAACCGCAAAACAACCAGAAACAACAACACAGCAGCAAAACATAGCTTCAAAACAACCAGAAACAAAAGCAGAGGCTACATGATTGTAGCTGAAAAGAACATAGCCCCAAAAATATAATCATCTAATTACATCCAGATAGACAGGCGAGAGGCACCAAACAAACACAAAACAGGGAACCCTCTATAGAGGGAACCGAAACCAAAACCGGCCCAGAGCCAAAGAAACAAAGCCACAGGAACGTGGGCAAGAGAGCCCAGAGCGAGGAGCAAGTGCAGATATAGAGGAAAGCCCCACTACACATCCAAAATAGTCAGCTCAGAGCATAACCAACAAGAACACCAAAAGACACTTCCAAAAAAGAATGCAGAACATGCGTCATTCTCAACCCTGTGAAAAATAACGAAAAAGGAATATAAACAACGCAAAAAGAAATATTATAGAGCATTAAGATTACGAAGACAGTGTAAAGAGTCATCCAATCTCCGACTGCAAAGAGCCTCTCTCACTTCGATTTTTAATGTGGAAGACCAAAAATTAAAAAGAAACAGCAATTCATCAATTAAAGGAGATAAAGGAGAAGCACCCTGTCTAAACAATCTGTTGTTCCTCTCCCGCCACGAGACCCAAATGATGATTTGGACCGAAAGGGACCACGATTTACGGTACTTAACCAAAGAAGAGACACAAGACCAGCACGAGGATAAATTGGAAGGTGTAGAAGGGATTTCCCAAGCTAGGCAGTAGATTTTCCACAACGGGCTAATGAATTCGCATCTAGAAAAAAGGTGGTCAGCGTGCTTAGGAAGCTTAGAGCATAGAGGGCATAATTGACCCCACGCAATATTCCTTTTGTTGAGGATATCAACAGTGAGCAGCTTGTAGTTGAGGGCAAGCCAGGAAGTGATTTTGACCTTAATAGGGCGCAAGAACTCCAAATGAAGTCAGCAAAGGGTGCTTGGGTGCCTCGAAAGTTAAGAAAGTTATAAAAAGATTTAACAGAGAAAGTCCTAGACGAATTCCATCTCCAGGCGAAATCCTCTTTTTGGTGCCAGACGTAGTTGTTGAGGGAGGAAAGAAGATCATTAAGATCGGAGATGAGATGGGGAGGCAAAGCTTCCGAGAATGGAACAAACCAGTGCCTGTGATTATTGACCAGGGCGAACGAATCCGCAACTAATGCTATAGGGTTGGATGCCAGACGGAATAGAAAAAGATAAGCGGAGGCAAGTTTGGAATTACCAATCCAGAGGTCAGTCCAAAATTTGGTCTTGGAACTGTCACCACAGTCATGAACGATACCGCACTGGAATGCAGCGGCTGCTTTCCAAACCCCTTTCCAGAAAGGGGAAGCGGAACGATGAACGGAGGACGGAAGTTCCCACCAATGGTGTGAGGCGCTACAATTGGCTTTGATAGAATGGATCCAAGGAAGGTGGTCGCATTTAAAAAATCTCCATAACCATTTACCCAACAGGGCAATGTTATGATTCCTCAGGTTTAACACCCCATGGCCCCCATCCGCTTTGGAGGAGCAGACAAAGGTCCAGTTACAAAGGTGAGAACCTGGCTTGAATGAGGGTGAACCGTTCCACAGGAAGTTACTTCTGATTTGGTCAATCCTCTTGATGACCCAAGAGGGGACATAATAGAACGACATCATATAAAGGGGTATGGAGGAGAGGACAGAGTTAATGAGGATAAGTCTACCACCTCGAGAAAGGAGTTTACCAGTCCAAATGTTGAGTCTGGATTCAATTTTATCCACCATTGGTGACCAATCAGCTTTTTTAAGTTTACCCAAACGAAGGGGGATCTCCAAATACGTAATAGGGAAGGAAGCAACGAGACAGTTAAAGAAATTAGAGATCTCGATCTGGAGATTCGGAGAGCCTCCCAGCCAAAGGACCGACGATTTTTGAAAATTGATCGAAAGGCCCGAAGTTAGTTTGAAACAGTAGAGCAGAAGTTTGAGGTTACGGAGGGAATAAGAGTTCAGTTTAGCGAAGATGATAGTGTCATCCGCATATTGCAGATTGAGCACACCTTCGAAAAGATGAGACCCACCGAGACCTTCAATAAACTGCAACTCCCAAGCATTGCGGAGAAGTTTACTAAAAACATCGGCAACCAGGGAGAATAAAAGGGAGGAAAGTGGGTCTCCTTGTCGGAGGCCACATTTGATTTTAAATTTATAGCCTTCAGATCCATTGACAAGAATGGAAGAAGTTCCTGAGAGGAGACTGGATTTAATCCAAGAAATCCATTTGGAACCAAAGCCACGATTAATAAGCAATTCTAACAAAAAGTCCCAGCTGACGTTGTCATATGCTTTCTGGAAGTCGAGTTTAAGCAATATCCCTTCGGAGTTAGAATTGTGACAACGAGAGATAATCTCTTGCGCTGTAGCTACACTATCAAGGATAAAGCGATCCTTGATGAAACCCGATTGGGCAGGGTCAATGAGAGGAGAAATAATCGCATGTGAGTCTGGCAGCAAGAACTTTCATGATGATTTTGAAAGAAGTGTTGATCAGGCTAATAGGCCTGAAGTTAGACAGTAAGTGCGCTCCCGCAATTTTGGGGATGAGCACAATGTGTGCATAATTGATCCGGCCGAAAGAAAAGAAGCCTTGAAAAAGTTCTTCAAACATACGAAACAAGTCATCTTTAAGCCAGCACCAGTATTTTTGAAAAAAGAAAGCCGGGAAACCATCCGGTCCTGGCGCTGAGTCACTTTTTAAGGCGAAAACTGTCGCTTTAATCTCTTCCAAGGAAAAGGGGGCTTCGAGAGAAGAAAGGTCCTGAGATTGGGATCCGTAAAGTTGATTCCAATCTAGGCTAAAAGAGCGTTGCTTGTAAGAACCTATAAGGTTTTTATAAAAAGAAAGGAAGGCACGATGGATCTCTGGATCGGAGCTAAGCTCATTCCCATTGTCCATAATAGAAGAGATCTGATTACAACGTTGCCTATGCGAAGCGAAATTATGAAAGAAAGCGGTGTTGCCGTTGCCTTCCTTTAACCATTTAACCTTTGCTCTTTGAGCCCATTTGATATGGTCCTGATGAAGGATCATGGCATAATCCTGCTTGCACGAAAGACGCTCAGAGGAAAGGGAAACCGACAAGGGGCCCTGTTCCTCAAGCTTGTCAATGGAATCGATGGATGCCAGAAGAAAATTTTTAAGGAAAGTGGTGTTGTTTTGTCTTTCACGGTGCCAAATCTTGCAGCCAAATTTTATAGCGTGAAGTTTCAGAAGTATACTACCCAGGCCAGTAGATCCAGAAACACAAGCTAAGCATTCTGCTACAAGGTTAAAAAAGATCTGGTCTTGGAGCCAGAATTTTTCGAACCGAAATTTATGATGATGTGAGAAAGGGAAGTTGGAGTACAACGCTATGGGAACGTGGTCGGAGGAAGGATTGGGTAAAGCTTTGGAGAAGGTATTGTGAAAAGTGGACACCCAGGATTGGGAGACCAGGAAACGGTCAAGTTTGGCCAACATCGGGGGATGACGCAGGTTAGACCAAGTGAAGGATCGCCCATTCAGCGGAAGGTTAGTTAACTGTAGAGCACGGATACAGTCATTGAAGGTGGCAGAGTGCAGGTTGGAGGAAGGGATCGACCTTTCTGAGGCGAACCTGGTGATGTTGAAGTCCCCACAGAAAAACATAGGCCATTAACAAGACTGTGAAGAGCAAGAAATTCGTTCCAAAATAGCTGTCGCCTATCAGCAGAGGAAGGGCCATAAACCGAAATAACCGAGAGGGTGGAGTTGATAGCCGCCCAATGTAATTGAACAATGAGGAAGAAATTAAGACGTCGGACTGAAATGAGAGAAAAATTCGACTCTTTGAACCCAAAAAGAATTCCCCCTAGATCCTATCGCATCTAAAGAGATCCATTTAGTGATAAACGTCCCTCCAATCGTGCGATGGACAGAAGGGGAAGGTGAATCCATCTTAGATTCTTGAATAGAAATGAGATCACAGTGAGAGGACGCAATCAACTGAAAGATCGCCCTCTGTTTAATGGGGCAATTGAGACCCCTGATGTTGCAGGAGATACTAATCATTACCAAGGAGATGCTCCCGAACTCTGTGATGTTCTTTCTGCCTAATGGTGAAAATCATGTGGGAGTTATCCGAATCAAACAAAAAACCCATATCCTAGGCGAGGAGAGCCAATTCTTTATCCGACAAATAATCAAACTGGGGTCGGAAGATGGATCCTAATAATTTAGGAGGAGAATGGGGGAGGGGAGAAGCTGAGTTAGCAAGCTCAGATTTTCTAGCCTTAATACGAGCGCTGGATCTAATGAAACGGCTCAGTCGCTTACCATGCGAAGAATGCCACAAATCGAGATCCTCACCCTCCTTCAGAGGATAGAAGGGAATGGGACTATCCTCGGAATCAATAAACGAAATTGGAGCATAAGAGTTAGAAGAGAAACAGGGAGAAGAGAGAGAAGAGACTGGAAGGGAACGTGGAACCGAAGAAGAACTAGTAGGTAAACATTTCCTGTTAGGTGACGTCTCCGGAGTTCCCCCAGCCAAGGCTCTCAGGTCTGGAGATAACCAAACGAGAAACGAAGAAACGGGGGTGAAAGAGATATTTCTCTCATCTTGTTTAGTAAAAGATGTTGAATTTAATTTTGACAGGGCATTACTGTAGCACTTTTTTCCCTGTTAATTTCCAGCCAAAATGAGAGAAATATAGTGAGGAATCACTATATTCACATAATTCTAAATTGATTTATCTCTCATATCTCTTCACATTATCCAATAAAATAATCTCACTTACTACTCTACAATTGTTTTTTACTACTTTTTAAAATTTATATCTCTTTCATCTTTATCCTACGTTACAGTAAAACTATATTCAAACAAACTACTTTTTTAGAACTCATTTTCAAAAAACAAAAAAAAATCCAAATAACAATCTTGTAGATTGAATACATTTTACAACCAATCAAACCATCCCTAAATGGAATTGGTCTTCTGACTATCCATTCACGATTGTCTTTCCAGAAGTTCATCTTTGTTCTTTAGTGTTAATAGTTCCTTTTTGGAAAAGATCTTAAGTTTTTAGTGTTAATAAAAGTAGAAATGATTAAAATGTACAACACATTGTTTGATATATTTATCATGTCATTGAGAAAAAAATGGGTAGAATATAAACATGTCGTAGAGCTGTTGTGCTTGTGCCAAAAAACCTACAACTTTCTCCAATATGACCCTACCTTTTTGTAGCGACATGATCGAATTCTAGCTTTTTTTAGCGGAGAAATTCAATGAGGCAGATCCCACCATCCCTAACTACATTGAGGATCATGTTTCGACCAGAAAGGTGAAGAGAAATTATTTAAACCTAGCTGTCTTATATCGGAAAACTTACTAGAAGGGCCCGTGCGCTCTATGTATGTACACTACAAAACAACATATCTATTTCGGCGTATCTATACCGACGTTTGAGGTGAAACGCCGGGATAGATATGTATTTCAAAGGATGAATTCAAAAACACCTATCTATCCCGGTGTCTTACAAAAAAACGTCGGGATAGATGGGGGCTATACCGGCATTTTATGCATAAAATGCTTGGATATCACCTTAAATTTTACAACTTCCCCCAATTTTCTTTCTCTAAACTTAATTTTCTCTCACACACACACACACACACACACACACACACAAAACCCAGCCCCTAAATCCCAGCCCACCACAGTACCTCGCCGTCGTCGTGCCCCCTCCCCTGCCATCGTCCCCCGCTTCCCGTCGTCGTGCCCTCCCACCGTCATTTTTCCCCTGTCTCCTCTTTCTCGCTTGCTCTCTCACACAAACCCTAGCTCCCAAATCCTCCGGCCACCACAGCTCGCCATTTTCGTGCCTCCTCGCCGTCGTCCTTCCCCGCCCCCCGTCGTCATGCCTCCCCACCATCGCCTCACCCCCATCTCCTCTACTCTCCTTTCCTCTTCGTTTCCGACCCTGACGCAGGTCCATCTCTAGATCTAGATTTTGTTGTTTGAAAAAATTAGTGTTAGGGTTTGCTTATTTTGTGGGTTTATTTTCTTCTTTCTGTTATGCAAATTAGGATTTTTGTTTGGCAGATAGTACTGACTGATTCTAGATTAAGGAGAAGAAATACATACATGTAGAATTTGTCTCTTGTATCGTCAGGTATGTATTTCCTTAGTTGTGTTGTTTCGGGTGCTTTGAGTTGTTTTCATACTTAGCGCAAACTATATTGTTTATGTCATCTTTTGCAGATTAACTTGGCCAGATTAGTAAGAGTGGATTTTGATTTAGTCAGGTATGTAATAAGTGTTGCTTCTAATTTGGGATCATCAGAGCTTCATTTGTAATCAAAATTTCTCTGTTATCATTTCTGTCAAGTTCAATTCATAGATTCATAAGATCAAAAGGTTGATGTGCTTGAGAGCTATATAAATGCATCACTACAGATTGAAATGTAGACAGGTGTTGCTTATTTTGGTGTGGGAGCAAACAGATAGTGAGTTTATAATTGAAGGAAACTACTAAAAGTCAAACCTGTGACCTGGCCGTTAAAAGAGGTTAGAGCTCTTGAGACTGAATCTGGATCATTGATTGACCTCTTGTGATCTGAATTCGATGGTTGGTGATGCGGCCAATGGACCTGCAAAACACCTGAAACATCGGGGGGTGGCCCCGGCGACAGACCCTCCGACGCTTAAGTTAGAACCAGAAAGAGAGAGAGAGAGTAAAAGAGTGAAAACTGGTGAATTGTTGATTACCTGGTGACTGAAGAGGGGAAGGGTTATTTATAGGCCTAAGAGACATTCGAGAGATCGAATCGTGTCCGTTGGATCTTTCATGTCTCTCCCCTTAAGAGATAAGATATCCTTGTTAGGGGATAAGAGATTTGACTCCTAGACAGCATGGGCTGGATGTCTCTCCTAGTGGGCCTAGTTTGCCACTTTTTATAGGCTTGAAAGAAGCCCATATCTAGGAGTGGGCCCAGACTTGTAAAATAGGCCTGTGATGGTTAATCTGCCTGTAGATGCTTTGAGATCTGTGAAGGAATCATACGGCTCTGATCTACTGTAATTTCTATATCATCATAAGCCCCCCCACTCTCGGAAGGCAATTTTCATGACTTTTAGGGAGTAGTATGTCTTATTTTTAGAATCTGGCGTGTAATCTTAGCAGTCAAAGTGTTCGGAGATACCTGGAACTGATCTATGGCTTCTGAAGGCAGTTAATATTATCCTGTATTTTTCTATAGTTCTTCGGATTACTCCGAATTTTCTAGAACTTTTCCATAGTTCTTCAAATTTCTCCGAATTTTCTGGCATTTTTCCAATTTCAAAATCACCTTTTCAAATTTTATAATTAATAAATTCAATTTTAATTATTTTTTCGGATTTTTAAATTAATTTTCCGAATTTAAATAATTATTTTAGAATTTTTTAATTAATTTTTTGAACTATAATGAATTTTTGGGGTTTTTTTGTACAAATCCGACCGGTGCACAGATCTTGACGCGACCTGGGCTGGTCATCAGGCATCAGCTCGCGTGTTGAGAAGATCAAATGGTTGTGATCTAATTGCCTGTGATAAGGGCAACGTGGATGAATCAGGAGCATTGATCATGCTCCGACTCGCCCGTTAATGGAGATCGGACGGCGGAGAGGCAAGAAGAGCGCTGGGGAAGACGAAAGGCGATGTGGATGCATCTCGTGCGTCCATTTAGTTTGGGCTCGAATTTTAGGGAGATCAAAAGGCCAGGAACTGGCGAAGGGACCCCTTATCTCGGCCGACGCTTTCACCGCGCTATGGCGACTCGTTTCAATTTTTTTGGGTTTTGCTGAGCTACGAGGGTTTTGTGTATTGGCGGAGCTATGAGCTTTTGCCTTCGTCGAGGTACCATGACGTCGAACCGCCTCTCCATTGATATATCCCCTTTGCCAAGCTATGAAGCTATTTTTTCACCGAGCTATGGCGATAGCTCGCTATGGCCGAGCTATGGAGTCTCACCGAGCTATGGAGACTTGTGGCTTTGGCGAGCTACGAGCTTAGGTTTGTCGAAGCTCCATCAAAATCTGTGGTGGTCGAGCTCGAAGCTATTGGTAGAGCTATGAGAGCAGCTGCGGCCGAGCTATGTAGCTTTGGGCTTGCCAAGCTATGGCGATAGTTCGCTGTGGCCGTTGCATTTTTGCCGAGCTAAGAAGCTCGAGCTCTCGCCGAGCTATTGCAGTCTTCGCAGAGCTATAGCCACCTTGCCAAGCTATGGGTTGTCGAGGCTTTGCCGTGCTACGGAGCTCTTTTCGCTGAGCTATGGCGATAGCTCGTCGTGGCCGAGCTATGGAGACTTCGAAGCTTCGCCGAGCTATGGGGAATCGTTCTCGCCGAGCTACGAGTTCGCTGAGCTATGGCGATAGCTCGTTTCGCCAAGCTATGGACTTGAATTTTTTTTGGTTTTTCGACGAGGCGCGTTGTGGCTCGAAGGTGGAGCTCGACTGAGGGAGCTCGAAAGTAGCATGGAGACGTGTCAAGGCAGGGGCTCGAGATGCAGTGGAGGCGAGGCTTGGTGTTGGTGGAGAAGCGAACTTAAACCGAGCTTTGGTAGGTCTCTGTTTTGGCACCCAATATTCGAAGAAGAAGAAGAGTGAGAGGAAGAAGAAAAGTGATTTGGAGCGGGTTAGCATGTTGATGGGTTTAAAACCCGACCCGTTAGCACTTCTTCACCCTATTCTTCACTTTGTTTGTGGGTTTGGGTCGCAAAACCGACCCGATCCGATCTTTTTCTTTCTTAAACTCCACCTTCTTATACGAAACAGTGGGTGTTTTTGTATGTGCTCTTTTGCATTTTTGCAACCTTTTGGGTTTTTGGAGATTTTTTGGAGCTTTTTGGGCTTGGGTTTGCATATAAATTATATATATATATTTATTGTTGTGTATATGCAACAACTTATATATATATATATATATATATATATATATATATATATATATATATATATATATATATATATATAATTATATGTGTATACCCAGCTTTTTACTCCATCACCGTTGACTGGTGGATCTTTCACGTATATAAATAGCTATGCCAGGATAGCTGTTGCAGACTTGCTGTTTGATCCCAATAAGTTATTGTGGCATATCCGGGACAGAGTTGAACGTTTGAGTTTGCCGTTTGCACCCAGTGAGCGTGTAGAGAACTTTGCGAGGGAGTTGAATGTTGAGTTTGTTGTTTGTTCCCAGCAAGTTTGGAGAGTGAACTCTTTGACCAAGTTGACATAGAAACTGCCGTTTGACCCCGGTGAGTTTAGAGACAACTCTGAGATAGAGTTGATGTAGAAACTGCCGTTTGACCCCTGCGAGTGTCGAGACAACTCTAAGATAAAGTGGATGTAGAGCTTACCATTTGATTCCGACAAATTTAGAGGGAGCTAACTCTTTGGTTGTGTTGGCGTAGAGCTCGCTGTTTGATTCCAACGAGTTTGTAGAGAGAACTCTGGGGTAGAATTGATGTAAAACCCACTGTTTGATCCCGGTGAGTTTAGAGACAACCCTGAGAGAGAGTTGATGTAGGAACTGCCATTTGATCCCGGGGAGTTTGGCGACAACTCTGATATAGAGTTTGTGCAGAAACCGCTGTTTGACCCTGGTGAGTTTGCAGAGGAAACTCCGTGATGGAGGTGTGTGTTGAACTTTTTGTTCGTTCCCAACAAGCTTAGGGATGACTTTATGACAGAGTTGGATGTTGCACCTGTTGTTTGCACCCAGCAAGCATGTAGAGACAACTCTTTGATTGAGTTGGTCCAGAAACTGTCGTTTGACTCCGGCGAATTTAGAGGGAGAACTCTGAGATAGAGTTGATGTAGAAACTGCTGTTTGATCCAGGTAAGCTTGGAGAGGACTCTATGACAGAGTTGGATGTTACACCTGCTGTTTGTGTAACATCCTAAATTTTCAATTATAATTAAATATAAGTTTTGTTTGATTTCACGTGTTTTGCACGTGCAAATTTATGTACATTACTCTTGAAAAATTATTTATTTTATGTCATGAACAAGTATTTTACATTCTTCTCTTTTAATTTAAAGCCTATTTTAATCTCTAGGCCTAATTGTTTAATTCTAGCCCACCTAATTAATTTAATTAATTTAATTAGATAGCCCATGGATTCTAGCCCACCTATTTGGCCCATTAGTTATTCTTAATAATAAATAACACAACTTGTAGTGTAGACTTGACCAAGTAGTAATTAATTTAACAATTTAATGTACAAATTTTATTATAGTGTGCATAGTTTGGCACGTGCATTGCACATGCACGTGCATTGTGCATGGAGAGTGGCCGGATTGTAGCATTGAGGAGATGGGGTGCGTAGGAGAGTGGAGAGGTATTTTCACTAGTGGGTAGTTCTTCTAACTCCCTAATGCATCCTAGCCCCTAATCTACTTTCATCTAAGCTAATCTCCACCCTTCATTTTGCCTTGAGAAGTGTATAAATATCCCCCCTTAGCCATTCATTTCTTTGCACCATTAGAATTTGTAAAGAGTGAGAAGAAAAGATAGAGTTGTAAGAAAAGAATTGTGTGAGGGAAAAGATTGAGAGAGTTGTGAGTTTTGTGCTCTAGCATTAAAGGTCGGCCTAGCATCTCAAGGGGGAGCTCGGGTTCATCTAGTACATGGAGGAGGAAAGCTTTGGTGTGCACAAGCAAGGAGGAGAAGGCTTACAACTAGGAGAGGATCGTGTGTTCATGGAGTTTCCTAGGAGTTTTCTTTGTTTCTTCAACTAAGGTGGGTGATTTCTCTACTTCTAATGTAGATATCATGCTAGGGGCTAAATTGATGAATATGCTAAGAGAAACTAGTTAAATTGGCCATATGTTTGTTTTAAAAATAGACTAATTAGAAATGAGATGAATGCTTGATGAATTGATTGATTATTGATATAATTGTGATTATTAACTTAGAAATTGTCATGTTGCTATGGAATATATGTATTTTTGAACCAAGCTAGATTAAGAAAATTGGCTTGTGAATGACTAGTTTGCTAATTAAACTATTGACATGTATTATCTAAGTAGTGTAATATTCATGTTAAAAAAAAAAAGCAGACATGTTCTAAATTTCTTATAGAAATAAAAGAAAGTAAGAAAACATCTTGTTGTGATAATTACATTGCCAAATCATGAAGAAATTATTGTTGCATTTTCAAAGTAAAAAATGTAGACTTAAAATATAAATTAGAAGAATTCACTTTTAATGACCAAATAGTGATTTCTTAAATTACTGTTATGCTGCAAAATTCTAAGACTAATAATTTGAAAAATTTTTATGATACAAAAATAGAGGAGAAGAAAATTTAAAAGATCTTTAATTGTGAAAATTCATTAATAAACAACGAGTCGAGTTATAAATAACTCAACTCAATTCCCATCAATTAGCCACCTTGGCCCTACTGGTTCTTGGGTGCGACCTAGGACGGTTACTGTAGCAGAGCGGAGCTCTTAGTCCCGGGTTCGAGTCTCTCCAGACACTTTATTTTCTGAAAATTAATTTTTACCCAAACCTGAAACCCAAAACTTAAGTATAATTTAAGTTCTATATAAAATAATTAGCCACCTTGGTCTTACTGGTTATTGGGTGCGACCTAGGACGGTTACTGTAGCACGACGGGGGCTGTGTGCGTGGGTTCGAATCCGGCCTTGGCCATTTCTTTTGGAAAATTGATATTTTTCCCATTTTATTATTTTAAATAGTTTTTAAGTGTTTTAAAAATTGAGAAAAATTTTTTTAGAATTATTCTAAAAATGCCTAGACTTCATGAAAATCATTTCTATAGCTTTTTGACTTATTATAATGAGAATTAGAGGCTATTTTGAGAAAAAGAACTTGATACCAATTTCTTGGAATATAATCTTGATTAATTAAAGAAAACAAATATTTTCTTTTAAAAGAAATTTTGAGTAGAGATTTTTAAAATGAGATTTGTGACATGGATAATTTAAGTAAGATTGATGTGATTTCTTCTCTTAATAAATGAAAGAATGACCTTGTGAATACAAATAAATTTCATGGAGTTAAATTATGAATGTGATAAGTTTAAAAAAATGAAATTGTCGTATTATAAAAATCTCTCTTGTCCAAAACTGCAAGCTCCTCTCTTCTTTTTTGCCCAGATCCGGCGTCTTCACTCTCTCAACCTCCCCACCCCCTTCGTTAAAGTTAGAGATCTCCTCGTTTCCTTCAAGCCCTTTTCCGCGATTTCTATCCCCTTCTCGGTGTAGGTCTGATCTTCTCCCCCTCCCTCCGGAGCCCCCTTTCCTACGTCAGTCAGCGGAGCCTCACTCCGGCCTCCCTTGGTGCGGTGCTCCCCTTTCGCGAGTCGGTGTTCGCTCGAGCTTTCGCGAGCTATTCGCTCACCCTCAGCATCTATCTTAGCCTTAGTTGGTTACGTAGCTACTATCGCGGTGTCTTTGTGGATAGCCGTCGTCTTGAGTTTTAACCCATCACTGTAAGTTCTTCCTGGGTTCTTTGGATGTTGGTGGTTTAGCAGTGGGTGGCTCTGTTATTTTGAGTTTTGTTTTGGTCTTGGTGGCCCTAGTAGGCATCGTGTTGTGCTATAATTCGTCCTCCATTTTCTCTTGGTGGAGATTCTTTCCCCTTTTCTTTGGGGTTTGCCTTCTTCTTCTAGGGTTCCTTTTAGCCTGGTGTATTAACCATGGAGATCAAAGAGTTAGCATTGTTTTCTCTTTCTTGCCAGCTTCCAGCGAGCTTGAGTTCTTCTTACCCAACTCTTTGCCTCCCTTAGCCTTTGGTGCTGCTTTTTTCATTGGGCTTTAGCTCATTTGAGTTTTTGGTAAGCCCATGGACCTCACTTGGATAGAGGTGGTTAAAAAAAAGGGATTAATCAATAT
Organism: Hemerocallis citrina; assembly: GCA_017893485.1. Lineage (NCBI taxonomy): Eukaryota > Viridiplantae > Streptophyta > Magnoliopsida > Asparagales > Asphodelaceae > Hemerocallis > Hemerocallis citrina. The sequence goes on from CM030358.1 coordinate 126,189,488, forward strand.
CACAATCTCAATTTGGGTAACGGAATCCCGCCCTTATCTGGGCCGCGTTCTTCGTACCCGCCCAGGCCCACCTTCGGGAAGGTGCCTGGTCCTTCTACGCCTTCCTTTTCCCGCCATTTATTCCTACCTACCCTCTCATCTTCCCTTGCTCATCCCTCTAAACCATTCCGATCTCCCATCACCTGCTTTCGCTGTTTGCAGTCAGGCCACGTAAAGCAATTTTGTTAGTACAAAATGAAATGTTTATTCTTCCTCAAGTCTGGGCATTCTCACCCCCGTTGCTTTGCTCTTCAAAAATTATCGGGTCTCACCCTGGGAGCGCCTATATCGGAGCAAGTTCTATTGGCTCTTGATTTACCCTCCCTTCAACGAAATCTTGCGAAAGACGTCGCCAACAAAGCTAAGAAGCAAAAAACCTCCTCCAAGTCTCCCTTACTTCCTACTCCCCCCATCGCGAGTCGTTACTCCAATCCTTCCCCCTCTCTTCCCCCTCCTCCGGCCACTCAGCAGGGCATTCCGTCCAAGCCTATAGTGACTCAGGTTTTCATTCCTAGCAGTGAATTGTCAGATAGGTTGAAATTCTTCGACACATATGGTGAGATTTCTTTCCGCGGGGGCTCTATTCCTTTATTCACTTTAAACTTATTTCTTAGCATTTCCTGTAATGTAAAGGAGTGGGATTGGGTACTTCACACCTGTTCCAACGGGGACGTAGTCATCCGATGTCCCTCCCCCAAAATCCTGGAAGACCTTATCGACAATCCCTCCCTGTCCGTTGGGGCAATCTCACTTTCCATTCGAAAATGGGTTCATTTCAGTCCCCAGTTGCACCATTCCAGCACTTTCATCTCCAAGGTTTCGCTCTTAGGGCTTCCCCCCTTTTGTGAGTCTTTGCGACTGGTCGGTGAAATGTCAAAATGCATTGGAGAGATCTTTAGTATCTCTTCGTCTACTAAGTTAGCTTCGGGCTCTCTTCAGGTGGAGGGACTCTTTCTTTGCTCTAAGCAGCAACACCATATTGAGGCCTACAACTTGACAGATGGTATCTCCTCTTTCCTTGACTCGGTGCAGTACCACGACTCGGATGTTTCTAGCGGTGATACTCCACTTCCCTCCACTGAAGCCCCAAAGGATGTTTTTAAACCTGCTTCTTCTCCCTCCCCCTTCCACCCTTGTTCCTCTTCTGCTGCTAAACCTGTCTCACCATCGGTGAAAGGTGACCAAAAAGTCGCTGCCAAGAAAAAATTTCCTCCTCTCGGCAAGAGTTTTGCTTCCCCTCATAGTAAGAAGATATCTCCCTCCAAAGCACCAAACCTAGTATGGATCAATCCAGATTCCTCTCATCTACATTCAGCAAAAGTGTCTGCCTCGTATGGTACCACCGCTGCCAACCTTCCTCAACCTCCACCCCTCTCTGGCTCCTCTAAGTCCTCCGTGGCGATAGGGCATCCCCACTTGCCTCCAGCATCCACCCATCTTCCTTCTCCCAAGCCGCAGGCTTCAGCTTCTCCCTGGCCTTCTTGGGAGATCAATCCCCACTTCGCCTCGGACTGGGATAAATTTCAAAAGGAGGCGCACTTCCCCAGTCTCCGCGAGTCCGCTTCGTCTCCTCCCACTATCAAGGCCAAAGCGCACCAACCCGCTATAGGGGATAGTTGGATTGATCAGGACAACCTTCTTGGGGAAGAGGAAGCGGAGCTGACCTTAGAACAATCCTTCAAACAAGTATTCCTGTATCTCGCCTCTTTTAATTCCCAGCAAGTTGAGCTTCTTTTGGTTAATAGTCAGTCTGTGTTTTTTTAATAACTATTGATTTCCCTATTCTCTCGCTTCGGGCATCTCTCACCCATGTTCTCTCCTTTGCGAACCTTAATTGGCTTTCCCCTAGTGTGTCGCTTCACTGTGGATCTGTATTGGGTTATCCATTTCCCAGTGGTCGCTCCATGGGCCCCAAGTTAACTAAGTTTCCGCCTCGGGTGGGACATTTGCCTTCCCCCAAGTTGATTGTCTCTGATTATCAGTTGATGGTCGAGGACATCAACTTGGTCGACCCTTTTCTTCCTCACCTTTCTCTAAAGAAGGTAGGATCCTCCCCTATGAAGCTATCTTCACCTGGTAAACCCTATAACCAACTCATTAGATCCAGCGCCCGCATTAGGGCAAAAAAAATAGCGCTGGCAAACTCCTCGACCCATAGCGGTTCTGTTTCACAAACTAAGCATTCCTTTACCACCGACTTTTCTCCCACCCAATCCTCTTCTGATCCGATCTTGCTTGGCTCAATATTCAAATTTCAGTTCGATGCTTTGTCGGATAAGGAAATGGCCGATGAAGCAAGGGATTTGGGCTTCTTGGTTTTCCCCGATAATTCGATGCAATTGCGATCCATTAGGGAGCAAGAGCGTGTTAGTGTTCATGAGCAAACTCGTTTTTAATGATTAGTATTTCTTGGAACATCCGGGGCCTCAATTGCCCCGTTAAACAAAGGGTTATCTACCAGCTCATTAACTCTTCTCGCTGTGACCTTATTTCTATTCAATAATTGAAGATCGACTCTCCCTCCCCGACCCTCTTCCGTGCGATAAGAGGGTGCATTATCTCCAAATGGATCACCTTAAATGCGATAGGATCGAGGGGAGGTATCCTTTGTGGTTTCAACGAGTCAGTTTTCTCCCTTATCGCAGTTCGTAGGCTTAATTTCTTCCTCATCGTCTAACTTCACTGGATAGTTCTTAACTGTTCCCTTATGGTGATTTCGGTCTATGGTCCCCCCTCCCCTGACGGCATAGTTTATTTTGGGACGAATTCCTTTCGCTTATAAATTTTACCAACGATCTCTGTTTTTTTTGTGGGGATTTTAACGTTACTAGGTTCTCCTCGAAAAGATCAACCCCGTCTTCCTCCTCTTATCACTCCAACAACTTCAACGATTGCATCCAAGCTTTGCAGCTAACTGATCTCCCTCTTAACGGTAGATCGTTCACCTAGTCCAACCTTCGACAATCCCCGACTTTGGCCAAACTTGACCGCTTCCTCGTCTCCCATGTTTGGATTAACCAATTTCATTATTCCTTTGCCAAGGCCCTACCTAATCCTTCCTCCGATCACGTTCCCATAGCCCTCTACTCTAATTTCCCTTTCTCTCACCAACATAAATTTCGCTTTGAAAAATTTTGGTTACAGGACCAATTGTTTGTCAAGCTTATGGAAGAATGCCTTTCGTCCGTTATTGGCTCCTCTGGCCTGGGTAGCATCCTTCTTAAGCTTCACACTATTAAATTCGGTTGTAAGATTTGGCATTTCGAAAGACAAAATAACACCGTGTTCCTTAAAAACTTTCTCCTAGCCTCCATCGAATCCATTGACAAGATGGAGGAGGGGGGACCTCTTCCTGAATCTTATCGGTCGGAAAGACTTTCCTGTAAGCGTGATTACGCCGCCATCCTCCATCAAGATCACATTAAATGGGCTCAAAGAGCCAGATTTAGATGGTTAAAGGAAGGTGATGGCAATACCGCTTTCTTTCATAATTTTGCTTCGCACAGGCAACGTTCCAATCGGATCTCTTCGATCATTGACAACAGTATTGAGCTCAGCTCCGATCAAGAGATCCACGGTGCCTTCCTTTCTTTTTACAAAAATCTAATCGGATCGTATAAACAACGTTCGGTTAGCATAGACTGGAACCATCTTTATGGCCCTATCTCTCAGGACCTCTCCTCTCTTGAGGCCCCATTTTCATTGGAAGAAATTAAATTAGTCGTTTTCTCTTTAAAGAGCGATCTAGCTCCTGGCCCGGATGGTTTCCCCACTTTTTTCTTCCAAAAATTCTGGCCATGGCTCAAAGCCGACCTTCTCCGCAGTTTCGATGAACTTCATCAGGGCTCCTTCTCTTTTGATCGTATCAATTATGCTAACATAGTGCTCATTCCCAAAATGGTGGGAGCGCACTCAGTGGCACATTTTAGGCCTATTAGCTTAATCAATACCACCTTCAAAATCATTATGAAAGTGCTTTCGGCTAGGCTTAGCACAGTGGTCTCCCCCCTCATCGACCCCGCACAAGCCGGTTTCATTAAAGACCGTTTTATCCTGGATAGTGTGGCTGGGGCTCAAGAGATCATCTCTCATTGCCACAACTCTAACACTGAAGGTATCCTCCTCAAACTCGACTTCCAAAAAGCTTACGACAATGTTAGTTAGGATTTCCTGTTTGATATCCTCATTAATAGGGGCTTCGGTCCTAAATGGATAGCTTGGATCAAATCTAGCCTATACTCTGGGACTTCTTCCATCATTATTAATGGCTCGGAAGGCCATAAATTCAAAGTTAAATGTGGCCTTCGCCAAGGAGATCCACTGTTGTCCCTCCTCTTTTGTCTTGTGGCAAACATTTTCAGTAAACTGCTTCGCAATGCTTGGGAAACTCAGGCTATTGAAGGCCTCAGTGCATCGCGCCACTTTCAGGGTGTCCTTAATCTTCACTACACTGATGATACGACCATCTTTGCTAAGCCAAATATTTCTACCCTCCGAAATCTAAAACTTCTGATTTACTGCTTTGAATTAGCGTTGGGCCTTTCGATCAATTTCAAAAATCCTCTGTTCTTTGGCTGGGAGGCTCCCCTAATCGACAGCAAGAGATCTCGAACTTTTTTAACTGTCCAATCGCTACCTTCCCTATCACGTATTTGGGAATTCCCCTTAGATGGGGTAAATTGCATAAAACGGATTGGATGCCCATGGTGGATAAGATTGAATCCAGACTTAACATTTGGACTGACAAACTATTATCCCACAGTGGTAGACTGATCCTTCTTAACTCAGTTCTCTCTTCTGTCCCGCTTTACATGATGTCGTTCTATTATGTTCCTACATGGGTTATTAAGCGAATTGATAAAATTAGAAGTAACTTCTTTTGGTCAGGCTCCTCCACTATCAAGCCAGGGTCGCATCTTTGCAATTGGATAATGGTCTGCTCTCCCAAAGAGGCGGGGGGTCTAAGGGTTTTAAACCTCAGGCACCAGAATATTGCTCTGCTGGGTAAATGGCTTTGGAGATTCTTAAAATTTGAACATTTACCTTGGATTCAAAGCATCAAAGCTCTTTGTTTTTCCTCTACCAATCTCTGGGAATTCCCCTCCCAAGTTCACCACAACGCTTCTCCATTCTGGAAGGGGGTCTGAAAAGCGGCCGCAGCTTTCCATTGTGGAATCCGCCATGTTTGCTTTGATGGATCCAGGACCAAGTTCTGGACCGATACTTGGATGGGTAACATCAAACTTGCCTCCACCTTCCCAGCGCTCTTCCGTCTAGCTTCCAACCCATCCGCCTATGTGGCAGATTCTTTCATCACTATGAACTCGCAAAAGCACTGGATTATCCCTTTCTTGGCTAATATTCCGTCGTACCTCATTTCAGACCTCAATGAACTCCTCTCGTCCTTGGACCATTACGCTTGGGGCCCAAAAGAGGATTGTTTGTGGTGCTGGAACTCGGCGGGGATTTTCACGGTTAAATCATTTTACTATTTTTTAAACTTCCGAGGCAACCTTTCCCTTTTAGCTAAGTTCATTTGGCACACCTGTGCACCTTTGAAGGTTAAAATCAACTGTTGGCTTGCCCTTAACAACAGGTTGCTCACTGTCAAAATCCTAAACAAAAGGAATTTGGTGTGGGGACAATTGTGCCCCCTGTGTTCTAACAGCCCGAAAGATGTGGATCATTTATTTGTCGGTTGTGAGTTCATGCGTCCATTGTGGAAAATCTGCACCTTAGCTTGGAAATTCCCGTCTATCCCTTCCAATTTAGCTTCGTGTTGGACCATTCACCCCGTCAATCATAAGTACCGTAGATCTTGGAATCTGTCGGTTCAAATTATTTTATGGATCACGTGGTTGGAAAGACATAAAAGATTATTCAAACATAGCGCCTCTAATATTTCCTTTATTATTGATGTTTTTATTTTTCTGTTCAACTTCTGGGCTTCGGCATTAACTTCCGAAGCTAGAGAATCCCTCAGCAGTCGTAGACTGCTCGACGCTATTCTATGCCTCCGTAATCTTAATGCTATATAAATGGCGATGTTTTTCTACACTTATTTATTACCTCTTTCTTTATGTAGCAGGTTTGAGGAGTATGGAGGCTCCCTCTCCCTTTTGGTTGATGTTCCCCTTTTGCAGTCTCTGGTGAGACGTTGGCGTTACTATGTTTCAGGTGGTTTGCTTGTGGCCGGTTTTTGTCTGGTCTTTCCACTGCTAGCAGGTCCTTTTTCTGGTTTGTCGTCTCTTATCTTCTTACAGGTCATGCAGGAAACTATGCAGTTTGTTGGGAGTTTCTTTTCTTCAGTGCACCTGGGTTATTTTGATCCGGTGGATGCTTTCCCCACCTTAAGTTTTCTGTTTAGTATGTTGTCCTCCCTATTGGCAACTTCGTTTACTGGCCCAGGATGTATGTCTTGAAGGACTTCTAATATGAATTCTTGCTTTATCTATGTGTCTCTGTTTTGGTTGCTTGTTTGTTAGCCGTATTGTCGGCTACAGTTTGGTTAGGGAGGCCATTTAGCGGGCTGCCTGGATCTCTATTTATTCTTTTTATTGTCTTTTTGGCATCATTATGTCTTGCTTTGTTTTAATGGCCGTGTTTATCTTTCGCTAGATGGTCGACTCACTTTCGATTCATCCACTTGCCACATCGAGTTCAGCATTGCCTGGCCGTTGCAGACGGGGCGTCCTCCTGCGGCCATCTTGGTCGTATCTAGGTACTTTTCTCCTTCGATGGGTTTGTTCGTTTTTTTGGCGTTGGGAGTGATTTCTGGAGGATCGTAGGCCCCTCTTTCCTGTTGTTTTCCTGCAAGCCTGGTGGTCTCCTAATGTCTGTTGTTTCGATTTGGAAGTGTTGTTTTTGAAGTGTCGTTTCGATTTGTATGTGTTGTTGTATCTATATTGTATTGCCTTTCCTTTAGGGCATCGTACTTTCCTGGCTTTGTGTTTGTAGATTGGTGTTTTATGCCGCGTAAAACTGATTTTTGTACTCTTTCTGATTAATATTATCGTTTGTTGGGCTGGATTCGCAAGACTCTATCCGTTTCATCAAAAGAAATTGTCGTATTATACATGAAATTAGTGTATGGATATGATATGAAAGATCATGATGAATTATGAGAAAATTTTGTGAGTATGAATACTCAATTTTTATGGACATGAAATGAGATTAAAGACTACAGTGTAGCTAAGTCCTTATGCCGGCATGGATTAATTCTTTTGAGATAAAATGTTGAAATGAAAGACCAAGTTTGGTCATTATTTGTTAATTGATGGTTAAGACCGGTATGGAGGAAGTGCTAACTCTAGGGTGTTGATTTTATTCATAATTCTATTATCTAAGAATTAGACACATAGGGAAGATGTGATGAAAGTAAGAGAAAAATATGAGTATGAGGGCTTCGGATCTACGGTGTGAGAGTATTCATAGGTTGCCTGCTTGATGCATCATGTCATGGCGTGGATACATCTCCGGAATTATTGGGACCGTGGCGACACTTTTGGGGTGTTTGATGACTACGTAGTGCCATCGTTTCATGACGAAGGCGAATTTTTTATAGGCTCTGCATGATGCATCATGTCACGACATGGGATTCTCTTCCAGGCTATCTGCGCATGGGCTCGTAACTCATAGGACATCTAGGATACTTACCGTAGTTATCGTAATAGTTTAAGTCATAGCGAGGGATCCAACCCTACAAGATGAAGAACGATTAAGGGCTTGCCCTTGGACCTATGTAGTATGGGATGCATAGAATTCGAACAAGTGCGCATTAGTGTCATGTAATATAAATAACTATATTAAGGACTAAGTGTTCATTCACACACGACATCAATAGGATAGTCCCCCTTAGCGTTGCTTGTGGCAAGTGTGTGCTTCCTATGTAAAAGAAATTAATGAATTATATCCTAGCATCAGTTGTATGTAACTGACGTACCCACAGTTTCTATACAGGACAAAATGAATGACAAGACTAAAGATTAAATGCTGCTTAGAGAAATATTCAAGTTGTTATTCAATTCATGTATCATGTTTTAATTTTTAATCATTGTTGTAAATAAAGTTTTAATTTTCTAGTAAAATTGTATGAAGTGAAGTGTAAAGATCCTGTGGAACTTCGAATTCAGTCTTATTTGAAATTCGAGGTGTTACAGTTTGCGCCCAGCAAGCGTGTAGAGATGACTCTTTGATTGAGTTGGTCCAGAAACTGCTATTTTGACTCCGATCAGTTTAGAGACAACCCTAAGATAGAGCTGATGTAGAAACTATCATTTGATCCCAGCGAGTTTAGAGACGACTCTATGACAGAGTTGGATGTTGCACCTGCTGTTTACACCCAGCAAGCGTGTAGAGACAACTCTTTGATTGAGTTGGTCTAGAAACTATCGTTTGACTCTGGCGAGTTTAGAGACAACTCAGAGATAGAGTTGATGCGGAGAATGTCATTGATCCTGGAAAGTTCAGAGACAACTGGTAGAAGGAGTTGGTTCAGGAACTGCCATTTGATCTCGGCAAGTTTAGAGACAACTCTGAGGTAGAGCTGATGTAGAAACTGTCGTTTGACCCCGGAGAGTTTGGAGAAAACTCTGAGATAGAGCTGATGTAAAAACTGCCGTTTGATCCCAACAAGTTTGTAGGGAGAGCTATGAGATGAACTTGAGCTGGAACTTGTTGTTTGGCCTCAGCATGTTTAGAGAGGCAACTCCTTGATTGAGTTGATTTAGAAACTACCATTTGATCCCGGTGAGTTTATAGAGACCACTCGTAGTGGAGTTGTTAGTTTGAATTTGTTGTTTAGAGCCAACAAGTTATTAATGGTGCTTTGAGTAGAACATTGAACCCGTTGTTTGGTGTTAATGAGTTGTTGACGGTGCTTGGGTAGAGACTCAGGTGTCGAACAAGTCGTGTAGAGCCAACGAGTAGTTGACAGAGCTCATGCGGTAATCAGCATAGACATTCATTGTGACGGAGCTCATGCAGAAAGCATGGCTTTGAGCTCGTTGTTCGGAGCCAACAAGCGTAGGCAAAGCTCATGCGGCAAGCAGAGCATTGTACTCATTGTTTGGGACCAACAAGTTGTAGGCAGTGCTTGGGCAAGGACCGAGGCATTGAACTCGTTGTTTGGAGTCAATGAGTTGTTGATGTAGCCTGAGGGAAGATCAAGGCGTTGAACTCGCTGTCTGGAGCCAACAAGTTATTGATGAAGCCTGAGCAAAGAGCAAGGCATTGAACTCATTGCCTGGAACCAACGAGTTGTTGATGGAGCTCTTGCAGAAAACAGAGCATGGAACTTGTTGTTCGAAATGAACGAGTTATTGATAGAGCTCGTGCAGTGAGCAGAGAGTTGAACTCATCGTTCGAAGTCAACGAGCTGTAGACGGAGCCTGAGCAAAGATCAAGGCGTTGAACTCGTTGTCTGGAGCCAACAAGTTATTGATAAAGGCTGAGCATAGAGCAAGGTGTCAAACTCATTGTTTGGGACTAACGAGTTGTAGACGGAGCTCGTGCGGAGAGCAGAGCATTGAACTCGTTGTTTGGGAGCCAATGAGCTCTTTGGTGGAACTCAAACGAGGACCAAGGCATTGAACTCATTGTTTGGAACCAACGAGCTCTTGATGAGACTCACGCAGTGAGCGGAGCGTTGAACCCGTTGCTCGATGTTGACGAATGGTTGGCCGGAGGAACTCAAGTGGCATGCAGAGCGCCGAACTCATTTTTAGAGTGAATGATGGGGCCAACGAGCTCTTGATGAGACTCACGCAGTGAGCAGAGCGTTGAACCCGTTGCTCGATATTGACGAGTGGTGGCCGGAGGAACTCAAGTGGCGTGCGGAGCGTTGAACTCATTTTTAGAGCGAATGAGTTGTGAGTATTCTGAATCTTCTTAGTGTGGAAATGAAGTCACTTGTGTTTATTCAGCATTAAGATGATTCCATTCTTCTCTTTACTGACAAGTAGTTGCGTGCATCGAATGAGGCTCCCAAGGACACTGAGCTTGCCTTCCTTCGTGATATGTTGTGCTTGACGGAGTTGGAACTCTTCCGTTTGCACGATGCTTTAAGCAAGCCGGAGTTGGAGCTAGCTCAAGTGGAGGTAGTCAGATAAACTTGGAGTTTGCTCGTCTAAGGAAAACTTGCCTTGAATATCATCATCAAGAGTTGAGGTGGCCCTATGGAGCTGTTAGCTGGTAGGAGGCCAGTGAGGAAGTTTGTTTCTCTTAGGTAGAGCATCTCTCCAGTGTGTATAGTTGGAAGAACAGCTTACATGACAGTTTGTTGTACAGTGTCCGCGTGACTTTTGGTAGCAATTCCTAGACGTGAAACGTGGAGTCATTGTAACTTTGTTGTTGTAATGAGACTTTTAGTTTGTGGAATAAAAAGTCTTCTACATGCTGGTATCTCGTTCTGTGATACACCGTCTTAGGGGCTGGCTAGTCGTATGAGCTGCTCTTGGGGAGAGTTGGACTTGGGACTGGTCGTTCTGTATTTGTAGACGTCTATAGTGCCACTAGTTCTAAACATATGAGTTTGCGGTAGTTCTGTGATTTGAAGGATTCCTTTCATATGCTTGATCCTTGCTATCATGGTTGATGTGCCATCGACAGGTTCTTTGTCGCTAAATAACAGGGCCTTAGTCTGTTGTGTATAGCTTAAAGAGCTGTCGACGGTGTATGACGGAGTTTAGCATTGCTCCGTCTTGAACCTAGCTAGTTGTAGGGACAACTCTGAAGGAGAGTTGTTTTCCAAACTTGCTGTATGGGGCCTCTGACAGATTGTGAGTCACATTGAATGGAGACTTGAACTCCAAGTGCTGCTTTTTACAAGTGTTTCTAGAGTAACTCCGATCCATGATTTTGGACCTCTTAATCTATTTTTGAGGAAATTTAACTAGTTGCAGGAACAGATCAAATGGTGAGTTGAACTCTGAATGTGTGTCACTACAGGTTGTGAGAGTAACTATGAACCATGGGTATGGATTTCGAACTTGTTAGTTTAAGTATTAACAGGTTGCAGGAGAAGATCGAATAGCAAAGTGCACTCTGAACTTGCTTCTTTGAAAATTGACAGAGTCTCTTTTGAACCATGTGTATGGACTCCGAACCGATCCTCGAGGTGCTAACGGATTGCAGGAGCAGATCAAATGGTGAAGTGCATTATGAACTTGCGTTATTGCAAATTATTAGAGTCTCTATCGAGCCGTGGGTGTGGACTCTGAATCCGTCTTACGGGAAGACTTGTAACGAGTGTTTGGTGATGCTTAAATGTATAAGTGTGGCACTCAACTCATTGTATAAGTCTCCAAGGAAGTTCAACTAGTTGCAGGAACAGATCGATCGGTGAGTTGTGTTCTAAACGTGCATGATTGAATGTTGCATACGTCCCGAGTCGTGGTTCCGGATTCCGAACTTGCATTGAGGAAAGCTTGTAACGAGTGTTTAGCACCGCTCTAAGTGTAAGTTGGGCGTTTGGCTCGTTGTTTGCTTTGATGAATTAACAGGTTGTAGGAGCAGATCTAATGGCGAAGCGCACTCTGAACTTGTCTCATTGTAAATTGCTAGAGTAACTTCGAACCAAGGATGTGGATTTCGAACCCATCTTGTAGGAAGCTTTTTAACAAGTTTTTGGTGCCGTTTTTGTGTACAAGTTTGGCACTCAACTCATTGTATGCATCCGTAAAGTTGTACAATAGCTTTGCAAAAGTTCGTACTATATTTTATTGAAAAATAAAACTAAGTGGCTGCTCTAGTGGTTGGCCACTGTTAGAAATTGAAAAAAATTGCTATTGCTATTGCTATTAAGAGAGGACATTTCAGATCCCCTCGTTGTTAGGAGAGCGCATTTTTAGACACTTTCATTGTTAGGAGAGTGTGTTTCAGACACACTCATTGTTAGGAGAGCGTGTTTTAGACACTCTCGGTATACTTCATAAGGTATTCTACTTTTCAATTCCCTGATGATATCTCCTTGCCCCCCGGGTCTTCAAGTTGATAAGCCGTTTAGGTGGATAACTTGGTAGACCTTGCCTGCACTTGCCTATTTTGGAGGGAGCCCCCAATTGTTTTGCATAGACAAAGGAAAAACTTGGGATGCACCTATGCGTTTAAGCAAGATTATTTGTTTTCGTTGACTGGGCGGAGTGGCTTCGAGCGAAGGACTCAGGTTCATTACTGTGTCACGATGAGAACTAGTTTGGACCTGGTGAGAGATGATGTGGTAGGTTTGGAAGTTCTTGGTAGAGTTGGTTATGGCAGTGGCTTCAAGCTCGTTTATAGTTTTTGAATTATTGTGACTACTTTCTGGCGGTAACTCTGTGGCATTGAGGGGGAGAATGGAGCCCCCATTGTACCGGTGTAGCATGCTCATTGTCACGCCCCGCTTCCCAAAACACGGGAATATGGGCGCGAGACTAAGGCCCAGCGAATGATGCGAACGCACCATTCATGAGCTGTACAAGTAAACTCAACAACAAGATAATAAAACAATCCACGCAGGCACGTAAATCACGATATGATAATGAAAGTTCATGACATATTCCATAATATAACCAACAACTGGAAAATACAGATAATTATGGGTCAAACAAGCCCGGATTACAATAAAGAGTTGCAAGAAATAAAACACAAATTAAAGATAACATGATAACAATAAACTAGAACACTTGGTCAGCGACACCTTCTGGTAACTCTCCATTTGGTCCTGCAAGTATATTATAACAAAAAGAAAAGAAAAGGGAAACAAGAAGACGCCCGTTAATATAAGTCACGGGCCGCAAGGGGGGTACAAGCTAAGGAAAACAGGTACAAAACAAAACAAAGAAAAGCAGGAAAAGAGCAAGAAATCGAGAGTCATGAAATAGAACAAAATGCAACATGTAAACATGATTATGAACAAGGCATTACGAAATAAGTGGCATGTAAAACAAGTAATCAAGTAAACGAATATCAAGTCAACATGTACATGTAACATGTAATTGGATCATGCAAATGCATGTGTAAATCTTAAGTCTAATGTTTTGATTCTATCTAGGTAGCACTTCATGCATCCATCTTTTTACTACATAGTTGCTACAGTCAATAAAATTTCGTTTAGGCCTAGTGATGGATTTTATAGGGTGGTGTACTCAGGAAACAATATTCGATAATGACCGGTGACTGAATCAATCAAGATACTGTAGTCAGTAATCTACAATTATTCGATAACCGATATGACCGATAGACCGATAGACTGATAACCGATAGACCAATAGACCGATAAATAGGGAAACACGGGCCCCTCTTCTGAGTACACTTACCTATATTGTCTACTACTATGGTCTTTTCCTTAAACCTCGGCTTGTTACTTTTATTTTAATTTAATCAACAAGAACAAGATATCATATTCATATTTAACTACTGTCACCGATGAAGCATTCCTGCACATAAACATGTATAATTCTAAGAGTATATATGTGTGTATTAATTTGTGTTCATATCATGCATATGGTAACAAAGTATTTACGATCATATGTGAATACAGGATCGACGGATTAGGTATAAAAACGGGTATCAATTCGACTTATGAATGCGAATTGGAGTCAAAAATAATATACTTGTGGTATTTATGCAAAGGGGCTTGTACTAGAATAAATAAATTTGTACAAGAGATGCTTTCCTGATTTGATGACTCCGAGGTGAACGAGAGAATGACGGAATTAGAATCTTGAGCAATGGAACACGTGCAAGATACGTACATCAACTCCAAAACAGCAACAGTAACTCCAAATTAGCAACCCTAACAACAATCCAATAACCCAACTCCAAACAGCAAACTCCAATCAAGTACACAAACACCAAACATCGGATCGGATCTCTTCACAAACACCAAACACCAATCAACACACACCTAACAGCAATCAAGTGATCTCCAACTTCACAAAACATTGCACAGCAAGCCAATCCCTTCTATTCTCCAAAATAGCGAAATACTACAAACACCCCCTTCACAAATAGCGACTCACTGGATCTAATCCCAAACTCCAAACACAACCACCAACACACCACACACCAATAAAATACCCCAACATCAAGTCCCAACAACAATACCCAACACCAACAATAATACAATAACCCAAACAACAACAAAGTGATCTCCCTTCTCCAAAACAGTAAACACCTCCAAACCAATCCACTTCACCCAACACAAATACAATCAGATCCCAACACAACAGTAAACACCCAACACAACCCCAAATCTCACAACATCAAACAGCAACAATCTAAATCAATCTCTGATCTCCTTCTTCACAATTTACAATTTACGACAGGAAGAGAGAGAGAGAGAGAGAGAGAGAGAGCGATGGTGGAAGAATGGGTGGTGGGGGTCTGTCGACGCTAGAGGCGAGGCGGCGAGAAGGCGACGGGGACAGGCGGCGCTGGCGACGGTGGACAAGGAGCGACGGGGGAACTCGGGGTAGCGCCGGCAGTACTCCGAGGGGTTGAGTTCAGCAATGGCGAGGGGGTAATCGACGAGGAGGAAGGAGGAGGACGATTGAGCAGTGGCTTGCAGTGGTGGCGGAAGCGATAAGGCGCCTAGCGCGGTGGTGGAGGAAGCTGCCGCAGGTGGCTACGGGAAGTGACGAGAGAGAGTGGCTGCGACTGGGCGGTTCGACTGGAGCGACAGCGGGGGTGAGCTGTCGATGAATCAGTGGAGGGGTTGCCGCGGTGGTGCTCAAGCGGGAGGAGACGAAGAGAATGGCAGCGGCGCGCTCAGGGCGAGGCGCTCGAAGATGAAGATGAAGGGGAGGGGATTTGGGTTCTCTGTGTTTGGGTTAGAAACAGAGGAGAGAGAGAACGGGTGAGAGAGAGACGGTATGGGAGAGAGAAAAAGGGTAGGGATTTAATTAAAATAAATGTATATAGGAATAGTATAAAAATAAGGAGTAGAGTGATTTTAGGGAGAGGGGGTTACGGATCAATAATTAGACTGATTATTAGGGATATTAAATCTGAGAGTTACAGGAGAGATTTTGGGATTTGAACGTTGAAGTAGAATTTGATCTGGTCAACAGAGATTAAGGAGAAATTTTGTTAATGAGTTTGAGTTTAAAAATAGTTGGGCTTTATATTTGGGCTTCACAACTTAAATAAACAATGCAAATCAATGAATATAAATTGGGCTTAAAATAAACAATTGGGTTTGGGCTTCAAATCAAATAATTAAATAATGCAAAATAGGTCAAGATCAATTGGACTTTAAAAATAATAATAATATTAATAAAGATCAAGAAAATAGAAGTAATAACAATATCACTAATTTTAATGATAACAATAATAATATTATTAATAATAAGAACAACCAATATTAATAAAAATGATAACAATGACAATACTAAAAATGATATAACAATAAAAATAATAAAATAATAATAGCAAGGTTATATAAAGGAATTGGGTTTAACAAATTATTAAAGAAGTTCCGAATATTTCTAGTTTGGCTAAAGTGAAAATAGTCAATCAATTGCAAAATAGAAAGTAAAGTAAAATATACCCTTATTCGAAATAAACATAAATTCCGATAAGAAATATTTTAAATAGAAAAGTCAAAATGAATTTAACACAACTAAATTCATAAATAATTCGAAATACAGAAAATTATTCAGAAAATATATATTTACGGGAACGAGGGTTACACTCGTGCTGCCTGTTGGCTTCCCACAGCTTGGCCTACGCCAGCTATTGTTGGGAACTTCATTTTCATGTGAAATGCGGAGGCAGTTGAATGGAAGGCCGCTAGGCTGGGACGGCCGAATATAGCATTGTATGCAGCGTTGACATTGACTGCTATATATTCCAGTGCTTCCGTTCGAATTGCAGGGGCTTTCCTTGTTGTCACATCCAGTGTGAAGACTCCTTCTACTTGAACGGAGACACCGGAGAATCCGTGGAGTGTATAACCGGCTGGCTTGAGTCGGTGTCGGCAGAGCTTGACAACCTCGAATGTGGCCATGAAGAGGATGTTTACTGAGCTGCCATTGTCCACCAGGATGCGGTGTACCTCATGATTTAGCATGCAAAGGTTTATGACCAATGCGTCGCAATAAGGTGTTCGGAAACTTTCTAAGTCCTTGTCGAAAAAAGACATGGGGGCTCTGGTGCGTTTGGCAGGCGGAATGTTGTCTATGGTGTTTACTTTCTTGATGAAAGCTTTGCCGAAGGAGTTGGAATCTCCCCCATCGGGCCTCCATGAATGGAGTGGAGGACGGCCAAGTGTTGAGAGTCTTGCGGCTCGTATGGCCTCTGTTGACGCTTATTAGCCCCCCGGGACGGAGAGTTTTCGGCGTCGTTGTCTGTCTGAACGAAGTTGGAGAGATAGCCTCTGCGAATCAAGGATTCCAGTTCTTCTTTAAGGGCTCGATAGTTGTCAGTAGTGTGTCCATGATCTCTGTGAAATGCGCACCACTTATTTTTGTCTCTTGTCCTGCTAGACGTGGATATCATGGGGGGGAGGATTATTCCGTCCTTCTCCACTTCCATGAGGATGGATGATACGCTTGCACTGAGAGGAGTGAACTTGTCGAAGCATGGCGATAGAGTTGGACGACGTGAACTTGCACCGTTTTTCTGAAACTCCCTGAGTTCTTCCTCTCTTGTACTCTTCTATTTGTTCCCGAAATATGAATCATTCTTGCCTTGAGGATAGAGAGATTTCTCGACCCTGATATACATGTCACTCCTTTCCAGGAGCTTAGTGAAACTTTTGGGTGGTTTTTGGCGGGGGAGGCTTTCAGGTCTTTGTTAGTGACGCTGTGGCGAAAAGCTGTAGTTGCGACTGAAGTGTTCAAGGTAGAAATTGACCTTGCTTCAGTTGTAAAATGCCTGATGAAGTCCTTAAGTATTTCTCCATCTTTTTTGCTTCAGTTCTAGCAGTGAGAAACTGGTCTTTTCAGCTCTCCGGCTAGTAACGAAGTGTGCAATGGAGATTTCTTCGAGCTGATGGAAAGAGAATATTGATTTGGGTTTCAGAAATGAATACCATTCCCTTGCTGATCTTTTTAGTGTTGCGGAGAATGTCCGACATATGAGTGCATTGGTGGCGTTATAGACCACCATGAGTGTTTTAAAGCTCTCAATGTGGTTCGTCGGGTCTGATTCCCCGTTGTAGGATTCGAATTGAGGAGCTTTGAAGTTCCTTGGAAAGGGTGCATCAAGGATGGTTCTGCTGAAAAGAGGTTGGCTAGGGCAGGCCCTGTTGGAGCAGTTTATCTCATTCTTCATCTGTTCTAGGTGATCTTCTACTTCTTGGATACGGCGAAGGACTTGGTCATCCTTCTTTTGGGATCCAGTTGAAGCATTTGTGGACTGTTATGCGGTCGTACTGAGGATGCTGTTCAGGACAATTTTGTCGGGAGCCCCCCCGATACCTCATCGTTGGAAGGAGCGTGATTAGGCTATCGGGGTGACTATTGAGGAGGAATCTGATCTTCCGTAGGAGGAGCTGGTTGACGAAGAGTGATAGTGCGACGGCTGGAGGCCGCCCTTTTACCTCTTAGTTTTGGTGGCATGGCAATAAGTCTTACTTGTGTAGCTTCCCACAGATGGCGCCAATCTGTTGCTGCTTATTTTAGTGTGGGAGCAAACAGATAGTGGGTTTATAATTAAGAGAAACTACTAAAAGTCAAACATGTGACCTGGCCGTTAAAAGAGGTTAGAGCTCCTGAGATTGAATCTGGATCGTTGATTGACCTCATGTGATCTTAATTCGACTGTTGGTGATGCGGCCAATGGACCTGCAAACCGCCTGAAACACCGGTGCTCAAGTCAGAACCAGAAAGAAAGAGAGAGAGTAAGAGAGTGAAAACTGGTGAATTTTTGATTACTTGGTGACTGAAGAGGGAGAAGGGTATTTATAGGCCTGAGAGACATTTGAGAGATCGAATCGTGTCCATTGGATCTTTTATGTCTCTCCTCCTCAAGAGATAAGATATCCTTGTTAGGAGATAAGAGACTTGACTCCTAGCCAGCATGGGCTGGGTGTCTCTCCTAGTAGGCCTTGTCTGTCTTTTTTTATAGGCTTGAAAGAAGCCCAAGTCTCGGAGTGGGCCCAGATCTGTAAAATAGGCCTGTAATGGGTAATCTGCCTGTAGATGCTTTGAGATCTGTGCAGGAATCATATGGATCTAATCTGCTGCGATTTCTACCATCATCAACAAGTCTATAAGGCCCATTTCTAGCTTAATTAAAGCATTAACTTAAAATCTACATGTTAATGGGTTCCACACTCATCATTCGTGTGTATATACATTGCTCAGCTACAAATCTCTGCACTGAACCCTTGGCTTCAAAGGCTCATCTATCCAACTTGATACCCTCTACCTTACCACTATAGGCCACCTCTTTAAAATAAATCAAAACAATGTTATAGTTAGCTCTTAAGGGTGACAATGCAATCCAATCACCCGATGCCTCAATTCAAATTTGAATCAAATTTTGGTTTTGGATTTTCAGATTTGGTTTGAAAGTGAATTTTAGAAAATGGTTTTGGTATATATGAACCCTTTCACTTGTTAGCAAGAAATTTGATTATACACTTTTCGCTTTTCATGGATATGTACACCTTATAAGATGAAATTTGCTTGCTAACAGGGTTTGCTTATGTTTACAACAAAGATTTTATACTTAGGAATCTTGTGTATTATACTTTTGAAAGCCTAGATGTTTGGCACTGTAACGATAAGCATATATGGTGTAAACTAAATAGCATGTTGAATAGATGATTGGCATTGTGATTGTATTATACTTTTGAAAGCCTAGATTTTATTCTGACTGATGGTTCTTCTATTATGTGAAATGCCTAGCAGTGATTTATAGAAATGACAAGATGGAAAGTGTTGCTTGCAGAGAGCAAAGCAACATATCTCGCTATCTTCACCTTTAAGGTATTTGATATTTAGCCATTTCAGTTTGTAAGAAATTTAACTATTCATGTCTAGCTAGACTTTATTTCCCTTCTTCTTTTGTTTGTTTTGTTTTTTTCATAAAATAACAGTTATTTTGGATATCCTATGTGTTTATGATGTTTTCATCATTCTATCTAATAATGCATAAGATATAAATGCATAAACCATGTAATTATAAGAATCATCTAACTTATGAATATGGGAGCCGTTGCGGTAAAGTGAGGATTGGGCCTTAGATTTCAAATCACGTAAAAAGTTTGAAACCCTGAAGTTTCGGTGTTTATGTAGTTCTTGTATTTAGTTTCTAACTTATGAATATAGGAGTTGTTAGGTAAAGTGAAGGATTGGGCCTTATATTTCAAATCACGTAAAGAATTTGAAACCCTGAAGTTTGGGTGTTTATTAGGTCTTGTATTGGTGTAGGGCCTAGCAACCAAATGAAGTTCCATAAAACATTAGAGTTTAATTGTAGGGTGGTGTTATTTTTGCTCTTTTCATTTGCATCTTTTTTGTTGCTTAGCAAACTGATATAGTTCATGGAAATGTTCCCAGTTCATGCTATCTTTTCAAGTTTACTTTTCTTGATTTATTATGAAGAATATTGTTCGTCACTGGTTTGCATTATTGAAAAAGATGATTGTTAGATATTTATCTAATATGTCGGCCTACATATATTATAAATTATGTATTGTAAATTATCTAAAGGATTATCCCATTTAAAGTGATCTTATATGAATTAAGTTATTAGAATTAAAGACATCTCATTTGGTATGGACTTTGTAATATGTATATACCAAATGTCTTATTTCTATTTTTATGATGGGCCAAAATAGATATAAGAAAGGTTTAATGGTCATGACTCTTCATGAAAGAGTTATGAACTCAAAAGTAATGGCTCTTAATAAAAGAGTTATGAACTCAAAAGTCATAGGTTATGAGCTCAAGAGTCATGAATCTTCATGAAAGGGCATGTATTTACTATAAATATAAGGGGTTATGGTCCTCAATTGTAGAGAAAAATATACAATTATCTGCATCCCATAAGAAGATGAACTAAGGAAAAATTAATGAAAATCTACAATTGGAAGATCACTAATTCATCAAGAGCATCATCCTTCTCATCAAAATCTCATGGATCCTTCAGGTATGCTTCCGCATTCATTAATCATCTTGAATGGCATGGGATTATAGATAGAAAATGATTTTATGTTTGTGCTTGATAAAGAACATGTTTCTTTGTTGATCTTGTTTTTGTCTACATGATGTTTGAGAATTAGAAATATGTTAATGGGCACAAATAATTTCAGTTTACAAGTGGTATCAGAGCAATCCATGTTTCACTCATGAATGATTTAACAATTTTTTTTAAGGTTTAGAGTTCCGACAGTGCAGTTTTCAATTTTCGTTTTCTTGATCTTCCATTGTGATTTTTTTTTTCTTGAATTGTGCTCATTGTTTTGTGATGTACATTCACTTATGAGTTCATTTTTTTTGGACTTGAATTAATTTTGGACTTCAATTTGGGTTTAGTTTTGGAATTTTTTAAATAAAAAAAAATCTTCATTTCTCAAATTATCGCAAGTTATCATTTTAGGATTAAAGTTTTCAATCAAAATTCAAATAATTGGTCACATTTTTAGATTATGTAATTGTTTAACATTTTAAGTAAACTAATTAAAACAAGAAGTCACCAAAGTGACCCCTCTTGTGTAGATTGTTCACGAGAAATGTTGAATGCTAGTGTGTATGTGTATCCATGCGAGTATTAAACAACCCTAAGGAAGATTAATATTTGACCGGATTGCATACACACCTATGATGGTAAACATGTGATAAATATAAGGCTGTACATGTGAATGATAAATCAATCTAAAGATGGGTTTATTATTTGACATGCATTATTGTCAATGTTTGATCATTATAACAAGAGTATCACTAGCAATTAATATTATTGTCCAAAGTCTTGATATTAATGTTGCACTAGGTATCTTGAGATGGGTTATGCCAATATTTGAATTTGTTGATGATTAAATTTTGATTTTGATGTGAGTATGTTTATGTTGTTTATTTTATTATTTTCCAACTATTATTGCTACTGTATCTGCCAACCTGAATTCGATTCTGATCCTTAATCGTACAAAATTTAAGGACGAAAAGAGAACATTTTAATTGTTCTTGCTGCATGGATCTTCAATTTGCACTAAGGATGGAGCAAGCTCCTACTCCTATGGACTCCAGTACCGCTGAAGAGAGGAAAAATCATGAGAAGTGGGATCTCTCCAATCACACGAGTCTCATGATCATTAAGCGCGGCATTCCAAAGGCATTTAGGGGTGCTATATCCGAAGGGATAACAAGTGCCAAAGAATTTCTTGTCAAAATTGTGAAACACTTTGCCAAAAGTGATAAGGCAAAAAACAAGCACACTTCTTCAAAGCTTGATTTCTATGAAGTATAAAGGCAAAGGAAACATTAGGGAGTACATTATGGAAATGTCTAATATTGCTTCCAAGCTTAAGACCCTAAAGCTCAAGTTGTCAGAAGACTTACTCGTGTATTTGGTGTTGATATCTCTTTCTGCACAATTCAGTCAATTTAAGATCAGTTACAACTGTCAGAAGGAGAAATGGTCTCTTAACGAGCTCATTTCATACTGTGTGCAAGAGGAAGAGAGGATGAAACAAGGAGGGACAAAAAGTTCTCACTTGGAAATCACCTCTAAGGACAAGGGCAAAAAGAGAAAAAATGAGACTGCTAAGAATGAAGCTTCTAAGGGACCAACATAAAAGAAGCAAAATAAGAGTGACAATAGTTGCTTCTTCTGTGCCATGACTGGACATGTCAAGAAGGAATGTACCAAGTATTATGCCCAGCGTGCAAAGAAATGTATGTTTCTTACTTTGGTCTGTTTGAAGTAAATTTAGCTTCAGTACCTAAAAACACTTGCTAGTTAGATTCTGGTGCTACTACTAACATCAGTATTTCAATGCAGGGTTTCCTGAGCTACCGAAAGCCAAATGACGGAGAAAGACATATCTTCATAGGCGATGGAAAATTGGTAGAAGTGGAAGTAATTGGGCACTTTAGGTTGTTGTTAGGGACTGGTTTTTATTTGGATTTGAAAGACACTTTTGTTGTTCTGTCTTTTAAACAGAATTTGATTTCTGTTTCTTTGTTGGACAAATTTGGATATTGTAGTTCGTTTGGAAACAATCAGTTTAGTTTGTCTTTAAATTTGAATGTTGTTGGAACTGGTTATTTGAGTGCTTATGAAAACCTTTATTTGCTCGAAACAATTGCATCCTATAATGAAACCTTGCATATGGCATCACGTGGTACTAAACGTAAATTAAATAAGGAAAATTCGGCGTCATGATGACATAAGCACTTAGGTCATTTCTCAAAAGGTAGAGTTAAGCGTCTTATGTCTGATGGCATTTTAGAGTCCCTTTACTTCACAGACTTTGATGTCTGTGTAGATTGTATCAAGGAAAAACAAACCAAAACTAAGAGATTAAGTGACAATAGATCTTCAGACGTCTTAGAATTGATCCATACAGATATTTGTTGGTCATTCCCTACGACATATTGGAATGGTCAACAATATTTTATATCATTCATAGACGATTACTCATGTTATGGGTACCTATATCTCATTCATGAAAAATCACAATCTCTGGACGTGTTCAAAGCTTATAAAGCTGAAGTTGAGAATCAACTCAATGAAAGGATTAAGAACGTCAAATCTGATCGTGGTGGTGAGTACTACTATAGATATGAAAGCTCAGGTGAACAACGTCCAAGACCGTTTGCTAAATTCCTAGAGGAATGCGGTATTGTCCCACAATACACCATGTCAGGATCACCTAGCATGAATGGTTTTGCTGAAAGACGAAATAGGACTCTTAAGGATATAGTAAGGAGTATGATTGCTCATTCCACCTTACCTCAGTCCCTTTGGGGAGAAGCATTAAAGACAGCAGCTTACATTCTCAATAGAGTACCAACTAAAGCAGCCGCAAAAATACCTCATGGGCTTTGGACATGTCGAAAGCCTAGTCTAAAATACTTTCACATTTGGGGATGTCCAGCTGAGACAAGGCCTTACAGGCCACATGAAAAGAAATTGGACTCCAAAACAGTAAGCAACTACTTTATTAGTTATTCTCAGCGATCTATGGGCTATAAGTTTTATGATCCCACACTTAGGAATATTTCTGAGACGGGAACTGCAACATTTTTTGAGGATATTGATTTTGGGGGAGAAATAAGGTTAGAGACATTGCTTTTGAGGAGGAATTAGATTCAAATCCAAACCCAATTCATACTATCGTTTTTGACAATGTTCAGGTTCCTACACCTATCATTGATCAAGAAGTGAATCCGGAACCTCAACAAGACAATGTTAAACAACTCCCATTCAAAATGAGGTAATTGTTCTAGAAGAGCAAACTTAACAACCTCAAGAACCAGTGCCATTAAGGAGATCCATGAGAGAAAGGAGGAATACTATTCCGGATGATTATATTGTATTTCTCTAGGAACATGAGGAAAATGATGGTATGATGGAGAATGATCCAATCAACATCCGTCAAGCCATGCAAGATTCCAACTTGAAAAATGGATTGAAGCGATGAATGAGGAGTATAAGTCCATGCAAGACAATAAGATTTGGGAAATTTTCCCATTTCCAGAAGGTGCGAAACCCATTGGTTGCAAATGGATATTTAAGACCAAACGGGATTCCAAAGGTAATGTGGAAAGGTATAAGGCTCGTCTTGTTGCCAAGAGCTATACACAAAAAGAAGGGATTGACTTTAAAGAGACTTTCTCCCCAGTATCATCAAATGAATCTTTTAGGACAATCATGGCTCTTGTTGCACATTATGATTTGAGCTTCATCAGATGGATGTCAAGACGATGTTTCTCAATGGCAACATTGATGAAACGGTCTATATGGTGCAGTCGAAAAACTGTGTCAGGGGACCCAAAGAAGATGGTTTGTAAATTGACAAAATCTATCTATGGGCTAAAACAGGCGTCTCGTCAGTGGTACCACAAATTTCATCAGGTAGTTCTCTCATTTGGTTTCAAGATGAATATTGTTGACAATTGTGTGTATCACAAATTCATTGGGTTCAAGTGCATTTTCTTGGTGTTATATGTTGATGACATATTGCTTGCCACTAATGATATATGCATGTTGCACAAAATCAAGAGATTTTTATCAAGAAATTTCAAGATGAAAGATCTTGGTGATGCCTCCTTTGTATTTGGTATCCAGATACACCAGGGCCGATCTCGGGGTGCTCTAGGATTGTCACAAAGGAGCTATATCGATAAGGTGCTCAAAAGGTTTGGCATACAAGACTGTAAACCAGGTGATACCCCGGTTGCTAAAGGAGACAAATTTAGTCTCAGTCAATGCCCAAAGAGAAACCTTGAGAATCAAGAGATGCAGAAGATTCCCTATGCATCAGCTATAAGGAGTCTAATATATGCTCAAGTTTGTACGCATCCGGACATAACGTACATTGTTGGAGTGTTAGGCAGATACTTAAGCAATCCAGGAATGAATCATTGGAAAGCAACCAAAAGGGTTATGAGGTATTTGAAAAGAACAAGGGATTATATGCTCACACATAGAAGGTCAAACCATTTGGAGATCATTAGGTATTCTAACTCCGATTTTGCTAGATGCCAAGATAGTAGAAGATCCACTTCAGGCTATATCTCTCTGTTGGCTAGTGGTGCAGTTTCTTGGCGCAGTGTCAAGCAAACTCTTATTATTTTATTCACCATGGCAGCAGAGTTTGTAGCATGTTGTGAGGCATCTAATCATGGAATTTGGCTGAGAAACTTTGTCACTGGGCTGCGAATTATGGAAGAAATTGAAAGACCACTTAAGTATTGTGACAAAAATCATCTGTCTTATACT
This sequence comes from Hemerocallis citrina, assembly GCA_017893485.1. NCBI lineage: Eukaryota > Viridiplantae > Streptophyta > Magnoliopsida > Asparagales > Asphodelaceae > Hemerocallis > Hemerocallis citrina. The sequence goes on from CM030358.1 coordinate 126,214,403, forward strand.
CCAATAACAATAGGAGCTCGACCAAGTCAAAACACATTGACATCAAGTTCCTAGTTGTCGAAGAGAGGGTAGAGAGTGGATAGAGTTCCATAAAGCACTTAGGGACAAACTCCATGATAACTGACCCTCTTACAAAGGGCCTTCCACCCAAGGTCTTTCATGAGCACACTGCTCTCATGGGTGTCTTAGAGTATGAGGAATCTTTGGTTTAGTGGGAATTTATCACTTTTGCACTTTATGTTGTATATTTGATTTTGTATATATGAGTGCTTTTGTATTTGGATACTTTTCTGATCAGAAACCATGTTTGGTATTCAGTTTATTACACTTTGTACGATATTTTCTTTAAATGATGTCACTAAAGTAAAGTTAGACCAGTTGGAAATAGGCATGTTTAGATCACATTACATGTACTTTTCATGCTACACATCCATACTCGATCTATGTCGTTGATTATATTGATATACGTGACCATTGATGGGTCTAGTTACGATAAATGTAACAAAGATCACCCCGATCCTTATATTGATATGATTGATGGACCAGATTATTTGAGATGACAGATAAAGATAACAGTTTTGAGCTCATAAGGTTATTTTGAATACATGATTCTATAATGAATGTGGCCCAAGTGGGAGATTGTTAGATATTTATCTAATATGTAGGCCTACATATATTATAAATTATGTATTGTAAATTATCTAAAGGATTATCCCATTTAAAATGATCTTATATAAATTAAGCTATTGGGATTAAAGACATCTCATTTGGTATGGACATTGTAATGTGTAGATATCAAATGTTTTATTTCTATTCTTAAGATGGGCCAAAATAGATATAGGAAAGGTTTTAAAGTTATGACTCTTGATGAAAGAGTTATGAACTCAAACGTCATTGCTCTTAATAAAAGATTTATGAACTCAAGAGTCTCTCTTGTGAGGTAGGGAGCACTGGTATCGATATGCGGGGTGATGTCGATGTGGGTAACTGAATTGGGACGGTAGGGGTTGAACAGTCTGCGGAGTTTGTAGAGGTGTTTTCCACGAAGGTTTCTAGTGCAGATGGTACATTGAGAGGTTTTGAACCATGTCCGGTGTTGATGGATATCTTGCGAGTTGGAGAGTCTCATAACACGGAATCCGACACGGGAGATTGTTTCTCCGGTAATCGTGCTTTATGCGATTGGTGGAGCACATCCTTCATAAGGCGATGAGGGGTGGTTGGTGCACTCCACATTGTGGAGTGGTGGAGATACTCTTCATGAGAGTGGAGAGTAGTTGGGTCTTCCATGAAAGTGGAAGATTGGCAGAGATAATGCGAGGTGAAGATTGCAATAACTTTGAAGCGTGGTATATTTGGTCCAAGTGGGAGATTGTTAGGATTTGGCCTCAAATATACGTAGGCACTGAGTACTTGAAGTTGGAGAAGAAGAGGATGAGACAAACAAGCAAGAGAAGACAAGCAGCGAGTAGAAGAATGCAGCCTAGAGAGTTGCGGTCGACCGACCTGGGGGTGCGGTCGACCGACCTAATCTGCTGAGAGTTTTTCGAGTGTACAGGTCCAACAGAGGAGAGGACGGTCAACCGACCTTGGGGTTGCAGTCGACCGATCAGCTCTCGGGTCTGGACTTATACGTTGCGGTCGACCGACCATGGGGGTGTGGTCGACCGACTTCGGCGACTGATTTTTTTGGGCTTATGAGTTTAAAGGTCCAATTGCTAGATTTATGTTTATCTTTTAGGTTTTACTTGGGCGCTATATATATGGCCGTAAACTCTAGGGTTTAGTTGATCTAATCCATAAATTTGTGTAATCAAGAGGTAAGCTGTTATCATTGTTCAACTTCAAGAGAGGGGATTGTGCCGAGTATTTCAAAGGTGAGAGAGAGATTGAAAGTTGTAATCTCTTTGTAATCTTTGTATATCTGGAGAAATAAAAAGTATTGGTTATCTCTGCATATTGATTGTATTCTTGTGAGATCTTTCTTAGTATTGTGGTGGCTTGTTCGTGGCTCATCTAAGTCTTGGAAGTTTCTATTACTTCTGGTGTGTTTCTGCTATCAGCACTACGAGTTGCGGGGTAGATCCTCCGACAAGTGGTATCAGAGCAGTTGGTTTGAGATGGCCGATAACAAGATGAAGTTCGAGAAATTCGATGGGAGTGACCTCGCAATGTGGAAGATTCAGATGATAGCCTATCTTCGTCAAAAAGATCTTGATGGTCCGTTGTTTGATGAGAAGCCGATAGGTGCAGACAAGGATGCGAAGGTCTTGGTAGATTGGAATCATTTGGATCATGAGGCATTGGGTAGATTCAGTTGGGACTGAGTAGGAAGACATTATTTCATATCTCGAAGGCAAAGACCATAAAGGAGGCTATGGAGATTCTCACGAATATGTATGAAAAACCGTCGGCATCTAATCAAATTCTTCATCTGAAGAAATTGGTTATATGAAGTTCAAGGAAGCGGTTCAGTGTCAGAACATGTGAACAATTTCTGTATGGTTTACAACCAGATGGAAGCTACATGTTTGAAGTTTTCAGAGAGGGAGCAGTCATTGTTACTTCTATCTACTTTACCCAATAGTTATGGTACAGTGGAACAGACTATTACAGGTACTATGACAGATTCGACGACTCTACAGGATGTGGTGAGTAGCATTCTGAACGAGGATGTGAGAAGGATGAGAAATGGGGGATATCCATCATCATCTTCTAGAGATTCTGCCATGTACGTTGTGAAGAGATGTGGAAGATCTAAGAGCAGTCGCAGAAGAAAGGATCAGAGTAGTTCATCTGAGAGTGGGTCTGATGATAGCGATGGGGGGACATGGGTCTGAGTACTGGTATTGTCACAAGAAGGGTCACATGATGCGAGTTGTAAGGCTTATATGAAGAAAAAGTAGGAGAAACCGAAGAAAGATAACCCAAAGAAAGTTCAAGGAGGGCTTGTTGAGGAGTTATGCTTATCAGCTCGGGAGAAGTTGGGCACTCAAGATTGGTGTATTGATTCGGGAGTCTCTTTTCATTGCACTCCGATGAGAGAGATATTTGAAGACTATGAGAAGGGCTCTTTTGGAGATGTGATCGTGGGGAATAATCACCGGTGTCCTGTACGTGGGGTTGGTACTGTTCACGTGAACACCATTGATGATCAAAGTGTTGTCTTGTAGGAGACAAGACATGTTCCAGACTTGAAGAAAATCTTATCTCGATTGGAAGGTTAGACAATGAGGGATTGTCTACTACAGTAGGTAGTGGGGAGTGGTGTATAGCTGCAGGTTCAAGGGTAATTGCAAAAGAAAAGCATGAGGGAATGCTGTATTTGCTTAGAGATGTGAGGGGCATTTCTCCTGTAGTTGACTCTCAGCCGGAATCGAGTAGTAGGTTGTGTGGGGTGCAACCGAGTTCTTTCAATTGTGGAGGGGAGGTTACTAATTTAGTGGGAGCTGCTGGCCGTGAAAATGATCCTAGAGGGCAAGACGTTGCTGCAAAGTGGGTACTTTGCGAATTGGCAGTTAGAGTTTCAAGTCGCTCTTGTGAGGTAGAGAGCACTGGTATCGATATGCAGGGTGATATCGATGAGGGTAACTGAATTGGGACTGTAGGAGTTGAACAGTCTGCGAAGTTTATGGAGGTGTTGTCCACGGAGGTTTCTAGTGTAGAGGGTACTTTGAGAGGCTTTGAACCATGTCTGGTGTTGATGAAGATCTTGTGAGTTTGGGAGTCTCATAACACGAAATCCGACACGGGAGATTATTTCTCTGGTATTCGTGCTCTATGCGATTGGTGGCGCACATCCTTCATGAGGCGATGAGGGGTGGTTGGTGCACTCCACGTGGTGGAGTTGGCGGAGGTGCTCTTCATGAGAGTGGGAAGTACTTGGGTCTTCCATGAAAGTGGGAGATTGGCAGAGATAATACGAGGTGAAGATTGCAATAACTTTGAAGCATGGTATATTTGGTCCAAGTAGGAGATTGTTAGGGTTTAGCCTCAAATACATGTAAGCGCTGAGTACTTGAAGTTGGAGAAGAAGATGATGAAACAAAGAAGCAAGAGAAGATAAGCAGCGAGTAGAAGAATGCAGCCTGGAGAGTTACGGGTAGTCTGCTGAGAGTTCTTCGAGTGTACAAGTCCAACAGAGGAGAGGATGGTCGACCGACCTTGGGGTGCAGTCGACCGGTCAGCTCTCGGGTTTGGACTTACTCGTTGCGGTCGACCGACCTTGGGGGTGCGGTCGACCGACTTCGGCGGATGATCGTTTTTGGGCTTACGAGTTTAAAGGCCCAATTGCTAGATTTGTGTTTATCTTTTAGGGTTTACTTGGGGTCTATATATATGGCCGTAAACTCTAAGGTTTAGTTGATCTAATCCATAAATTTGTGTAATCAAGAGCTGAGCCGTTATCATTGTTCAACTTCAAGAGAGATGATTGTGCCGAGTGTTTCAAAGGTGAGAGAGAGAGACTGAGAGTTGTAATCTCTTTGTAATCTTTGTATATCTTGGGGAATAAGAAGTATTGGTTATCTCTGTATATTGATTGTGTTCTTGTGAGACCTTGCTTAGTATTGTGGTGGCTTGTTCTTGGCTCATCTAAGTCTTGGGAGTTTCTATTGCTTGTGGTGTGTTTTCGCTATTAGCACTACGAGTTGTGGGGTAGATCCTCCGACACTTTATTCTTGCAAATTGATACTCTGGGGATAACAAATGTATTGATTTGTATTCTTAAAAATTCCGAGTTGTATGTATCTTATATCTTCTTTGAATCTTCTGATATTATATAAGTTTACAAAAAAAAAGAAGGCCATCCCGACGTTTTTTGTAAAAACATCGGTATAGCAATTATTTTCGGAAAAAACAAATAAATTAAAATCACCCATACCCCGGTGTTTTCCAAAAGCTGGGGTTAGTTTGGGGCTATATCGGTGTTTGCAAACTTAGAAAATGAGTGGATGAGATTGTTATCAGACTTTATATGTTTATTATATGTCAGTATGGTACTCTTAGGTTGACTTTTCAACTATTTTGTAATTGACACGCTTGTAATACTTCATTTATTTTTAATATGATTGAAGTTAAATTTTATTTAATTTTGTTTCATAAACACATTTATTTATTTTATTGTGTACTTAGTTTATAATTGGATTAATATTATAAAAGAATATATTAAATTATCATAAGCGTAATTAATAAGAAAAAATTGTGTATAGAGCAAATTATATTCAAACGGAATAAACACGGTGGGTATATATTCAAATATTTGGATGCGAAAACCTTCGCTAAAACCTATAGCAATGGAGTTTCAACCGTGGGTATAGGAAAGAAAAAGGTGTCTTTAAAACCTATACCAACGGATACGAAACCGTGAGTATAACACCGAGGTTTTGTCCAACGGGTGAAAAAACCGTCGCTATAGGTTATAGTGACGGCATTCTGCCGTGGGTATAGCACATTATTGACTACGGAAAAATATGTCCGTCAGTATAGGTCTTACGGGCTATACCTACGGTTTTCCGCCTTTTACCTACGGATTTTTGCTGTCACTATATGTCAAATTCCTTGTAGTGGTCTGATACCCTACGTATCTATCGGTGTTTTCAGAAACGCCAGTAGTATCTACCTTGGCATTTAAAAACACCATATATATATATATATATATATATATATATATATATATATATATATATATATAGTTTAAAGTTGGGCATTGATAGGGGATAAATTATGCAGCATCAACCAGAGCCCCTCTGATCTCCTCTGGATCCTCCCCACCATGATTATCAGACCAGCTACAGTCTAATGGGCCTTAGCCAGCTCAGGCCCATGTACAAACGGGTCCGACCCGACTTGCTAGGGTTCCAGACCCGTTTACCCTGCCTATAAATACTCCACCCCCTCCTCACTGTGAGAGGTAATCGAATTCTCCCCACCTGAACCCTACCTGCCCAGTCTCTTTCCCAGTGACTGTATTGTTCGTCGGAGGGCCTGTCGCCGGGACTTCTTCCGGTGTTTTCAGGCCGTGTGCAGGTACAGAAGACCCTGCCGAGCCGAGCTCCTAGATCCAAGCCGAGCACCCGTCCTCCCTTCCAAGTCTCTCTGCGCTCCTGCTCCCGAGCCACTCCCGCTACCCGGGGTCGGACCGACGCCGGTACTGTGTTGGTACTTCTACCATACAAATTGAGAGAACTCACACCTGTTGCCCCCACACCCCAAAAAAAACCGCATCAGGCATGTTGCTGTTCCAATGGCCATTAATCCTCCATTAGGAAATGCATGTTGCTGCTCCAATGGCCATCAATCCTCCATTAGGAAATGCACCACCAAATGGTTGGTCCCCCGTGAATTGAGGCGACAATATAATCACAGTTGAGAAAAATCCCACCTCCAACTTTCGAGAAACTTCCACCTCCAATGAAGACTACAATCCCACATCTAACACTGATAGTGCCAAGTGCCAACTTGTTTGTATCCAGGAGTACAAGCTACAAGCCCTGGCATTACTGCAGAGTTGAACTTCAAAAGGTGTCATGATATGGGGAATAAGTGGCCTTCAATACATAGGAAAAAATTGGGTGCATTCACAAAGTTGGAATCCCCACTTCGCACATTTGGGTCTCTTGCTTCCCATTATCAACTTTTCCCAACAAGGCATGCGCCTTCTACATGATAGAATACTATCAACAACTCGGAAAAGGGCATTCCTTGTCAAGTTTCAAATTATTTGGTGGTTCTAGCAATGATGGGTGTAATATTTCACAATATTTGGCAAGTTAATCCATTTTTTCCCCTTTTTTTGAGAATAGATGGTTGCCTAATGCAAGAGGTATGAATTTGAACCATTTGTCTATCGTAAAAGATTTTACCACTGTGCTACATCAAACCTTCATGAACTACTTGCATAGCAATGTGGGAATTTTGTGTATAACTAGGGCCCAACCCAGAATTAATTGGGCCAATTATGCCGAATGCAATACACTACCACTTGCCTACTGGCTACATGTCGGTTCCTCACTTCAACTCCAAGTCACTTGTGTTTTTTTTTGATTGAAAACGGTGGGCACTAGTCCCCCCGCGCTTCATTAAAGAGATTTTAATAAGACAATAACCAAGTCGGTTCGATGATATTCATGCATCTCAACAGTGAGCCATGATACTCATCCTCCGCACCCAAAAACAGAAAAGAGCACCCATCCCAAGTACATGATTCTCCCCCCAAAAGTTCCTAAAAAGACCAAAAAGACCTCCCCCAAAAGGCCAAAAACCTCCAGTCTCTCCGCTAATCACTCCCCAGCTTGTATCCCCCTTTCCTCTTGTGAGACTGGCTCAATGTTTGATGTACCGATGCCCGCATACAGGTCTTTAATCTTCTTTGCCGTATCATCACCTGCCATGATGGACCAGAAGTGAATATCAGCAATAATATTGAGTAAAAGCTGATGATGCATGATGTGTTTGTGTGACTGTCTGAAGATTCTATTGTTCCTTTCTAACCATATTCCCCAACAAATCGCGGCCGCCCCGATATCCCAAATGGCTATCTTGTCCTTACGAACATTAGTGTCCCTCCACCCCCCCAGACGTCGTTAATCGTCTGAAGATCCTGTCCCGTAATACCTAACCTTAAAAGAAGGTCCCCCCAGATTTCCCTGGCATACTGGCACCGAATAAGGAGGTGATCAACAGACTCACCTTCCATTCGGCACATGACGCATACACCTGGCCCCTGCCATTTTCGTTTCGTCAGGTTGTCCCAAGTAAGAATTACTTTTCTACTAGCTAGCCAATTGAATGCTCTGACCTTTAGAGGAACCTTAACCCTCCAAATCGGATCATGTGTCCGTTCCCCCCCATCGTTTAACCACTTGTAAGTTTCTTTAACCGAGTATCCCCCCTCTTTCCCTCCTACCCCGGTGACCTTGTCTTCACCGTCCTCTTCCATCGGTTTCCAAACCTGTAGGAAACGGATAAGTTCCACCTTTTGCCTTCTCTCTGTTGTGGTCAGTCTGCCCGTAATTCTCAGTCTCCATTCACCGTTTCTCCAGTTTCTGGCCACCCAGTCGTTTTTATCCGTTGCCCTTTTATATATCTCTGGGAATCTCCTTTTCAGCGTGATTGGTCCGCACCACCTGTCTTTCCAGAAGCAGATCGACTTACCACTTCCCATCGCGAAAGTCGCCCCCGCTAGAAAAAAACCCCTGGTACGTAGGACCCCCCGCCAGAACCCGGACATCGATGCCAAATTCTTCGGTGTCTTATGCGCGCATCCATTCCTGATGTATGCTTTGTCAATGAGAGTCGCCCAAGTAGCCTTTGCCTTGACTTTAAGCTTCCACCACCATTTACCAAGTAGGGCTTGGTTCATTTGTCGAAGATTGAGAACCCCCAACCCTCCAAATTCTTTTTGTCTACATACCACCCCCCATTTGACTAAAGAGTACCCATTTCCATCGGTACCCGATCCGTTCCAAAGAAATCGTCTTCTAAGCCTGTCAATTTTTTTGATAACCCAGGCCGGGATCTCGAAGAATGATAAGAAGTATAGAGGGATAGCGCTAATGACTGAATTTAACAGCACTAGCCTGCCTCCGAAAGACAGCATCTTACCCTTCCAACCCTCCAACCTACGGGTTATTCTCTCAATAAGCCCAACCCAATCCACCCTTCTTGGTTTTGTCGCCGCAATCGGAAGTCCCAGATATTGAATAGGTAGATCTTGAATCTTGCAGTTTAGAATATTTGCAACTGCACCCCCTGCCTCCCCATTCTCTCCCAAAAGGGTGATGGTGCTTTTATGGAAGTTAACTTTCAACCCCGTCCAATCTTCAAACAGATAAAGGCCCCATTTCAGAAGTGCAGCCTGATTAATGTCGCACTCTCCAAAAATCAGTGTATCGTCTGCATATTGGACGTTCATTACTGCGGAGACCCCCCTCCTCATACCCAACCCCTTAATAAGGTCGTGCTTTCTATACAACTGAAGCATCTTATGTAGCCCGTCCGCCACCAAAGTGAAAAGCAGTGGTGAAAGTGGATCCCCCTGTCTAAGGCCCCGCCTGCACCTAATTTCATTCCCAGGCTTCCCATTCACCATAACCATAACCTTGCCCGTTGATAGCCAGGTCTTAATCCAACCGATCCACCTCTCCCCAAACCCTCGTCTACCAAGGATCTCCAGTAGGCATTTCCACTCCACTTTATCATAAGCTTTCTCGAAGTCCAGTTTAAGCAAAAACCCCGGTTTGTTACGCCTCTTACAATCTTGTATCACCTCCTGAACCAAGGCCACCCCCTCAAGGATGTCCCTACCCACAATAAACCCTGTCTGATAGTCGTCAATCATCTCCCCTAACAAAGCTCTGAGCCTATTAGCCAGTGTCTTCGAAATGATTTTTACCGAGCAGTTGATCAAGCTGATAGGTCTGAAGTCCCCTATCCCTATGGCCTCCTTCTTCTTTGGGACAAGACACACATTGGCATAATTCAACCTACCCATGTCTAATGTCCCCTGATGAAATGCGTTCATGACGTCGATGATATCCTGCTTGATAACCTCCCAGAATTCCTTATAGAAGAATACCGGGAAACCATCCGGTCCTGGAGCCTTATCCTGGCCCATACCCCATATTGCCATCTTGACCTCCTCCATGGAGAAAGGGTCTTGTAGAGCTGATACACGTTCCTGTATCTCTGGTACCAGTGGTTCCCAAAGGTCCTCCGCAGCGTGACACATACTCTCCAAGTCACTTGTGTTAATGTCACCGATGACCTAATTAACCCTTCTAGAAATATTTCATATATCCGAAATGGCACGTTTTCAAGCTCTCCTCCTTATTCAAATGCCCTTGCATTGCAGCTGCATCCGGTTCATCACTTGGTACATAATTAATTTATTATTATTATTGTTATTTTTAAATTATTCATACCTTATTATACTCCGGTTTCATAGACTCGATCGTAGTCTAGTCGAAGGGAAAACCACATTAATTTAGGTGCCCAATATTTTTATATGTAACACTTGGTTTCCTTTGATAGTTCTTATTCTTGCGGCACCTCATAACCACACCAATGTTGGAAAGAAATGTTCTGAAAAGAATTTCAGAGAATGAATGAAACTATGAATATCTGTTGTGAGAATTTTTCGAAGGATACAATTATACTATAATAAGTATACATTAAAATGTACAACCGCGCGTTTGGGACAAATTCATCGAGGACTTTCATAGTGTCATTTTAACCATGGAAAGTGGTCAGGACTCATCAACAGTGACAATGAAAATATTGGTCGGCCCACCTTAAGACCCATAATAAAATTCTGGGCCGTCGAGAAAATAGGGCCCATTAGAATCTCCTATGTTATGGTTCAAATTATCATATATACTTGGAGCCTGTATATGCCTATAACTCTTCTACGTACTAATCTGACTACACTAATATTAGTTATTTTAGCACATACGCAGTTAATAGCTCATTTCATTCACTAAGCACACATCTTGGAACATTTTGTTGACAGTCCTATGAGCTCAGCTTTCTTTCTTTGATGATACTCTGAGCTCAGTTTAATCAACTACTAGTACAACATCACTACATTAATACTACTTTACTCCATTGTTAATATATAGGACATATACACACACTCAACATCACAACATATACACAGTTTCTTTACATTATAGCACAATGATTTCAGTCCTTAAACAGCAGAGCACTCAATAGGAAAGCCTTGAGGGAACCTCTTCGAATCGGTGCAATAGTTATAGACCATGTAGTTCTTCTGCACCCCTCTCATCTTCTCTTGACTCAGGGCATCCGGTTCCTGATTTAACCATGCATTGTTCTTCGTCGAAGCTCCTGGAGATTTCTGGGTAGCACAACTATTGACACCAGATGTTACAACACAAGCATTAGCATTGAAGTTTCTGTAGGATGAAGTGAACGGAACTTGCGTCCAATCAGTCTTAACTAGCCCTCCCCTTGTAGCCCAATCCTCGGCATCCCAAAGGCTTGAGTAAATCCTCATTGGCTGGTTCTTGGGAAAAGGGACGCCTCTTGATTCTTGATTCTTGAAGTCTCTAACTGTGATGCCATCGACCATGAAACTGAAATGGTACGGTGAATGAATTATAAGGTGAACATGTATCTATTTGAATACCCACCGACTAATTGACTAGGTACTATTGAAGAGAGGTCTTACATGATGTGCCTTAGGTTCCAAAGAATAGAGTAGGTATGGAAATCGTTAGTCGGGTCGAACCAGAGGTGGAACTGCTGCTCTCTGTCACCTTTACCTTGAGTGAACACATTGGTGTGGAGTGTGTATGGATCTCCAGTAAGATTTCCGAGGAACTCGAAGTCTATTTCATCATGAGTAGGCCCTTGTGAAGATAGCTGCCATAATTAACGATACACTCATCAGTCATCGGTGTCTAAGTGTGTCTGTGATACTAAACCAATGCCTCGGAAAAAACGAGGGGAAAAAAAAATAGTAACATAAAATAAAATAAACAAAAAATGCACATGCATTGCATGTTTTTTTTTTAAAAATATATTGTAGTGAACCATAAAGTAATTTTGAATGTTGGTCGATTTTCTATATGTGCTTTGAAAAGGGTAATGATCTACAAACTTCTCTTTTACTATCTTAGGTGGCACATTACTATTGAATGTTCCTACAACCTACTCTACAATAACCTCCACTAATAATGTGCTACTTAAGATAGTAGAGGAAAATGTTGTAGATTTGGTAGCAGGCGTAGCATTACTCCTTTTAAAAACAAAAGCAAATGCACATATTTTTTTTCTATTAAAAGATGCTAAACACCATCAAATATCCTTAACTGTAACTTCAAACAAGTACAGTAGTAAGTGCAAGAGGTGCAAAACAACAATCAAATAGTATAACAGAAATAGCAGATGTTTCAAGTTAATAATAATGGTTTTTTCTCAAAAAGCCCTTACTAAAAAGAATAATTAATAAGTAACATCATAGGAGGCTTCTGAAATTAAAATGGATGGCCATAATTTTTTTCTATTTACTTCCTAAAAAAAAGTTGTACTGACTCATTCCTTCCTCCATTCCATTTCCATAATATAGTGGTGCCAGATTTGTCCGTGGGCACGTGCCTACAACTCATCTTCGGAACGATACAACATATAAAAAAATATGTAAACAGTAAAATATATGCAATCAGGTTGGACTAACAAATCACATAGGTATCAATATTCATATGTAATACCACCGGGCTAGAAACTCCATGACAAATTATAAAAAGCAATTAGAATGTCGTAAAATAATCACATAGGTATCTTTAAATTTCTTTTTTTTATGTCATACGGATAGAGTCATCAAGGCTGGAGTCAACACATCTATATAGAACCTGAAATCTAAAAATCTGTAAAATCAGCTAAATATAAAAAATCTAAAAAAATTCAGAAATTTACAAATCTGAGATATGAAAATCTAAATTTCTCGGTATAGAGAGAGGGAGAGATGATAAAAAGTGAAGACAAATGAGAGAGATATTAATAAAGCAAGGAGAATTTTTTCGCCAAAAGTTATGGGGAAAAAACTTGGGGGTGGGGGGAATGTTTTTTGAGACAGCGAATGTGAGTCATTGATTTTGTTTCAGTTAAATAAGAGCCACTTGATAACTTTTTTTAAATTATCTTGTAATTTATTATATAGATGAATAATATGATGTGAGATAAAAATTTGTTTACATACATAGTAAGCAGTGACAGTCCCAGCAGAGTTTCCAGGAACAAGCTTGATTTGCATGTCAATCTTGCCGAAGAGGTATTCATGTTTGGACTGGAAACCAGACCCAGAAATCTTATCAAGTGACAACGTAAGGAGCTTGCCATTGTTGAGCAACTTAGCACGACCATCTCCCCAAGTTAGATCAAAATCATTGCTTAAGTTGCTCGCTGAATTGAGGACTATCAAAGAGCATGCTAACAGAGGAAACAGGATTAACGAAGATGCCATAATAAGAGTTGTGCTTAAAATGTATAGATGAAAGGTGGGTAGTAACTAGTGATGGTCATGGGCATTATATATATAGGTGTATCAGATACATGATATAATAAACTTTGGCATGAGCTGGCAACATGAACATGACAGCTGTGGGCTTTTAAACCCAAGTCCTTGAATGTATTTGTGTATTGAAACTTTGACAGGGGGAGAGGATACGGAATTGTTTCCTTAACTTTGTGTTTCGCTGACAGCTTGAAGCCTTTGTGTGGAGCTTTAAATTTCGCGATAGTTTGATGCATTGACTAAAGTGGCGGTGACCGGATTAGATGCAGCCCCTGTGAACATTATCAAGCGTTATTTTATACAGTTGGTGGTGTTGAAGTTGAAGAGTATGTGCTTGGAAATGTGGAATATATATAAAATATAGCAAAATAAAATAAAATATCATTGTCTAAGTTGCTAGTTAATATTCACTACAACAAAACTGGTCTTCAACGTCACTAGATTTGGGCACGAACATAGAGGTAGAGGTACATCTGAGAGCGAGAGGCAAGATTTCAATAGAGTTATTAATTTGCTAGATCTAGTGGAAGTGGAGGCGAATGAACGGCGATTTACGTGGACAAACATGCAGACCGATCCTATATTAGCTAAGCTGGATAGAATTCTGGTCTCCTCAGACTGGGAAAGTCTTTTCCCACTAGCTAGAACAAAAACAATTCCTAGATTCACATCGGATCACATACAATTGATTTTGGAGTGCGGGAACGACATCTGTACGGAACAACGTAAATTTAGATTCGAAAAGGCTTGGCTTAAGAGTAATAATATCAGAAGGGTTATAGACGAGTCTTGGAACATACCAATAAGGGAAGATAATGAGGTATCAAAATGGATTTTGAAGCTCAGACGTCTACGCTCTCACCTCAAAGCTTGGGCAAAAATCGAGTTTGGTGATTGTAAAAGAAATAAGGAAATATTAGGAAATTGAGTTCAAGAGTTGGAAAAATTAGAAGAATGTCACAACCTCGACAACAAAGATTATGAAGAATTGTCCTCTAGTAGACTCGAATTATATAGATTGGGGGAAATGGAAGAAGTGTATTGGAGTCAAAGAGTAAGGGTGCAATGGCTTAAGGAGGGGGATTCAAACCCGACCTTCTTTCACAAAGTCGCAAGCGGAAGAAGAATGAACAATTTCATATCTGGTCTATATGTGGGGGAAACTTGGACGAAAGACAGTGCGTTAATCAGCCATCAGATTGATTCATCGTTTAGGGAGCTTCTGGGAAAGTCAAGAAGGAAACAGTGTGGCCTTAACTGTGATATGTGGGGGGAGTCGAGATTAGAGGACAGCGATGGTTTAGAGGGTCATTTTACAGAAGATGAGATTATCAAAGCCATAAAGGCATTGAGTCAGGATAAAGCGCCAGGACTAGGTGGATTTCCAATCTTATTTTATAAAATATATTAGAACGTAATCAAAAAGGACTTGCTCGATATCTTCCACGAATTGGATCGGGGAGTGGCGCAACTGGAACGACTAAACTACGCAAATGTGATCCTAATTCCTAAATCGGCGGTGATACAGAGAGTATCTGACCTCAGGCCCATTAGCCTGTTAAATGGATCGTTCAAAATTGTCACGAATGTTCTAGAAATGTGATTGTCTCATCTTCTTTGCGAGATCATAGATGATTCACAAAGTGGTTTTGTGTAAGGAAGGGATATTATGGATAGTATTGCATCAGCCCATGAAATGGTGTTCAGAGCTAACAAGGACCAGGTCAACAGCTTATTACTTAAGCTGGATTTTGAAAAGGCATATGACACGATAGAATGAGATTGTATAGATGTAGCTTTAGAGTTAAGAGGTTTTGGACCGAAATGGAGACTTTGGATGAGAAGGATTAATGGTATATACAGAAAAGAAATTCGATGTTGTAGAGGACTGAGGCAACGAGACCCACTTTCACCATTAATTTTCACTCTGATTGGGGACGAACTGGCAGAAATGATTAAAAGAGGAAGAGAGTCACAAGTTATTAAAGGGGGTGAAGGTAAGAGGTGTTCCGGAGCTATTGGCAATATTACAATATGTTGATGACACCCTCATTTTTGGAGATGCCAATTGGGAGGAAATCATGGCATTGTGGGTTATGCTAAGATGCTTTGAGTACTGGTCGGAATTGGCCGTGAATCTATACAAGAGTTGTATCATGGCACTGAGTTCGGCATCAGGGGATTATGCACAAGGAATAGCAAATGCAATGGAGTGTGCTAAGGGAGACTTCCCTATCAGAAATCTGGGTACGTCTATCAGACTAGGCACTACGGAAAGAGGACTGGATCCCTTTGGTGAAAAGAATTGAAAAGAAATTAGTAGGATGGAAAGGGAATTCCTTTCCCTGGGCAGAAGAATTACCCTTATTAATGTGGTGCTGAGTAACATTCCAACATACTTAATGGCTATCTATGAACTCCGAGGTTAGGTTATCGAACGAATAGACAAGTGCAGAAGACACTTCTTGTGGAAAGGCAACCAAGAAAACAGCAAAGGGTTTCACCTTGTTAGATGGGGAAGGGTTTGTAAGAAGAGAAATTTTGGAGGGCTAGGAATAGTTAATTTACGGGACATGAACAGAGCTCTCCTTAGCAAATGGCGATGGAAGATGAATAAACATCGCAAATCTTGGTGGTGCAAATTGTTTGAGTTGTCTAGAAGAATGGAAAAAATATAGATTTGGCGGTAGGAGCCGGCAAGGGAAGACCTCACAACTGTGGAAAGGAATTGCAAAGGGGGGAGAGATATTTCATGCAAACACTAGATCAAGGGTTGGAGATGGTAAAGAGACAAGATTTTGGAAGGACAAATGGTGTGGGGATAACACGCTAAAATCATTGTTTCCTCTACTGGCTAAAGAAGCGAGTAACGACAATCTGTTGGTGCGTGATATCTAGCGAAACGGTAGATTAACAATTGAGTTCCAAGGAGTTTTTTCGGCTCCTAATCTTATAGGGTACCAAAGACTCGCAACGTTGGTTAGAGAAGGGGGGCATTTTTCTAACACAGATAAGGATTCTAGGGAGTGGAGTTTAGAGGCTAATAGGACCTTCACGGTGGCATCGATGTATCGTCAGCTGAATGATGGGGGTGTGAGGTGTCAAGAGGCTAACATTATCTGGAAATCGGAAGCTCCGAATAAAGTTAAAGCCTTTTTGTGGTTAGTTATGAACAACGCTATTCTCTCAAAAGCGAATCTTATAAAACGAAACCTATCGATCGATAGTGCATGTCTGAGATGTAACCAAGGGGAGGAGGACGTCAATCATATTTTCCTAAAGTGCCCTCGGGTGAAATTTTCATGGGAAATTCTGGTTTTGAGTTTTAGGTTGGTGGAAATTCCTAGACGGGTCGAGGATTTTTGGGGTACCTGGCGAGCTAAATGGGTTAAAATGGAATATAGGGTCTTGTGGGATATCACAGTAGCGGCTAGTGTTTGGACTTTATGGCTAGACATAAACAATACATGTTTTCGTAACACAAGATGTAGATTTAACATTATACTTTACAAAACTCTGAGTCTTATCTCTGTATGGGCAGGCAAGGCAGATGTCAGGAGGAGGCTGTAACCGGATCTTCACGAGTAGTCAGTATGTGGATAAGAAGAGGTGCGACTGGACTTGTGCTTTTGGATCACTCTACATAGTGGGGATGGTGCTTTATCTCGTATGTGGGTCGCTTTTATTTTGATGTATTTTGAGTCTAGATGGTGGTGATCTAGACTGAACTTTTGAGACTTGTAATAGTTTATTTCCTGTTGTTTCCTTAATTTCTCATTAATGAAACTGGTGACTAGTTCGTTACTTTTCCATCCCCCCCCCCCCAAACCACCAAAAAAAAACATAGTCTGCAGCGACACTATTTTAACGGCAGTTGTAAAATAATATCATTCCTTATGTAGATGAATTTGAGTTCTTTTGTATGGAAATTGAGTTCTTTTGTAGATGAATTAATTTTGAAGACTCGATCGGTGCTTAATCTCGAACTTGGTCTATAGCATTCTTCAAAAATATTAGAATGATGAAGGTGAAGTTTAGTATGCAAGTTTGTGGTAGATATGCGGAAGTAGGAATGTCTGAATAAGGAGGTGAGCCATGGTTGGCTTGGATTAGGAATATGATGTTGAAATATAGTAATTGTATATTCTGTTTCCTAATATAGGAAACAGATTTTCCAAATCTCTCATCTTCCCAATCTTCTCTCAATCTCTTTTCTTCTTCTCCAAGAATGTAATCCTTATATATAGATGTATACAGTAAAGAATAATGTACAACAAGAAGAATAAAAATTATTTTTCCCAAAATTATTTTCTTCATGGTATCAGAGCCTAACCAGATCTAGGCCAATTGAAGAAAAAGAGGTGATCATATCTGCCTCCTCGTCATCCAAATATTCCGTTGCTGATCCCGTCACCGATCATCATCCCATTGCTGATCCCGTCACCGATCATCATCCTCGTCGACTACAGATCTCCAGATCCCATTCACCTTCATCTTCCTGACCTTGCAGATCTCCAGATAGTTACTATTCACCTTCCCCAAATCCCCTAAAACCCAATTTCCGATCACCTTCTCCGACGAGTTCCCGACCAACCCCGTCACCTCTTCTCCCTCCGGCGACCCCCATCATTGCCGCCAGCACAACCTCCGAACCCCCCTTCTCCTTTTCTGTTCGATCGACAGCAGAACCAAAAAGAAAATCCCGATTCCCCCTTCCGTCCTTCTTCTCCGACCACCCCGAAGCCGCTCGCCTGCGACGTCGCCCCCGTGCGCCTCCTTCGGCGACGTCGACCTCGCCCCTGGTCGCCAGTGCTGCTGCCCCTTGGCCTGCCATCGACTCTTCACTGTTGCTGTTGTCTCTCTCTCTCTTGCTGTTTATTGAGTGAGTTGTTTTCTGAGTTGCTGATTGATCAAATCAGATCTGAGGAAGAAGAAGATCCCGATCCTGATCCTCCCTATCGTCCTCCCGAGCTCCCGATCCCTGATTGGTGTTTGTTGGTGTTGGTGCTTGCTGTGTTACTGTTGATGTTGTTTGTTGTGTTGCTAGTTGCTGTTCTTGCCCAAGTTGTGTCGATCAGATCCATTGTTTTTCGCGTGCTACCATGGGACAAACTGATAGAGCTGAGAAGAGTATTGGACTCGCCTCTATATTAGTCACAGCTGCAGGTAATGATGGTAAGGTATTTAATATTTCTGCTTCTGTTATGAATAGTGCATGGATAATTGATTTGGGTGCTACCGACCATATGCCTTTTGATTCTAGACAAGTTCAAAATTTTCAACCATCCACTAAATCGACTGTGTCCACTGCAAATGGTGATCCTGCCACTGTTACTGGCGAGGGTACCATACATCTCACAAACAACTTAATCTTAGATACAACCCTAGTTGTGCCATCCTTGAATTTCAACATATTATCTGTTGCTCAAATATCTACTGCCTTACATTGTATTGTAGTCTTTTGGCCTTCCTATTGTGTGTTTAAGGATATTCGAACACGCAAGACGATTGGTTATGGAGTTAGGCACGGGAAGCTCTATTACATGGATTTAGAATCTGAATGTTCGAGCAAGTTGACTCAAGCTCTAAGTGTGGAAGGATCCGAAGATGAGAAGAAGAAATCAGACATTTGGCTATGGCATCGACGTCTAGGGCATGCTTCTTTTGGTTATTTGAAGAAATTATTTCCAAGTTTATTTTTGAAGTTGGATATATTTGCCTTTCGGTGTGATGTGTGTGAATTCGCAAAAGGTCATCGTGTCTCTTTTCCTCCAAGTCCAAGAAAAAGCTCCCTACCTTTTATGATTATTCATTCTGATGTTTGGGGTCCATCCAAAACCACTACATTTGGAGGAGCCAAATGGTTTGTGACCTTTATTGATGATTGTATCCGTATGACCTGGATTTGTTTGATGAAGTCGAAAAGTGAAGTTAGCAGTTTGTTTCAGAAATTTCACAAGTATGTTATGATTCAGTATAAATCACAGATTCAAGTTCTTAGGAGTGATAATGGCGGAGAATACCTGAGTTCAAATCTGCAACAATATTTGGTGGAACACGGAATTGTTCATCAGACTACATGCTCGTATACACCTCAACAGAATGGGGTTGCAGGAAAAAAAAATAGACACTTGCTCGAAGTGGTCCGTGCTTCTCTCATCCATGGAAATATGCCACTCATCTATTGGGGAGAAGCCCTTGCTTCTGCTGCATACTTAATCAACCGAGTTTCCTCTAATATCTTAAACTTCTTCACACCATTTCAAGCATTAACTGAAGCTGTGAATGCACCAAAAGTCATCAACTTGCCACCTCATGTGTTTGGGTGTGTTGCATTTGTTCATCTTCATCAACAGGAACGCAATAAGTTAACTCCTCGAGCTGTCCGCTGTGTTTTCATGGGATATGCACAGAATAAGAAAGGGTATCGGTGCTATCACCCACCAACTCAAAAGATGTTTGTGACTATGGATGTTGTATTCTATGAAGATGAGATGTATTTTTCCTCTGAGGTTGAACTTCAGGGAGAGTACCGAGGTAAAGTTCAAACTCTTGCCTATGATGAAGTGGTTACTATTCAAACTGAACAATCAGATATAAGAGGAGAAAATCAAGATGTAAGTAATGACGATCACTTGAACGAAGACTTGGTTGAGGAAGAAAATTTCTACGAAGATCTGTAGTCAGTGCCGAACCTCTATGAAGATGAGCCATCTCCACCACCAGCACTATCTGAACCATATCCACCACCAGTACCATCAGATTTATCTCTACTCCCAGCAGAACCCTAAAACCAATCGTCATCGCTGTCCGAAGCTCCAAGAAGAGAACTCCCAAACCGTACTAGTAGAGGTATCCCAATACCCACTTACGAGCCTAATCCCACTAGTAAAGTCAAGTATCCCATGAGTCATTATGTGTCCACTCACCGATTGTCTGAATTAAATAAGTCATTTGTGAATCAATTATCTGCTGTATCTATTCCTAACAGTATGCAGGAAGCCTTAGCCGATCCAAGGTGGAAAGCAGCTATGGATGAGGAGATAAAGTCCTTGAAGAAGAATGAGACTTGGGAGATAGTCGAGCTGCCAGCAGGGAAGAAGCCAGTAAGATGCAGATGGATTTATACAATGAAATATAAATCGGATGGTTCGATAAAGCGGTACAAGGCAAGGCTGGTTACCAAAGGGTACACTCAAACTTATGAAATTGATTATGACGAAATATTTGCACCTGTGGCAAAATTCAACACTATTCGAGTTCTACTGTCACTTGCTGCAAATTTTGACTGGCCGTTGGAGCAATTTGATGTGAAGAATGCATTTTTATATGGGGAATTGACAGAAGAAGTCTATATGGATCTTCCACCAGGGTCGAACAGACCAGTCCAATACAGCAACAAAGTATGTCGTCTGAAGAAAGCATTGTATGGACTGAAGCAGTCGCCAAGAGCCTGGTTTGGGAGATTTACAAAATCAATGAGGACATTCGGATACGATCAGAGTAATTCTGATCATACTCTATTCCTTAAAAAGGAAAGAAGGTAAAATTACTACTCTTATTATTTATGTTGATGATATGATAGTAACTGGAGATGATCCTGAGGAGATGAAGGCATTAAAGAACTACTTGTCACAAGAGTTCGAAATGAAAGATCTTGGACCTTTGAGATACTTCCTTGATATTGAAGTTTCTCGCTCAAGAAAGGGGATATTTCTTTCTCAAAGAAAATATGCTCTGGATTTATTGAAGGAAACTGGAATGTCCGCTTGTCAACCGATTAGTACACCATTGGAAGAAGGACTGAAACTATGCAACGAAGCTGATCAAGTGCCTTGTGATAAGGAAAGATATCAGAGATTGGTTGGACGACTAATGTATCTTGTACATATACGACCAGATTTGTTATATGCTTTAAGTGTGGTAAGTCAGTTTATGCATGCACCTCGGGAACAACATATGGACACGGTAATGAGAATTATGAGATACATTAAGTCAGCCCCAGGAAAAGGAGTTTTATTTGTGAAACATGGTCACTTGAAGTTGAGACATATACTGATGCTGATTGGGCAGGATCTACAATCGATAGGCGCTCCACTTCAGGATATTTCACCTTTGTTGGAGGAAATTTAATTACATGGAGGAGCAAGAAGCAAAATGTTGTTGCACGCTCTAGTGCAAAGGCTGAGTATCGCGGAGTAGCTTTAAATATAACAGAAGCTTTATGGCTAAAACTCCTGTTGCAGGACTTAAGCTATGGTCCAAAGGAACCTATGAAGGTGTATTGTGACAGTCAAGCGGCATGTGATATTGCGGCTAATCCAGTTCAGCATGATAGGACGAAACATGTAGAGGTGGACAGATTCTTCATCAAAGAAAAATTAGATGAGAAAGTTATTGAGATATCCAAAGTGAAGTCAGAAGATCAACTCGCAGATATCCTAACTAAGGCCGTTTCGACTCGGCTCTTCTTGAAATTTGTTGACAAGTTGGGCATGCTCGATATCTATGCACCAACTTGAGGGGGAGTGTAGAAATATAGTAATTGTATATTCTATTTCCTAATATAGGAAACAGGTTCCCCAAATCTCTCATCTTCCCAATCTTCTCTCAATCTCTTTTCTTCTTCTCCAAGAATGTAATCATTATATATAGATGTATACAATAAAGAATAATGTACAACAAGAAGAATAAAAATTATTTTCCCCAAAATTATTTTCTTCATATGAGAGTACGGGGAAGATATAATAAGCTAAATGTGGGCAAGTAAAAATTGAAGATATGACTAAAAATAAAGTTTTGAGCTATAATTAACAATCAGCAAGAGTTATTCTTGTTCGTTGGTAAGAAATTTAATAAACTCTATTGGATTTGTGTAGCAATGAGGTAGATGTGGATGAAATGCTCGATGAATTGGCCAATAGGAATTACTAATAGATGAATTGGCCAATATGAAATGCTCGATGTGTAGCAAGAGTTATTCTTTGAAATGCTCGATGAAATGCTCGATGAATTACTAATAGATATATATAGACTACTAGGAAGTAGGAACTACATAGAAACCTGACATTTGCTAACCAAAAAACATAGCACAAGTAGAGATCAAACCAAATGTTCATGACGATCTTGCTAGTGCAGCAACAAGAATCCAATCATCTTAGCTTACATTGAACAGATATTCTTGTTGATCTTGCATTTGATTACAACAAATTATTTGGATGTATAATGAATATGAGTTTCAACTGTGACTGGACTGGAAAAGCATGGCAGGAAGTAGAGATGATAATTTTGTTTTTGAAGGTACATATGCATACTAATTTGAACTTGTTAATCATGTTCCTTATCGAAGGCGGAAGATTCGTCTCCCCTGTGAAATATATCGAGTAAGTTCTACAATCCCTTTTCTTTTAACCAGACATTCATATTTAGTATTATTTAGCCTTGTCCAATACTTTCTAGCTTGTGTATTTTTTGCTCTAATGTTGTGTTTCATCTGTTGTATTTAGCCAAATCGTTTTAGTTGAGAGTGCTTTGTCGCTGAATGCTACTCCAGAGTGAGTGATTTTTTTAATTTCTGATGGAGCCTCCTTTCGTGTGGTCTGGGAGAAAGCGATGGAAAGAGGGGTACACATTCAAAGGATGTAGTGATGATGAAATGGATCTGTATATGGATACTTGTAAAATTTGGAGTTTGTACAGTTAGTAAATTTCGAAAAAAAGCTTATATAACATAAAATTCGAATGAAAGCCTATTATAGCTATACATTATGTTAATGAAGAGAGAATGTACCCCTCTCTTATTTCCCTATTTTGAAATAGAGAAATAAGAGTAAAAGTAGGAATTCACCAGCTACCACCTTTGCTTAATTTTTGACAGTCCGACCGTCCAGATGTGCGAAGACGTGCATAATCAAGACTCCCAATCACGCCACGTCGCCACCCAATCACGCATGTCCAATTCACTCAGCAAGCGAGCCCACCACGTGATCAACATCCCAGGTCGCGCTACGTCACTACATCGTCCTGGCACCTTATTCCACTCAGCGGACGAGTACAGATTCAATGGGCGTTCCAAATCGCTCAAAAAATCACGCAAACTCGATAAATCAATAAAAATTAACTGAAAATAATTTAAAATTAGGAAATTATATTAAAATTCCAAGAATTATTATTAAATACGAAAATTTAATTAGAAATTCTAAAAAATAATTAAAATTTTGGAATCTATATAATATATTATGTTAAACCACTTTTGTCTAAGATTTTTTTTATTTTTCTTTTTCAAAATAAAAAAGGAGGGCAAATGTAGGAGATAACTCCCCACTCTTACTCCATCCAAATTGGAATTAGAATCTTTATTATTATATAGATGTTATTAGATAAATTTTACAAAAAAAAATTTATTATTTTCTTATTTTTAAAAAAAAGTTTATGTGCAGTATTGCACGGATTATACTACATATTATATTATATCATATTATATAAGTTTGTGCAATATTGCACAAAGGGACTACTAGTATGTGTATACTATATTTTGATTCTTTATATATATTACCTCTTGATTTTGAGTTGTTTAAGTGCTTTCTTTTTATCTGGAAATGTTATTTGTCATTTGGAAATTTGAATTTTTGCATGCGTGTTGGTATGTATGACTAGCTACTAGCTACTAGCTAGAGTAACAAAAGTGATGATACAAACAATATATAGTGCCACATGAATGGTGCCACTGAAAATGAAAAATGCTGCAAGAAATAGCGGAATATAACTAAATACCACAAGAATGTTAGAAAATGTCATAAGCATGGTATCGCGACACATGATCCAATATCACAAAACCCAAGAAAAATGGCGTTGTTTATTAGATTAAAGCAGGGCACCCACTGAAAATGCCGCAAGAATCAATGGGGTTATCACAATAGGCGGCACTTGCATGAGTGTCGCTAATAACCTAGCAGCATTTATTCTTACATATAGCGGCACTTCTAATTGCCACGATAGACCAGTTTTGTTGCGGTGGTTGTCAAAACTGACCGGCCTTCGAATCGAAAATGTGGGCGATTCCATTTTTTTTGGTTCAACCCAGATTTTTTTAGGTCGAACAGGGTTCAACAAGAGGAGATTTTCATTTACTTACATGTAATGGATCACTAATTATATGTCCACATAAAGAATTCAAGTGTTAGGATGTATTGGGCTCGACGTTCGCGACCAGGGCGGGGGATTTGAACTCTGTACTGAGTGAGGGGGGCATCGGCATGGGCCTGGGCCTACCCAGTGTGCTAATGGGCCGGGGGAAGGAAGATGTTGG
Source organism: Hemerocallis citrina (assembly GCA_017893485.1). Lineage (NCBI taxonomy): Eukaryota > Viridiplantae > Streptophyta > Magnoliopsida > Asparagales > Asphodelaceae > Hemerocallis > Hemerocallis citrina. The sequence continues at coordinate 126,238,747 of CM030358.1, forward strand.
GCAGGGCATTTTACAAGGGGATATTTCGTCCTACAATTTTGGCGAAGGCCAGTATCTCAGGACAGTGCCGGCTACGAAACAAGTGGAGGCTTCCAACGAGGAGGGGGAAACACATATTGAAGAGCTACTAAATCAGGAGGCCGGAAAAAGAGTAGAGCCCGAAATACAAAAAAGGATGAAGATAATGCTGGGGAATTGGGCTGCGATCAGTAAACAGAAAGCAGTGGCATCATCAGACTCAGACACAAATTCTAACAAGTCTGAAGAGCCGGATTCGGGGGATGAGAGAGACTCAATTAACATGGATGAGGCAATAGCGGTGGCGGACACCGGAAAGAAGAAAAAATTACTAAGGGCGAAGGAGGGATTCAGACGTAGCATCAGACAGCGGAGCAAAGGGAAAAAGCCGATGACAGTCAAATAAATCTACCAAAGGGTCAGCAAGCGCAAAGCCTATGAAAACATCGCAGGTATAAAATCGAATATTTCTATATTTGGTTCTATTCCTGATCATTTGTTACTACAGCTAGCCAATGTATATGGTTTAAATTTGCATCACAACACACACAGCAGTATTATTGATGATATTCGGGGTAGGGAACTGGTTAATGTTGCGAATGTTCTAACGGGTCCACAGGGGGGGACGGACGCCGATTGCGTGTCCCGAAACCTGGTTGAGCTGGATTCAATTACACAGGAACAAGGGGGGGTAGTTTCTTTTAATGTGTAATATCCTTTTCTGGAACGTTTGCGGGCTTGGCAAGGCGGCCAAGCATACAATGGTAGGGGAAGTTATTAGAAATAATCATATAGATATTGTTTGTTTGGAAGAGACTAAATTATCTCAACCAACGAACATGGATCTCAAAGGTCTTAAGATAGACCATATACAGGATTGGAAGGTTAGGGACGCCATAAGGGTGTCAGGGGGGATCATGGTAGGGGTCAATCACGGTAAATCCAATTTACTGGATGACTGTGTAGGGGATTTCACGATTTCGATTGTGGTCCAAAGAAGGCACGACGGGTGGCAGCAAACCATCACGGCGGTGTATGGTCCAAATGATAGAACTCTAAGACCACATCTTTGGGAGGAGCTGCAACACATAAGGGGAAGGTGGAATCTACCTTGGGTCGGGGGGGGGGGGGGATTGTATCATCAGACACACGTACGTGAGGAGTGGAGGGACAGGCAATGGCCATGATATGAGGAAATTCAACCTGGTGATATCCACTTTGAAGTTGATGGACATCCCGATTAACGATCGGCGATTTACGTGGTCCAACCGACATAAGGAGCCGAGTCTTGCTAAGCTAGACAGAATCCTAATCTCTACAGACTGGGAGTCCAACTTCCCTTTGGCGTTGGCCAGGTCTTGTGTTCGAAATACATTGGATCATGTACCTATCATGCTCGATACGGGAGAAGAGGGAAGAAGAAGACAAAGTATATTTCGGTTCGAGAAGATGTGGCTACCCAACAAGGATTGTTAAGATATTGTCAAGAAGTGCTGGGAAGAGGGTCATGGGCAGGATGAGCCAGCAGCTAAACTGCACAAAAAACTGGTCATTCTTAGAAGGAGATTAAGAAGGTGGAATAAAGTAACGTTCGGGAATATATTGAAAAAGAAAAAAGATACAATTCTCGAGATTGAGGAACTAGAAAGAAAAGAGAAAATAGGAGTCCTGGATGATAGCCAGTTCCACAGATTAACGGCATGCAGAGAAGAAATCCAGCAAACATACATCAACGAGGAAATAATGTGGCGGCAGCGATCCAGGTCCAGGTGGCTGAAAGAAGGAGATGCGAACGCAAGTATGCGACGTAGATCCAACTACATCCACTCATTGGATATTGACGGCATTTCGGTGGATGATGAGAGTCAAATTAGGCACCATGTGGATGCTAAGTTCAAAGATCTCCTAGGTCAAAATAAGTATAGTCTTAGAATTCGAATGAGCATTTATGGGAGGTACTGCAAGGAGAGATCCTCCTCAGAGTTGAGGCACTGCAAGACCCATTCACCGTGGATGAGGTGAAGGCAGCAGTGTGGGGGATGGGACAAGACAGCGCACCAGGACCAGATGGATTTCCTATTTTCTTCTACAGAAGGTTCGGGGATATAGTGAAGCCTGATGGTATGGCTATCATAAATGCTTTCTATGACGGTACTCTGAACTTGGATAGACTCAACTACGCTAATGTTTGCCTTATCCTCAAAAAACAAGCGGCAAGAGATGTAAATGATTTCAGACCAATCAGCTTGATTAACTGCTCAGTCAAAATTATCACAAAAGTACTCGCTAACAAGCTGGGTAAGATCATCGGGGACATCATTAAGGATTATCAGACTGGTTTTATTGCAGGAAGAGACATTCTAGAAGGAGTGGCGCTAGTTCAGGAAGTCATACAGGATACGAAGAGACGTAAGAAGGCGGGCTTCATGTTAAAACTAGATTTCGAGAAGGCGTATGACAAGGTCGAATGGAAATACTTATTGGAGATCCTTCAGAGAAGAGGCTTCGGTAACAGATGGATAGGTTGGATACAGACTTGGCTAACTACTTCCAAGTTCAATGTGCTGGTTAATGGGGAGCCTGGAAAGAAAATCAGATATAAAAGGGACCTGAGACAAGGGGATCCACTGTCACCACTTTTGTTCACCCTTGTAGGGGATGGATTGCATAGTATGCTGCGAGCCTACAGAGAAAATGGTTTAATCAATGGTCTTGGTATGAGGAAGGACATCTCTGTAGTTATGAATGTCCAATATGCAGATGATACAGTCATTTTTTATGAGTGTGATATTATGCAAGCAGCGCTCCTGAATTGGGCCATGTACTTATTTGAAGAATGGTCGGGTTTAAAAGTGAACTATAACAAAAGCTCCATTACACTCTTAGGAGAATCTGGGGAAATGGGGAACACTGTTGCAAATCTTCTAAACTGCACGATCCAGAAACTACCGATAAAATACCTGGGGTTGCCGATCGGAACTGAAAATATTAGGAGGGGGATTGGCATGGCATCATTGACAAAATCGCGAACAGGCTAGAGGGGTGGAAAGGCAAAATGTTGTCATTCGGAGGAAGACTGATCTTGCTTAATTCAGTGGTCAGCTCTATACCTTTATACTTTATGACCTTCTACCAAATCCTGGTTTGGGTGATCAAAAAAATTGACAGACTTAGGCGACGGCTCTTATGGCATGGGTCGGGGGAAGGGAAAGGCTATGCTTTAATCAAATGGGGCATAGTATGCAGACGAAAAGAGTTTGGAGGATTAGGGGTAGTCAATATTCGTCAAATGAACCAAGCTTTGTTATGCAAATGGTGGTGGAAACTCAAAACTAAAACGAAGACTAAATGGGGTACAATGATAAAGGCGTCTTATTTGAAGAATGGCTGCATGCACCAGAAACAAAAAAACAAGGATTCAGCATTCGGGTTTTGGAGAGGGGTGACTAACACTAGAGACATCTTCATCTCCAGGGTAACTTTTTCAATTGGAAATGGAAATTCGACGTGCATCTGGAAGGACAAATGGTGTGGCACCATTAACCTAAAGAGGAGATTCCCGCAAGCATACGGGTTTGCCACAAATAAATATGATCGGGTGGCTACAAATTGGAGGCATGAGAAATGGAAACCAAGACTCTCAGGCAGACTTACAAACGAGGCTAGAAGACAAAAATAGGAGATCATTGAATTCTTGCAAGATTGGAAGCCAACGGGAAATGAGCATGAGGATAAACTAAAATGGGAGCAGGAAAAAGGGGGAGTTTTCTCGGTTAAATCGACGTATAAAAGGTTAAATGATGGGGGGGGGAGAGTCTTTGATCCGGTGTGGAATGCTTATGCCCCACTTAAAGTGAAGACCTTTAACTGGCTGGCATGTAGAAACGCAATCCTAACACGGGATAACTTGGTTAGGAGAAGTTGGCAAGGACCGATTAACTGTGTAATGCGCAATCAGGAGAATGAAACGGTCGACCATCTACTCGTCAAGTGCAGCTTTGCGAGGCCCATTTGGAGACACCTCCTAAACAGATTCGGTATCTACGGCGAAGGCCCGGAGACGGTTCTTGACGCTTGAGGGGGAGGGGGGAGGGTAGGTGGAAAGAGGGGCACATCCAAAGCAGCCAATCCTGTTTTTGGGAAACGGGGGTGGCGACGATATGTTGGGGCATATGGCTAGAAAGGAACAATAGAATTTTTAGAAGCACACACAGACACATCATGCATCAACAATTTCTCCTCAAGATTATTGCTAATATTATGTTCTGGACTAAAACGGCAGGTGACGAACCGACAAAGAAGATCAAGGACATATACAAGGACATAGCTACCAGCCAGGTTGTATTACAGGAAGGGGGAGGCACAGCAGAGGATGGTTGATTCCATGGTGTGAGGAGGGTGGTACACGCATCCGGGAGTCTTTTTGGGAATGTGTGTGGCTTCATGTCTTTTCAGGGCAATTTGTTGATGTATTTTTGGTCTTTTTATTTACTTGTATGTATTTTGGTGGGATGCATGGGATCCAGAGCGACCTATGTAGGGGGTCTCATTTTTTGGTGGGACAATGAATATCATGGCCCGAATGTGGGTCACATGAATATCATTGTCCGACGCTGGTTTTTCTGTTTTATTAAAAAGTTTTTAATGAAACTAGGGGGCTTTGGCCAACCTTTATGATAAAAAAAAAGTGTTAGGATGTCGAAGTTGGCATAGTAGCTTCTTGGTTAGTAAGGACATTTTGAGAACTGAACATTGCATATCTGAATCCTGGCTCCCACAATTTTTTTTTTATTTTTAAAGAAGTTTTTAAGTTTTCTGAAACCAGCCGATTTATTTGGGTTTGTCCGGTTTCTTCATATATTCCGGCTTAGTACAAAACCACATTGGTTGAACGGTAGGTCCCGGACCAAACCGGTCCAACTGGATGGTCGGGTCCAGGTCTAACAATGATTGTCGCTAGCTCAAGCTGCTATATATTATAGAATTTTTTTTCAGAACTAAGCCACTTTTTAAAACTATTTCCAAACTGGTAATGGTAAAAATTGCAGTAAATCAAGGTCGTACGATTCCAGCACAGATCTCAAAACTTTTGCATGCAGATTAATCATAATAAGCTTCTTTAACAGGTCCGGACCTTCTGCAAGCTCAACTACAAGACATGGACCGCTTTCAAGCCCATTAAAAGTGTCAATTAGACCCACTAGGACAGACACATCACATGAGGGTTGTAAGTCAAATCTATTATCCCCAGATAAGAGTTTTATATCTTAAGGGGGAGAATCAACAGGAGATAAAGAATTCATATCAATCTAACGGATTCATCTCAATTTCCTAAACTATTTTTCAAACCTATCAATACCATCCCCCTCCTCAGTCAGAAGGTAATCAAAAAATTCTCTCTCAAACTCTCTTGCTCTCTCTGGTTCTAATTTGAGCGTCGGAGGGTCTGTCGTTGGGGCCACCCTCGGTATTTCAGGCTTTTTACATGTCCATCGGCCACGTCAGCAACCGTCGAATTCAGATCATGATGTTCAATCAACAATCCAGATCCACTTTCAGAAGCTCTAACCACTTTTTACGGCGACGATCAAATTTTAGATCTTTAGTAGTTTACCTCAAATTATAAACTCACTATTTTTTTGCTCCCACACCAAAATAAACAGTAACACAAACTATTTCCCTAAGTGAGTCAGTCAATGCCACATAAGCTTCAGCTGTAGTTGGGAACTGTGGCTACAACTCTTTTGAAGTTGCAGTTCCCAACTACAGTAAGAGTGAAAAATCGAAAATACTTGAGACACAGTGATCCAATTTGTGGAGAATTAGAAAAAGTTTCTAAGTTTTTTATGTTAAAGAGATGCTGCAGTTTCCAACTGTGACATCGACTATACTAAGGTCGCAGTTGGGAACTGCGGCCTTAAGAGGGGCCCCACTTCGACCGCAATTAAGTATATTGTGCTCCTCTCTCTCCCATTCACTTTACCTCTCCCCACTCTCTCCTCCTCTCCGGAAAACCCTAGATCCTATATCTCCTTAACTGCAGCCTCTTCCCATCTTTGTCAAATCTCTTCCAAAAATTCAAGTTTCACATCCCCCCCCCCCTCTCTCTCTCTCTCTCTCTACTTGGATCTCTCTAATCCTGAAGCCCTAATTCCTTGTGATTTTCCTCGATTTTAGCTCTCTCCAAATCAAAACACCAGCTTAGGAGCTCGAGAGAGGTCTCTAGCATCCTCGACACTCATCTTCGACATCATCTACACCGTCATCTTTCGCCATCAAGTTCCATTATTTTTCAAAGTAATCATGAAACCCTAAATTATAATTTTTGTTACACGTACCCAAATTCGTTTATTATACTTGTGATTAGATAATGACTCACAAATTTAAGATTGTTGTATACGTATAAATCAATATGAGTAGTGTATTGGGATATTGTGAAGGGACAATTTGGTTTGGTTAATACGAGTAGCGTATAGACATAATCTTCGTGATTGGATAATGACTCAAAAAAATTAGAATTGTTGTATACGTATGAATCGATATGAGTAATATATTGGGATATGGTGAAGTCACAATTTGGTTAGTTTAATACAAGTAGTGTACAAACATATTTTTTTGTGATTAGATAATGACTCACATATTTTAGAATTATTCTATACGTATGGATTAATATGAGTAGTGTATTGAGATGTATAGAAGGCACAATTCGGTTTGGTTAATACGAGTAGTGTATGTATGTTGTGTTTGTGATTGGATTAATATAAGTAGTGTACTGAGAATTGTATGTTTCCATATACTATATTAAGCGACTAATATTTTCAATACTACAATGCAACGCATAATGGTATGAACGCGCTGACCGTCGAATAGTACTAGTATGCCCTCGATAAGTAATATGTTTTAGATGTTTGAATAATACATTTATTTTCATGTATTTTCAAAAAAAGATCTATTTTTTGTAGGACAGCAAGGATGAGGCTACCGGTTCAACTATTCGAAGACCCTCGACTAGTACCTATCGGCCATCTACTAGCGGACGAGCACCTACACATGTAAGTTTACTATGATTCATTATCATGGTTTTCAATTTTTAGATATAACGTTGTAACTAATCAAACTAACTTTTCATGTTTGTGCAGGTTACTGGACAATCATCTACTCCCATCGATGTTGGCCAGGCGTCTTCATTGTCCGATGCACTTGCAAGTCCAAGATCCACATACCTTACACTCTCGACTTTACAACAAAGACACAAGTCTCACTCAGTTTGGAATGGATCATCAAAGGAGTGCACGTTCCGCGTACACACGCCATTAACCATGCATCCGCATACTTATGGCTTGTTAATAGATGCAGGATTCTATGGAATAGGATTGATATGAAGCTAGATCGTGCGCTGCTCGATGTTGAGGACGATGAGATGGCATTAGTGAGCCAATCAATACGCCTTTTACGGCTAAAATTGATGTTCTCCACATTCTTGAACAACAAATCAACCGAATACCATGTTGAGTGCTACACTAGAGTGTATCTGCTTACACTATTCGGAGGAGTTATTTTTCCGAACTCCTCGGGTGATGCAGTGCTACTCATGTATATGTCATTGCTCGCCAATTTTACGATGGTCGGCCTATTAAGAAATTGAGGATCTTGTTGAGTCTTCGACACAATCAACACAAACCACCAAGCAAAACTATATCACATCAATCATACAAAGTACACAAGAATTATCCCGGTTGGGGCTTTTTCTTAATTCGGGAGAGGAAGAACCGAGATATTATTTCAACTAAAGAAGATACAAGAATGTTACAATTCTCACAACGACCCTCTCTCAAGCCTAACTGGAACTTACTTGTTGTTTACAATGGAGAAATCTTTTACCCTCTCAGATGAAGAACTCTGTTCTTCTATTTGGCACTTAATAGAATCATATTGTTCTAGGAGTCGTTACAATTGATTATATAGATCTAGAGAAACCCTAGTTTTATACATTTGATATTCTAACCACTCGATTACTACTGAAGAGATAACCATACATTGAGAGTCATACGATCTGACTTGAAGATGAAGTTGGCCTTCTCACGACCGCAACTGCTATTGCTGCTGCTGATTATTTTTCTTCTCTATCTTTAATCATTCGCTTCAATCATTCTCACCGCTTCATCATCTTCTTCATCGAACATGTGTATGCAAGACATACAAACCCAACACAGCCGATATAGTTGAGGTAATGCGGCATTAGCGTCTCTGTACCGAAGTCTATGAACGAGGGCATTGAATGTGGTGCAAATGACGGAACCAATGGTGATACTACCGATATAGAGTTGGGAGCATATCGATATCGGTCGACCCCAAATAAGTAGGTAGTCGCAGTGGTGGTTGGAAAATGCGGAGAATGCGGTGATATAGTTGAGGTAATGCGGCATTAGCGTCTCTGTACCGAAGTCTATGAACGAAGGCATTGTGTAATACCCTAAAATTTCATTTTTAATAAAAATATTATTTTCACGTGTTTTACACGTGCAAACTTCATGTGTATATTATCTATTTATTTTATATAAAATCTCATTTTAGTATGAAAAATTATTTTCCTTCATTTTTCTAAAAGCCTATGTTCTAAAAGCCTAAAACACTAATTAATTGTTTTAGCACACTTTAATTAATTATTAATTTGTTGTCTTGGCCCACAAGCCTAAGCCCACTAATTGTGAAGCCCACCAATTTAATAATTCAATTAAATGGTCACACTTGTCGTGTAGAGACAAATGGTGAACATTTTGATTAATTAAATTGTACAAACTTCTAAATAAGGGTACTAGGTGGCACGTGCGATGCACACTAATTTGGGGCCGGTTGGTGCATGGAGAATGGGAGAGTGGGTGTGTGTGCATGGGTAGTTCATTTGTGTGTAGGTGGTTGCTATAACTTCTACTCCTATCCTAGCCCTCCATTCTACAACTATCCAATCAATCCTAGCCTTCCAATCTACTTCAAAACTAGTATAAATACACCTCCCCTCCTACTTGTATTCTACATTCAAGCAAATATTTAAGGAGATATATATACCTATTAGTGTGTGAGTTGTGTATTGTGTTCCCCCTTGGAGGCCGGTTATTCAAACCCCCCCAATCTTGGAGGCTCTAGGTTTTTGGCAAGAAGCAAGGAGGAGAAGTTCGTGCATTGCAATCTAGGAGGAGAAGGTACTCGCTCGCAATCTAGGAGGCTTTAGGGGATTTTCCTTAATTGGGTTTTCTTCAAAAGGTGGGTGTTTCTCATGACTTCTAGAGTAGAATTCATGCTAGGAAATGATAATTGAATTATTATTATTAACTACTAGTTGAAATGAAATACATTCTTGTCTAATTAGAAGAAAATTTTAATTAGCAAACGGGTGTTGATTGATTACTAGAGTTATTGCCTATGAGTAAAAGTGTATGTTTCTCATTGTTATAAACATAAGAATGCATATTAGTTATGTTTAAATTGCAATTATGTGAAATTCACTAGTAAGGAATTGAGCCATGCTTATTGATTAAAAATGCTAAATTAGAATAGTGTGTTAATTGAATTGATTGAATTGTTTGTTAATAGATGTAATGAATTTCCCTATTGTGATATTTATCATGTGGAAAATTTGAATAAAATGATAAAGAATGTCCTTTTGCATATAAATAAATGAATGCATCATGTGTAGATTAATTAATAAAAATGGAAGTTTTTACTCACTTATGAAGTTGATTTTGTGCTCTGAAAACATCTTAGTTATCAATGGGTAAGCGAACATCATTGTGGTGAATTATGTGTGAGAAAACATCTTTGGTTATGAACAATTATGTATTGGTTTTCAAAGGTCGAAATAGTATTCATAAAATGCAAACTATGGCTAATTACATGTTTTAAAAGAGTGAAAAACACCTTTAAAAATATTGGTTATGGTGGAATTGAATGTAGTTTTAATCTGGAAAGTTATGTTTCAAAAAGGGAAGAAAAAGGAACTGAAAACATTTTTTTGAGAAACTGAAAACTAATAGCACAGTCAACCGACTATTGTAACAGTCGACTGCCCTGATCGTATTATTTTGAATTTAAAAATCATCGCAGAATAGTCGACTGGCCATATGAGACAGTCGACTTCTCTGACTATTTTATTCTTGAGCCTTAGAACCTCGCAGAACAGCCGACTGGTCAGGGTTATCAGTCGACTGCCCTGAAGTTTCAAATAATATTTGTATTTTGGGAGAAAACCTCTATGACCTGAGGCTTTGTACAAGTGAGATTGTTTTTACAAAAAAAAAAACTCATTTTGAGTATTAACTTAAATTGTTTCTTTAAGAAATTCGAATGGATTGTTTCGGAAGTCTAAAATGAGATTTTGGTAATGAGAAATTTGAAAGGTGTAAATTGTGAAACCAATTGAAAATGTGAACTGTGGAATTGGAATGGATTGAAATAGAATTATGTGAGTGTATAAACTAGTGAGCGTGACATGTTCGAAGAATTTCAGTTTTCAAGTATCTATGCATTGAATTATTGATTGTGATGAGTTATGAAAGATATGAATACATGAACACTATGCTTATGAAATGTGAATTGTGATTAATCATGAAAAGATCTTATGAGCATGACATTGTAATTATGAGTTGAAATTGAGAATTAGAGTATAGCCAAGCCTTATACCGGCAATGAAAGAATTGTGAAATGGTATTCTGAAATGAGAGGACAAAGGATTGGATCATGTGAAATTAAATGAATAAGACCAGTATAGTGGAAGTGCTACATTCTAAGAGATTGATTTTATTCATGATTCAATTAAATTAAGGATTAGTTACATAGTGAAGTTGTGATGAAAGTAAGACAAAAATATTGAGTATGAGGGTCATTGGATTGGCAGCATGAGAGTATTCACATGATGTCCCATGATGAGTCATGATAGGGCGTGGATACTGCTCCAGAGTACTGTCCTGGTGACGACGTTCGTGGGGTGTTTGACGACTGTGGGTGGTGTCATGTCTATGGTAGGAGCTGAATTACCACAGGATGCCTGCATGATGAGTCATGTGTCAGTGCGTTGGGATTCCCTCCAGGGTGCCTAGACATGAGTTCGTAGGTCATAAAACATCTAGGATACTTACCGTAGTTACAGTAGTAGAGTAAGTCATGATGAGGGATTGAACCCTACAAGATAAAGAACGATTAAGGGCTTGCCCTCGGACCTATGTAGTATGGGATGCATGAAATCCGAACAAGTGCGCATTAGTGTCATATAATATAAATAATTGCATTAAGGACTAAGTGCACATTCACAACATGACATCAATAGGATAATCCCTTTAGCTTTGTTTGTGACAAGTTTTTGGTTTGTTAAGAAATGAGAATCATTATACTGTTTTCCGGCATAGAGAGGATGGCCGTGTATAATATTTCGTCAGTTAGATGAACTGACGCGCCCACAGTTTTATATGCAGGGTAAAGATGATTGATAATTAAAGTATACATGCTGCGCAAGACTATTTTAAAAGTTGTTTCATGTAAATTTATTGTAATACTGCTTCCGCTCTGATATTGTATAAGTGTGATGTAACTCTGATGAAAGAAAAGTTTTTATTTCCTTGTAAATTGTACGAAAGAAGTGTAAAGATCCTGCGGAACTCGAATTCAGTTGTATTTTGGAATTCGGGGTGTTACACATTGAATGTGGTGCAGATAACGGAACTGATGGTGATACTACCGATATAGAGTTGGGAGCATATCCATATCGGTCGACCCCAAATAAGTAGGTAGTCGCAGTGGTGGTTGGAAAATGCGGAGAATGCGGCGATGTTGGCTTCGCTTGGTGTGTACTGGACTGGAGGACACACGTGGAGAGATAACCTTCGTGGTGTTTTGACTTACTGTAGAGATGAACTTGACTATCGTTGAGATCAGTATGTCGTGTGGCAACTGTACACAGAAGATAGATTGGACAAGCTACCACCGGCATGCACGACGATGAGACAAATGTTGTATGATATAATTGTCCAGTGTATTCTTCCATATGATGGTCCTTGCACGGTGACTACATGTCTTAGTATCGGAGGGACTATATGTTGCTCGTCCATCCACTGTACCAGCAAGGATCCAGATTACGATTTCGATTTCGATGAAAGAACAGGAACCAGTGCCCTGGCATTCCAGCATTCAACCCATGCATCAACTGAGGGCTTTGTCTTCTCGTAAAATCGTAAGATATAATTTTTTTGGGTTTATTTTCGATATCTAACTTCAACATATATTCCAATTTGAATCATTATAATTTGTTTTTAATACTTTCTAATTTGTTACAAATTGAAAATGCATGGGTTATTGCACGGAAATGCGCGAAGGCCTTGACGAGTAATGTGGCCAACAATATCAAGGAGTTCGCACGTGAGATTCTCAGGTCGTGCAGGTCGCAACTCAAAGAGGTAGGTGAGGGAGCGATGCTTGTTGCTATGTTGAGAGCCCTGATTCCGCCTACGGGTAGACGTAAGAAAGTGGTGAAGCATCCCATGCATGGCAGGCAGACACGATGAGAGGAGCCACCACATGAAGAGCAGCAACAAGAAAAGCCATTGCACGAATCGCCATAACAAGAATCGCCACCACATGAATATCCGCAACAAGAAGTTGTGCTAAAAGAGATGAACTCTTCGAACATATCCACATCTCACAGCTCACACAATTACGTACAAGTCGACCAAGGGAACGCCGGAAGAGGAAGAAGCCCACCCTATACACACCGATTAGATCTCTTTGCTCACTAAATTTTTGTAATTAATTCTTAATGACATGTAATTTTTGTATTTTTATTGTCTTGTGATATTTAGTGACTTTGAGATTGTATTAATTTGGATAATTTGAACTTCTAATTCCTTGAACTTGTGATAATATTGCGTATAATACAGTGACAAGTAGGCACTTGTGTCATATTTCAAAATTTGGTACGAATGTGATTTTTTGTGAAATATTTGTGAAAGTGTGGTATATTGTAATTTATTTGTGAGATGTTGTGATATTTGGGTGTCAATTGTGATATTGCGATACTCGGTCGACAAGTGAACAATCGTGATGTTGGAAAATTGTGTGAAAAATGAGAATTATATATGTATTGTGCTTGTTTCGAGATATAAACAGGGAAGCAATGATATCAGATTTTCATATATCACTATTTCAACTGAGGCCGCAGTTTTCAACGTCCTAAAGATAGAGAAACCGTAGTTGGAAACTGTGACCTCTATATGAATCAATTTTTTTTATCTCTCTGACTTGCTTTCTGATTCAGATAATAGTAGTTAAGACCCCAATTGGAAACTACAGTCTCTCAATGAATCAAACTTTTTAGCTCTCTGACTTGCTCTCTAATTCAGAGAGCAAAATTTCAAATATAGTTAAGGCAAAAGTTGGAAACAACGGTGTAAATATATAGAGGTTGCAATTGAGAATTGTGGCCTATGTTTAGAAAGATGTTGTAATCTCCAACTGCGCCTCTCTTTGATGTAAAAAAAATTTTAGTTATTTAAAATGTCCACTACTTGGCCCTTTGCGTCTTGAAGTATTTTCAAATTTTCACTCTTGTTGTAGTTGGAAACTGCGGCGTTAAAAAAAAAAGGAAAAAAAAATGACTTCAAAGGAGATGCAGCCGCAGTACTCAATTGCAGCTTAAGTTTGTATGGTATGAACCAGCTCACTCAGAAAAATAGTTTGGAAAGTGGGATAGGTTGAAAAATAGTTTCAAACAGTGGCTCAGTACGACCAGGAAAAAAAAAACCTATAGAAGAGCATGCCTAAAGTATTAGGAAAATACAGGAAATAACACAAGTTGCAATAATCACGTGAGATGCTCCACACGTGTACTTTTTCTAGTACAGATAAAGTCCAGCTCATTCACATATGGAAAGATAGAATTAAATCAAAATAAAAATGGTTTTAAAAAAAGTTGAACCTGGTAAGTAGTGAACTCTAGTTGACTGAAGTAAAGAGAGCAACCACACATGAAATGAGTAATAAACCGCGCCCAGATCCAAGCACATAAAAGGTGCTTGCTATTACTATAGCTGTCTAAACTCTGTTGCCAGCCCAACCTGAAACCACCACTCTCCTTCCTTCCGAGATCTCACCTTCATTCATCTCCTATAAAATTGCCATCATCTCATTCTCCATTCCTCACATCAATCACCATTTTCCAAAACACAACTTCCTCTTACTGTTCATCCAACTATGGCTTCATCACTGGTGCTTGCTGGTTTACTAGCATGCTCCTTGATGGTTATCTCTTCGGCTCGCAACCTGAACGACGATTTTGACATGACTTGGGGAGATGGTCGTGCTAAGATGCTCAACAATGGCGAGCTTCTCACTCTGTCACTTGATAAGACATCGGGCTCTGGTTTCCAGTCCAAACATGAATACCTCTTCGGCAAGATTGATATGCAGATCAAGCTTGTATCTGGAAACTCCGCTGGCACAGTCGCCGCTTATTATGTATGTAAACCATACATATATATATACTTTCATCTTCTCTCATATAATATCATGATTCATGAGTTGGATTTGCTAAGATTAGAGATTGATGTTTTTGTGTTTCATTAATTCTTGCAGCTATCCTCACAAGGACCTACTCATGATGAGATAGACTTCGAGTTCCTAGGAAATCTTAGTGGAGATCCGTACACACTTCACACTAATGTGTTCACTCAAGGGAAAGGTAACCGGGAACAGCAGTTCCACCTATGGTTCGATCCGACTAAGGATTTCCACACCTACTCCATTCTCTGGAACCCAAGACACATCATGTAAGTCTCTCCTCCTCATTAATTTTGACTATTTCGTCTCTCATTAAAAGGTTGATGGATTTTCAAATACTTACCATATAATTCACATCATTGCAGTTTCACGGTTGATGGCATTGCTATTAGAGACTTCAAGAATCTGGAATCAAGAGGTGTAGCTTTTCCCAAGAACCAGCCCATGAGGATTTATTCTAGCCTTTGGGATGCCGAAGACTGGGCTACAAGGGGAGGGCTAATTAAGACTGACTGGGCGCGAGCTCCATTCACTTCATCATATAGAAACTTCAACGCAAATGCCTGTGTTTGGTCATCTGGTGTCTCTAGCTGTGATTCTAAGAAAACTACAGGAATTTCAACTGACAATGCATGGTTAAATCAGGAACTAGATGGCACAAGTCACGAAAAGATGAGATGGGTGCAGAAGAACTACATGATCTACAACTACTGCGCTGATTTGAAACGATTCCCTCAAGGCTTGCCTGCAGAGTGCTCTGTAGCTTAAAATATAGTTTCTAAGAGTGAGATTGAGAGAGATTTCAGTTTTATGTACTATATGTACAGTGCATTAGTTGATTATATTATGGGCATTATTTTTCCCAAGTTATTATAACAAATGAGTATTATTTTCTAGTCAATCAGTATGGAATGGAATGTTACACTGTACATGTATACTGAATCAGACGAGGCCTAGTTAATGATTTTCAGCAAGTAATAACACTAGATTGTCATCTTTTATCAAAAAAAAAAAACACTAGATTATATCTGTTTTGATATATCCGTGCTTAATTTGGTTCACGGTGGTAGAATATAGAGCAACTTCCTAATATTCTATGTAACCAAGTTTGGGCCAGTGAAAGATATAGATTCAGCGACCAATTAGGTTGATGTTAGTAATTCTATAATATAATACGTCACGAACATCCACAATCTTGCAACCATTACCAAATCTATAAGATCCTAATAAACCATATAGTTCATAATTAAATCTACAAGAACACCAAATTTGATCAATATATTGTAGGCTTGTTGATGAGGACATCTTTCCTGTTTAGTTTATTTCATTACCATTTTTGTTTCTGGCAATTATAGCCATATGTAATCTTTTTGTATTTTTTAGATTTTGAGAATATTTTGGGGGATGTGTATCAAGATGTATTTTGAGCCTATTTAAAGGCTTGAGATGAATGAGAAGATATGCCATTACTGATTAAAAAAAAATCTGTGTTGAGTTTTGCTCTTCATCCTTCTTCTTTGTGTGATACAACTGAGATCTAAAATTAGGGTTTGTGATAAATCTTAATCAATTTTAGAGTTAGTGATTAATTCTAAAATCTATTCCCCCCCCAAAAAAAATATCCCTAATACAAATCCTAATTCCCAAATACTAAAACCCTAATCACAAATCCCCATACCAGCCGTCATTCACATCTTTTTCCCCACCCTTCTCCTTCGTATACTTCAGATCCCGATCGAACCAAAAGAAGAAGATGAAAACTAACCCAACCATCGATTCTCCCGTTTTCCCCTATCCCGACCTCGACAACGCCCCCTCCTCTCCCTACCACCGCCGTCGCCTACGTCCCGTCACCACCTCACCGCGACCATGCCCTTCATCCCCAAACTCCGTCGACCCATCACCACCACCACAGTTCCACACCCTTCATCATCGTTCGCTACCCCTCCCTCACATTCGCCCGGACATCCCTGACCCAGTGTCGTCGCATCCTGCCGCCGTCGCCCCGCTCGCTGTCTCCCCTCATCGCCGGCGACCAGATCTGCCACTACGTGGCTTCGTTGCTGACTTTGCTCACTGTGTTGCTGTTGCTGTTCAACTCTGAGATCGACACTGGCTTCTTCGCATTCAGTATACTCGTTCCCTTATTAAATATTTGTGTTTTACTGCTCTATTATCAAGTATATTATCTAATTTTCCTGTCGACCACAAAATAACTGAGATTGAGTGATCCACATGCTAGAATAGAGTACGAATCGATATTGAACTTATTACTTGCTAACACATAGGGATTTAATTGTTGATCGTACGATTAAATTATTAATTGGGACTGTTATACTTATTCAATTCTTGAAAACCCATCGAACCTGTTAACTGTTAAAAAAATTTCAACTTAGATCCGCACTTTCATGTTGGTAAAATTAACCCATTAAAATTTTTGGAAATTCTCTATTTTAGGGTTGGTTTTATATCATTTTGGTATCAGAGCGAAGGTTCTTAAAACCCTAGTTCATGCATCGTAGGCATCATTTTGCATTCATTTAGTATCGTGTAGTCTTTTATTTTAGTTTAGTTTAGTTTAGTTTATTTCAGAATCATTTTAAAAAAAAATAAAAAAAAGGACACACATCCCATAGTTCCACTTTTGGTGAATGCGTCTTCGCAGCACCATCACAGACCCTGAAGAGCCTTTCCTATCCCTTCCCAATCACCCAATTAGGAACCCTAGACTTCCCAGACCTGAAATGGACAACTCTGATATCTCCGCTACTCTAGCTGCCATCCAAGCAACTCTTGCCAATATCAATCAGAGGCTTGAGAAAGTGGAGCTAAATCAAACCATTGTCTCTGAGCTTCATGCCCATCGTCAGATCCCTCAAGGGAATGTTCATGACGATCGATGTCAAGAACGTGACCCTGACGAACAATATAAAAAGAACGTTAAGGCTAACGTTCCCCAGTTTGAAGGCCACATGGAACCCCAAGCTTACCTCGATTGGATCCGTACCATGGACCACTACTTTGTGTGGTTCGACATGAGCGAAGCCCTTAAAGTTAAATTTTCCACTATGAAATTAACGGGTAAAGCTCAACAACATTGGACCAATCTTGAACATGCCCGCAGAGGCCGAGGTCTAGCACCCATAGCCACCTGGGAGGCCATGAAAGAGAAGCTCACTGAGATATATGTACCGTTATAGTTCCATACTCGATTGCTAGATTCGTGGAATCAACTTTATCAAGGAAGTAAATCCACACAAGAATATGTTGATAAATTTGATGACTTCCTTATTCGGTGCAATGCTTTAGGTAAAGAGAGTGAAAAACAAACTCTCTCTAGGTTCAGGACTGGATTACGAGCCGATCTTAGGAACGAGCTAATCTATAGAAATGTGGACTCAATAGCGACAGTCTACGCTCTAGTCCTTGATATGGATTTCCTTAAAGCTAGTTTCCATTACAAGTCCAGCGATTCGATGGATCATTTCTCTAGAATGAATCCTCCTGACCCCTCTAGACCTGAGCACTCCTCTCCTCAGTACCCTAACAAGTCTTACTCCAGCAAATCTAATTCAAATTTTAATTCACATAGAAATGAACATAAGGGTAAGAACACCGAAAGAGATTACAGTAAGATTGACCCTCTCACTAAGTGCTATAAATGTAAGGGATACGGTCATGTTGCTGGCAACTGTTCTAGTCCAAGTAGGATTAATATAGTAGAGGGTACCGTAGTCATCGCTGATGAGCCCGACAATGAGTTTACCTATGAACCTAATATAAGTGATGACTTTGATGAAAAAGAGGATGACCAGTCTCTCAATTGTATTCAGCCTATCCAGTCACCTCTATTGAGTATACCCGAGACACCCATTCCTTCCCAAGTCACTTGGCAACCCATAAATTTTACTCATGTATTAGAATATCACAAAGTCACAGAGTCTGCACCCACATATGCATATAACATTCATGACTTGCATAGAGAAATTTTCAAGGAACTTAATGAGAATAATTTTAACTACAAGTTAATAGCAGAGAAGGAAATTTATAACTTTTGATATTGGTGACGAAGTGATGGTTCGGATTCATCCGGAACGGTTTCCTGTTGGACCCGTTAAGAACTTGAACATACGTGCTGCAGGCCCATTTAAGATTCTACATGCAATCAATAATAGTACCTATGTCGTTGACCTTCCTGAAGGTTTTGGCATAAGTAAGATTTTCAATATTGAGGATCTAGTACTTTATGAAGGCTCAAAATTCAACCCTAGAAATTTTCTTATAGATGAGCCTACCCTGCAGCCTAATGGTGAGATTCCCCCATTACCTCCACTACCAGATATTACTTACCCATCGACAGAAGAATTGGATAATAATTTAGATGATCAGATAATCTCTACTAGAGATGGTGGTATGCACAAGTATTTGGTAAGGTGGAAAAATAAGCCGAAGTCGGATGACACTTGCAGTGATCATGAGGGGCTCCCGCAACCGGATCCAGATCTTTTGGAGCACCATGGCAGGATCACTGGTTTTAACTTGACTGGGTCGAGCTCTCTCCCACCCGAAGAGAATGATGAGGACATCTTTCCTGTTTAGTTTATTTCATTACCATTTTTGTTTCTGGCAATTATAGCCATATGTAATCTTTTTGTATTTTTTAGATTTTGAGAATATTTTGGGAGATGTGTATCAAGATGTATTTTGAGCCTATTTAAAGGCCTTGAGATGAATGAGAAGATATGCCATTACTGATTAAAAAAAAAAAATCTGTGTTGAGTTTTGCTCTTCCTCCTTCTCCTTTGTGTGATACAACTAAGATCTAAAATTAGGGTTTGTGATACCTAATCAATTTTAGAGTTAGTGATTAATTCTAAAATCTATCCCCCAACAAAAAAAAATCCCTAATACAAATCCTAATTCCCAAATACTAAAACCCTAATCACAAATCCCCATACCAGCCACCATCCACATCTTTTCCCCCACCCTTCTCCTTCGTATACTTCAGATCCCGATCGAACCAAAAGAAGAAGAAGAAAACTAACCCAACCATCGATTCTCCCGTTTTCCCCTATCCCGACCTCGACAACGCCCCCTCCTCTCCCTACCACCGCCGTCGCCTTCGTCCTGTCACCACCTCACCGCAACCACACCCTTCATCCCCAAACTCCGTCGACCCATCACCACCACCACAGTTCCACACCCTTCATCATCGTCCGCTACCCCTCCCTCACCTTCGCCCAGACATCCCTGACCCAGCACCGTCACATCCTGCCGCCGCTGCCCCGCTTGCTGTCTCCCCTCATCGCCGGCGACCAGATCTGCCACTACGTGGCTTCGTTGCTGACTTTGCTCGCTGTGTTGCTGTTGCTGTTCAACTCTGAGATCGACACTGGCTTCTTCGCATTCGGTATACTCGTTTCCTTATTAAATATTTGTGTTTTACTGCTCTATTATCTAGTATATTATCTAATTTGCCTGTCGACCACAAAATAACTGAGATTGAGTGATCCACATGCTAGAATAGAGTACGAATCGATATTGAACTTATTACTTGCTAACACATAGGGATTTAATTGTTGATCGTACGATTGAATTATTAATTGGGACTGTTACACTTATTCAATTCTTGAAAACCCATCGAACCTGTTAACTGTTAAAAAAATTTCAACTTAGATCCGCACTTTCATGTTGGTAAAATTAACCCATTAAAATTTTTGGAAATTCTCTATTTTAGGGTTGGTTTTACATCACTTGCCTTATTTTATATGATGAAGAGAGCCGACATTGGTAATCTAAATTCTTTGGTGTCTTCTCGTGTTCGTCAAGGTATGAATAATTCGGTGATTCGAGATTGTCATTTCTTATTTATTCTCTTTGGTGCAGTGTTAGCTTTCCTGCTTTGAGAAGATGTTCGTGCTGCTATTTAGAGCTTACTGTTGAGTTCTAACTGCGGAATAACTCACTAACGAGATGCAAACACAATATAATCAAAAACAAGAAAATGAAAGTAATCACACAAAGAACACATGAGATTTTTTCGAGGTTCACCCAATGCAATGGCTACTTTCCCACGTAGGGACACTCCTTCAATTTTCACTAGAAATATGAAAATCAAGTTTACAAATATCTCAAGAACTCACCCCAGGGTGTAGGGTTTCTCTCTATCTCCCTCTCTCTCTCTCCCTCTGACGGCTGATAGATCTCCCCTCTCTTTTCACTTAACCCTAAAATAGTACACAATACACAATGTATAGGTTTTCACAACTTCTAATCCCAGCCGCTCATCAATTAACGCCGCGACGGCTGATCGCAACTCTTGGACGGTCGAATGGTTCATGCCTTCGACTATACAGGATCTAAAAGAGAGTGGGTTGTCGACTGCGCGGTCGACCGGTCATTCCTTCAAGTGTACAAGGTTGCAACAGAGAGCGAGACGGTCAAATGCGTTGTCGACCGTGCACTGCATGTACATAGTCGGTTGGGGGTGCGGTCGACCGCAACTCTACCTATAGCTTCAGACTGCTCTTAACCTGTTTGTTCCCACTTCGACTCTCCTTCTCGTCTGTCTTCTTCAACCTATTATCGTGTATTTGGATCCACAAGCCCCAACAATCTCCTACTTTGAGCCATAGACACGAAGTCTTTAACATGTTCTTCAATCTTCCATTGGCCTAGTCTAGGCCCGTGCCACTGCGAGTCTCCTCATCAATTGACCTGGAGACAATCCAATAGTGGTATAGCAGAACTGATGCTTCCTGCTATCCACTGCCTTTGTAAGCATATTCGTTTGATTCTTAGTGCCAAGAATCATACATAACTTCAACCATTTCTTCTCAACCGTCATTCTAATACCTCATTTGAATGTGATGAGTTCTAGAGTAATATACCGAGTTTTTCGCCAAGAAAACTGCACTTTGACTATCACACCATAGCTCACTTATGGGTTGTTTTCTGCCACTGTTTCATAAGCTCAGAAATCCACCACATGTCTTTCGTCTCCTCTATAAGTGTCATATACTCTGACTCCATGGTTGACTGTACTACAACCTTTTGTAACTACGAATCCCAACTATCAGTTGTACCTCCAACTGTAAATACATATACTTTTGTAACTATCGCGATCGCCCCAAAAATCTGTATCTATATAACCATGTATATACAAAGAATCTTCTCCAAAACAAAGAATAATCAGAAGTATTTGCTAGATATCTAAAAATCCACTTTATTGTATCCCAATGCTGTGTACCTGAATTCTTCATGCAACGGCTGACAACTCCTACTGCTTGTGCGACGTCTGGTCTTGTAGAACCATCGCATACATCAAAATCCCAATGGCTGAGGCATAAGGAATAACAGCCATTTCCTCCATCTCTGCCTCTGTTTTAGGACACAAATCCATCGATAACTTTTAAGTGAGCGGCTAAGGGACAAGTGATTGGCCTCGCGCCATCCATATTGAATCTCTTCAACACCTTCTTCACGTAGTCGGCTTGTGATAACCAAAACTTTTTGCTTTTCCGATCTCTACTAATCTTCATGCCAAAGATTTGTTTTGCTTCACCCAAATCCTTTATTGAAAACTCCGAAGCTAGCGCCATTTTTACTTCCTTGATTTTCTCCATACATGAACCTGCTAACAACATGTCGTCCACATACAATGTCAAGGTAACTATATCATTGTCCTCATATCTACAAATATACACACAATGATCTGTTTCGCATCTATCGAAAAATTTTTCTCTCAATAAGCAATCAAACTTCAAGTACCATTGTCGTGGTGCTTGTTTGAGCTCATAAAGACTCTTCTTTAGTCGACACACCATGTCTTTTTTCTTTAGCTTCAAAATCTGTGGATTGTCTCATATACAGCTCTTCTTCAACATCACCATGGAGAAATATTGTTTTCACATTCAACTCCTCTAAGTGTAAGTCTTTAACTGCCACAATACTAAGCAAAACACTAATTGAAGCCATCTTCAGAACCGGTGGAAAGATCTCACTGTAATCAGCACCTTCTCTTTGAGAGAACTTTCTCACAACAAGCATCGCCTTATGCCTCATAAGGCCATCTACCTCATCTTTGACTCTGAAAATCTATTTGTTCATAAGAGCGTATTTTCTTGCAGGTAACTTGGTTAACTTTCAAGTTTGGTTCTGTTCCAAAGAGTTCATCTCATCCTTCATGGCTAACTTCCACTGAATTCGAGCATCATCCTTTAAAGCCTCCTCATGAGTCTCTAGCTCTTCTGAATCCGTGTACAGAATATGCTCATGAACAACACTAGCTGATGAATTAAATATCTTGGTTGACCTTATCTCCCGTGTCAATCTCCTCAATATAGGTACCAGTTTATTGACCGGTTCAGGTTCTCCGAACTGTTCTGATTGTACCTGTCGTATTAGATAACCTGCTCATTCTCAATAGGCTCACCATGAGCCTCCTGTGCTGCTTGTGGGACCTGTACCTGCTGCTACACTATAAGGCCCCCACCACTAGATACGCCTTCAGAATCTGAATCTGAATATGAGTCTGA
The DNA here is from genome assembly GCA_017893485.1 of Hemerocallis citrina. NCBI lineage: Eukaryota > Viridiplantae > Streptophyta > Magnoliopsida > Asparagales > Asphodelaceae > Hemerocallis > Hemerocallis citrina. Next base: position 126,261,843 of record CM030358.1, read on the forward strand.
ACCACAATCAATTCTGAACAGGCAGTACTATCTTAACTTGTGTGTTTGTCCTTGTACAAGACCTCTTCATTGAATACTATATTCTTGCTGTAAATGACCTTGTTATCCACAAAATCTCAAAGTCTATAAATATATTGATCGCCGCCATAACCAATTTCTTTCTTTCTTTCCTGTCAATTAGTGAATATGCAATACAACAAAAAACTTTCAAATGCAAATAATTAAGAGTTTTACTTGACCATAGTTCTTATGGAATGGCCCCATCAAGTGCATTAGACGGACAACGGATTAATCAAGTACACTGTTGTATCCACTGTACCGGCCCAAAGATGGACCGAAAGACCGCATGAAGTCTCATGCATCTCGCCCTTTCGAGTATCGTGCGATTCATTCTTTCTGCTACACCATTCTCCTGTGGAGTTTTAAGAACTATCTTGATTCCTTTGATACTTTCCTTTGCCAGATAGTTAACAAACTCTTTACTAGTGTACTCACCACCATTGTCTGACTTTAATGCTTTCACCTTGCAACCTGTCTCATTCTCAACTCTGGCTTGTCAAGCTTTGAATACCTCAAACACTTCTGATTTCTCACGAATTGCATAAATCCAAACTTTTCTAGTAGCATCGTCGATGAATGTGACAAAGTATCTCTTACCACCATAGGTGAACTCCTGAGCCGAACCTCACACATCTGTATGTACCAACTCTAGCTTCCCAAGCTTCTTCTCACGTTCATTAAACTGAAAGCTAACCGTCCTCTGTTTACCCATCACACAATTCTTACAGAATTTCATCACGACCTTCTTAAGCTCCGAAAAAAGATCCCTAGAATAAAGCTATTTGACACCCTTGCACCAAGATGTCCCAACCTGACATGCCAAAGAATTGAAGAAGAACTACCTGCTGATGCTGTAGTAATGATATCACCTGAATCACCTCCTCTGAGTAAGTACAACATGTCACAATTCTTTCTTTTTGCCAACAACCTAGAACCTATAGTAACCTTCCATTCTTCATGTCCAAAAGTTGTTGTGAATCATTTGTTGTCTAGTTTGCTAATCGAGGTTAGGTTTTCCTTCAAGCTTGGAATATGTCTTATGTCATTCAAGACCAATTTCCCACCATTGCGAGCATTCACCCTGACTGTGCCTTTACCTACAATTGGACATATTTGCCTATTGCCAACTGAAACTGCACCAAAATCCCATTCTGTAATCCTCAAAAACATCCATCACGGGGGTACAATGATAAGAAGCACTTGAGTCTATATACCAATCATCTTGCATAATATTAAATCCAGTAGGTAAATACAATTCATCTAGACATGGTTCAATACTTACCACATTGGCTACTTGTGATCCTACTTGTGCTTTCTTATACTCCTCGCATTGGTCTCTTCTGTGTCCCATTTTTTTGCAGTACTAACACTCACCTTTGTGATGTCCTATTCTTGACTTGGACCTCTGATTCATGCTTTGCAACTTTCCTTAGTTGTTACTTCTACTATAATTATCAACTGACAGCGCGACATTACTAGAATATGACACCGAAGTCTCTCCATGTCTCTTTCTTGCATCCTCATTCATAATGCTGCGTATAACATCCTTTAGAGTTTTCATATTGGTCATGGTGCTTGTAATAGTCTGCTTTACTGTGCTGTAACTATCGGGAAGACTGGATAGAAACAACAACGATTGTGCTATTTCCTCAAACTTTAAACCCGACAATTTCATCTGATTGTAAACCATATAGAAATTGTTGATGTGCTCTGCACCGAACCCCTTTCCGACAACTTCAAGTTGACCCACTTCTTTAGGTGAAGGATTTGGTTCGCTGGATTTGGTTTCTCAAACATATCTGTCAAGATCTTCATTGCCTCTTTCGCGGTCCTTGCCTTCTCAATGTGGAATTGTGACTTCCTACTAAGTGACAGCTTAATCTGTTCAAGTGCTTTCTGATCCAATCTATTCCAAGCCGCCAATGCAACTGGATCGACCTCCTCCCCTTCTGGCTTCAAGCCAAACAATTGATCATCTAGATCCTTCTGTCGGAGATACACAATCATTTGGATCTTCCATATTGTGAAACTTGTTCCATTGAACTCCTTGACTCTACTATTGTCCCCCATCTCAATTAACGCTACCAACCTGGTGCTCTGATACATCTTTGTTGAGTTCCAACTACGAAATAACTCACCAACGAGATGTAAAACAATAGAATCAAAAGCAAGATAAAAAAAACAATAAAAAGCAATCACACAAGAACAAACGAGATTTTTTCGAGATTCACCCAATGCAATGGTTACTTCCCGCGCAGAGCCACTCCTGCGACTAGAAATATGAAGAAAAAGTTTACAAATCTCTCAAGAACTCACCCCCAAGGTGAAGGGTTTCTCTATCTCCTCTCTCTCTCTGAGAGCTGATAAATATCTTCTCTCTTTTCACTTAATCCTAAAATCATACACAATACAATATATATATAGGTTTTCACAACTGCTAATCTCAGTCGCTGATCAATCAGCGATGCAACAATCGATCGCAACTCTTGGATGGTCGACTGGTTCATGCCTTCGATTGTACAGGATCTAACAGAGAGTGGGTCGGTCGACTGCACAGTCGACCGGTCATTCCTTCAAGTGTACAGGGTTGCAACAGAGAGCGAGATGATCAACTGCGCGGTCGACCGTGCATTGCCTGTACATAGTTGATCGGGGGTGTCGGGGTTGCGGTCGACCGCAACTCTGCCTGTAGCTTTAAACTGCTTTTGACCTGTTTGCTCCCACTTTGACTCTCCTTCTCGTTTGTCTTCTTCAACCCATTATCATGTATTTGGATCCACCAACCCCAAGACTTACCTATGTCATGTTCTTGGTGTTGCTGCTCATTGCTATTACTGGAGTATTGCTTCTCTTCTTCAGGTTTTGTTGTGTTGACTATTGCTTTCTTTCCTCTGGATGTTGGTGTGTGATGTATTTGGCAGTTTATTGGTGTGGGTTTTGTGGTTGTCTGATGATGGGCTTGCTCCCTCTAGCTGCTGGTTTTGTTTTGGATGTTTTGAGGACGTTGTCATTCCCAATATCTGTTTGCCAGTCTTTTAGGCGTGCTGTGTGGATGAGTTATACGGTTTCTCTTGGCTGGGTTTGTTCCTGCTTCTGCTGCAGACTGTATTGGTGCTAGATTGTTCTAATGTTCTCGCTCCAGAAGTATGCAAATCAAATCTTTGAGCTATATTCAATTCTCTTGTTCTATGTATCTGGCTCTTGTTTTTCCTATCTTTAGTGTTGTTAGATGTTCGGTTTGGTTGTACTTTAACTCTTTCTTACTTGTGTCTTTCATATATATATATAAGATCAAAAAAAAAGACGGCATTGAGAAAAGTATTAGGTTAAAAAAACGAGAAATATATAAACTATATACTACGAAAACGTTGTGAATTCCCAAATTGCATCAAGCAACAAGAGAAGACATAACAAAAAAGAATGCACGTCTAGTTTCCTCTGTATGTAAAGCACCTACCAAATTGCTAAATTCAGTAAATTGTATAACTTGTATGTGAACGACAGAACATGGAAGATCAAAACAAAGAGATCCAAATATCTTTGTTGATGTCCATAAACTATAACACACAGAAGGAAAATATTACTTGCCCTGCATTGGTCCATATCTAGGTTCACGACCTGTACACATTATTGATACATAGACCTAGACCTTTGATTATTAAACGAAAAAAATGAAACCTGGACCTTTCTCATAGTCCTGGAAGAAGGGTTAATACTTACTTAGTATCTGCCCATGTAAGTGTTAGGAAATTAAGCGTAGCGAGGAGGAATTGTACAGAAGCGATAACCAATTACAACGAATTAACTAAGCAAGTAGATAAAACAAAACACACAATTTTGTCCCGAATCGGAAGAACCTAATACGGAGGAGAAATAACCGATATATTATTCAACTACAGAAGATACAAGAGTTACAATCATTCTCACCAAGAACCAATCTATCTCTCAAGCCTCACTAGAAGATACTCTGTTGTTTATAATAAAAAACTCTCAGAAGAAGTAGTAGATACTTTTGGCACACCTCTCAGTGGAGGTCATTACAATGTTATACAGAGATCTAGAGAAACCATAGATTGCAATCTTGATACAATAACCGTCCGATATACCCTGAAGAGAAAGCACACGATTAAATTCGAACGATCTAGTTTAGAGAAGAAACTGGGCTTCAAACAGATCCACCAGATCCGACCCAAATCTGCTATTGCACCGATGTCGATCGACTGCTCGACTGAACCTGGAGTCAAGGCATCCCCTAGCTGTTTGTAGTCGACTGCTTATATAGTAGTCGACTGTCAACTCTAGCTCAGTCAAAACAATAGCATCTTCATATTCCAATAACTGCTTTAAACAACTTCTCACTTCACCATTTTGTCTTCACAATGAACCTAGTATGCAAGACATAAACCCAACAATCTCCATATTGGATTGCATACTCATGCTTTCATACATGTGTGATTAATTGCCTCTACACTCCTTCATTTTCCTCTTACAAACAATTTGATTCAGTAGCTTCTTATACAATAACAACAACAACAACAACAAAGCTTTTTTTCCAACTAGTTGGGGTCGGCTACATGAATCCTGTTTTTTCATTCTACTCGGTTTAATGCAATATTTTCTGTAAGGCCATAAGCTATCTTCTTATGCTAGTCAAATTTACCTCAACATGTTATTTCTTCAATCTTATGCCCCCTTCAATAGCATACCCCAGTATGTGTCAACACGAAGGCGTCACCCTCCGCACGAACACCTACCCTGATGCATTCTCTATCTCCCGACGATATTGGAACATTGTGATTTTTCTTCAGTGATTCTAGTGACGGCAAACTAGATACTGCTTTAGAATACTAGGCATAGAAATACTTATGCAAGATTTTCCATTCCCACCAAACTTGTAGAGGTTGTGATGACACCCATCACTTCCTTCATCACCTTACGACGACCTTCCCAAACCGATATAACTCCACCTTGAGCTATGAACCTGCATCTCCGTACTTCCAGAGTTTCCAAGGATATCATATTCAATTTTATCAAAAGAATATGCATGACCTCCTCCAATGTGAATCTCCTTCCATCTGGCATCTCCAAATCAACTGTTCCCTCACTCACTACATCACAGATCTCACCAATCCTCATTCTAACACAGAAATCTATTGTAGACTTGTAAGTAAAAAATATCTTCATCTCAGAGCAAAGATGAGAAGAACTAGCCGAATCAAGAAATCAGCCAAAATCCACATTTAAAGAACTTCAAGCAAGAAGGCAATTTATGTTATCACCTGATTTAGCGACACTGACTATGTTGAGGCCCTTCTGATTCAACCACTTGTGACAATCTCTCTTGTAATGTACAATCTATCTGCAATGGTGGCAACGGACCATACCCTTGTCGGAGGATCTACCCCACAACTCATAGTGCAAATAGCGGAAACACACCACAAGCAATAGAAACTCCCAAGACTTAGATGAACCAAGAACAAGCCACCACAATATATGCAAGATCTCACAAGAACACAATCAATATGCAGAGATAACCAATACTTCTTATTCCTCAAGAAATACAAAGATTACAAAGAGATTACAACTCTCAATCTCTCTCTCTCACCTTTGAAACACTCAGCACAATCCCCTCTTGAAGTTGAACAATGATAACGGCTCACCTCTTGATTACACAAATTGGATCTATTTAGATTACTAAACCCTAGAGTTTACGACCATCTATATAGCCCCCAAGTAAACCCTACAAGATAAACAAAAATCTAGCAATGGGCCTTTAAACTCGTAAGCCCAAAAATAATCAGCCACCGAAGTCGGTCGACCGCACCCCCAAGGTCGGTCGCCCGTACCCCCAAGGTCGGTCAACCGCAACGTGTAAGTCCAGACCCGAGAGCTAACCGGTCGACCACAACCCCAAAGCCGATCGATCGTCCCATCCTCAGTTGGACATTTACACTCAAAGACTCTCAGCAAACTAGGTCGGTCCACCGCACCCCAGGTAGGTACACCGCAACTCTCCAGGCTGCATTCTTCTACTCGCTGCTTGTCTTCTCTTACTTCTTCGTCTCATCCTCTTCTTCTCCAACTTCAAGTACTCAGTGCCTACGTGTATTTGAAGCCAAACCTTAACAATCTCCCACTTGGACCAAATACACCACGCTTCAAAGTTATTGCAACTTTCACCTCGCATTATCTCTGCCAATCTCCCACTTTCATGGAAGACCCAAGTACTCCCCATTCTCATGAAGAGCACCTCCGCCACTCCACCAAGTGGAGTGCACCAACCACCCCTCATCGCCTCATGAAGGATGTGCTCCACCAATTGCAAAGAGCACGAATACCGGAGAAACAATCTCCCGTGTTGGATTCGGTATTATGAGACTCCCCAACTCGCAAGATCTCCATGAACACCGGACATTGTTCAAAATCTCTCAATGCACCCTCTACATTAGAAGCCTCCGTGGACGACACCTCCACAAACTCCGGAGACTGTTCAACCCCTACAGTCCCAATTCGGTTACCTTCATCGACATCACCTTGCATATCGATACCAGTGCTCTCTATCACACAAGAGCAACTTGAAGCTTCAACTGCCAATTTGCAAAGTACCCTCACTGCGGCAACGTCTTATCCTCTATGACCACTTCCATGGCCAGCAGCTCCTACTAAATTAGTAACATCCCCTCCACAACTGAAAGAACTAGGTTGCACCGCACAAAACCTACTACTCGATTCCAGCTGAGAGTCAACTACAGGAGAAACGTCACTCACGTCTCTAAGCAAATACAGCGTTCCCTCACGCTTCCCTTTTGCAATCACCCTTAAATCTACAGCTATACACCACTCCCCACTACCAACTATAGTAGACAACCCCTCCTTGTTTAGCCTTCCAATCGAGACAAGATTTTCCTTCAAGTCTGGAACATGTCCTGTTTCCCGCAAGACAATACTTTGATCATTAATGGTGTTTACGCGAACAGTACCAACCCCATGTGCCGGACACTGGTGACCATTTCTCACGATCACATCTCCAAAAGAACCATCCGTGTAGTTATCAAACACGTCTCTCCTCGGAGTGCAATAAAAAGAAGCTCCCGAATCAATACACCAATCTTAAGTGCCCAACTCCTCCCGAGCTAATAAGTATAGATCCTCAACAAGCCCCACTTGAGCTTTCTTTGGGGGTATCTTTCTTCGGTTTCTCCTGCTTCTTCTTCATATAAGCCTTGCAACTGCGCATCATGTGACCCATCTTGTGACAATACCAGCACTTAACCCATGTCCCCCATCGCTGTCATCAGACCCACTCTCAGATGAACTACTCTGATTCTTTCTTCTTGACTGCTCTTAGATCTTCAACATCTCTTTTCAACGTACATGGCAGAATCTCTAGAAGATGATGGTAGATATCTCCCGTTTCTCACCTTTCTCACATCCTCGTTCAGAATGCTACTCACCACATCCTGTAGAGTCATCGAATCTGTTATAGTGCCTGTAATAGTCTGTTCCACCGTACCATAACTATTGGGTAAAGTAGATAGAAGTAACAATGATTGCCCCCTCTCTGAAATCTTCAAACCTGCAGCTTCCATCTGGTTGTAAACCATACAGTAATTGTTCACATGCTCTGCTACTGAACCCCCTTCCCTCAACTTCATATTAACTAATTTCTTCATATGAAGAATTTGATTAGATGCCGACGGTTTCTCATACATATCCGTGAGAATCTCCATAGCCTCCTTTGTGGTCTTTGCCTTCGAGATATGAAATAATGCAGCTATACACCACTCCCCACTACCAACTATAGTAGACAACCCCTCCTTGTCTGGCCTTGCAATTGAGATAAGATTTTCCTTTAAGTCTGGAACATTCCCTGTCTCCCGCAAGACAACACTTTGATCATTAATGGTGTTTACGCGAATAGTACCAACTCCACGTACAGGACACTAGTGACCATTTCTCACGATCACATCTCCAAAAGAACCCTCATTGTAGTCCTCAAACACCTCTCTCCTTAGAGTGCAATGAAAAGAAGCTCCCAAATCAATACACCAATCTTAAGTGCCCAACTCCTCCCGAGCTGATAAGTATAGATCCTCAACAAGCCCCACTTGAGCTTCCTTTGGGGTATCTTTCTTTGGTTTCTCCTGCTTCTTCATATAAGCCTTGCAACTGCGCATTATGTGATCCTTCTTGTGACAATACCAGCACTCAGGCCCATGTCCCTCATCGCTGTCATCAGACCCACTCTTAGATGAACTACTATGATCATTTCTTCTTGACTGCTCTTAGATCTCCAACGTCTCTTCTTAACGTACATGGCAGAATCTCTAGAAGATGATGATAAATATCCCCCGTTTCTCACCTTCCTCACCTCCTCGTTTAGAATGCTACTCACCACATCATGTAGAGTTGTCGAATCTGTCATAGTGCCTGTAATAGTCTGTTCCACCGTACCATAACTATCGGATAAAGTAGATAGAAGTAACAATGATTGCCCCCTCTCTGAAATCTTCAAACCTGTAGCTTCCATCTGGTTGTAAACCGTACAGTAATTATTCACATGCTCTGCTACTGAACCCCCTTCCCTCAACTTCATATTAACCAATTTCTTCAGATGAAGAATTTGATTAGACGCCAACGGTTTCTCATATATATCCGTAAGAATCTCCATAGCTTCCTTTGTGGTCTTTGCCTTTGAGATATGAAATAATGTCTTCCTACTTAGCCCCAACTGAATCTGCCCCAGAACCTTCTGATCCAAACGATTCCAATCCGCCAAGACCTTCGCATCCTTGTCTGCACCTACCGGCTTCTCATCAAACAACGGACCATCAAGATCTTTCTGACGAAGATACGCTATCATCTGAATCTTCCACATCGTGAAGTTACTTCCATCGAATCTCTCGATCTTCATCTTGTTATCGTCCATCTCGAACCAACTGCTCTGATACCACTTGTCAGAAGATCTACCCCACAACTCGTAGTGCTAATAGCAAAAACACACTACAAGCAATAGAAACTCTCAAGACTTAGATAACCAAGAACAAGCCACCACAATATATGCAAGATCTCATAAGAACACAATCAATATGCAGAGACAACCAATATATCTTATTCCCCAAGAAATACAAAGATTACAAAGAGATTACAACTCTCAATCTCTCTCTCTCACCTTTGAAATGCTCGGTACAATCCCCTCTTGAAATTGAACAATGATAATGGCTCACCTCTTGATTACACAAATTGGATCTATTTAGATTACTAAACCTAGAGTATACGACCATATATATAGCCCCCAAGTAAACCCTAAAAGATAAACACAAATATAGCAATTGGACCTTTAAACTCGTAATCCCAAAAATAATTAGCCGCCGAAGTCGGTCGACTGCACCCCCAAGGTCGGTCGACCGCAACGTGTAAGTCCAGACCCGAGAGCTGACCGATCGATTGCACCCCCAAGGCCGGTCGACCATCCCCTCCTCAGTTGGACTTTTACACTCGAAGAACTCTCAACAAACTAGGTCGTTCGACCGCACCCCCTGGTCGGTCGACCACAACTCTCCAGGCTGCATTCTTCTACTCGCTGCTTGTCTTCTCTTACTTCTTTGTCTCTTCCTCTTCTTCTCTAACATCAAGTACTCTGTGCCTACGTGTATTTGAGGCCAAACCTTAACAACCCTTACGCACACTATCCCTTCCAATTGAAGTTTCATCCACCGCCAAGCAACCCATAAAAGTTGAGCCGCATTTCTGCCTAAATGATCACACCGGCTACTGAAAGCGTCTCCTTGGCAGATTTCCCCTGTAAAAAGGTGGTTATCAAATACTCATATAAATCTGTCAGTGAATATATTAAGTTAAAAGTTTTATCCTCTTCATTAAGAATATCTATGTTTATCGTCCTCAATGTAGATAACACCTTAATGACACTATATGATACTAGTAATTTACACGTGCGATGCACGTTTTAATAATTTTTATAAATAAAAAATAAAAACTCTGACGTAGGGAGGACTCAAACCTGAAACCTCCTTTATATTACCTCCTTTATATTAGTTGTGTACGTGTGTTGCACATGTTGGTAGATTTACAAATGACATTAAGGCATTCTCCCATTATAATATTAGAGATTAAAGAGCGGTCACTTCCTTGATTGAGAAACAAAATAGTTGTCTCTTCTAGTATATCTGATTCAGTAATGACGATCCACAGTAGTCAGTTTTCAGTCTCACCCACAGACTCATCGCCCTCTTCTCCTAAAGGCACATAACATCGTTCGTTAATAACATATGGATTAAACTCAATGCTTTTAAACAAATCTCCTTCCACTTTTTCTGCTTGATCTTCGTGAAACTTTGATATGTCATCTTCACTATGGAACTACAACAACCTTTGCACGGATACCAATTAGGAAATTAAGCACAACGGTTGTTAAGAACCAATAGCTTATCACAACCAATCAACCAAGCAAGTAGACCAAACCAAGTATACAAAGCACACAATTTTATCCCGGTTCGGACGAACCTAATCTGAGAGAAAAATAACTAAGATATTATTCAACTAGAGAAGATACAACAGTTACAATCACTCTTACAAAAGATCTATCTGTCTTTCAACCATCACTAGAAGATACTCTACTGTTTACACTAGAAAACTCTAAGACGTAGTACTAGATGCTTTTGGCACACCTCTCAATAGAGGTCATTATAATATTATATAGAGATCTAGAGAAACCTTATGTTGTATTTTTGATACAGTAACCGTCCAATATAGCATGAAGAGAAAGTCATACAATAGAAGTCATACGATCTAGCTTGAAGAAAAAACTGGACTTCAAACAAATCCATCAGACCTGACCCAAATCTGTTGCTGCGCCTCTGTCAGTCAACTGCTCCCAAGAGCAGTCGAGGTAGCCCCTAGCTGTTTGTAATCAACTGGTAATATAGCAGTGACTGTCAACTCTATCTCAGTCAGAAACAACATCTTCCTACTCTAATATCCACTTTGAACGTCTTCTCACTTCACTGTCTTTTCTTTATATCGATCTTAGTATGCAAGACATAAACTCAATAGTAAGCAGGTGAGCGAGATGTCAACATGCTTGCGAGCAAGCTTTTAAAAGAGGATAATAACAAGAAGAATTAAGATGGACCTAAGTGGCGAGATGGTCACTAACAAAGTGACTTGATTGAAATGAAGAGGCTATATCCTGCTAATAGCCCCTCTTTGAATGGGAGAAGGACATTCTGATGGGAATAAGTTACGCAACGCGTATTAATTAGAATATGAACTAATGAGCACGAGCACGAGCACGTGCTGACACAGGATCATTCCAAGAAAAAGGTATGCTGAATAGGCAATGTTTGGTCAAATACATGAGAAGAAACTCAAACATTTGAAGCAAGAAACTGAACAGCTAGATCAAAATGCAATATCTCCACTGGCATATGTAAGGAAAGTAGAGTTGCGAAACTGTCGAAGAAGGGAAGATTAAAAGTTGCACAAAAACGAAGCCAATGAAGATGAGCAACAGGATGCAGTTAGACCAGGAGGAGAAAAGCATATTAATCAAAATATACTTATTCTAAAGGAGTTGGCATCAATTCCTTATCCAGAAAGGTCATATTTCTTGCCAGAAATAATGTGAAGCATAATGATCTTGTGGAAACTCATCGTTCTATGTAGGGATGGCAATCGGACCGGGTTGATCCGCGACCCGCCCGCGATCCGTCCACACGAACCCGGCCCGCTATAATCCGGTTCGGGTCCGGGTCGAACCCGCGGGTTGCCCCGTGTCGACCCAGGTCAGAAAAATTGCGAATTCAACCCGCTCGATCCGGCCCGCCCAACCCGTTGACCAAGTCAAACCCGCCCGTCAACCGGTTGGTCGACCGGCAGATTTGGACCCAAACGTTCGACCCTTGGGTTTTTTTTTGTCTTTTTTATATGTTTGTTTTGTTTTTTTTGTATTTCCCCCTATAAATACCCCCTTAATTCAATATAAAAATTTTCACACCTTACTCTCTTACTTTCTCTACTACTAGTCTACTACTACTCAATTCAATCTCAATTAAATCATGTTTTTTCAACAAAGAAGCAAGCAACAAAGAAATGAATAATCAATAATATATGCATTTTTTTACTTTTATACAGTTATACTTATTATATTTTTTTTAAGTGAAGGTGTCACAAATAAATAAATAAATGAATAAATAAATAAATAAATAAATTCAAATCAAACCGGGCAAACCTGCGACCTGGTCCGACCCGAAACTGGTTCGACCCTAATGGGTTTGCGGGTCGATCGGGTCAAAATTTTCAATTTTGAACCTGGCCCGGTTAACCCACCGACCCCGACCCGAATCCGCCTAAGTCAGCCTTCAACCTGGGCGGGCCGGACGGGTCCGACCCGACCCGACCCGACCCAGTCGGCCGAATGCCAACCCTAGTTCTATGGTAGTGTGAGTTTGACATATTTTCTCAATTGCCACTAATTTAAGATACAGACTACTCAAAAGACCAATAGTTACATCATTGAAAAAGGTGGATGTTAGCATACCCTATAAGAAGTTTAAACATAGGGTTATTCATTTTATATCATCATATCAGCAAAGGGAAATTAAAATTTTGTTGAAAGTGCTATTGAAGGTGCTGAGAAGAGTTTGTTGAATGAAGTTTAGTGGGAGGGCCCTGATAAAGTAAAACAACATTTTTTTCTCAAGTCAACTGAAATTTCCTCTGCATACATAGTTTGAGAAATTATAACATGAGAAATGGAGTTTCCACTGTTTTCCAATTAGCTGTTAACAAAAAATGGGCAGGAAAGGAAAGAAAACAAACCTAAGCAATACCATGGTCAGCTTAATTCAACTTAAGAAAAGAAACCTGCAGCTATTTAGTTCAATGTTGGATTTTATTTTTTTTAATATATGCATTTTTCTTCATCAAAAAAAAATATATGCATTTTTCAAAACTATTTGCAAAAAAATGACAGTTGTCGAACTAATTGGCTCGAAGATTCAACAACTAAACTTATCGTTCCCAATAGCGAACTTAGTTATTTCGTGCTCGTCGCTGGGAACGGCGGGCCTAGTTTTATTTTTTGGAAAAACTCGTCGTTTCCAACGGCGAGTGTAGTTCAAAATTATCAAACAAGACTCGCCGTTCCCAACAACGAGGTTCCTTGAAATTTCACAGAGAGTGAAACTTTATGTGAACTTAGTGAATTTTTCGAGAAAAAAATCTCATAGAATAACTCACTATTGGGAACAACGAGTCTTGTTTAAAAATTTTGAACTAAACTCGCCGTTCCTAACAGCGAGTTTGCTATAAAGCCCCTTGCTGTTGGGAACGGCGAATTTCTAAAAAATAAAAAAAATTATACTCGCCGTGTCCCAACGGCAAGCACGAAATAACTAAGCTCACCGTTGAAAACGACGAGTGTAATTGTTAAGTCTCCGAACGCAATTACTTCGACAACTATCATCTTTTTGTAAATAGTTTCGGGAAAAAACGGCATAGTTTAGAAAAATTCTCAAAGTTGACTGTTAAGCTTGATAAACAATAGAGGATTAATAAAATATGGTTATTAGACTAGACTCACCTACTGTAGTTATTATATAACAAGAATCTGAATGGTGAATCCTGCAGTAGCTAAGAGCACCTACACCAATTAGTTATTTAGATTGCCATTTTCAAATTTGATAATTCAAATAGCAAAAAATCCCTACACTACTATCTCATTTGGGTTACCAAATTTGGAAATAGTCATTTTTTTTTGTCAAATTTGGCAAACCCCGTATAGTACTGCTATATGGCCCATCACCTATATTCTTTCATTTTCCCCCCAAAATTTTTTGAACTTGCTCATTTTTTTAACTTGAAATTAATTTTTGACAACCAAAATGGCAACAATTTGTGCGAAACACATTGCTAATTTTTGGCAAAGTTATCCTTTGATTTGCCAAAAATAAAAATGGCAACCCAAATAGCAACTCCATTGGTGTAGTTGCTCTAAAAGGTGACCAGAAGACCACCGCATGCTATTAGAGCATCTGTAGTAGTTAGGACTCAAAATTCTCATATTTGGCTTTTAAAAATAGAAATTTTGAGCTGGCCTTGTAGTCGTTGAAACCCAAAATTTTGATCAAACGGTGGATGATCATTTTTATTTTGAATCTCAACCATTGATATAATAAAAAAATATCTTGTCCAATTTGTGTAAAAAAAAAAAAATCTACGCATGAAAACACATAATAATTCTTATAGGTCCATTCCATCTCATCCCTTGATCAAATAATTAAACCAATTTGAAATTAACTTTATATGCATACATAAACCTATAGGCTCTATTCCATAGAAATTAAAAAAAAATTGAAAAAACTCAGGGATGCAAGATGAAGTTGCGTCCTTCCTGTTTTGGTTAATTTTTTTTAATTTTGCTCGGACGCAAAATGAATTGCGTCTGATTTCTTCAGCCCAATTTCTTTTTTTTGTCAACCGCGAAATGATCTTGCGTCCGACACATTTTTATACAAAAAAATTGTTCAGACACAAGATGATCTTGCGTCCGACCTGATTTTTTATTTATTTTTAATTCTTTACACGCAAGATCATGTTACGTCCGAGATTTTTTTTTAGATTAGACACTAGATGAATGTCGATTCCTATATTTGAAAAATTCTTATATCGTCTCTCAAATATAGAAGCCTATTGTAGCATTTTTTCTAAAATTTGAAAATATAGGAAACGACTGCAGCGGATCGTTCCCTATATTTTCCAAATTCTGGAAAAATAGAAAACGAACTACAGATGCTCTTAAGTATTAAACATGTGCAGCTTATTAACATTTGAAAAATATACATAACTAAAAATAATGTAATTACAGACGAAAAAAGTTGTACCTGGTGAGTGGTGAATTCTGGGTAGGTGTACCAAAGCAATGAGACGGTGATGAAATACAGGGGGGCCATATTACTGATCTTAGTGACACTAGAGTCCAAAAGCCATCGATACGAAAAACTGGCAATAAAGAAATGGACCTCTGCTTTTTTGTCCCACAAACAAGATGCGTCATAATCCGCGTCCACGCTCATAAATTGCTTTAGCTGTCAAAACTCTGTCGCCAGCCCAGCACGAAAGAACCAGTATCCTTCCTTCATTCCACCTCCACCATACAACACTCAACTCTTCTCAGTTAATCCCATCCACCATCTACTATAAAATGGCCACCATCTCATTCTACACTCCTCACTTCAACCACTATATTTCATATTACAACTTCCTCAGTCCCTCTTTGTATTAGCAATTTAGATCACATTATGAAACCATCAATGGTAATTTCTGCTTTACTAGCAAGCTATTTGATGGCCATAGCTTCTTCTCGGAATTTAAACGACGATTTCGATATCACTTGGGGAGATGGGCGGGCAAAGATGGTCAACAGCGGCGAGCTCCTCACTCTGTCCCTTGATAAGACCTCTGGCTCTGGTTTCCAATCCAAGCACCAATACCTTTACGGCAAGATTGATATGCAAATCAAGCTTGTTCCTGGAAATTCTGCCGGCACTGTTACAGCCTACTATGTAACGTCACAAACTGAAACTTGTCGTCGTTTATCTCAAAATTTGCTAAAGTGATTTTCAGTTAGTGTTCCTTTCTTGCATGACCACATAGGACTAACTGTTCATCTTTGTACTTGCAGTTGTCCTCGCAAGGACCTACTCACGACGAGATAGACTTTGAGTTCCTCGGAAATCTCAGTGGAGATCCATACACACTCCACACCAATGTGTTCACTCAAGGCAAGGGAAACAGGGAGCAGCAATTCCACCTCTGGTTCGACCCAACCAACGACTTCCACACCTACTCCATTCTCTGGAACCCAAAACACATCATGTAAGTACTCTTGTTATTATGTATGTTGTGTCATTAGTTAGCTGTCGAATGCTTACAGTACAATTCAATATCATTACAGTTTCATGGTTGATGGCATCGCAATTAGAGACTTCAAGAATCTGGAATCAAGAGGTGTGGCTTTTCCCAAGAATCAGCCCATGAGGATATATTCTAGCCTTTGGGATGCCGAGGATTGGGCTACAAGGGGAGGGCTAGTTAAGACTGATTGGACGCGAGCTCCATTTACTTCATCATATAGAAACTTCAATGCCAATGCTTGTGTTTGGTCCTCTGGTGCCTCTAGCTGTGCTTCAAAGAAAACTTCCGGAGTTTCAACAAACAATGCATGGTTAAATCAGGATCTAGATGCTACAAGTCAAGAGAGGATGAGATGGGTGCAAAAAAGTTACATGATCTACAACTACTGCACTGATTTGAAACGGTTCCCTCAAGGCTTGCCTACAGAGTGCTCTGTATCTTAACATAAATATTGTGAGAGTGACATAGAGAGAGCTGCCAGTTTTGTGTGCTATATGATAGTAGTTGATTCGTTTATTCATTTTCTTAAGTTATTATAATAATAATTGAGCATACCTTTCTACTGTCAGCGTGGAATGAAATGAGATACTACATGAACAAGGAACCTGCCGAGTGCGGCCAAAGCTTTCAGCAAGCAATGACAGTTTGTTTAGATCTTACATTTTGGGAAGAAAGTAGAAGTATATCAGATTCAGAACCATGGCCCCATCCCCTACGAGCGTAGATTTAGACATACATCCTAACTTTACATATACATCCCCGGTCGGTTCAGTATAAGGTCACTCGACCAATTAGGTTAACATTTAATATACTACGATTTATCTTTACAGAATATACCCATTTGTAAACATCGAGTTGTTAACAAATTATTGTCACTAGTATTATACACGTGCTGTGCACGTGGGAAAAAATTGGGAGGAATGAAAAGGGCCAAAAAAAATTTACCTACACGTGCGTTGCACGGATTGGGTTAAGGACAAAGGCCTTCTCCCATTATAGTAGTAGAGATTATAATAAATCTACTAACCAGGGCCGGCCCTGATGTGTAGGTGGGCAAGGCGGCCGCCTCGGGCCCCCGCCGAAATCGCCATTTTTGGGGCCCCCGATTTCAAAATTCCCTTGTAAATATAGGCACGCATTTCGCGGGTAAAATTTTTTTTTTTTTATATGGGGTAGGGGGGGCCCATTTCGGAAGTTTGCCTAGGGCCCCCCGGAACTCAGGGCCGGCCCTGCTACTAACATCCACAATAATGTGTCCATCCATCTAAATCTACAAGATCCTAATAAATCAAAATTTTCATAGTCCGCTCTACAATAAACACGGAATTTGATCAACATATAAAGCCTCAAAATGTAGAATTAATCAGATTTCACGAAATAAAGTAGAAAAGAAAGGTCCATAGACTGAGCCTCATACTCTCTATCTGGGGTGGCATGATACTCATTCTTCTACAAAAGGCCCCTTAGTCCTGTACAAGTATTCCATCACCGAAAAGAAGTGTACCCGTCCCCAAAACTTGATCAACATATTGCAGTGTTGCGTTATTTTATATAATAAAAAGAAACTCCTTGCGAAATATATAGATTAGAAAGAAATTCAGAAAGACATTAATTAACAGGAAGGAAAGACACAGAATCAAACTAAAAACATAAACATGGAAGATTCAGATACTAATTACGCGTACATAAATAAGCTATAAAATGGTTAAAATTTTAAATTCGTATGTAAACTACAGAACAAAGAAAAACCCAAACAAAGATAGAATCAAATATATCCATTAACGTCCACAAACTATCATGCATTTCAGGTAAAAGAGAGATGATGTGGAGAGAGAGAGGGGGGGTCAAAGAATTTTGACCTTGGTATTTTATCCCCTTGGGCGTCTCTTATCTTTGGGATGAGGTTAGAGATTTGGTGGTGGGACGTCGAAGGGATTGGGATTGTATTGTCGCTGCTTCTTTATGGGTTATTTGGCTGGATAGGAACGATATCTGCTTTAGAAGTCATTCTGCTAATTTTGCTCAAATGATGTATAAAATTCTCTCTCTCACGTCTTCGTGGTTGTCCTTACCAGGGGCGAGGAAGAAAGTTCGCACAGGTGCTCTGTTCTCTAATACTGATGCGAGGCATGGATTCGGCAACAACTGAAGGGATCACCTGTTCACATCTTGCTCATGGCTGAGTGAGGAGTTTTGGCTTTTGTAGTAATTTTGTTGTGAACCTTATTTAGCTGTTGTTATTGAGACTTTTGAGAGGTGTAAGTTTATGCATTTCAGTTGTATTTCTTGTAATGAACCAAACTTATTTATGAGAATTTGGGACAATTCTCTTGTCTTTTATTTCAAAAAAAAAAAAAAAACTATCATGCGTTTCAGGAAAATTTTACAGGTCCTGTATTGGTCCAGATCTAGGTTTACAACACGGTACATTCTCAATGAGGCCTAGTTCAGTTTTGGAAGTGGGACTGAGGTTCTTACCAAATATATATATATTCATGTAGATAGGTGAGTGGTAACGATAAGCAGACTGAGGAAACATTGATAAATATCATAATCGTTAGAGTGCTAAATATCATATAATCGTTAGAGGGCTACACATACCTCCTCATGTTTTACCCCAAACACTAAAAGACAAATTCCAACCACTAAAAGATGAGGTTTGAATAATTTTTTAATCATTTTTTGTTTATCTTTTAGTGCATGCTTGGAATAGGTTTGGAGAAAAAATAAGATATGTGTAGCATTTGTGAAACAGTTATATGATAGTAAGATACATTTCTCTTTTCCAAATAAAAAGGGATAACAACAAGAAAAGTCAAGATGGGCTAATTGGGGAGATGGTCAGCTTTGATTAACATAATGGCTGTGACAAAGATACTACTTGAATTCAATAACCATGTTACACCCTATGAACAGACAATGAATGTTATTCTGATGGAAATATGTCCTGTTGTAGATGGCTATCAGGATGTGGAAGGATGATGCAAACAAGGATATTAACTAAGAAGCACGAACACAAATATACGGTACAAGCACAAATGTAACATGAAAATACCAAACGAAAATTACTCATACATTGAATAGATAGTGTTGGGTTAGATCCATGTTGAGCAATTCAAATTTCAAACATTTGAAGCAAGAGATTGATCATTAAGTTTAAAATGTAATATCTCAATTGGCATATGAGAGGAGAATAAGGTTGAGAAAATGACAAAGAACAAATTCATAGGGTATTAGCCACTACAGTAGTGTTGCTGCTAATTTCGATGTGGGAGCAAACAGATGATTTGTGAATTCTTCTAGAAATAATAAAAGCAAACCTGCTGACTTCTTGCCGGCGTTTGGTTGTACCGCTGCCGCTAACCTGTAAAAAGTTTGAAATACCGGGATGGATCCCGGCGACGAACCCTCTTCCGACGCTCTAGTCAGTAATCAGGAAGATTATGAGAGAGCGCTTTTAGTGGAAAAAATATTGATTACTTTTTTTATGGTGGGGTAGAGGGATATTTATAGTCGCGTTTAGGGGTGGTTTAGAGATAATCTTTTATCTCTATTTCCCGGTGTTTTTGATAAGAAACAGAGTTGAAATCGTTTCATGATAAGAAATTTGGTTTAAAAGTCTCTCTTAGAGATAATCATGAATTTGAATTACTCCTTAAATGACCTGGGCTAGTTTATAATGGGTCATCACTAGACCTGGCAAACGGGTCGGGTCGGGTACCCATGGGTACGGGTTGCTTGACCCACGGGTCCAACGGGCCGGGTCGAAAAGTAACCGCAACTTTTTTTAAAGTTTTTTTCCAACCCGGACCCGGCCCGCGGGTACCCACAAGTACCCATGGGTACCCGCCAATATTTCATTGTTTATTTTGAGTTTGTTTTGGGGTTTTTAAAAAAAATTTAAAATTTTATTTTAATTGAATAATTGATTAAAAACATTAGCAACATTCTATCATTTTTTTTAAAAATGTAAAATATAAAATTGAATATCTGAAACAACAACAAATGTACTCAGGAATCAAGAACGATAATTTAATAAGCTTGTTGTTTGTTGTTTTTTTATGCTTCTTGTTCAAATAAATATATATATCAACATTCAAAATCCAACTAGCATTTCAATTTATCATTTCATCAACAAAGACAAAAGAGCAATAATTTGTCCAATCATGAAAAGAAAGAGCAATTATTTTTCTAAGTATACAGACATAATTGAGTCTAAACAAAATTTAAACATAATCAAAAATACAATTGCAAAATCAAAACAATGAAACCATATGACAAGTTTCTAAAGTCTTGAAATTAATTACAGTAAAAACAATGAAACCAAATAAAATTCAACCTCAATACACTCAAATAAATTACAACTCAAGTTGATGAGTATTTAATTTAATTTAATTTATTTAAATACATGGGTACCCACGGGTACCCGTGGGTATAACCGACCCGACCCGCGGGTTCACGGACCGGGTAAAAAAGTAACTGCTCATTTTTTTTCAAAATTTTTCTTACCCGTACCCGGCCCGTACGGGTACACCCGTGGGTACCCACGGGTCACGGGTCAAGATTGCCAGGTCTAGTCATCACCCTTACTCAGTATGACAGACCCATTTTTGGGTTATTGGGCTTGGAAAAGACCCAATATTTATTTCGGACCCGTTTGTGATTATTGTTTTACCCCTTGCGAGCTTCAAGATTCGTGCCCGATTTGAATGGTCCGGATTTGGTTCTATTTTCAGCCATATCAAGTAGCAAGGAACTGAACACTAGATCATAGGACCTGTTTATGATGGAGAGCCATATAGCATGTGACTATGTGAGTCTATGCCAAACTCTGGTATTCCTGTTGGCCAGTAAGATACATATTCCAAAGTAGATGATAAATTTCCTAATTTTCTCAAAGATGGTGATATACATCTAAAAGTTGATATCATATATCCCAAAGTTGATGACAGATCACTAAGTTGGTATAGTGTATATTCCACCAGTTGGTAACATATACTTTGTATATTTCAGATGTATGAAGTATTGGTACACACAACATTTAAAAAAAGATGGCTATAAATAGGTTTCAAAATGAGGGCACTGTCGCAATTTCCCCATAAATTAAACAATTGTTATTAAGCTAGAGTCGCATTCTATAGCTGTTATATGATAAGAACCTGAACGGTGAATCCTGCATAGCTAATAAACGACCAAAAAAACCACACGCTTTTAAACATGTGCAGCTTATTAAAATTTGAAATTTACTTGATCAAAAACAATGTTACTAAAGGTTAAAAAGATAAACCTGGTGAATGGTGAATTCTGGGTAGGTGATCCAAAGCATTGAGTCGGTGATGGTATAAAGCGGGGACCCTACATACTGATCATAGGAGGCCAAATACACCCCATAAGAACACTGGCAATAAAGAAATGGACCTCTGCTTTACTCATGTATCCTAGCACATAATTAGCTTTAGCTGTCAAAACTATGTTGCCAGCCCAACCTGAAAGATCATAGTATCCTTCCTTCATTGCACCTCCACCTTACAACACTCACTCTTTATTATCAGTTAAATCCATCCCCCATCTGCTATAAAATGGTCACCATCTCGTTCTCCATTCATCACTTCAATCACTATTTTCCATACAACAACTTCTTCTGAAATCACATTATGGCATCATCAATTGTATTTGGTGCTTTACTAGCGTGCTCTTTGATGGTCATTGCTTCTGCTCAGAACTTAAACGACGATTTTGATATCACTTGGGGAGATGGACGGGCGAAGATGCTCAATAATGGCGGGCTCCTCACTCTGTCCCTTGATAAGACTTCTGGCTCTGGTTTCCAATCCAAACATGAATACCTTTACGGCAAGATTGATATGCAAATCAAGCTTGTTTCTGGAAATTCTGCAGGCACTGTTACAGCATACTATGTAATGTCTCAAACTGAAACTTATCATTCCTCTCAAAATTTGCTAAATGTTATTTTCAATCAGTGTTCCTTTCTAGCATGACCGACCACATAGGACTAATTTTGTTCATCTTTGTTCTTGCAGTTGTCCTCACAAGGACCTACTCACGATGAGATCGATTTTGAGTTCCTCGGAAATCTCAGTGGAGATCCGTACACACTTCACACCAATGTGTTTGCTCAAGGAAAGGGCAACAGGGAGCAACAATTCCACCTCTGGTTCGACCCAACCAAGGACTTCCACACCTACTCCATTCTCTGGAATCCAAGACACGTCATGTAAGTATCATCTTCATTATGTATGACTACCTGTGTCATTAATTAGTTGTTGGGTTTTCAAATGCGCTTACCATATAATCCATTATCATTACAGTTTCATGGTTGATGGCATCGCAATTAGAGACTTCAAGAATCTGGAATCAAGAGGAGTGGCTTTTCCCAAGAATCAGCCCATGAGGATTTATTCGAGCCTTTGGGATGCTGAGGATTGGGCTACAAGGGGAGGCCTAGTTAAGACTGATTGGACGCGAGCTCCATTTACTTCATCATATAGAAACTTCAATGCTAATGCTTGTGTTTGGTCCTCTGGTGCCTCTAGCTGTGCTACCAAGAAAACTTCAAGAGTTTCAACAAACAATGTATGGTTAAATCAGGATCTAGATGCCACGAGTGAGCAAAGGATGAGATGGGTGCAGAAGAACTACATGGTCTACAACTACTGCACGGATTTGAAAAGGTTCCCACAAGGCTTGCCCACAGAGTGCTCTGTAGCTTAACATAACATAAAAAATGTGAGTGACGAAGAGAGTGCTGTTAGTGTACTCTATATCACTATATGTTATTAAATAGTTGATTCTTTTATTCATTTCCTAAGTTATTATAATGAGTGAGCATATGGTGATGACATCAATTCTATTTATTTTATTTTGATATTTAGTTATTTTGATATTTAGCCCTATGTAGTAGTTTCATAATTTGCACCATTTTTTTTTTTATGTATTAGAATATTTTTGAAATATTTTTGAATATTTTGAGAATTGTATCAAGATTTGTTTTTAGTCTATATATAGGTCTTGAGATTAATGAGAAGTTATGTTATTCTTGATAAAAAAAGGAAAAAAAAAATATTGTGTTGAGTTTTGCTCTTCATCTCTCTATTTGTGTGATACAATTGAGATCCAATTATTACGGTTTGTGAGAAGTCCTAATAAAATTTAGGGTTTGTGATAAACTCTAAATCTACCCCCAAATTAAATACCAAAATCCTAATTTCCAAATAAAATCCCCAAATCCTACTCAGCCGCCATCCCCCCCTCTCTCTCTCCATCTTCTTCGTCATATTCTTCCTCAAACCCCTGACGCCCCACCATTACCTCTGCCCCCCCCCCCCCTGCCAATCTTGTCGACCACCTTCTCCAACCGCTGCCGCCATCCCTGAAGCCTCCTCTCTCGTCGATCCATCGGCACCCCGCCGTCGCCCCAACACCGAAACCCATCTTTCACCAATCAACCCTCGTCGCCAGCCTCTCATCAACCTTCCTCGCACATTGCCTGCCCGCAGCTAGTCGACCACCGTCGACGACCAGCTTGCGATCCCACCACCGTTGCCTACCTCCGCCGCAACTGCAACCGCCTCCTGCCCCATAGCGTTGCCCGCTATCTTGCCTCGCAACTGCAACCACCCGAGAACTTATGCGATTTGCTTCAAACTCCGGTATACTCTTTCCACTTCTCAAATATTTGTATTACTGCTCTATCGTTTCTATCATATTATTTGATATAACTGCTGTCCACAAATATTGAGAGTGAATGTTCTACTTGTCTAATTATAGTACAAATCAATATTGCAGCTTTTACTTACTAAGAACGCTTAGGTATATAATTATTTATTGTTAGAACTGAATCGTTAATTGAGCTTGTTAAACTTAATTTAATTTTTGAAAATCTATTAAACCGATAAACTGTTTTAATTTCTAACTTGATCTGCATTTCATGTTTGTAAACTTAATCTATTAAATTTTTTGAAAATTCTCTTTTTAGAATTAAGTTTTACATCAGCATACTTTTTACTCGGTGTGGAATGAAATGAGATACTACACGAACAGCGAATCTGCCAAGTGCGATTAATGTTTTCAACATTTGTTTAGATCTACAGTTTGGGAAGCAATTAGAGCCCCGTCCCACAGGAGGGTAGATTTAAACCTACATCCTAACTTTTCATATATTTATCCCGGGTGCGGTCAATATAAGGTATACATTCAGATGACGGTCAATTTAAGGTAAACATTCATGACCAATTAGGTTAGTGCTTTAAGTAATTCTAAAACATGAGCATCTACACTTTCTTAGAGAAATATAATACGAATTATCATTACGTAATATACCAATTGGAAACATCATTTTTTTTTAAATTTAAAACTAATAATTGACATTTAATAACAACTTTATTAACATTTAAAATACGAACATCCATAATATTGCATCCATTCATCAAAATTTGTAGGATCCTAATAAATCATAACATCACATATTTCATAATTAGTTCTACAACTGTCACCAAATTTGATCAACACTTGTTCTTCAATCACGCATGACATGCGGGGGTAAAGCCTCCAATATGGCAACAGGGGTAAGAGGTCACGGGATTTACCCTTATCTTACCCTAAAGTCCAAATACTCTACTCTTACCCTAACGGGAAATAAGAAAATTGTCTTACCGTACCCTAATGGGTAAATGGATGAAAAGGTTAAAGTATTTTTTTTATGAAAGTTAAATTTTGAAAACAAAATGTGAAAATAAAAATTTTAACCACCTTTTTTAATATCAATTTTCACTTAACTTAATGATGTGATAATATTAGTTTTTACCCATTTTCACATGTCCACAATTATGTAAATAAATATGTGGATAATATATGTATATTTATAATGTGTATCTGTGTGTATATATAAGCCTACAACATATATCTAAATTGGTAAAGAGTATGTTTTTATACTTTTACCAGTACTCTACCATAATTTATAATGGGCGAGAAAAATTATATCCTTACCCGAGGCAATTAAAATCAGTTTTTGGAACTAATCGGTCTAGAAGTGATTAGTGATTAATCGGTTAATCAAAAAATAATCGGGGATTAAATCGGAATAATCGTGTGTGTGCGTGTGTATATATATATATCTTCATTATGTAACAACCATAAACCTTAATATAAAACTACTCTGAGACTATCAAATAAGAACATATAGTTATAGAGAAAAATAAGAGAGTATTTAGTTTGAGTTGAGTTTGGATTTTGGATGTGGGTAGAGTCGGTTCCAGCAAACAAAAACAATCGGGTCGGTTTGGGTTTGCTCGAGGAAGAAGAAGAGAATTAGTTTTGGTTTGAGTTTGGGTTAGCGCGAGGAAGAAGAAGAAAGCGGCGATGGGTCGAATTTGAGTTTGCAAGAGAACCAGATGGGGTTTGGAATTTGGATTTAAATTTGAGTTTGGGCCAGATTGAGCCCAAATAATGCAAACGAGCATGAAAATTAATGGAGGAGATTTAATCAGTTAATTGGTCACTTAAAATCGGTTGATTAACCACTAATCGGCCGATTATACCCGATTAAATCGCTAACTATTGAAATATTGAAAATCGCCAAAAAAATAATCACTTAGCCTCCGATTAGCGATTAATCAGATTTTAACTGCTTAGTCCTACCTATGGGTAAAAAAAGTCTATCCTTAAGAAATTAAAATTATATCCTTACCCTAATTTTAAACGGGTAGAAAAATTCTATCCTTACTCTACCTACAGGTATGAAAATCTTACTCATACCCTTACCCATAGGGTAATTTGGTAAGGGTAAATGGGGGTACCTGATGTAAAACGTAATCCTAAATAGAGAATTTTCAAGAATCCTAAAGGATTAATTTTATCAATATGTAGTGCGGATAAAAGTTAGAATTTTAAATAGTTAATTGGTTTGATGAATTTTCAAGAATTGAATTAAGTTTAATAAGCCCAATTAATAATTCAGTTCTAACTATCAATAATTATATCTCTAAGTGTTCTTAGCAAGTAAAAGATGCAATATTGATTTGTACTCTAATTAGGCAAGTGGAACACTCAATCTCAATATTTGTGGACGACAGAATATCAAATTATATAATAGAGATGATAAGGCAGTATAACACAAATATTTGAAAAGTGAAAAAAGTATACCGAGAGTTCGAAGAACAGTTGCGACAATCGAAGATGAAGCCACTGTTGGAATGACTGGTGGCTGGATCTGGCGATGGCTAGCGGCGCGTCAGGGGGCGTCGAGCGGCGCGACTGGACGGCGTCGAGCGGTGGTGATTGCTGGAGGTTGATCGGCAGCGAGGGTTTTGATTTCGGCTGTTGTAGACGAGGGTGGGTCGGGATTTGTTGGGGGTTTCGAAGGCGGAGCGGTGGGGGTTTTCTGGAGGTGGTTGCGGTGAGGCTGTGGTGATGGACGGGGGAAGAGGAGGTCGACGCTGGTGGGGTTTTGGCCGGGAATAGGGTTGGAGATTTGGGGATGGTCGACTGTGATGGTGGAGGTGAGAGAGGGTAGGGTGGCGACGGGGTTGCGGTGGCGATGGCGGTGGATTTGTGGTGTCGAAGTGAGCGAGAGATGGGGGTTGATGTTGGGTTTCGGGAGAGGGAAGGAGGAAGATGAAACGAAGGAGAGAGAAGGGGATTCGGGTTTGGGTTAATTTTATTTGGGAGATTTTTTTTAAATTTGGGGGTAGAATTTAGTGTTTATCACAAACCCTAAAATGTTATTAGGATTTATCACAAACCCTAATTATTTGATCTCAATTGTATCACACAAAAGAGGGATGAAGAGCAAAACTCAACACAATATTTTTTTAATATCAAGATTAGCATAACTTCTCATTAATCTCAAGGCCTATATATAAGCTCAAAACAAATCTTGATACAAATCTCAAAATATTCTAAAATCTCATAAATATTCTAATGCATAAAAAAAAGATTACATATGGCTATAATTGTCAAAAATAAATATGGCACTGAAATAAAATACTAAACTAAATAGAATGGATGTCCTCATCAGTACCCTTACCCATTGTCACCCTAGGCTCTCCATACATTTAAGGCTAAATTTTAAAAAACCATACTAAGTTTTGGGCCAATTTAAAAAAAACCGTACTAAGTTTTTTTTATTTTTAAAGGACACAAAATTTCAAAAAAATCCACTGGGTTAGTTAGGGTTAAGGTTAGGGTTGGGGTTAGTTCGGGGTGGTTTATTTATACATCTGTTTAGTTAAGTGATGTTTTTTTAAACACAAATGAACGATGAATGTGGTTTTTTTAAATACAATTGAAAGATGAAAGTGATTTTTTTAAACCCTACCCTAACCCAATCCCAACCCTAAACCTAACCCTAACCCTAACTCAGGCCTAATTAACTCAGTGGAGTTTTTTAAAATTTTGTGTCCTTTTTTTTATTAAAAAAAACTTAGTACGGTTTTGTTAAACTTGCCCAAAACTTAGTGTAGTTTTTTTAAATTTAGCTTACATTTAATTAATAAAATTTTAACTAGAAAAAGAAATTTTAATAAGTCCGTAGAGTGAGCCTCATACCCCCTCTGGCCATGATACTCATTACTCCACTAAAAATCCCGCAACCCATCTACAAGTATCCCCAATAAAAAAGAAATAAGTATACCAGTCCTCAATCCTGATCAACATATTGTAGTGTTGCTTTGTTTTGTCGGATAATTAGTGACTACATCGAG
Source organism: Hemerocallis citrina (assembly GCA_017893485.1). Classification (NCBI taxonomy): domain Eukaryota; kingdom Viridiplantae; phylum Streptophyta; class Magnoliopsida; order Asparagales; family Asphodelaceae; genus Hemerocallis; species Hemerocallis citrina. Next base: position 126,289,559 of record CM030358.1, read on the forward strand.
AAAGAAACAGGTTAGATTTTTGGTTTTGTTTTGAGAAAGATGTTAAATATGTAATAAACAGAGGGTTACTTCCCAAATTGCATCAGCCAACTAGAAGAAAAGACAACAGAAACAATTAAAAAATAAACATGCAAGAATAAGCCACTTGTTCTGAGGGTACATAAATAAACTATCAACTGTTAAATTTCTAAACTTGTATGTAAGCTACATAACAAAGAAAGATCCAACTAAAGAGACATTTGAATATCTTCGTTAACATCCTCAAACTATCATGCATATCTGGAAGGGTAAACTTCACCTAACTATACCTATGTTTCACTAATTTGCAGATAATTATACTCTCTTTTTTTTTCGCGATTCAATATACTATACACGTAAATTTGATGCAGTTCACTATTTCACGTCAACGGCGTCAAATTTTGATCAGTTTGACCGTTAAACCCCTACTTTGACCGTTCTAAGCAGTTCCCCTCTCTCTCCCTTCTATCTCCGTTACAGCTTAACTTTTTTTTAATAATTAAAATATACTTACTCAAAACAACTCCGCCTTCTCATTATCTTATTTTTAATTTTTTAACAGAGGAATGGATTAATAAACGCATTTAATTGTGGAAAATAACCTAATTAAACAATATTACCAGCCGGGAGTGTATTAGGAAAAAAATGTAAAAAAACAGTTAAAAATCGTCACTTGATATCTGAAATTGACGGAGTATATCGATCCGCACAAAAAATCTGGACAGAGTATACCGAACCGCAAAAAAAAGGTATAGTTTTTTTTTAAAATAAAATGACTGAGGTCACATGTTTCATTAATGATAGATTAAAAAAACATAAAGTACCCATCATTACAAAATCACCCTATTCCCGTCTAATACAAAAGATAGTACCACACCAAATAAAAGAAGTTACAACAATGATTACATATATATTCTCCCAAAATATCCGAGATGCCAGGCTTGCTTTCTCCCACTTATAGCTAATACCCTCTCGGCCTTGATCCTTCATCATCTACTGTGCTCCTTCCAGCTCCGGTTTCTTCCATGGACCTGCTTGACCTGCCCAAGCCTCTGTTAGAACTAGCATTTTATGAAGTAACATATGAAATGAACATCTAATATTACGGAAGCAGAATTCATTCCTATCTAGCCATAAACTCCATAAAATAGCCCCAACCGTACTATTCCAAAGATTCCTATGTTCTATGTTGATGTGTTTTGTTCTCCATCTTCCCCACAGATCATCAATGCAATTCGAAATTGCGGTCGTGTGAAAGCCCAGTCCCATGATCTCTCAAACCAACCTAGCTCCAGGGCATACGAAGAAAATGTGAGTGGTGTCTTCTTCCCCTCTGTTACATCATTGGCACGTAGCGTCGAGCAGAATGTATCGTTTCATAAGGTTAGTTTTGGAAAGGATTCCGTCATTAAGCACCAGCCAAAGAAATGTCTAAACTTTGGGTGGGTGGGCTTTAGTCTTCCAAAAAAGGGTATAGTTATCTGCAAATTGGTGGAAGATGGGTATAATTTAGTGAAATTTATCGGGAAAATATTACGGATCTTTAATTGGTCCAGGTCTAGGTTCACTACATTGCACTTATTACCAAAGAGATCTAGATCAGTACATATCCATGTAAGCAAGAGCGATAACAATAAGCATGACAATGCATATGTAGAGGGAACGTGGAGAGATAAAATCTCCTATTCCTTGCCAAAAAACTGGTGTATTTTTTTGGTCATGATCACGAGCCAATCAAAGACGATAAGAATGCCATATGCCTTTTGGAGGCGTCCAACGCTGGGAGGACCTAGGGTTTCTCCCATAGTATTTGGGTATTGTCTTGTGTCAATTGTGTTTATGTTAATTTTATTTTGGAACGTCAGGGAATTTGGAGACCCAATTAAGAGAAGGATAGTTGATGATGTTATAGCTAGATAGCCTAGATGTGAAGGCAGATGTGATCTGCGTAGAGAAGGCTAAAACGTCACGCTCCCATAATTTTTGGGAAAGTTGGGTTTTGGTAGAATCAATCGTTGGGAATGTCTCGGGGCTAAACAGGCATCAGGAGGGATTCTCATGGGAGTAAACGAGTCCAAACTTGAGGTATTAGAAAGTAAATCTGATACTTTTATCTTGGGTTTAAGGCTTAAATGTGGTAGTGACAACTGGGATCAGGTTGTCATTATTGTTTATGGTCCAAATGACTACTCACTCCTTCATGATTTCACAGCAGATATTGTCTTATATAGAGAATGGAGAATTTTTCTTGGGTATTAGGAGGCAACTTTAACGTAGTCAGAATTGCAAATTAGCGCAAAGGCGAGAATACAAACTGTACAAACTGCACCACCTTTAACAGGTTGATCAAGAACTTGGATCTCATGTATTCCCCTCATAGATATGTCAGTGATTGATAGGTTGTATACCTAGTCCAAGCTTAGGGACTCACTGTGTCTGACTAAGCTAGACATAATACTACTTTCAGTCGATTGGGAAGCTAGGTTCCCTGCGTCCTTTGCAAGCGGTTGCTAGACAAACTTCAAATCATGTCACCCTCTTGCCCTCCTCAGTGGCTCCACCAATTCGCAGGTTCAAGCTTGTGAAAATGTGTTCGCGATATGGGACTATCTTTGAGTTGGTCAGTCAGAGCTGGAACGATATTCTTCTGCAAGTTCGCTAGAGTTTCTAGGAAGGGATAATTAGCCTTCATAGATTGAACTATTCTTAAGTGGTACTTATTCCAAAAAGGGCAAACCCAGGTCTGGTAGGTGATTTTCGACCAATTAGCTTACTCAAAACCCAAGATTCCCTCTATTCCCTTTAGTCCCACATCGGTGGGAAACCTCACCATGTGAGTGTATATATTACAAACCACTCTTTATCCCATTGTAGTTTAGTGTGGTGTGGAGAGAATCCGTGGGCCACACGCGGGTGCCGCCACCGCCGCCCGGCGCGGTGCGGTTCGGTTCGGTTCGGTTCGGCGCGCGTAGTGGGCACGGGTGTGCGCGCCCGCATCTGCGGACACGAATGCCGATCCGAAATTGCTCTTCGGGTTCGGGTTGAGATCCTAAACTTATTTTTGCTGTTTATTTCTTTTCCTTTGACTAATTCTTCCTGAACGTTGGATCAGTTTCTCAGATCCGATTTTTTGGCCTTCTTCTCTCCCAACGTTCACACGATTTGTGTGTATTTATATTCCAAAAACCCTGCTGTTTTGGACCTACCGAAAAATACCGCATCTGATACACAAAACAATACTTTGCTTCGCTGCTTTGTCGATCCGCAACACAGCAACGCAGTCCCCTTCGCTGCTTGCGCTTCTCTTTCGTTTTCACCTTCGTGTTCTAGGCAAGGCTAAGTTCGGGTCATCTCTCGACGTTGTGTGCGACAGCGAGACGCCGGTGATACCGGGGGTTTTACCACTAGGAGCATCTGCGAAGCGTCTGCACATAAGACCGCGGATCAACTCTTAGGGCAGTGCGTATCGCGCGACTTTCCCATAGGCCGGTAAATCCGTTTTTATTTCTTTTGTTTCGACAGATCAACAAGAAAATTAGGGACATTTTACATAACAATCTAAGAGTTGATACATATTATTAATCTGATTAGTTTAGCATATATTGTTAACTAAGAACACCCATCTTGTTAATCTGGTTAGTTTAGCATAAATTGTTAATTAACAACAGCCATCTTGTTAATCTGACTTGTTTACCATATCTTGTTAATTAAGAATAGTCGTATTGTTGATCTGATTAATTAAGAATAGCCGTATTGTTAATCTTATTAGTTTATCATATCTTGTTAATTAAGAACGGCCTGATTGTTAATCAGATTAAATTAGTATTTATTGGTAATTAGCACATACATACTGTCAATCTGGTTAGTTACCACATTTAAACAAAATTGCCTTTTGTTAATCTGTCAATTAAGCATATACATATTGTTTAATTGATTAATTAAGCACATATAAACATAATTGCTTATTGGTAATCTGTGAATTTAGTACATTCTGTTAATTCACTTCATTATTAAATACTGTAAGGGCTAAATAAATAAATAAATTATTAGTGAAATCCGAAGCTTTAATACTATCTTCGTTAATCACAATTTCGAGACAGATAATTAAATTTTGTTGCATCACTATAGATTTCTACACTGTAGAATATCTATAGCTTTAAAATCCTTACATTATTAACTTATTGTTAAATCACAAAATTTGTTGGCACCAAATTTGTGTTATTAGATTCACTTTAATATTCTCAAAGCCTTGAATACTTCTCGCTGTTCATTTGTTTTATCAGCTTGCAATTTGCTAGTATAATTAAGTGTATTGTTGTATTGTGAATAGCATTACTACCTTCATAACAATATCAAGACTTTTATTAGCTGTGGTGCTAGATATTTCTTAGTATCCGTTAAACATTTAGATAAAGGAATAGTTATTGATTTTGCAAATTCCTTAAAAAAAATCTAAAGGTCTTAAAAGGAAAGATAAATTTGGGAACAAGCCTAAAGGGTCCTTCTGTCAACCGGGTGTAAACAGCCCTAAGCGACACGGTATTTAAGCATCTTCGGACCACCGCTAGCTGGGAACCGACTCCTACAGCTAACCCAAGTTAATCAGAACTTTGATAGACTAAAGATTTGTTTAGGTTGATTAGCAAAATCATTAAACTATTGTCTAGAACCCGCGATACCTTTATTGAGTAGCTACAGTATTATTTCTGCAGCCTCTAGACTGTTATACTTCTAAATCATGACTGGGAAAGACGAGACCGCTTCTGCAAAGCCGGCCAAGTTTGATGGCACCCACTTTAAAAGGTGGCAGAGTCAGATGAAATTCTGGCTCACCACCTTAGGACTCCTTTCTGCAATTGATGGATCCACACCCAACACGACTGAGTCTGACAAATTTGAGTCCACCAAAGAAGTCTCTGAATCTACCTTTTCATCTCAAACTCCTAAGGAATCCACTAGTTCCCAAAAACCAAAAACCCCTAAGGATATAGACTTCCACTGTTTTCATCGAATCCTAAGCGCCTTATCTGACTCCCTTTATGACATATTCTTTGAATATAAAAATGCTAAAGAACTCTGGGATGCTTTAGACGATGAATATGGTTGTGATGATGCTGGAATTGAAAGATTCAATTCTTCAGCTTTCAATAGGTATTTCATGGTAGATAACAAACCGATGAATGACCAAATCCATGAATTCCAAGAATATGTAAGGCATATTCAAGCAAAAGGAACAACCTTTTCTACTGAATATAAGATAGCTTGCCTAATAGACAAACTCCCTCCTTCTTGGTCTGATGTCAAGAAGGAACTCACTCATACTCAAGGTGAGCTTACCTTTGCCCAAGTCCTAAAGAAGATTAGAACAGAAGAACAACTTAGGCTTAGGTCATATCCTAAAAATGAGTCTAAAGCAAAGGTAAACCTTGTAGTGTCAAACCAAGGCAAATCCAAACCTAATAATCCTCACAAACCTAAGAAAACCTCCTTCAAGAAAAAGAACTTTCAGCCTCATCACCAGAATCACCAAAACCACCAAAACCGCCAACACCAGCAAAACCACAGGACTAGAAACATCGGTCAGACTCAGGACCAACAAAAGTTTTGTTTGGTGTGTGGAAGAACAAATCATCTATCCTTCAATTGCTTTCATAGGAAGAAGGAACCAATGAAGACTCCTTATAAGGGAAAAGGCTCTACTAAACCAGAAGCCAACATGATTCTAAATGGATCTTCTAGTTCCTTCAGGTCAGTGTCTTTCCAACCATCTGTTAATATTTCTTACCATTCTGATGATTGGTGGTTGGATTCTGGAGCTAATGTTCATGTTTCATTTGATCGCTCCTGTTTTTCAAACTATCAGGAATCATGTGGAGGAGGAATAACCCTAGGAGATGGATCAACGGCACAGATTGTAGGAAGAGGAAGAATAGACCTGAAGATGACATCAGGGAAAAATCTAGCTCTTCATGATGTACTTCATGTGCCGTCAGTTAGGAGAAACTTAGTTAGTGGTTCCCTTCTTGTAGCGTCAGGTTTCAAAATTGTAATGGAAGCAAATAAAATTGTATTTTCTAAGAATGAATCTTTTATTGGGAAAGGATATGTAAAGGATGGTCTTTTCATTCTCAGCACTATAAATAAAATATCTGATCCTTCTCCTGTTGTTTTAAATATAGAATCTTCCAATATTTGGTATGGTAGACTAGGTCATGTGAATCTGGGTTCTCTTAAAAGGATGATGAACTTAGATCTTATTCCCAAGTCTCCTGTAGATAATAAACACAAATGTGAAATTTGTGTTCAAGCCAAACATTCTAGACTGCCTTTCAAATCTATAGAGAGGAATTCTGATCCTCTAGAACTAGTTCATAGTGATGTTTGTGACTCAAATAGGGTTTTGACCCGAGGCGGTAGGAAATACTTTGTCACTTTTATAGATGACTTTTCTAAGTATTGCTATACCTACCTTCTCAAAACCAAAGATGAAGTTCTAGATAGATTTAAGGTTTTCAAATCCGAAGCTGAGAACCAATTAGAGAAAAAGATTAAGATCCTTAGATCTGATCGTGGCGGAGAGTATACCTCAAACGAAATGACTAACTTCTGTGAAGAACACGGAATAATGTTGATTCTTGATTTTGATGATCACAACACAGTGCCACATGTGTTTATATTATACAGCTAACAATGCAGTGTTCATATCAAAAGACAATTCTAGCTGAACAAATGCACAAGCTATCAAGGATACAGCTCAAGACAAGGATCAAGACTTTACTCAAAGCAAGGATCAAAGACTCAATTCAACTCAAGACTCAAGCTTAAATGTGTTATATTGTTGTGTCTTGTAAAAATTGTAATGTACTTCCCTGTTGAGTCTTTAGTCTGATGTAAAGCCTTGTCAACACACACACACACTTAACAATTTCATATTGTGTGTCCCTAAAAAACCCCTCAAAATAAGTCAAAACAGTTTGAAGAATTTTAGCTTTTAAGTACCAGTCGACTTAAGCCTATGCCAGTCGACTGATAAGTACGAAACTGTTTAAAATTATTCAAACTCTGATCAGTCGACTCATATGGCAACCCAGTCGACTGATCGAGAGCTTTTTGACCGTTTTCTGATTTTCAAAAACGAACTTTTTCAAATTTAAACGGTTTGATCCGTTGGTTGACAGTTATGTAACTGCTTTCCAACGTTCAGAAGTACAAAACTCTTTATATAGAGTTTCTTCTCAAACAGAAACATTCACTTGACTACTTGATTTCTTAAAAAAACACCCGAGCACTCTTGAGAAAAATTTAAGTGATTTTCTGTGAAGAACAAAGCTTTCAAGTTCACATACTTTGGTTCTCTACACTCAGTCCAGTATAGCATTGAATTCGCTTTGGACTGAGTATAGAAGTCAACCTATTGTTTTAGCCACGTGCATCAACACATACAACAACAAGGCTATAGGTTGATTGTAAAATTTCTCTTGTACTCTTGCTCTCGGTTGGAGAGTGTTTTTGACTCTTAGTTGTAGAGTCGGTGTCTTTTCACTCTTGGTTGAAGAGTGGGTCTGCTTTCTCTGGTTGAGAGAAAGGACTACGGGTTAGACAAGGTTGTTGTCTTGAACGCCGTAGGGTATTCTTGTATTTTTTTCAAGAATAGTGGAAATCTCAAGTGGGTTGCTTGGGGACTGGATGTAGGTCGGGAGGACCGAACCAGGATATATCTTGTGTACTCTGTGATTGGTTGTCTTGTGATTGCATTTACTTTTGATCAATTATACTCTGCAAAATTAGTCTGACCAGTCGACTCAGCTTCGTATCAGTCGACTGATCAGTCTCGTATTAGTTATTCTCTTTGTCTCATCAGTCGCCTGTATTATCTATCAGTCGACTGTTTCGAGAGGTTAAATTTATTTTGATTTTGGCTATATCAGTCGACTGGTTCCCCACTGAGTCGACTGTGCCGAGAGAAATTTCTTATTCCGCAATTTATTATTATAAACACTATTCACCCCCCCTCTAGTGTTTGTTGCTTAGCCTACAGGATCCAACACTTGGTATCAGAGCAAGGTTACAGGCAATGGCAACTACATCAAATACTAATCAGTATCATGAAGGACAATCTACACAACGACCACCACTATTTGATGGAACAAACTATAACTATTGGAAGTGCCGAATGCGAATCTATCTCCAATCAATTAACTACGAGATATGGCAAATGACAGAGACGGAACATACTGCTCCTACCATTCCATATGCACAATGGAATGATGATCAAAAGAGTCAGACTATGAACAATGCCAAAGCAATGAATGCTTTATTCTGTGCACTGACGAAGGAAGAATTCAACCGTGTATCCAATGCTACAACCGCATATCAAATTTGGCATACACTCGAGGTAACACATGAAGGAACGAATAAAGTAAAAGAATCTAAAATTTCTGTTCTTGTCCACAGGTTTGAAATGTTCAGAATGAAGGACAATGAGACTGTATCTGAGATGATTACAAGATTCACAGACATTACCAACTCTCTTGTGGCGCTTGGAAAGACTTATACTCAAGCAGAGATGGTCAGAAAAGTACTACGAGCACTCACTCCAGAATGGGAAAAGAAAACCACAGCAATAGAAGAGGCAAATGACTTGTCAACACTTACTCTCGAGAATCTTGTTGGTAATCTCATGGCATATGAGGTTCAACTTGAAGATCGAAAGAAAGATACTGAATCACACCAAACAAAGAAGAAATCATTGGCTTTTAAAGCAATGACTGACTCAGAAGATGAGGAAGAAGATGAAGAAGAAATAGCAATGTTCACTCGGAGATTCAAGAAGTTCTTAAAGAAGGGTAAGTTTCATTCTAAGAGTAAAGATTCTAATGACCCTCCTACATGTTTCAGGTGCAATAAGATAGGTCACATGAAGAAGGACTGTCCCTTAGAAAATGCAAAGAACAAGGGAAAAACATCCAACTTCAAGAAAGACAAATATTCAAAGAACAAATTTGCCAAGAACAAAAAGGCGTATCAAGCCACATGGGATGATAGCGATTCATCTTCCGAAGAAGAAACGGATGAAAATAACGAAGTGGCAAATGTATGCTTTATGGCTGCACAAGAACATGTAAGTAATGATTATGATTCTGAAGATCTTCTTGATGCATTTAATGAAATATTCCAAGAATTAAAGAAAGAAAAGATTAGAGTTAAGAATCTTGAGAAAGTGAATCAAACACTTAATCAAGAAAATCTTAACCTTGATAAGGAAGTAAAATCCTTAAATTCTCGTCTTGCAAGTCTAGATACTGATCTTGAAACTCTCAAAAAGAATTATGAAGAGATTTCAAAGAATGTATCTAAGTTTAACAAAGGCAAAGAGAATTTAAATGATATGCTTCATCATCAAGTTGCATCTAGTCATAAATTTGGACTTGGTTTTAAGAAATCTTCTATAAAAGAATCTCCTGTTTTAAACACTAGTAAGACTAAGTCAGCATCTATTTCTAGTGTTACACACAAGTTATATGATTTCTTTGCAAAACCACAGGTTGTTAAATTCAGTGATAAAAGTGATACTAACGTTCGGTTAAGTCGACTGAACCATAGCACCAGTCGTCTGTCCAGAGAAAGTGGATCTCATTCCACGGGATCAAAACCTCTTATAAGTCGACCTAGTGCATCTACCAGTCGACTGATACATACCAACAGTCGACTGATAAACACTGGTAAGTCGACTGGACAGAACAAACTAGTATGGGTTCCAGTCAATATTAATCAGAATGATAGAATTGCTTATATCAATTCTTATATGCTGAATGTATGTACTTCTACCAATTATATTCCTGCTTATGGAGGAAGATCAAACTCTTCATGGGTTTGGTTTCCCCCAAACTAATATGTTTTGGACCCAATAAAAAGGGTACCATATTTACCTCAAATGTTTTATAGGTACCCAAGAAAGAACGCTGGATATTAGACAGCGGATGTTTAAAACACATGACAGGGCATGCCAACTTACTATCCACCATTCAGAATATAAATGGAGGAACCGTCACCTTTGGAGATAACAACAAAGGCAAAGTCATCGGTATTGGCATGGTCGGTAAAATATCTAACCCTATTATAGAAAATGTACTTTTAGTTAATGGTTTAAAGCATAATCTCTTAAGTATTAGTCAATTGTGTGATAAAGGTTATAAAATAGTCTTTGAAAAAGATGCATGCTTAATTTATGATTCTACTATGGAAAATGTTATTTTTCAAGGTTGTCGCAAAAACAATATTTATGAATTATGTTTGAATGCAATTGATTTTTCAAATGATTTTTGTTTGATAGCCTCTAACAATGAATCTTGGTTATGGCATAGAAGATTTGGACATGTGAACATGAAAAATCTCTCAAAATTATCTAAATATAACCTAGTTAAAGGACTGCCAAAATTATCCTTTAAAAAGGATAAGTTATGTGATGCATGTCAACTAGGAAAACAAATCAAATCCACTTTTAAAACAAAAGATGTAATCTCTACAAGTAGGCCACTTGAATTAATTCATATGGATTTATTTGGTCCTACTAGAGTTGCTTCTTTAAATAAAAGTAGATATGTGTTTGTTTTAGTAGATGATTTTTCAAGATTTACTTGGACATTCTTTTTAAAACATAAAAATGATGCTTTTGAAGAATTTGCACATTTTTGTAAACGTGTTCAAAATCAAAGATCTCTAACCATAGTCACTATTAGAAGTGATCATGGTGGAGAATTTGAAAATGAAACATTTACAGAATATTGCAACAAGAATGGTATAACACATTCATTTGCATTTCCTAGAGCTTCACCACAAAATGGTGTGGTTGAAAGAAAGAATAGGACTTTGCAAGAATGCGCACGTACTATGCTTGTTGAAAGCAATCTACCAAAGCATTTTTGGGCTGAAGCTGTTGCTACAGCTTGTTATGTTTTGAATAGAATTCTTCTAAGACCTAAACTAAAGAAGACTTGTTACGAGTTATTTTTTAATAAAATTCCTAAAGTCTCTTACTTTAAAACATTTGGTTGTAAGTGTTTTATTCTAAACACAAAAGATAATTTAGACAAATTTGATCCTAGATCTAATGAGGGTATCTTTTTAGGATACTCAAATAGGAGTAAAGCATATAGAATTTTCAATAAGTCTACTATGACTATTGAAGAATCAATGCATGTTACATTCGATGAATCCTTACTTTCATCAACATTAAATGAGGATGATGAAACTGATTTATCACCTTTAGATAATGTGATTACATCCTTAGAGCAAACTAATCTATCTGATAAGTCGACTGATAAAGTCTCCAAGTCGACTGACTTAAACCAGTCGACTGAAGAACAAGTCAAGTCGACTGATCCGATTGTGATATCTTCAACTTTACCAAAGTCATTTGTTGAAGTTAAAGATCATCCTCATGACTTAATAATTGGTGACATCTCCCATGGTATTCAGACACGTTCACATATTAATATGATCTCTCATACAGCATTCTTGTCAGATTTTGAACCAAAGAATATACAAGAAGCTTGTGAGAATGAATATTGGGTGAATGCCATGCAAGATGAACTAAACCAATTTGTAAGAAATGATGTATGGGATTTAGTTCCTAGACCTCCTGATCAGACTATCATTGGTACCAAATGGGTATTCAAGAATAAATTAGATGAATCAGGACAAGTTGTAATGAACAAGGCTAGATTAGTTGCCCAAGGATATAATCAAGAAGAAGGTATAGATTTTGATGAAACATATGCTCCTGTTGCTAGACTAGAATCTATTCGTATTTTATTATCTTTTGCCTGTTTTATGAATTTTATACTTTATCAAATGGATGTGAAAAGTGCCTTTCTTAATGGGTTCATTAAGGAAAATGTTTATGTTAAACAACCACCAGGTTTTGAACATGAACAATTTCCAGATCATGTTTATAAATTGAAAAAGGCTTTATACGGTCTTAAACAAGCACCTCGTGCTTGGTATGATCGTCTGAAAACTTTTCTTTTAGAAACAGGATTTGAAATAGGTAAAGTAGACACTACCTTGTTTATCAAAAGAGTTAAGAATGATATCTTAATCATACAAATATATGTTGATGATATAATTTTTGGTTCTACTAATAATAATCTATGTCAAGAATTTGCTAATACCATGAAAAATGAATTTGAGATGAGTCACATGGGTGAACTCAATTATTTCCTTGGATTGCAAATTAAACAATCTTCAAATGGCATATTTATCAATCAAGGCAAATATGCAAAGGAATTACTCAAACGTTTTCACATGGATAGTACTAGTAGTAAATCCACACCTATGGCTACTACTACTACTCTTGACAAAGATTTATTAGGTAAGAGTGTTGATCAAAAACTCTATCGAGGTATGATTGGTTCACTCTTATATATTACTGCAAGTAGACCAGATATTATGTTCAGCGTATGTTTATGTGCTAGATATCAATCTAGTCCTAAAGAATCTCATTTAAAAGCAGTGAAACGAATTTTAAGATATATTAAAGGCACATTTGAATATGGTTTATTTTATCCACACACCGATATTTTTCAACTTTTGTCTTATAGCGATGCCGATTTTGCGGGAAGCAAAACTGATCGCAAGAGTACTAGTGGTACATGTCACTTTTTGGGACATTCCCTAGTATCTTGGTGCAGTAAAAAGCAAAATTCTGTATCCCTATCAACCACAGAAGCTGAATATATTGCTGCAAGTTTAGCATGCGCTCAAATTTTATGGATGAAACAAACTTTGTTAGATTATGGTATTTCATTTGAGAAACCCTCAATTATGTGTGATAATACCAGTGCAATTAATCTATCTAAAAATCCGATTCAACATTCACGTACGAAACATATTGATATTCGACATCATTTTCTACGTGATCATGTTTTAAAAGGAGATATATCTTTAGAATTTATCTCTACTGATCAACAAGTAGCAGATATATTTACCAAGCCCCTTAAAGAAGAAACTTTTATCAAGTTAAGAAGAGAACTTGGAATTTGTGATTTTATTGATATTTATTGAAAATCACTCTGTTAAGTCGACTGTGTTTTGAATCAGTCGACTGTTATATATACATATTTTGTTCTCGACTAAGTCGACTGATTATCAATCCAGTCGACTGGTCAGCAGATATAAGATGTTACTTTCTTCTCGACTCAGTCGACTGATATATCATACCAGTCGACTGTCGCGAGATCAATCTGTCTTCAGCGACTTTTTCATCACAACTTTTGAGATAAAAGTTTTTTTCTATCTCACCCGTGACAACCCTATCTGACCGTTGATTTCATTTCCCTTTAATCTGAGCCGTCCTTTCTCTGTTAAAAACCCCTTTACCTGCCCCTCTTTCATACTCTTACCGATCTCTTTTTCACTTTTACCCCCAAATTGGAAACCCTAACGCAAGAAGAAGAAGAAGAGGCTCTAATCCGACAAGTCGACTGCTGTTTTTGTATCTATCTCTCTTCAATTTGGTAACATCTCCTCTTTTTGTTTCCTTTTCAAAACCCTAATGGCTCCCAAACGATCAAAAAGATCTCATGAGGGTTCTTCCTCTACACAGGAGTACACTCAATACCTTTTGAGCCCTGATCTCCTTGATCGTTGGTATTTATTTTGTACCATTCAAATCTTCCCTGGAAGATTTGTAAACTTTAATGATCTAGATCCTTTTAATCTCACTCCACTTTTTCAAAATTCTAGTCTTTATGATATCCTTTCATTATCTAATCAACCCAATTACTACCCCCAACTCATTTATTTGTTTTATACAAATATGAGGATTGTGAACAGACCTAATGGGGACGTACTCATCCGATCATCGGTGAAGAATGTTAGAATGCAACTCACACCGACTAGGATTAATGAAATTTTGGGTTTTGATGATGTCGGATCACCTCTTGATGACATTGTGTTAGATAACCCCTCTATTTTGTCTAGAATTCTTTTACCACATTCTCGACTACCCATGACAAGCAAAAATCTACAACCAATTGCTAAGCTAGTTGGTAGAATATTAGCATATAACATCCTTCCTAAAAAGGGAAGTTATGACCAATATTCTCTTGAACTACAAAAAGCTATATATGCAATTTTTGGTAGAATAGCTGTTAATTGGGGTCATGTCCTCTTTTCGAAAATCAATCAAGATCATACTCACTTTTTACCTTTTGGAGGACTTCTGACTAGAATCTTTTTCGCATATAAAATTGATCTTGAGTCTGAGACACATGTTGTCTCTAGATATGAGTGTTTCGATCGTGCTAGTTTGGCATGTATGAAACTTCTTGATGCACCTCCTCAATCACCACCTCGATCTCCTCCAATGTCCCAAGCACCTTTAGGTTCTTCTGCTAGACCTTCTGCCTCGTCTAGTTCATCTCTTCCCACAGCCAACTATGATGATCCACGTACTATGTATGAATGTGTCAACTACCTTATGAAACATTCACAGACTGTGGATACACATATTCATGCCCTTGATTCCAGACTTGATTCCTTTGATTCTCAACTCCACCACATTGATTCCAAGATTGACAACCTCACCAATCTCTTCACCTCTCAATTTCATCCTCCTTCTCATGATAACGATGAAGACTCGGATGAAGACGATTGAAGATTTTTATTATTTTTATATGTACTCTTTAATGGACTTATTTCTGTATGCAACTTTCTATTAGTCTCTTTTCTATGAAAAAGATGGTTATTATGTGCTTTTTGATGATTACAAAGGGGGAGAGATCTCTGAGTTCTATTTATGCTTGCTTATATTATCTGTGTCTGTGTTTTGTAATTTTATCATTATTATCTGTGTTATTTTGGGTGTCTGTGTTTTGTGATTTTATCATTATTATCTGTGTTATTTTGGCTGTTGAAAATCTCTGGTCAGTCGACTGCTTCAAAGATTTAAGTCGACTGCTACTAAACCTCTGCTACTGTATCTGTACTTATGTTTTTTTATATAAACTATCTGATCAGTCGCCTGCCAGTTGACACAGTCGACTGATACCGGTTTTAAGAAAATGCATTCTGTGTTTTTAATAGGGGGAGAATATCCTTACTGTGCCTATATACATATTATCTGTTATTATCAGCTATTGTGTTGTCATCATCAAAAAGGGGGAGAATGTTGATTCTTGATTTTGATGATCACAACACAGTGCCACATGTGTTTATATTATACAGCTAACAATGCAGTGTTCATATCAAAAGACAATTCTAGCTGAACAAATGCACAAGCTATCAAGGATACAGCTCAAGACAAGGATCAAGACTTTACTCAAAGCAAGGATCAAAGACTCAATTCAACTCAAGACTCAAGCTTAAATGTGTTATATTGTTGTGTCTTGTAAAAATTGTAATGTACTTCCCTGTTGAGTCTTTAGTCTGATGTAAAGCCTTGTCAACACACACACACACTTAACAATTTCATATTGTGTGTCCCTAAAAAACCCCTCAAAATAAGTCAAAACAGTTTGAAGAATTTTAGCTTTTAAGTACCAGTCGACTTAAGCCTATGCCAGTCGACTGATAAGTACGAAACTGTTTAAAATTATTCAAACTCTGATCAGTCGACTCATATGGCAACCCAGTCGACTGATCGAGAGCTTTTTGACCGTTTTCTGATTTTCAAAAACGAACTTTTTCAAATTTAAACGGTTTGATCCGTTGGTTGACAGTTATGTAACTGCTTTCCAACGTTCAGAAGTACAAAACTCTTTATATAGAGTTTCTTCTCAAACAGAAACATTCACTTGACTACTTGATTTCTTAAAAAAACACCCGAGCACTCTTGAGAAAAATTTAAGTGATTTTCTGTGAAGAACAAAGCTTTCAAGTTCACATACTTTGGTTCTCTACACTCAGTCCAGTATAGCATTGAATTCGCTTTGGACTGAGTATAGAAGTCAACCTATTGTTTTAGCCACGTGCATCAACACATACAACAACAAGGCTATAGGTTGATTGTAAAATTTCTCTTGTACTCTTGCTCTCGGTTGGAGAGTGTTTTTGACTCTTAGTTGTAGAGTCGGTGTCTTTTCACTCTTGGTTGAAGAGTGGGTCTGCTTTCTCTGGTTGAGAGAAAGGACTACGGGTTAGACAAGGTTGTTGTCTTGAACGCCGTAGGGTATTCTTGTATTTTTTTCAAGAATAGTGGAAATCTCAAGTGGGTTGCTTGGGGACTGGATGTAGGTCGGGAGGACCGAACCAGGATATATCTTGTGTACTCTGTGATTGGTTGTCTTGTGATTGCATTTACTTTTGATCAATTATACTCTGCAAAATTAGTCTGACCAGTCGACTCAGCTTCGTATCAGTCGACTGATCAGTCTCGTATTAGTTATTCTCTTTGTCTCATCAGTCGCCTGTATTATCTATCAGTCGACTGTTTCGAGAGGTTAAATTTATTTTGATTTTGGCTATATCAGTCGACTGGTTCCCCACTGAGTCGACTGTGCCGAGAGAAATTTCTTATTCCGCAATTTATTATTATAAACACTATTCACCCCCCCTCTAGTGTTTGTTGCTTAGCCTACAGGATCCAACAAATAATTCATGAGGTGACTGCTCCTTACTCACCACAGTCTAACGAAGTTGCTGAAAGAAAGAATCGAACTCTGTTAGACATGGTGAATGCCATGCTTCTCAGCTCAGGAGCTCCTGATAACTTGTGGGGAGAAGCCTTATTGACAGCCTGTTACATCCTAAACAGGATCCCTAGTAAGTCAAAGGATAAGACTCCCTATGAATTATGGAAAGGTAGAACTCCTAGAGTCCATTACCTTAAGGTCTGGGGATGTCTAGCAAAAGTAGGAATCCCTGAACCTAAAAAGAGAAAGATTGGACCTAAGACTGTAGATGCTGTATTCATAGGATATGCCCTAGATAGCAATGCCAATAGATTTTTAGTGACTCATTCTGAAGTAAATGAAATCTCTAATAATACCGTCATTGAAGCTAGAGATGCAGTTTACTTTGAGAATATATTCCCTTTTAAAGAGAGAATTTCTTCCAACCCCTCCAATCATTCCCTGCCTCTTTCTACCAGTTCCCATTCTCAACCTTCTAGCTCTCAACCTGATCAAGACTCAGAACCTAGAAGAAGCAAAAGAGGTAGGATTGAAAGAAATTTAGGAGAAGATTTCTTCACTTATCTGATAGAGGGTGATCCCTCAACTTACGAAGAAGCAATATCTTCTCCTGATGCACCTTTCTAGAAAGAAGCCATCAACAATGAGTACAACTTCATTATGGAGAACAGTACTTGGCATTTAGCAGACCTGCCTTTAGGTAGTAAACCCATAGGCTGCAAGTGGATCTTTAAAAAGAAACTTAGAGCTGACGGTTCAATAGAAAAATACAAAGCTAGATTAGTAGCCAAAGGTTTCACCCAGAAAAAAGGATTAGATTATTTTGACACCTACTCTCCTGTAGCTAGGATTGCCTCTATTAGAACTCTTCTAGCTTTAGCATCCATTCATGACTTGATAATTAATCAAATGGATGTAAAGACAGCCTTTTTGAATGGAGACCTAGAGGAAGAAATCTACATGGAGCAACCTGAAGGTTTTATTGCTAAGGGTCAAGAAAAGAAAGTTTGCAGGTTAGTAAAATCTCTTTATGGCCTAAAGCAAGCTCCCAAGCAATGGCACAGCAAATTTGATAAAGTGATTTTAGAATATGGCTTCTTACCAAATGAGTATGATAAATGTATATACTCTAAAAACACTGATGGAAGTTGTGTCATTATATGCTTGTATGTAGATGATATCCTTATTTTTGGACCAACACTTGAGTTAATAAATAACACTAAAGATTATTTATCTAGCATGTTTGATATGAAAGACCTAGGAGTAGCTAACCTGATTCTAGGAATGCAAGTATCCAAATCCAAGGAGGGTTATACTCTCTCCCTAGTACATTCTATTGAGAAAATGCTGAGAAAATTTGAGTACTTTGATAAGACACCTGCTCGTACTCCTTTTGACAGTAGTATCATTCTCAAGAAGAATGAAGATTCACCTGTAGAGCAACATAGATACTCTCAAATGATAGGTTCTCTTATATATATATCAAATAGAACTAGACCTGATATTGCATTTGCTGTTGGGAGACTTAGTAGATATACTAGCAACCCAAACCGGTCACATTGGTCAGCATTAGAAAGAGTATTTAGATATCTTAAGGGTACTATAGATTACAAACTTCATTATTCTAGACACCCTGATATCATAGAAGGTTACTCAGATGCAAACTGGGTAACTGACTCACATGATGTGAAATCCACAACTGGACATGTCTTTACCTTAGGAAGTGCTGCAATCTCCTGGGGTTCATGTAAACAAACCATCATAGCTAGAAGTACTATGGATTCTGAAATGATAGCTTTGGATACTACTTGTACAGAAGCTGAATGGCTAAGAAATTTGATTATGCATATACCTGTTACTAATGTTCCTGTTCCGCCTATTTCCATAAACTGTGATAATAAATCTGTTATAGAACTACTAAAGCATGATTCTGTGAATGCTAAGATGAACAGGCACCTGCAGCTGCGCTTCAAGTCAATCAAGAACCTATTAGGCAAATATGTGGTTCTTGACTATATAAAGTCAGAAAAGAACCTTGCAGACCACTTAACAAAGGGTCTGTCTAGGACGTTGATCCTAGAATCATCGAGGGGGATGGGGTTAAGCCCATAAGTAAGTCACCAGCAGTGGCAACCCAACCGAGTCTGACTGGACATCCCAAGAAGCCGGTTCAATGGGTAGAAACAAACTGGACTTCGGTGATTATTATGGAACACTGACTCAGAGATTAAATTCTCATAAATTAATGCCCAGGTGACTGTACGAGGTTGTACAATGATATCCCATCCCTATGGTGACAGTGTTCCTGTGTGATCTGGTTAGGATGAGTTCTAAACTCTTAATAGGTCCAAACATTATTATGTAGGTTGACTCCGATCACCAACCCTTTGAGGACTTACCTATATGAGAGGTCGTGAAGGCCGCGACTATGGGACAGGGCGATCCCAGACAACTCTCATGAATATGGAAAAGTGCGCATGGCCATTCAAAAGCGCCACCCGATAGACCCAAGAACCTCTAGCGTACTATGTGTGCTATTTTCTGAATCTGAGTCAAGAAGTCTGATTCAAGGCGTAGTCCATCAAGCACTTCTTCAGACAAAGACAATAGTCACTACGTGAGATTCAAGGCTGTAGTCCATCTCATCTATGCATAGTATACTCTTGCCCAGAACTTCTATATCATTACTCTTTTGTTATCACTGCCTTTGAATCTTGGTTTTGGGGGGGATTGTTGGCTGTTTTACTCAAAACCCAAGATTCCCTCTATTCCCTTTAGTCCCACATCGGTGGGAAACCTCACCATGTGAGTGTATATATTACAAACCACTCTTTATCCCATTGTAGTCTAGTGTGGTGTGGAGAGAACCCGTGGGCCACACGCGCGCGCCACCGCCGCCGCCCGGCCCGGTTCGGTTCGGCGCGCGTAGTGGGCACGGGTGTGCGCGCCCGCATCTGCGGACACGAATGCCGATCCGAAATTGCTCTTCGGGTTCGGGTTGAGATCCTAAACTTATTTTTGCTGTTTATTTCTTTTCCTTTGACTAATTCTTCCTGAACGTTGGATCAGTTTCTCAGATCCGATTTTTTGGCCTTCTTCTCTCCCAACGTTCACACGATTTGTGTGTATTTATATTCCAAAAACCCTGCTGTTTTGGACCTACCGAAAAATACCGAATCTGATACACAAAACAATACTTTGCTTCGCTGCTTTGTCGATCCGCAGCACAGCAACGCAGTCCCCTTCGCTGCTTGCGCTTCTCTTTCGTTTTCACCTTCGTGTTCTGGGCAAGGCTAAGTTCGGGTCATCTCTCGACGTTGTGTGCGACAGCGAGACGCCGGTGATACCGGGGGTTTTACCACTAGGAGCATCTGCGAAGCGTCTGCACATAAGACCGCGGATCAACTCTTAGGGCAGTGCGTATCGCGCGACTTCCCCATAGGCCGGTAAATCCGTTTTTATTTCTTTTGTTTCGACTGATCAACAAGAAAATTAGGGACATTTTACATAACAGTTGTCAGTATTGTTTATGGTCCAAATGACTACTCACTCCTTCATGATTTCTTAGCAGATATTGTCTTATATAGAGAATGGAGAATTTTTCGTGGGTATTCGGAGGCAACTTTAACGTAGTCAGATTTGCAAATTAGCGCAAAGGCGAGAATACAAACTGTACAAACTGCACCACCTTCAACAGGTTGATCATGAACTTGGATCTCATGTATTTCCCTCATAGATATGTCCGTGATTGATAGGTTGTATACCTAGTCCAAGCTTAGGGATTCACTGTGTCTGACTAAGCTAGACATAATACTACTTTCAGTCGATTGGGAAGCTAGGTTCCCTGCGTCCTTTGCAAGCGGTTGCTAGACAAACTTCCAATCATGTCACCCTCTTGCCCTCCTCAGTGGCTCCACGAATTCGCAGGTTCAAGCTTGAGAAAATGTGTTCGCGATATGGGACTATCTTTGAGTTGGTCAGTCAGAGCTGGAACGATATTCTTCTGCAAGTTTGTTAGAGTTTCTAGGAAGGGACAATTAGCCTTGATAGATTGAACTATTCTTAAGTGGTACTTATTCCAAAAAGGGCAAACCCAGGTCTGGTAGGTGATTTTCGACCAATTAGCTTATTGAACTGTTCTTTCAAGAATATTGCAAAGATTATGGCTAACCGATTGCGCTGACGAATTGTAGGCATGATTTATAGCGAGAAGACATTCTGGATACTGTGGCTATTGTTTACAGGGGTTATGCACTCGATGCCAAGTTAGAAGAGAAAGGGGTTTCCTGCTTAAGCTTGATAAAAAAAAGGCATAGGACAGAGTGGAGTGGGAATGCTCCTTGGAGGTGCTTAGGATTAAGGGTTTCCGGAATAATGGATAGGTTGGATCCACGATTGGCTGCTGACAGTAAAATAACTATTCTTGTTAACAGAAAATGTGGTAGAGAGATCAGGCCTTGTAGGGTTTGCAATAGAGGAACATGCCATCTTCTTTCCTTTTTGTATTAGTTGCAAATGACCTTATCAAAATTATTATGAGGGTTAAGAAAGAGCGCCTTAACGATGGGCATGGGAATCTCCAAATCCCTTAATGCGACTGTTAACCTATAATTCGTAAACAACACTCTTCTCTTCTTTAAGGAGGATCTCAGGCTTGTGTGGTGGAGCTAGGTCTTTAGACCAATGGAAGGAGGCCTAGGGATCTGGGTTCTCAGAGCTATGAATAGAGCAAATCTTGGGAAGTGGTGGTAGAAAATTATTGTTGGGAAGGCTCCAACCTTTCAAACATTATAAAGGAAAAATACTACCAATCCAAAGTCTGGAATGGCTGAAGGAAGAACTGCCTATTTTCTTCCCATTTATGGCAAGGACTTTTGAAGGGTATGGAAGATTTTTTTTTCTCCTCAGCCTTTATCCTAAGTATTGGGGAGTGAATCGTTTTTCTGGAAGGATAGATGGTGCAGGATGACACAACTTCGGTATTTGTTCTCTAAAACTTATGCAACGATGGAGGATGGGGAGTTTTCGGTGGCATCACCAATTTGTGTGTGTGTGTGTCCGGGGGGGGGGGGGGGGGTTGAAGAATCTACCTCAACTCGTAGTGCTACTAGCGGAAGTACACCACAAACAATAAAAACTACCAAGACTTAGATGAACCAAGAACAAGTCACCACAATATATGCAAGATCTCACAAGAAGACAATCAATATGCAGAGATAACCAATACTTTTTATTCTCCAAGAAATACAAAGATTACAAAAGAGATCAATTACTACTCTCAATCTCTCTCCCTCACCTTTGAAACACTCGGCACAATCTCCTCTTGAAGTTTAGTAATGATAACGGCTCACCAATTCTCTCTAATCAGTTATATAAACCCTAGAGTCTACAGCCATATATATAGCCCCCAAGTAAACCCTAAAAGATAAACGCAAATCCAGTTTATTGGGCCTGAATCCCGTCAGCCCAAATAACACACAGCGCCGCTGTTGGTCGACCACACCCCCAGGTCGGTCGACCGCAACGTGTAAAGCCAACTCCTGAACTCTAGACCAGTCGACCGCACAGTCGACTGTCCCGCTCTCTGTTGAACGTTGTACACACGAAGAACCTCCTATAGTCAAGGTCGGTCGACCGCAACTCTCCAGACTGCACATCTTCTAATTACTGTTGTTGTCTCTTGTTGTCTTCGTCTCCTCCTCTTCTTCTCCAACTTCAAGTACTTCGTGCCAACGTGTATTTGAGGCCACGATCTTAAGGGGGGTCCTTCAATGTTTTAAATATTCTCGATATATCTGATTTATCGGGTTTGAGAGTAAACCAATACGATATACTTATATAATTAGTATATGTCGTTTGGGAAATGTCACCAATATATTGAATATCGGCCGATATTTTCCCAAAATGTGTTGGTGATATCTATTTAAAAAGATTTTTGGTTTTACGGGTTTGTATCAAATCAAACCCGAAACTATTATCTATACCAACCCAATTAAGCCCAATAACTTTTGGTTATATTTAAAATGACTATGACATTTTAAAACTTTATCAGTTCATTTGAATTCAGATAAGTTGTTCTATTTCTTTTACTACAAATTAGATATGCCAACTTTTGTGATGGTTTCTATTTCTATAATCTACATATTTAATTTATTTTGGTTGACTTTTTCAATTTCATTATGCTATATGTTAATTCATGCATATGTATGTTTGGCATCATATGATTTATTGTTTATAATTATGTGCAGTGTATGCATAATGCATGCGTATTCATTAACTTGTTTAGTTTCAACTTTCATTAGTTTATTTTCGTATTATTTGTGTTATTTATGTGATAAATGGTAGACAACAATGTATGTACATGTCATGTAGATCATATTTAGGATTTTTTTAATCCTACATAATAATCCGACATATTTAGATATCCCAATATATCCCCCGATATATACAAAAATTCCTAGGCCGATACGACTCCGATATCCGACATTTAAAACCTTGCCTTCCTCCCACCTTGAATCATGATGTTGTGGCTGATCATGAACAATTAGTGTTTTTTTCCCAGAAAATGTCTACGAGAGCGGAAGAGGGGGACTGTCTCATGTGGTTCGACTCGGGTTTTTTTTTCTCAACGAAGTCCTTCTATAATAGGTTGATTTGTGAGGAGTTGTGTTGCACAACGACATGGAATATTTGGACATGTAGGGTTCCATTAAAAGTTAGGGCTTTCGTTTGGTAGAATACCAAGAATGTTATCCTTACTATGAACAATTTGCTATAGTGTCAGTGGTTGGGGACTCAAGTTTTGCATCCTTTGTCAAAATTTTGAAGAGACTTTAGCCCACAAGTTGTTTGAGTGCCAATACCGTAAGGGAATGTGTGACCATTTTTTCTTGTTGTTCCAAGCGACGAGTGTGCCGAACTCACCAGATGATCGTTGATCGTCAAGTGCAAAACAAATAAACCTTTGCATTGTGAACGGGATATCACTGCAGCTGCTATTTGGGAAATATGGTTGTCTAGAAATAGCATAATTTTTAAGAATGCTAGTAGTATTAGTTTCCTATTATTCATCGTGTTCAGCCAGTTCAGGCTAATATTATCGTCTGGGCTTTTGCAGTTGATAAGGGAACTGGGCCAAGGGTTAAAGACAGTCAGTTACTGCTACCAGCCGAATGGGGAACTAATCACTTGTTTTGGGTCACCGGGCAAGATTTTGTCTTAGAGTACTAGGATTCTCTTCTAGCTTTGTGGCTTTGCTTTTGTGTCAAGTGCTTTAGCTTGTTTATTATTGAAAATTTTGCCGTACTGCCCCACTTTTTGAAAATATTTGGCGCCTTATCCCACTTCCGAAAACAATTAGCGATATGCCCTTATTTAGAACACGTCAGCAAGAAACGTTATAGGAAAAAACGGCATAGGTTATTTCGATGCCGTTCTTCCCAATAATGACATCTGTTTGAAAGAAAAGTTTCATGCCGTTATTTGAAATAACGACATCTGTTGCTTTTAGTTCTAAGAGGAAACAGTCTCAATTTTGAGCTGAGAGAGAAGTGTTAAAGTAAATTAACGTATGTCGTTCTCTCAGAGAACGGCAACGATTATACTGATGTCGTTATTCAAAATAACGGCATCAATTATTTTCATTTTGCACAGTTACCTATATTCAGAAACACTTCTCCTTCCCCCTTTGTCTTACGATTTTTTCGATCTTTCTTTTCACTCCCGTAACCCTAGTTTCCTAAATCAAAAATTCCTAAAATCCCAACTATTGGAGTGATTTGTAAATTGCCAAACAACAATTAAACAAAGACTCTAGTTTTGATTCTCTCATTTCTTTTCGAAATCATCCGCAATCCGAATTTGTGGTAAGTTCTCAAAATCCCTAATTTTTTTTACAATGTTGATTTTGATGTATGAGAGCTGTATACATTGGTAGTATAGTACAAATGCTATGGATTTATTTTATATAAGTGGTAATTGTGGAAATGTACTTATGGATTGTTGTTGATATAGGGTTTGTGAAATGTTGAATTGTTGATCTAGGGTTTGTGAAATTGTTGTTGCTTAGTAAGAGCTATATTGGTAGTATAGTAAAATCAATGTAGATTAGATCCACATAACTAATAGATATGTGAAGTGATTTTCATAGGAGATTGAGATGTGGATGACCTATATTGCAATCTATGTGAACTTAGATTCATCTATTTGTAGTGTGTGGAGATGTTGTGGTGGTGATTGTTTGTTAATATTTAGTAATATTTTTTTACAAATTTTAGTATCTCTACTCTCGTAATGTTTATTAATATTGTCGTTGACACGTTATATTTAATGTTGACAGGCAAATAGATCCTACACAACTATCTTCTTCGCATGATGTGGGTGCTTCATCTAGTACTTCGCATGGACTATGGGGACATCCGGATCCTGTAGATCCTACCGTGCTTTATCTGCAAGAAGATCATAGGTCGCAGGCAGTTTGGAAAGGAGATGTCGAAAAAATGAGTTTCCGAATACACACCATCATGGCGACGCACCCTCGTATGCAAAATTATTTGGTAAGTAGCGGATTTTATGGAATGTCGAACTTGGAGAAAATAAAATGTGACCACGCACTACTTACCGCTCTTGTGGAGCGATGGAGGCCGGAGACACACACATTTCACTTACCAGTTGGGAAGATGACGGTCACCCTATAAGATATAGCCGTCATATCGGGTCTTCCAATCGATGGAGTGGCCGTCACCGGCAACTTGATGTTCAATAAAGTGGCATTGGTAAGAGATTATCTTGGGCACGAGGTGGATGAAGATGATAAGGGTATTTTCGTTGGGGAATCAGTCCGATGTTCTTGGCAGTATACGGAGTTCAATAATCAACTGCCAGACGTACCGACAGACTAACAACTCCAATGTTATACGCGGGCTTATCTTTTGTCGATGATTGGAGGTATTCTATTTCTTAATTCTTCTGGTGATGTAGTGCACTTGATGTACCTTCCATTTATCGCCGACCTACAAAGAGCCGATCGATATAGTTGAGAAAGTGCGGCTCTGGCCTCCCTCCACCGTGCCTTATGCAATTGTTCGATGGGGTCCATCCAAATGACCGGGCCGATGTTGATATTGAAATATGGTGTTGGGAACGAATACATCTCGGCCGGCCCTGAGTAACGGTACTTTCAAATAGTTGGAGTGTGCAAAATGAAATCTAGTATTGAGAGCTCTTCTTAGTGCGTACTGGATGGGTAAGCTCGCGTGGAGAGATAACCCACACGGTGTGCTCACATATTACAGGAATGAACTCGATCAGCTGAGAGAAGAATACGTCCACTGGACACCGTATACAGACAATAGGCTACAACGTCTACCCCCCATTTGCACCGCCAATAATCAACTATGGTTGACATTAGCTCCACTTGTAAATTTCTCATTTGTGGAGTTCTATTACCCCAGCCGCGTCCGGCGCCAATTCAATGCATAGCAGCCCATCCCCGGAAACTCAATGTACGATCGTCGACTTCACAATATTACCGATCAAGGTCATTTATGGATTGGGCGGATCACTACCGTGCTCATGTAGCATGTTGGAATGAGAGGAAGTATGACTTGGTTGTAGAAGGGACTGTACCGTACGACGGATCGTTGCAAACAGAGTACATGGCATGGTACCGTCGTATCACACGGTTGTATATAGTGCCAAGAACGGATTTCTCCGCGGGCATCCAACAACCAATACCCGCGCACCAAGTGGAACCACCACCCGCACATTCCACATCGCAACCCATGTATCAACCAAAAGCTTCCTTCTATCGTTTAATGGTAAAGTATTGTTAGTGTTAATAAATTTTATTTACATCATTTTGCTTATGTTTGTTTAACAAAAGTTTGGTTTACTACTAATAATTTTTATGATTTCTATAGATTGACAACACATAGGACATTACGAGAAAATGTGCTCATGTCTTGAAGAGCAACACTTCGAAGGCATGCAAGGAATTGGTGAGAGAACTCCTACTTCCATGTCGTACTTCTCTTGAAGAGGTTGGTGACGGTTCGCGCTTCAATGCCCTTCTACGCTCAACCGAAGTACCAACTCAAATGGTCTGACCAAACGTAACCGAGCACCACCTCTACCCCAACAAATAGTTGAAGCAGAACCCCCCCCCCCCCCCCGCCCCACCTCGAAGTCAACCAAAAACTCCTTCACATCCTCCGAGAAGGGGTAAGAGTGTTCGCTTTCCTCCTACACAAACTGAAATCGCAAATCCTGAGATTGAAGTAGTTGGAGGTGATCAAGAAGGAGATGTTGGTCCAAGTGCTCCTGCAACTCAAGAGATTGGGGATCGTAGGAGAAAAGTCCCGGTTCGAAAGAGGAGAAAGCCACAACAATATACGCCTAGTTAGTTTTTTTTTCAATAATGAACTTTATGCGTAGGTTGTTGTACTTTTAATGGAGTTTTCATGTAATTCTAGGAAAATGTTGATGACTACTAGTTAGATATTTTGTAAATGTATATTTTTGAAAAGGTCGAATAAACTTGATGACTGTTTGGGTTGTATGAATTCTGTGCTTCAATTTGAAGTGTATGAGAAAATTGAAAATCAAGTCTGTGGAGATTTTGATGTGTTGAAGTGAATTAAAGTAATTTTTTTGAAGCTTTTAAAGTGTATGGAAATAATTGATTGATTGATGAGTTGATGAGTTCATGAGTTCATGAGTTAGAAAAACGTGAAGCAAAGTGATGAATTGATGTGTTGAAATGTGGGGAAAATATTGACGAAATGTGGTCTGTGCATGTATTAAAGTGGAATATGAGGCATGTGCATGTTTGTGCATGTTTTAATTGAAAAACATGAATAACTGATGCCGTTAACGGCATCTAAATCCTGTAACGCTCTTGAAGATAACAACATTAGTGAAAAGGCAAAATTCGAAAAGTTAGGATATCTGCCAAACTTTCTGTCTTCACGGTCGTTCTCCAAAATAACGGCATCCTTAACTGATGTCGTTATCTTGAATAACGGCATCTCCAAAGAATGTCGTTATCTTGAATCACGACATCTCCTAAGAATTCTCTTAAGTATGCCGTTATTCTGAATCACGGCATCTCCTAAGAATGTCGTTATCTTGAATCACGACATCTCTTATGTGTCAAAAATCAGAATTTTTGGGACTTCTGCCATTCTTTCTGTCTTCACAGTCGTTCTTCTGAATAACGGCATCTTCTGAATATGTCGTTATTAAGAAGAACGACATCTGTTATTTGAATAGTTGTGCATGTTTTTTGTGCATGTTTTGTGTAGATAAATTACTAAAATCAAATTTACTCAAATTCAAGAACCATTCATTCCACAAATCTCATGCTTAACTATTTAAACTTAAATTACTCAGGATAAAACAAAAGATCTCTAATTCATACTAACTTAACGATAGATTTTACAACATGTTTACAATAACCGAACACAAGTTCAAGTGTCGGTAGACTGTGAAGTCCCCACACTTTGTACATTCTTACAACTCCGTCTATTGTGTCCATTCACTCTGCATTTTGAACAAACTTTTCCACTGCTCCCACCTTCTCGAACATCCATGTCATTGCGGATGCGAGTACTCCTTGGTCACCATTTTACCCGACGAAGACTTGAAACGGCTATGAGCACGGGTCCACTTTGTATCGGCCAATAAGATTCGTTTGGTATAGGATTGAAAGTTGGTGCCCACATTTTTGCTAACGAACCGGTAGAGTAAAAGGAATCAAGGTGTGGTTGATAATCAAGCGCACGGGAAGCACATACCGCTAACACATGAGAGCATGGAATGTGATATAGTTGGAATTTGCCATAAGTACAAGTTCGGCCATCGAGGTCTACCGTGTGCCAATGTCCACCCTTTTGATATCCACTACCCATTCTAATGCCCGTTTTAACCCCAAAAATACCTGACCGATTATTAAATTTTATTGCTTCATGTAAATTGGATTTTTCACGGCGTACATCAATAAGATCCTGAATCCGTGGTGCCCATAATTTACCTTCACTGATCAGTGTCTACGCGGCTTCACGGCGATCAGTTAAATACATGTTTAGACGGAAAAATATATGTTCTACAATTGCGGTGACAGACAAGCTACGAACACCTTTTAGAACCGAATTGAAAACTTCCGATAGATTTGTTGTCATTATACCATATCTACGCCCACCATTGGCAGTAAGTACCCACTTCTCAATCGCTTTCTCCTTCAACCAATTAGCCCCATCAGCATTGCTCGCTTCAAGTTGTGCCATCTTTTTCTCAAACTTCTTTCACTGATTTTGACATGCGATCACCTTCAACTTACTCATCAAAAATTTGCAACCATATAGTCGCTTGAATCATTGAGTAGATATAGTAATTTAGTGTAAGCTTTTTCAAAAGAACCATATAGTCGCTCAATTGCTTTATGTTTACCCTTCCAAGCTTTCCAGTATGAAATTGTGTAATAGAACCTACCCTTCACTATTCCAATTATGGCCCTTGGTGTTATTACGAGTTGTTCCTTCACAACATCTAATATGACTGTCGATACAACCGTGGAGTCAATTTTGCTGTGATCCTGAGTCAATGTAGGATTCACACATGTGTGTGCACCTTCAAGCTTCTTTACCACGAAATAATTACGACCTTTTGGAACAATTTCACGCAACCACCACGGACAACCAATTATATTTTGAAGTGACGAATTTTCTGCAATGTCCTCGGCTGAATGGTTGATGGGTGCGTATTTACATTTCATATAGTATAGACCATGATCTAATTTTACCGTCATGAATTCTCTGTGGTTCTTCACGGCGTACATCTTCACTTGATGTTGTAGAGCATCTTTGGTTGGAAATCTTTGACCTATGAAGAGTTCATCCAAGTTGGAAGAACCAACAGAAGACTGTCCATGTTCATGTATGGTGGCACGAGACATCCATTCATTGGATTGAGATCCATGCATAGGACAACTCGCAGGCATTGTTAACCGGCACATCAACATTGACATCAACAACCGGAGCTTCAACGACAACCTCCTCTTCATCATCTTCGAGACCGCGTTCCTCATCTTCTTCCTCTTCGACCAAATCGTTATTTACAACGGCGTTGTCAAAGTCTTCCATTGCCATGCCGGCTACCAAAATATTTTGTGACAATATCGGTGGATGTACCTGCTCGTATTCGGAGGAAACAGGTTCCTTTGGAGTTGTGCTAGTATCTTCTTCTGTATTTGAAATTCTAGCATGTGACTCGGCAGATGGTTTCAAAGTCCGTGCGGGCCTTGGACTTTCAATAACAACTCGTGTAGTATTTGGAAGCCTCGTTTGATCGATATATAACTCAACTGTATTCCAACTATAACTTGGATCAAGTGTCCTAAGCATCATAGACCTCAGAGAATTGTCATTGTCTACGGGTACCAACATGAAATATTGCTTTTACCTGTAGCATAACGGGCTCTGATTTTCACACTCATTTCACTTCTATCCCAATTGGTGACTTCATATATCTTATCTATTAATTCTGAGTACATAAAGTTGCGGGGAGCCCAAATAATTACCGGTTCAACATCGCTATAAGAATATCCAATCTTGGGATCCTTAATTACTTCACCCCCAAAATATAACCAAATAGGGATGATGCGGTTTATTTCTGGGAGACGTGTGGATGCACCAGGTGTGAGTTCGGACTCAATTTGTATTTGAAGGAGAAAGCTGCTCGTCTGCCGACCCTTGGCTGACCGGGCGGAACCTGAGGCGACCTCGGGGTGATTCGGAGATCTGGGCTCGGATCAGAGGATTCGGATCCGAGGTCTTGTGTACCTACAGACGGTCCTGAAACACCGGGGTTTGTCCCGGTGGCGGACCCTCCGACGATCTAGTCAGTCTCTGTGAGAGAGTAGCAATAACTAGGTGAATTTAAGTGGAAAAAGATTTATTACCTGAAAAGGTGGGTGAGGGTCTAGTATTTATAGGGAATCCCAACCGGGTTTGGTTCCACTTGGGGGCCGGGTCTGGACCCGAAAGCCCATGGGCCTGACGTGGCAGAAGGCCCAGGGGGTTTAGGACAGACGTGGCAATACCAGGAGCGGTATAGGGCTGACGTGGCAAAACCTTGGGTGGTATTTGGAGCTGTCATGGCTGATCGTGGGTCTTCTGTGCTTCTGGGAGAATCGGAGGGCCTAGGCTGTGCCAGATCATCTCCCTGCTTCGCCAGAGAGGGGGGACGGCCCGTGGGGCTGTCACGGATCGGAGGCCGAGGACCGCTGAAGCCCGTCGGATACGAGGAGGCCAGTTTTGCGGGGGTGAACGTGAGGTTCGGCGCCGACCCTGCGGTGGTTCGAGGCCGAACTAGATTGCTATTTTTACCTTTCTTGAGTGAGAGTTGTATTGGGCCCTGGTAGGGCCTCCAGGCCATTTTTACCCTACCACACAAGCCCCCCACTCCTGCGGGGGTGCGGGAGCTAGCCGGCGAGGAGTGTTCATGGTCGTGGAAATGGGATGGCAAATCGTTGAATCTTCCGGAGGAGAGTACCCTGGTGCCCGACCCAACCTCGAGATGACGAGGGATTACGTGTTGACAAGGGTGATGTGAGACGTTGTTTCTTCCTGAGAAGAAGGCCCTGGTGCTCGACCGAACCTCGAGAAGACGAGGGATTATGTGTCGGCAAGGGTGATGGCGAGCCATTGTTTCTTCCTGAGAAGAGTACCTTGGTGCTCGACAGAACCTCGAGAAGACGAGAGATTACGTGTCGGCAAGGGTGATGCAAGCCATTGTTTCTTCCTGAGAAGAGTACCCTGGTGCTAGACCGAACCTCGAGATGAGGAGGGATTATGGGTCGGTAAGGGTGATGGCGAGCCGTTGGTCTTCCTGAGAAGACCACCCTGGTGCCAGACCTGACCTCGAGCTTGGCGAGGGATTACGGGTCGGCAAGGGCGATGGCGAGCCGTGGAGCTTTCCTGGGAAGACTACCCTGGTGCTAGACCTGACCTCGAGCTGGCGAGGAATTACGGGCCGGCAAGGGCGATGTCGAACTGTCGTGCCCTAGAGCGTTTTGAGCGGGGGTAGCCCGCCGTTCCTGCGGAGCATTGAAGGCTCTCCGGAATCTGTGTGATGGTCCAATTTCCTAGGGGCATTAATGGCGCCCCCTGATAAATGCAGATAGCGCGCATGGGCTTCCGCCGATTGGCTTTCCCCGTATCATAATGGTTGGTTTATGGGGGAGGCTATAAATACCTCTCCCCCCACAGTGGGTTTGATCACAGCAGGGGTGGTCTATTGGCCATCGGAGGTGTCTGCTTCGGCGGGCGCCTGTCTCTTGCAAAAATTTTCAACCCTGGCGGTGTCGGAGAGGTGGTTACTCTGCCGCCCAGATCTTCTCTTGGATCTGATGGCTCTTGATATGGTAGCCAGATCCAGGGGAGGTCAGGGCGAGAGGGGTAACGGCCGAAATCCGTACTGGTAGAAAAGGAGCCTCGGATTGGTGGTGGTTGTGCCGTCTGGATCCTTTTTCGGGTCAGACGACCCTGACACGGTTGTTTGGCTCGAGAGAGAACCAGACGGGAGAACACCAACTGTATTCCGGTCTTGGGGCTGAAGAGTCTCAGATAGAGGGGTCGCCTCCGACCAGGGGTTGGCCACTCCGTCTTCCGATAGGGCTCCAGGCGATGGTGGTTTCTGTCCCACCCTCGAACAGTTCGGGGTTTCGGCATCAACCCGAGGCTGCAAGCCCCGAGCTGCTCGGGGATGAGAGGGGAACCGATCGAATGCTGGAGCCCGGGGCGTCTGTCGAAGGACGGCGCCTTAAGCCTTAAGTAAAGCGTTTTCTCCGTCGCATACTCCATCCGAACCGACCTCTGAGTCTGGCCGCCAGCCTGGCACCTGATGACGTCAGCAGCTCACGCTTCGAGGATGTGGCGCGGTTTTCCAGGCGGCAGTTGTGCGTCAATCGGTGAATAGTAATTGCGGAAGTCGAGGAGCCATTCTTATCCTTTATAAGTATTCCCCCCTCCCCTTTTCTCGCCCACTTCTTGCTGCTTTCTTTCTTGAAAAATCTTCCAACCATTCAGCGCTCGTTCTTGCAGTTAGCTGTACTAGGCCCGTCCTCCCGAAGCGTCACCCGGTTAGTTGGTAAGTTCTTTTGGTTTAGGCACAGATGGATAGGGCTCAGTCCGGCTCGTCAGCGTCGACGTCCAGGGGGGAAGTGAAGCGCGCCTCCACATCGACGTCGTGGGAGGAGCCCGTGCTTGAGGAGGAGTCGGTGCACGCTGTGGAGCCTTCCGATTCAGTTTCGTGGGAGGAACCAGTAGGTGAGGGGGAGGTGGTACACAAAATGAGGCCGTCACGCTCCCGACGTCCCTTCGTGGTGGAGAGTAGCGAGTCGGAGGAAACCAGTGATAGTTCGGACGACATCCAGGTATTGGAGTTGTCTTCCGAGGAGGAGGAGGGCGAGGGCGACATGATGAGGAGATCCACCGTTCAGGGTGCGGGCTCGAGTTTCACGCCGACAGGCCTGGGGCCCTTACCTACTCCCTCGTCGGAGCGAGCCAAGAAGAGAAAGAGGGCCTCGAGGAAGGCAGGGTCGAGGACTGGTGGTTCGAGCCAGGCGCCTGTTTTTCGCAACTTGATGACAGGTTCGCCCGTACAGCCGAAGCCTTTCCGTCAGTATCCCGACGATCTTTCTGACAAGGAGCTCTTCGGTGTGCAGCCCTCTTCGCCGAGTCGGAGGAGGGTGATGATGGATGCGATCCCGACTGTCTTGGAGGGCAGGGACTTGGAGGTTCTGCAGCTGGCGTATCACATAGGGCCTGGCTACGAATTGTTGCTGCCGAGCTCTACTCTGTGCCCCACCGATCCCCTTTCTGCTTGGTATTGCGTCTTCCCAGTGGACGCTTTCATCTCCGGGCTGAGGTTGCCAGTTCACCCGTTTGTTCGGGATGTGCTGAACTGGGCCTCCTTGGCCCCCATGCAGTACGGGCCGAACTCTTGGAAGCAGATTATCTGCTTTGTGTTGATGTGCGAGGAACAGAAGGTACCCCTGAGGCTGAATGTGTTCCGTGCGATGTTGATAATCAGCTCGGCGGCCGAGGGTGTTTACTACATCTCTCCCCGGAGTAAGGGGAAGGTCGTTCACAATCACCCGGACTCCATCAAGGAATGGAAGAAAAAATATCTGGTGATCCGGAGTGAAGAGCCCTGGGACATTCCCACTCGATGGAATCACTCCAAACCGAACTATCAAGCGCCGAGGCCGAGGGATTTGTCGGCCGAGGAGTGGGGGTTTGTCGAGCGCCTCCGTTCGTCACCCAGTATCGATTGGACGAAGGTGATGGAGGCCAACTTGGCGAGCGTTGGACTGAGCCCGGCCGTTATGTGTATGTAGTTGTTTCTTTTCTTTCGTTCCTTTCGTACTTTCTTGCTCATTGCTCTTAATGGCTTTTTCTGCAGATATGGACGAAGCATCGATCAAGGTAAACAGGCTCACCATGAGGAAGGAGAATGCTGAGAAGAAGGGGGAGGCGGCGAAGAGGCTAAGGGGGTCGCCCCTAGTCATTTCTGAGGTCCAGCCCGAATCGGGGACCAAGAGGATTCGCTCGGAGACGAGCAAGGGGGCGGCTGCTTCGAAGGGCCAGAGCCTAGCGAGGGCCTCCGTTCTTGACAAGGGGAAAGGTCCCTTGGTCGAGGTTGAGGAAGAGGACCCGGTGGCGGAGTTGCTGCGACAGCGGTGGGCTCCGGACTGGTCTGTTCGGACGGGGGACCGTCTGACCGACGAGGCCCAGGCCGTCGAGGTGGTGGAGAAGTTGGCGACCCCTCGTGACCGCAAGGTGATGGAGGGTGAGCCCGTGGAAGTGACGTTCACGCGTCTGGCGCAGGCCCTCGTGCAGGTAATTCCGTCGACCCTAGTCTCCTTGTCAATTCTTTCTGCGGAAGTCTTTTTCTTATCTGCGCTCGTTGGTCGCAGGCTTGCATGCAGGGGGCTAATATGAAGAACCTCTATGAGGCGTCCCTAGCACAAGAGCGAGCTCGGGCGGAGAAGAGCGAGCGGGAGATGAAGGAACTGCGGATCGAGCTCGAGGGTTCGCACAAGAGGGAGCAGCAGATGAAGCTCGAGCTCGAGGCCAAGGATGCGGAGTGGGGGAAGAAGGTGGCCTCCTTGAAGAAGAAGTTCGCCAAGGAGAAGGAAGAAGTGACGATTACGGGCCAGATGATGGTGATCAAGGCCCAGGACACATGTTATGCGAAGGCCCTCAGCCATGTGAGGCACTTCTATCCGACCATCGACCTGTCCAATTTTGAGTACGACATGGAGATTGAGGGGACGTCGAAGACTCCTGGCGAAGAAGGGCCTGCTCTCGACCCGCCGGCCGATCCATCTGTGGATCCGTCAGTCGACGCTGAGGTGGGACAATAAGCTGTATTATTCTGTCTTTCTTTTCTCCTTCTCTTGACTGTATTTGCCTCCCGCGGACTGGCCACCGCCTTTTTTGTAAGGAGTACTTAAATTTATAGGGAAAAAAAAGTTTTTTGACCGGCCAAGTATTTTGAACTCGGATTTTTCTGAACCTTTTCGCGTGTGTGTATTGGGTTGGCTGGTCTTCCTGTAGGTTGTGGCTCCCCTTCCCGAGGTGGTCCCCCGACGTTCCAATGTGGCGTGGCTCTGGAGCATGGTTGAGGTCCTGGAGGCCGCGTTGGTCTACCACCGAAGGGGGGCCCATGACACTGACGCGGCTTTGAATTTTTATTGGAATAAGTCTGAAGCTTTAAGCGAGGAGGTGAGCCGGCTGAGGAGGGCGACGCTGATCGGGGACTCGGCAGTGCGAGCTTTGGGCAGGTGGTGTTGGGTGCCTCGGCGCCGAGGCCCACTTCTGTAAGGTTACTTCGGGATGTCTCTGCGGAGAAAGAAATGGAGATATATCGTCACAATACTATGCTGGGTGCCTCTGCGTCTTCCTCGCTGGGTCGGCAAGCGGAGGGTGTTCCCTCTGCGCTGCTGCTGTTGCAGCGTACGCGACCAGGTGACGCCCAGAGCTCCGTGGCTGGGGAGTCGACCATGGCTGAGTTCCAGGACCATCCTAACGAGCAGGGGGAATTTTTAGCCGCTCGTTCGAAGTAATCCCGCCCTCCAGCGGACCCGAGGGGCTCTAAGATGGCGACTTCCTTCAGTTTGAGATGAGTGGAGTGGTCTTGTAACGGTCTTCGTTTGTTTTCTTGGGACGAAAATAGAAGGGTACGAATAAAGAATACTGTTCCTTCTTTGCTTCGGCTAGTAGTGTAGTGAACGATGGTGGTTTTTTCAGGGAGAGTCCACCGATCCGCGAGGGATCGAAGTGGGGCCTTAGGGAGAGTCCTCAGCTTGGATTCGGTTGGAGCCTACCGAGGTGTGGGGGACAATACCGGAGTGAGGACTCAGGCGCCGATCATATTATCTGGCATTAGGATTTTAACAAAAAGAGACCTCTTTTGCATAAGATAAGGAGGGCCGCTAAGATGGTCCTGTACATAAGAGTGTTTACACAAAAACGGGTCTATATTTAGCCAGGCTAGAGCTTATGTCTGTCCCTCGAGGAGTGTCATTAGGTACTTGGCTTCGACTGGGGTCTCCTCCCGCTCGGTGTCAGTTTGGAAGCAGGGCCGTCCCTCTCAGGTTGGGACTCGACGGCGTCGAGGGAGAACACACCTCCCCGACGGTGGTCATGTAGCACGATCGCGCTGCTTCTTGGCTACCTCGGACGGTGCCGACTCCTTGCGGGGTGGGAAATTTGAGTTTCAGATGGTAAGCCGAAGGCACCGCTTGGAGGGAGCATAGTCCGGGTCGTCCGAGTATGGCGTTGTAAGCCGCCTTGATGTTGACCACCATGAAGTCCATGGACTCGGTCCTCTTGACAGGAGCCGATCCTGCGGTAACGTCGAGGGTGACAATCCCTTCTATCATGACAGGGACGCCGGAGAACCCATGCAAGGTGT
Organism: Hemerocallis citrina; assembly: GCA_017893485.1. NCBI lineage: Eukaryota > Viridiplantae > Streptophyta > Magnoliopsida > Asparagales > Asphodelaceae > Hemerocallis > Hemerocallis citrina. The sequence continues at coordinate 126,326,191 of CM030358.1, forward strand.
ATCCGGCCGGCTTGAGTTTGCCTTTAGGTAGCTTGAGATTCTCGAAGGCTTCGAGGAAAAGAATATTAACCGAGCTGCCGTTGTCGACGAGGATTCGGCGAACTTCGCAATTAGCCATGTGGAGATTAATGACGAGGGCATCGCAGTGGGGCAGGCGAACGCCTTCGAGATCCTCTCCTGAGAAGGAGACCGGCATCGGTTGTAGCTTGGGCGAGGGACTGTCGTGGACAGCATTCACCTCCCGGATGAAGGCTTTTCGGGAAGTGTTTGAATTTCCTCCCATTGGCCCTCCGTGGACACAGTGCAAGATGAAGGGCGTATCTGTGGCTCCCTCGGAGTCGGGATCCCGACCCTGGATGCGGTTCGGGGTAGGGTTCGGAGGCGAGGACCTCCGATTCCTAGTATCTCGTCAATCCCGCGGGACTTCTCGGGTGAATTCTCGGAGGTACCCCCTGGAGATGAGTTCCTCAATTTCATCTTTCAGGGCCCGGCACTGGTCGGTTTCGTGCCCGTGATCTCTGTGGAAGCAGTAGTAGAAGCGTTGATCTCGATGCTTGTTGTTATTAGATCGGGGGGGTAGTCGGACAATGCCTTTGTCTTCGATTTCTAAGAGGATGGCGGATACGTCATGCGTCAAGGGAGTGTACCTTTCGAAGAGGGGGACCGGCGGGACCTTCTTCACGGCCCCCGCGTCCCTCGGAGCTTTCTTTGGTGGTTCGACAGCTTCGACCTTCCGCTTTCCCTTCCCGATGGCCTCCCTGGTATCTTCGGGGTTAAGGGCCTCTTCTGCCCTAATGTATTTCTCGACCCGGTTAAGGAGATCGGGAAAGCCGATGGGGGGTCTCTTCGCTAGAGAAGCTTTCAGCTGTCCATGACGAACGTTGTGTCGAAAGGCCGCAGAGGCGACGCCTGGATCAAGAGAGGAGACCGACCTCGCCTCCGTGGTAAATCTCCGGACGAACACTCTGAGGGATTCTCCCTCTATCTGCTTGAGCCCAAGTAAAGAAGTGCTAGTCCTTTTCGCCTTCCGGCTGGTGACAAAGTGGGCGAGGAAATCGCCCTCTAGTTGGTCGAAGGAGTAAATGGAGCCGGGGGTGAGTTTCGAATACCATTCACGAGCCGGACCCCGAAGCGTGGCGGGGAAGGCTCGGCATAGCAGGGGATCCGAGGCGCTGTGAATCATCATGAGGGTTTTGAAACCTTCCATGTGATCAGCGGGATCTCCCTCGCCGTCGTAGGTTTCGAACTGAGGTGGTCGGAAATTCCTTGGTATTTCCGCTTGGAGGATGGGGACGGAGAAGGGAGGTCGGACAGGTCTGTACCCCTGAGCCGCCCGTCGGTCGCCGTCTCCCATATGATCGAGGCGATCCTCCATTTCTTGGAGGCGTCTTAGGAGTATGCCATCGTCTTCTGGCTGGTTTGTTGAAGGGCGCGATGCGCTGATCTCGACATCCGACCCTGTTTGGGAGTGGAGGGTTTCCTCCCCGGGGGTCCGTCGGAGGGCCCCGAGAATTTCTCTTTGGAAGTCTTGGAGCTCCTTGTGAGTGACGAGGGCTCCCTCGACCCGGTGTGGTTGGTCTGGAGGCTGCCTTCCGATGCGGCTGAGTGCCGAACTCCGTCCCTCGGGTGGCGGTCTTGGATGGTTCGGGGCCGGGTTGGAAGCGGCCCTCCGCCTGCTGCGGCTAATCTGTTGGTTGACGATTACTCCCCGTAGGTCGGGCTGGACTGTACGGGTGGCGCTCCGCCGGGATCCCTGATGGGAATCTCCGTGCCTTGATGCGCGTGGCCCGGCATTGGTGTTTGGTGGGGGTGTGTCCCGTCGGTTGACGGAGGAGGCAGCCCCCTTGCCCTTGGAGGCCATGAAAGTTCGGCTGTCGAGGTCGCTCGATGGTCGGGCTCGGGTCGGCTTCTGAAGCAGTTTTCCCACAGACGGCGCCAACCTGATGCGGTTTATTTCTGGGAGACGTGTGGATGCACCAGGTGTGAGTTCGGACTCAATTTGTATTTGAAGGAGAAAGCTGCTCGTCTGCCGACCCTTGGCTGACCGGGTGGAACCTGAGGCGACCTCGGGGTGATTCGGAGATCTGGGCTCGGATCAGAGGATTCGGATCCGAGGTCTTGTGTACCTGCAGACGGTCCTGAAACACCGGGGTTTGTCCCGGTGGCGGACCCTCCGACGATCTAGTCAGTCTCTGTAAGAGAGTAGCAATAACTAGGTGAATTTAAGTGGAAAAAGATTGATTACCTGAAAAGGTGGGTGAGGGTCTAGTATTTATAAGGAATCCCAACCGGGTTTGGTTCCGCTTGGGGGCCGGGTCTGGACCCGAAAGCCCATGGGCCTGACGTGGCAGAAGGCCCAGGGGGTTTAGGGCAGACGTGGCAATACCAGGAGCGGTATAGGGCTGACGTGGCAAAACCTTGGGTGGTATTTGGAGCTGTCATGGCTGATCGTGGGTTTTCTGTGCTTCTGGGAGAATCGGAGGGCCTAGGCTGTGCCAGGTCATCCCCCTGCTTCGCTAGAGAGGGAGGACGGCCCGTGGGGCTGTCACGGATCGGAGGCCGAGGACCGCTGAAGCCCATCGGATACGAGGAGGCCAGTTCTGCGGGGGTGAACGTGAGGTTCGGCGCCGACCCTGCGGTGGTTCGAGGCCGAACTAGATTGCTATTTTTACCTTTCTTGAGTGAGAGTTGTATTGGGCCCTGGTAGGGCCTCCAGGCCATTTTTACCCTACCACAAGGGATATCAAAATCCATACCTAACCATAAAAATTCAAACATGTTCAAGTCATTCACTACTCACAATAAGCATAACATGGGAATACATATCAAACATACGGTTAAGATAATAATATCTTCAAATTAGACCGTACCGCCGCTAGCTTGAAAAATCATTGGGGTTGAAGAATGAAATGAGAGTGGAAGTAAGGAGGTAGGATATATAAAATTTTAGAGCATTTCAATGGTTGGAATTTTTTGATTTAGGGATCTAGGGTTTGTGGGTTACGGGAGTGAAGAGAGAGAAAAAAACGAATGACAAGGGGTAGGAGAAAGGTTTGGGGGAATATGAGTATAGGTAACTGTGCAAACAGAAAATAACTGATGCCGTTATTCAAAATAACGGCATCAGTATAATCTTTGCTGTTTTCTCAGAGAACGGCATAGTTTATTTTAATTTTACAATTCTCTCTCAGCTCATAATTGAGACTGTTAGATCTTTAGACAAAAAGTAACAGATTTCGTTATTTGGAATAACGACATGAAACTTTTTTTCAAAACAGATGCCGTTATTGGGAAAAACGGCATCGAAATAACCTATGTCGTTTTTTCCAATAACGTTTCTTGCTGACGTGTCCTAAACAGGGGCAAATCGCTAATTGTTTTCGTAAGTGGGGCAAAGAGCCAAATATTTTCAAAAAGTGGGTCAGTACGGCAAAATTTTCTTTATTATTTCGGCTATGCTCCTACTGTTGCACTGTTTATTTCACATCTCATACTTCTTAATAGTATTGTAGTTGTATTTTTTTTTATTAAAACTCTTTAATGGGACCCGAGGGAAGGGGGGAGGGGTCCATTTTTATCTAAAAGGAAACAATAAGAGCATCCACAGTCGTTTGCTTATTTGCCATTTTTCCCATTTTTTTTACTGTAGCTCACACAGTCGTGAGCTATTTTGCTATTTTTTGGCAAATTGACTACAGTAGAAAGGGAAAAGTAGCATTGCATATAGCAAAATGCATATTATAGCAGTCTGGATTATTTAATTATTATTTTAATTGATCGGACGAAACATGATGTTTCGTCCGAAGTAAAAAAAAAAAAAAAACCAAATTAGATAACCGTTAAATGAATTTAAGCGTGGGAATGAACATGATGTTCGTCCCAATGTGAGACGAAACATCATGCTTCATCCCAATCCAATTTTTTTTAAAAAATTAATTTTAAAAATTAATTTTGTAAATTTTAAATTTTTTTTGCAATTATCTAAATTGATTTTGCAAAAAAATTTTACAATTTTTTAAAAAAAATGTTTTTGCAATTTTTTTTTGCAAAAAAAACTACCGTCAAATCCGGACGAATCACCATGATTCGTCTGGCTACAGTGATTTTTTGGGAACATTTTGTAAAATTTTAAATTGTTTTTGCAAATTTTTAAATTTATTTTGCAAATTTTTAAATTGTTTTTGCAAATATTATTTACAAACTATTTTTAAAATTTGTTTTTGCAAATTTTTTTTGCAAAAAAAACTTCCTGTTTTTCCCCCTTTTTGGGACGAAACATCATGTTTCGGTCCATATTTTTTTATTAATATTTTCTCGGTCTAAATTATTTTTTTAATTACAGACGAACCAGTTTCTTCTTTAACGAACTTATGCATTTTTTTGCCATTCGACGACTACAGCGTTTCGTCGAATTGGATAGGCAAAATATTCATTTTGCCATTTTTTACATTGAACGACTGTGGATGTTCTAAGCGGTATGGGGGAAACTTTGACAAATACCATAATTAGTTATATGTACTAGTAAAAGAGATTTATTTTTTCCAAAAGTAAAGGGGATAATAGCAACAAAAAAATCAAGATGGGCCATATTTGGAATTTTTTTCCAAACTGCCCCACTTTTTAAAAGTTTTTACCAAACTGCCCTATTTTTTTTTTAATTCCCAAACCATTTCACTCGGTTTTTGAAAGACCGAGTTTAGTTAAAACTAATTCGGTTTTTCAAAGACCGAGTGTTAGTCTTGAATTTTTCGAATTCTAACACTCGGTCTTTGGAAAACGGAGTTATTTGTAACTAAACTCGGTCTTCCAAAGACCGCATGATTATTTTGATAAATACTTTCGAAAGTGGGTCATTTTGGTAAATACTTTCAAAAAGTCGGTCATTTTGATAACAAGTTTGGTTTGTAGAAGGAAAAAATACCAATTAAGAACTAGAGACTATTTAATTATGTAACAAGTGTTACATAATACTAGCAAACCACAAGCACCAACTTGATTATTTGAAAACTATGTCTAATATTAAACTATTTTAAACTATTATTGTATAATCAAATTAAACTTTATCGGAACCTAACTAATAGTAATAACACTTTAACACTTGTTAAAACACAATATGAACAGAGAAATATGAAATAAATGAAAATAGTGAATATTATAGTTAACTATGAATGTCAATAATAATTACTTAACAACCACATTTTAATATTAAACATAGAAAAGAGAGTTCCTGACCTAGGCCACCATCTTTTTCGGAAAATACTCTTTTCCTTCCATAGACTTTGCGTCTTAAATTTTATGAACCTAAAAAAATATTGTAATTTGTTTAGTGTTTGCACCTTTAACTTTAGTACTGCAACCATTTATAGTATGTTTCCCTTCAAAATTTAAATTCCTTTAGTGTTGCACAGTCAGTAGAAAAATTCTGGACCAAAAGATGGAAGCTACTTATACCGGAACTTTGGCAAATTGTCCTCTTGAAAATCAATTTGAAGCAACCACAATAATCGAGATAAGGAATGCTATACGGTTCCAGATTCTACTTCTCGGGGTGGACATGAATGATTGTAAGTACTCACACGACGTAACAATGTCAATCTTCTTCTTTTTCCTTTTTTACCTTAAAGAATCTTGGAAATTCTCAGTAAAGAATATGCATCACTTTTTTGTCAGTGGAATTTAGTAATATTTGCAGCTACCTACTTGTGCATACATGTTTTGATGTTCCATAAACATATATGTCAGTAAGTTGAGCACTGACATATATGTTTATGGAACATCAAAACATTTATGCATAAGTAGGTAGCTACAAATTTTACTAAATTCCTTAATTAAGTAATTTAAAAGAAACTAACTTAAACTAATTTCATGACCTCTGCATATTTGGTAACAAAAAAGTGATACATATTCTTTACTGAGAATTTCCAAGATTCTTTATGGTAAAAAAGGAAAAAGAAGAAGTTTGACATTGTTACGTCGTGTGAGTACTTACAATCATTCATGTCCACCTCGAGAAGTAGAATCTGGAACCGTATAGCATTCCTTATCTTGATTATTGTGGTTGCTCCAAATTGATTTTTTAGAGGACAATTTGTCAAAGTTCCGGTATAAGTAGCTTCCATCTTTTGGCCCAGAATTTTTCTACTAACTGTGCAGCCCTAAAAGAATTTAAATTTTGAAGGAAAAATATACTATAAATGGTTGCAATACTAAAGTTAAAGGTACAAATACTTAACAAATTACAATATTTTTTTAGGTTCATAAAATTTAAGACGCAAAGTCTATGAAAAGAAAAGAGTACTTTCCGAAAAAGATGGTGGCCTAGGTCAGGAACTCCCTTTTCTATGTTTAATATTAAAATGTGGTTGTTAAATAATTATTATTGACATTCATAGTTAACTATAATATTCACTATTTTCATTTATTTCATAATTCTCTGTTCATATTGTGTTTTAACTAGTGTAAAGTGTTATTACTATTAGTTAGGTTTCGATAAAGTTTAATTTGATTATACAATAATAGTTTAAAATAGTTTAATATTAGACATAGTTTCCAAATAATCAAGTTGGTGCTTGTGGTTTGCTAGTATAATGTAACACTTGTTACATAATTAAATGGTCTCTAGTTCTTAATTGGTGTTTTTTCCTTCTACAAACCGAACTTGTTACCAATATAATCCACTTTTTGAAAGTATTTACCAAACTGACCCACTTTTGAAAGTATTTAGCAAAATAACTACGCGGTCTTTGAAAGACCGAGTTTAGTTAAAAATAACTCAGTTTTCAAAGACCGGGTATTAGAATTCGAAAAATCCAAGACTAACACTCGGTCTTTGAAAAACCGAGTTAGTTTTAACTAAACTCGGTCTGTCAATGACCGAGTAGGATGGTTTGAGAATTTTAAAAAAAAGTAGGACAGTTTGGAAAAAACTTTCAAAAAGTGGGACAGTTTGGGCAAAAATTCCCTTATTTGAGACATGGTCAGCTATGATTAACATGATGACTATGACAAATACACTACTCAAAAAGACTATGACCTTCTTAATAGTCGCCCTTTGAATAGAGCAATGGATGATATTCTGATGAAAATAAGTTGATTAAGTTCTATTGTAGATGACTGTCAGGATGTGGAAGGATGATGCAAATAAGAATATTAACTATGAAGCATGAACACGAACATATGATTCAGGGACAATGCAACATGACACACCAACACATGAAAACTCCCAAAAAAGAAAAAAATAGAAAAAGAAAGAAAATTAAAACATTCAATAGGTAGTGTTGGATTAGATACATGCGGAGAAGTTTAACATTTTAAACACGAGGCTGGATAGATAGATCAAAACATAATATTTCGAATTCTCGAATGGCATATGGAAGGAGAGTAGGGTTGAGAAACTAACAAATAAACAAAATGATAAGGTATCAGAAACCTTTCATTAGTAAGGAGTTGAAACACTAAATCATCGGACCTGTTTCGGATGGGGAGCTGGCAACATGTGAGCATATACCAAACATTGGTAATCCTGCTGCCCAATAAAATACATATTCCAAAGTTGACGCTAAATATCCAAAACTCGATGACATATACCCCAAAGTTTTTTTTTTTTTTTTTTAAAAGAAAATGTGGAGTCTAGTCACCCTATTTCATTAATAAGTGATTAATAAAACAAACTTAGAGTACTGAGCCTACTACAAAATACTACAATCAAAATAAAAGTACATAAACTCCACCACGAAGATGGAGGGAGGGACAAAAGAAACATAGAGTAGCCGCAAAGAAATACATCATATCCCTCCAACAAACCCTTGGGTGGTGGGTGCTCTTAAGTCTCTGAACTTAAGAAGTCTCGTTTCCGTAGTGGACCAATTCGTTAGCATACCGCCAAGCCATTTTTTATTAACGCAATGACATCGAGCCCTTATTGCAGTTGATGCTACTAAATCCGCTGCTCAATGACCATAGTAGACCGTGCTGGCTATCAATCGATCGTCAGTCCGATCTCGATCTCCTCATCATCAAACTCCTCTACCTGGAATACACTCGCAATCCTTTCCCTGGGACCTGCTGCTGCCATATTAGTCCAAAATAAAATAAAATGCATAATGTGAGTCAAATTGCCAGAAATACTATTGCAAGTACTACGAAAGTAAAGATTATTTCTGTCTAACTAATGAACCCAGGTCATTGCGGCGATAGCGATATACCACGCTTCTCTCATACAACCCCTCTCCGTCGCGAACATTGGGCCTACCCACAGGTCCTCGTATGTACTAGGGTATTGAGTTGTTCCTAGGGCGCTGAGTACCTCTACGGGTACCGCTTTGCTCCTAGGACACTGAAGAAAAAGATGGTCTCTAGTCTCCAGGGCAGCGTGGCAGAACCCGCATTGAGAATCCACACTCGGTTGGCGCTTAGCAAGGTTTTCTCTAGTCAGAAACGCATCATTTAGTACCAACCATAAGAAAGCTTTGATTTTTAGCGGGGCTTTCGTTCTCCAGATGACGGCAGACCACTTTGGGATACATCCCCTAAAATGGATGCGATTGTACATGGAGCGAACCGTGAACTTGCCGTTCTTCTCTAATCCCCAGGATTTCTTATCGGGACCCTGAGAGCAACCAATTCCAGCATTGGTGATGTAGGCCTGAAGTTCCGTTAGTCTAAGCTGAGAACCTAAGTCAAGCGGTTGTTTGAAAGATGGTTTCCATGCGCCTCTTTTCCAGGCTGCGGCCACCGTGCAGTGTGGTTGTGTCGCCTGCTCATATAAATCGGGGAACAGGGTTCTGAGTGTGTGATCAGCACACCACTTATCCCACCAAAATCTAGTGAGTCTGCCGTTACCGATAGCTGACTTCACACAGCTATTGAAGGGTTCGTTTGCCTTAGTGATGCCTTTCCAGAACCAGAAAACCCGATGGCCTATCATGAAGCCTAGATTTCTCGTTCCATTCCCATGCATATATTCCTGAACAAAATGTTGTCACCCTTCTCCATTATGGTGGAACACTTTCCACCACCATTTACCTAGTAGCACCAGATTCATATCTCGAAGATCAATTATACCTAGGCCTCCATGTATCTTTTTTCATGCATGCCTTCTCCCATCTATTGAGGTGATATCCTCCTCAGTCCGGGTTTGCCCCTTTCCATAAGGAACGTTTCCGAGTCCGGTCAATTCTTTAGATTACCCATCGCGGCATTTCAAAGAAGGAGAGATAATAGGTAGGAAGGTTTGACAGGACAACATTAATAAGCATGACTCTCCCTCTCAAAGATAGGGCTTTGTCTTTCTAGCCCGCTAGCCGTTTCTCAACCTGGTCAATGATGGATAGCCAATCCGCCTTTTTGAGTTTTCCAAGTCTTAGCGGCAATCCAAGGTACTGAATGGGAAAACTCTCAGTGGAGCAATTGAGAATTGTGGCATGTTCCAGAGCCTCTTCTGGAGACAGGACAATGGGAATGAGAGCACTTCTGTGGAAATTAACCCTGAGGCCAGACCAAGCTTCAAAGCAATACAGAATTCCTTTGAAGACGGCAGTTTTTCCTAGGTTGCCATTGCCAAATAGAAGAGTATCGTCTGTATATTGGAGTATAGAGCATCCTTGATGATTAACTCCCTTGGCCACTGGCACAATCCAACTTGCTCTACTGCACTTAGCCATCATGGATCTTAGAACGTCTGCCACAATGGCAAAGAGAAAGGGTGAGAGCGGATCTCCTTGTCTGAGCCCCCTTTTGCAGAAGAATGGGTGGCCTGATACCCCATTTATCAAAATAGTCGTTCTGCTGGTGGTAAGACAAGTGTGGATCCATTTGATCCATCTGTCCCCGAAACATCTTCCAGCATGCGCTTCCAACAAACAGTCACATTCAATAGAGTCGGACTTTCTCGAAATCCAGCTTCAGGAGGTAGCTCTTAGAATTCGAAGTGTGGCATTGATGGATAGTCTCTTCAGTCGTTGCTATAATGTCCTGAATACATCTTCCCTTGATGAATCCTGTCTGGTCCTGGCTAATGAGGCCATCCATTACCTTTTCCAGTCTGTTAGCGAGAGTCTTGATAATGATCTTTACAGAGCAGTTAAGGAGGCTTATGGGGCGGAAGTCTCCAATTCGACGGGAGTCTTCTTTCTTAGGAATCAGCACAACCTCCGCGTAGTTGAATCTCCCTAATTTGAGTTTATGCTCGTAGAAATCTGCAAACATCTTCAGCAAGTCACCTTTGATTTCCTCCCAGAATATCTGATAGAATAGTATCGGGAAACCATCTGGGCCTGGAGCTTTATCTTTTCCGAGTTGTTGGACTGCTTTCCAGACCTCCTCGGTGAAGGGTGCTTTGAGGGATTGCAGCCTAGGATCGGAAGTTCCTGCTTGGTCTTGCCAGAAATCGTGTTGGATAGGGACTCTCAAGTCCGCTTTGTGCCCAAAGAGGCGCTTGAACTGGGACTGGAAAGCCAGATTAATAGCAACGTCACCTTGTACCATTCTGGAATCCGAGTAGATTGAATGAATGAGGTTAGATCTACGACGGGCACTGGCAACTCTGTGGAAGAATGCTGTGTTCGCGTATCCCTTTTTAGCCACGAAATTCTGGACCGTTGTTGCCATTTGGTTTCCTCAATCCTGTAGAGTTGGTCAATTTCCTGTCTGAATTGGAACAATCGATTCAGCTCTTCCTGTAGCAAATCCCTAGTTTCTTCAGTCTTCTCAAGTTCCTCAATTCCTTCAAGAAGAGATTCCTTTGCTCTCTAAATCAGCGCAAATCTGGTCCGGTTCCATTTCCTGAGCTTGCCCCTGAGTCTGCTAATTTTTTCACACCATATAGCGGATGCATCACCACCCTTGGTCAGGCGAGACCAACTCTCGTTGACCATATGGTGGAAGCCTTGTATTTCTAACAATGCTTTCTCGAACCGAAACTTTGACGGCTTTCTGGGTTGGTCTTCCCCGGAAGATAAGAAAATAGGCACGTGATCTGAGATTGGTTTAGGGAGTGACTTAGCCGATGACAACGAAATTTGGTCTCTCAGTCCGTGGACACCAAGATCCTATCTAACTTAGCTAAAATGGGCATCGCTTGCATGTTCGACCAGGTAAAAAGCCTATCCCAGATGGGGATGTCAACCAATTCTAGGTCCGTGATGACCTCATTAAACGCTTCCTTGTCGAGGTCACTGGATCCTCTGCCTCTATGTTCTGAGGCGAATCTTGTGATGTTAAAATTGCCCCCCCACCACCCAAGGGTGTGGCTAGTGTGCTTGGATCGCTCTTAGTTCCGTCCAGAAGGTCGTTCTAGAGGCAGAAGTATGCAGTCCATAGACCACCGTAACCGATTGAGTCCACCGGTTGACTTCTGCTGTAGCAATACCGACAAAGAAAATTGTCCGTGGTGCTCGTTTAGACAACAGAAGAGGTTGGGGTTAAACCCTAGGGCGATGCCCCCAGACGCCCCAACTAATGGGGACATCCTCCATTCGGAGACTCGAATACCCCCTACTCTCTAAGTCTAGACATGTGCGAAAGTTTGGTCTCTTGGAGACCCACAATGTTAGCCTTTGACCTGGCTATGACTTCCTTAACCATTTCTCGCTTGCCCCGCCTACCGAGGCCTCTAACGTTCTAGAATATGGCCTCCATTAACTATGGCTAGGGGAGGGACTGTGACTCGTTTTGGACGTCGAGTTCAAATTAAGAATAATCCTGTCGGTCTCCCATCCTCTAATTTGATTAAGGAGGAGAGTGTTCCTATCAATATCGGTAACCGCAAAACCACAGGTTTCAGCTAGATAAAAAATCTCAGTATCAGTCATGAAATTAAAAACAGAAGCTAGGAAAAAGCTTGTACCTCCAATGCTTGTCTTAGCCGCTCTAGCGGCTGCAGCAATCTCCAGATAGTCGTTTAAGGACTCCTCAATTGCCTCTTAGTGACTTTGTGAACCCTGAAACCTGTACCGCCTTGAGACGAGCTTGTAGCCATTGGTTGTGTAGGGGGGAATGTGCAAGGTACCAAATCTGGTGATATATGCGAGAACTCTTCAGCCAGGCCTTCTGAGTCAATCGACTCTCCTTCTGAGTAAACATAGTCATCATCGAGATTAAGCCTATCATCTCGGTCATCTTCATGTAGGTCAAGAGGTGAGACTGGGAAACATTCATTTGCGCCCAATAAAATATTTGAGCCCATTACTGGATCTTCCCCTGGAATGTGCCCCTCTTTGGGCCCATATGAATACTCCCCCTCCCTTAAGAGCTCAACGGGCCTCCTCTCACTCGTATTGGGCCCTACCTGTAGCTCCTTGGCTTTCAAATTACTCTCTAAGAGTGGACTTCAATAGTCTATATTGTGTCTCTGGTGCAGTAGCTCAACTCCTCTGACGCTTTCGCCACATGTCTCCTTGTGTGTGGAAGGCGTTGCGCTCGAAGCATTGGGAGTCGATATCGAGGCGTTGAACTTTACCAGTATTTTGAAGCTCGATGCTTCGTTGCTTTTACCACAGAGCTCTATGCCTAAAGCGTGATTCCTCTTTCCCTGGGAATCAATCCCCAAGTTTGTTTTACCCTCTTTTGAGATCTCTTCCCTGTCTGTGGGCACCTCCATGCTCGTCGTCTTCTCCAAATTGGCATCTGCCTTTTGCCACTCTTGACCCAAACAACTCCCCTCTTTTCCTTTTGGAGAACTACTTTGCCTTTGGTCCAACTTCCTGGCCCAAAGCAGCTCTGGCTCTAGCCCCAAAGCTTGTGTCTTTCTCCCTTCAAAAGGGCTTCTTTGCATATACCCAAAAGTTGGTGATATAAAATTAGTATATTTCACAGGTATAAACTATTGGACAAAAATATTTAAAATACATGGATATAAAAAAAATCTCTAATACTATAATGGGAATGTTGGGGTTGTCATTTGTATACAACCTGTAATTTGTAGACATTCAACCATTTAATCTCAACCATTCATTTTTAAGTGAGAGTTATATTAACCATTCATTTACTTACTGTTGTTAGTTACCATAATACCCTTAAAGTTCAAATTTATTTACAACATATTTATTTATAAAAGTGTCACTCATATAAAATAAAAATTTGTGACACTAGAAATAATTTGTAAAGAGTATGTAATGAATAAAAGGAGGTCTCAGGTTCAAGGTCAGAATATATCTTATTATTTACTATATAATAAAAAAAATTAGAACGTGCATCGCATGTGCAGATTATTAATAATAATAAAGTGAAGAACGTTTAAGATTAGCGTGGATCATGTGTTGTTCTCTAGTAGGTTTAAAGTAAGGGCACTGAAACAATTTCCCCATAATAAAACATTGTTATTAGACTAGACTAACATGCTATGGTTATGGTTATTATATGACAAGTACCTGAAAGGTGAATCCTGCGCAGCTAATAAGTTACCAAAAACCACATGCTATTAAACATATATAGCTTATTAACATTTGAAACTTACTTAGTTTAAAATGAAATAATCAATGATGAGAAAGGTACTACCTTGGTGACAGGTGAACTCTGGGAGGGTGAACCAAAGCATTGAATCGGTGATGAAATACAGGGGGGACCATACATACTGGTTCGTGACACTGAGGCCAAAAGACACCCATGCGAAAACTGTCAACAAACAAATGGACCTCTGCTTCACTCACGTATCATAATCCGCGTCCAAGCTCATAAATTGCTTTAGCTGTCAAACCTCTGTTGCCAGCCTAACCAGAAGTATCCAGTAACCTTCCTTCATTCCACCTACAACACCTCACAACACTCACTCTTCTCACTTAATCACATCCTCCATCTGCTATAAAATGGCCACCATCTCATTCTCCATTCCTCACTTCAATCACCATTTTCCATATTACAACTTCCTCTTACTATTAGCAAACTAAATCAAATTATGGCATCATCAATGGTGTTTTCTGCTTTGCTAGCATGCTCTTTGATGGTCATTGCTTCTGCTCGGAACTTAAACAACGATTTTGATATCACTTGGGGAGATGGGCGTGCGAAGATGCTCAGCAACGGCGAGCTCCTCACTCTTTCCCTTGATAAGACATCGGGCTCTGGTTTCCAATCCAAGCATGAATACCTCTACGGCAAGATCGATATGCAAATCAAGCTTGTTCCCGGAAATTCTGCTGGCACAGTTACAGCCTACTATGTAATGTCTCGAACTGAAAAAATATATATTTTTCAATTCCAATCCTTTCTAGCATGATCAAAGAGGACTAACTGTTTATTTTCATTCTTGCAGCTGTCCTCACAAGGACCTACTCACGACGAGATAGACTTTGAGTTCCTTGGGAATCTCAGTGGAGATCCATACACACTTCATACCAATGTGTTCACTCAAGGGAAAGGCAACAGGGAGCAGCAGTTTCACCTATGGTTCGACCCAACCAAGGATTTCCACACCTACTCCATTCTCTGGAACCCAAGACACATCATGTAAGTGTCATCTTCATTACGTAATGACTAACTTGAGTCATTAATTAGTTGATGAGTTTTCAGATGCTTACTTCATATTTGGTTATTGTTCCAGTTTCATGGTTGATGGCATCGCAATTAGGGACTTCAAGAATCTGGAATCAAGAGGTGTGGAATTTCCCAAGAACCAGCCTATGAGGATCTATTCTAGCCTTTGGGATGCTGAGGACTGGGCTACAAGGGGAGGGCTAGTTAAAACTGATTGGACGCGAGCTCCATTCACTTCATCATATAGAAACTTCAATGCCAATGCTTGTGTTTGGTCCTCCGGTGTGTCTAGTTGCGCTTCCACGAAAACAACAGGAGTTTCAACCAACAGTGCATGGTTAAATCAGGATCTGGATGCCACAAGTCAAGAAAGGATGAGATGGGTCCAGAATAATTATATGATATACAACTACTGCACTGATTTGAAGCGGTTTCCTCAAGGCTTGCCTACAGAGTGCTCAGTAGCTTAATATACGAAATAGAAACTGAGAATGACATAGATAGAGCTTCCACTATTGTATACTATAGTTAAATGATTCTTTTATTTATTTTCCTAGTTATAATAAAACAAGCATATTTTCCTAGTCCGAGAGTATGGAATGGAATGAGATACTATATCGATAATATTGTCCAACTGTCTGAGCCTTGGTTAATGATCTCATGCAAGCAACGGCTCTTCAGTAATATCTACATTAGCAAATCTGTTTCCGATCAGTTGGGGCTGGTACTAAAGACACAATATGCGAACCATGAGCCTAACCCTTGGGAGTGGTAGATTTCCACCTACATATATCCAGGTTCAGGTCAGTAAAAAGAAAACTTCCTGGACCTTTTAATATGGATCCATATGCAAACTATCAAGAGTGGGTCTAAGGCAGGTGACAGTAGCTACAAGTTTTTTTGTGTAATATACAAATACTGAACATAGGTTCTTAACAAATTGACGAAATTAAATAACCCCTTTACAAACATATCGATAACATCTAAATCTACTGGATCCTAGTAAATCACATATTTCATATCTCCATTACAGTTGAGCAGAGGGAAGCAAATTAAACAAGACACATTCATGTTCTATCCCCCGACTGTTCTTGGCTTGGGTTTTGTGCATGTGTTGATCTCGAGCGAGAGTTGTGATTGTTTGTTCGTGGTTGGATTGTGATTCGTTCCCTTGAGTTCGTGCCCGGGAAACCGTTCCCGTTATTCTCTTTTCCTCCGTCGTTTTCGTCGTCAAATTTCAAGCAAGTAACTTGTATAATTTCTGTTTGCATATATAAGTACTAAATACCACATGTAGTGTAGTTGTTTAAAGATCTATTCTCATGAAAACCCTGTTTGATCTTGTCCATATGTGTTGATTTTCCCGTAGTTGTCTCATTACACACACAACATGAAATAACTTAGAAATAATCTAAATTCTTGATGTATATATGTATGTTGGTTGTTATTCATTAGTTGTTGTATAAATCTTGCATGCTTGAAGTGTTACTGGTAGTATATCCCATTGTAGATCTGTTAAACACCCTATACCATGTTTCTTGGACATCTAGTATACCATATTTCGTATTTTGTTAAGATTTGGATGAGTTCCATATGAACTAGTTGATTTTATGCTTGAAGAAGATTTTAGTTTTTGTTGTGACCCCGTTTTGTTCAGTATTTTAGACCCTATTAAGGCCAGTATATGAAAATTATTTGTGAATATGAATTATAGGAAATTCTGTCTACTTTCCAGAATTTCTGACAGAGCTCAATTTCGATTTATGAGTTGCAAGTTATTGCTGTTTTACTACAGAGGTGTAGAAAATTACATATTTGGTTTTATGTGAATTCTGGAGAGTAATTTATTTTATACTGATGTTAAAGATAATATTTTGGTCTAATATTTTGCTGAGTATAACTAGATTTGATTGGGATTAACCCCTAATTTTTGTGGATTTAATTGATGACTTTTATAAACTATTCTATACTTGCAAACAACTAATATACTTGTAGAATTTTTATGCTGTTCAGTAAAGAACCTTAATTTCAACCGATTCAACCTGCTGTTAATAAAAAAATTGTGAATATGAATTGTGGCCTGCTGTATCTACTTTATCACCCTTTTGACGAATCTGGATTTTGATTTGTATTTCGTAATCTATTGTTGTTTTAGTACTGCAGTGTCAAGAGTATCAGATTTACAAATTTGCTGTATCTTGCTGTTTTCTAATTTTATTTGACTATACTATCTATGTTGAAAAAATTATAAAATTATATTTTCTGATACTAAACATACTAGGGAATACCCCAGATTTTTCTTGGATTTAATCGGTAAGTTTTTATGTCGTTATCCTGTTTATGAATACAAACTTCTGATTTCTGGCTGAACTTGTTTTCTGGATACAATTCTATTTTGAGTCTTGTTTTTGTGAAATAACATATGACTTATATATATTTTCTAGATTCAACCGAGAGTCTATTTTTCAGATTTTCTGACGGATCCAGGTTTGCATATTTGTGGCAACGGGAATCCCAGAGTTGGTGCAGTATTGTCTTGCTGTCCTGAACTAGAATATTTGTTGTCCTATCCTTCTATGAGTTGTCTTTCACTTGTGCATGTTTAACTTCCGACCTGAACCTGTTACTTATTTATGCCATGTTATTCTTGCCCTGTTTTGTTACACGTATTTGCTTGTTTGATAATATTGATAAACAATCGAGCCGGGGTTAAGGGAAAAGAAAATATAGAAATGTATACTTGGAAGGGGGTCCGTGTTTCCCACCTATTATCTGTTATCTGTTATCTGTTACATGTTCATGACTACATGATACACAACTCTGTTTATCTGATTACCTGGCTGCACACTTCCCTATAGGAAGGTGTACTCAGAAGAGGACCCGTAGGTTCTATCTGTATCTGTTTATCTGATACCTGAGTACACGGCCCTATATAGTCCACTACGAAATCTAAACGCAAATTTGTTTGAATGTAGTAACTATGTGGTAAATAGATGGGATGCATGAAGTGCTACCTAGATAGAAATAAATACAAGACCTGTAATAACATGATCACCTGTATATTCCTGATTATCTGTTACCTGACACCTGTTATCTGTATATCTGTTTGCATACCATTTGACACTTGACACATGTTACCTGTTTTCCGTTACCTCATCATAATATCTGATTCTGTTTCCTGATTCATATTAGACATTTTGTTTTGCTATCATGTCTATTCCATGCTATGTTTGTTTTTGTAGATACTCTACATTTGTTTATATTTTTCTGTACTTGCATTGACGGACGTTTTGTTTCTTTTTCCATTTTCCTGCAATTTATTAAATTGCAGATTATGATGACCAGTTGCCCGATGGAGTAGGTGATCTGAGATTCTAGTTGCTGGAGTTCTTCTTATTATTAATTCATGTCGCTTATTTTGAATAAATGTATTGCTACATGAATTTTGTCTTTGGCAGTTTGACCCAGAATTTATGACTTGTTCTAGATCTGATTTATTTGAGGTTATTAAATTTTGTTTCAAGTAAATTCTATTGGTATATTGATTCATTCATGCATGCGTGGTTGATTTCTCCTTGTTTATTCTCTGTTTATTCCTGTGAAATACTGTAAAGATCCTGACAGCTTATGGATGATCAAAATCATTTGTTGGACTTAGCCATGTATCCGTATTCCGTATTTCCTTTTTGGGAAGCGGGGCGTGACACAACAACAAGCGGCTGCTACAACCAATAGTGACAGCAAGCTGTTACAACAACAACAACAAACGGCTATAGGAAGGAGGCAACATGCCGGGCCTCGGGATTGGAATTTGGAATTTGTCACTTTGGAGTTGAGTTCGAGAATCGGGACAACGAGGCTTGGATATTTGGGTTTGTATGGAGTAATGGAGGATGGAGAATGGGAGTTGGACTTGGGACTTAGGCGGTCGGGAATCTGGACTCGAGAGACGGGCTGGCCAGATGGGTGGTTTGAGAAGGCAGGAAATGGATTTAGGGATTTAGAATTAGGGATTTGGGGATCTAGGGATTTAGAATTAGATTTAGGGGAGAATGAAGATGGGATCTGGGAAGTTGAAGGCAGGTTGCGTGTTGGTGTTGGTTTGGGGATCATGTTCGGGTTTGGGTGTTCGGGTATTCGAGTTTGGGGAGCGTCGAAGCGGGTTCAGGTGATCAGGTTGTAAAATCAAAGCTATTAATTTTGGGCTCCCATATGGAAGATTGTGAATTAAAAAAAAAAAGGCTAAAAAAATAAATCAATCAATTTCCCTTTCTGTGGGCCGGCCCAAGTAAAAAAAATTATCGTTAATGGTGGGTCGAAGCCCCCTGCGTTCCATTAAAAATTTTGACAAAACTTACAACAAAAAATAAGGATTATGAAGTTCATGAAACCCAATAGACTGGGTTATGGAGCTCATACTCTCCAACCAAAAAACAAATAATACTACAAAATCTAATCCTACTTGTCGACCGACCTCGCCAAAACAAGTTCCTCGTGTCAACTCAATCTGACTTGGATAGGTCAAACATTGAGCTCAATCTTTCATCTCCTCGTTTGTACACCGTTTTTCTTCATCGCCACTCGCAAACACAATCGTTATTGCCCCCAACGATAACACAAATGCCAACTTCAAGCCCCTTAACACGAGAGACACCGCGAGCACTGACCAATCTGACCTGAACATGTCCAAATTGAGGCCTTGTTCACTTCCCCTAGCTTCATCATCGTTGACTGTCACCGCTACCCCGCAACGAGAGCTGTCGTCGCCCCCAACAGTACCACAAACGCCACCTCCAAGCTTATAGATACGTGAGAAACCACAAACATTCCTCCAATCTGACCTGAATAGGTCAATATTTAGCCTTTCTCTCAATACCTAACTTGTTCATTGTCTACTATTACCCATAATCGCAACTTACCGTCATACCAACGGTAACACGAACGCCACCTCCAAGCTCACTGGTACGAATGAAACTGTAGGCACCCACCCAATTCAACCTGAATAGGTCAAACTGGAACCCTTTCTCTCATGACCAAGCGTGTCCATCGTTCCCCATCACCTCCAACCTCAACCGCATCCGCAACAGCCGTCGTCCCCAATGGTAACACATATATCACCACCAAGTCCATTGACAAGAGAAAGACCCTAGGCACTCACTCAGTTTGACCTGAATATGTCAAAATTGAGCTCAAACTTTAAACTTGCTTGACCACTGTCGTCCAAGTAATTTTTTTTAAAGGACAAAAAAAAATAAATTTGGGGGTCCGTAAAAAAATTGCACAAATTGTAATTTGACTGCACACACAAAATACGTATTTATATGTATAAGAAAGAAGAAGATAATTTCGGGACTACTAAAAATGTGCAAAAATTGGGGATCCGAGACCGCTGCCTCTCCCGCCTCTGCCTCAGGACCGGCCCGGGCGGTAGGAGAAGTTTAGAAGGGAAAATATGGTCAAAGGTGATAATACAAACTCATGATCAAATAATGGGCCTGAAGTAACTCTTCCATATTTGATATCAATAACCAAGTCAAAAACAGCACACTTGAATCTTTGTTCAAAAATCCAAAATCCGACGCGCCCGGCTGCCAGCTGTTGCTTCTTCACATTCTTCCTGAAGACTAATCTCTCTTCCCCTATAAATGCCATTCCTTTATCTTTCTCAACATCAACACTGGCATTCATATTTCACACACCAAATATCAACATGGCTTCTTCTTCTAGTCTTTTGTTAGGTTCTATCTTGGTACTAGCATCTTTGATGGCTAGTCTTGTTCGTGGTGGAAACTTCTACCAAGACTTCGACATAACTTGGGGCGAGGGAAGGGGAAAGATCCTTCAGAATGGGCAGTTCTTGACACTTTCACTTGACAAATCATCGGGCTCTGGGTTTCAATCCAAGAACCAGTTCCTGTATGGGAAGCTTGACATGCAGATCAAGCTTGTGCCGGGAAATTCTGCTGGCACTGTCACTACTTATTATGTAAGTCGTCGCTTAATTAATATATTTTTCACTCGATATATATTACCCTGTTTTTGACTAATCATGTCGAATCTTTTGTCTTTGCAGTTATCATCACAAGGACCAATGCACGATGAAGTCGACTTTGAGTTCCTTGGGAATCTTAGCGGCGACCCTTACATCCTTCACACCAATGTGTTCACCCAAGGGAAGGGAAACAGAGAGCAACAATTCTACCTCTGGTTCGATCCAACCGCAGACTTCCACACCTACTCAATCTTATGGAACCCTCAACACATCATGTAAGTAACTACTACTCCGATCTTTTTTTTCAGCTCCCAGTAACCAACTAAATCAATTTCCTGCATTTAATTAATTAAACTATTTATCATTCTTTTCAGCTTCTCCGTTGATGGAATCCCCATCAGAGACTTCAAAAACTTGCAGAACTTGGGCATTGCGTTCCCCAGTAGTCAGCCCATGAGGTTGTACTCTAGCCTTTGGGACGCTGAGGATTGGGCTACGAGAGGAGGGCTAGTGAAGACAGATTGGAGCCAAGCACCCTTCACTGCATCTTACAGGAATTTTCAGGGCAGTGGGTGTGTTTGGGCTTCAGGCAAGTCGAACTGCGCGTCTGGATCGAATAGTTGGTTCAATCAACAACTGGATGCTACGAGCCAAAGTAAGATGAAGTGGGTGCAGAAGAACTACATGATATACAACTACTGCACTGATGTGAAGCGATTTCCTCAGGGACTTCCTCCTGAATGCTCCCATGCATAATGGATCTAAGATTGGAATATCTTTGTTTGAATTAAGTACTACAAATTATTTATTTGCTATATTGTTGTATATCAGAGATGTATAGTAACATACATGCATATGTTAATCTGATTCAATTGGTATGTAAACGAATAAATGTAATATGAGATGTTAATGGAATTTTGTTTCTAAAAAAGTATTTGTTGCAAATTTGTAGAGCCTTAATGTAAAGTTTTAAGCCCACATCATGCAATTATTTTCAGTCATTTTAGTTCAATACCAAACTCAAGACTATTCTTCTACCTTTATTTGCTTCATTGTATTTTCGTATAATATGTTTTATTTAATTACTTACCAATAAAGCAAGGACTTTTTACCCACAGTTTAAGTCATTAATAAAACGGAAGTTAGTGATGTAGCAAACAAGAAGAAAAGCATAGCATTATTAGATGGAAAAAAAAATTCCGCAGGACCCGGCATGGGACCGGAACCGATCCGATCTATATGGTTCTGTGTCCAGATCCTAAAATAAAACCTGTTGCACTTCCAGGTCCGGGTCCGGATCCGCTCAAAATTGAACCGACACGGACCCGAACCCGGACCCGTTAAAAAATACCTAAAAAGTATGAAATTTGAATAAGATTATTATAGGGACATACATATAAATAGTAGTTTTTGAATGTAGATGTGTAAATATAATATTTATTTATGTACTTAAGTGCAAAAATTATTGAAACAGTAAGATATCGTGTAAAATACTTACGTGCAAATATTTATTTCCTGCTACTGGACCCAACAGGTAATTTTTTTTAAAACTAGGACCCGGACCCGGACCCGGTTCTTACAAGTCCGGGTCCGGGTCCAATTTTAGACCCGTGAGGTATCAAGTCCGGGTCCGGGTAGTGGAGGACCTGACCCGATAGGACCCGATACCAGCTCTAACTGCATGTTGACTACATGAACAAGTCTTTATGGAGTAAGGCGACTTTGATTGAGGTTTTAAGAGCCCTAGGTACAAGTGACTATCCCAATGAATACGAGGATTTGTGGATCGGTCCCAAATTTGCTTCGATTCGTCACGATATGAAGGATGTGTGGTACATTGCCATTGCGGCAACTACATGGGTGTTATAGCTAGACAGAAACAACTTTTATTTTCGTGCTTTATGTAGTAGTATTTCTGGTAACCTTACCATATCATGCATCTTATCTCTTTTTGGGCTACAGCTGCCGCCACAGGAGCGAGAGGGAGGATTGTCAGAGTCTTCCAGGTGGAGGATTTTGATGATGAGGAGGTAGACTTTGGGCCGACACTGGATTGAGGGACAGCGCCACCCACCACTTTCAGATTCCTAATCGCTACAGTCCCTACGAGCTCGTTCCTGGCCTACTGTACTTCTGTCCGGGTTGATGTATGAAGGATTTGACCCACCCCCCAGGATTTTGTTGGGGGTTTATGTTCTATTTTCTGCACTGTATTTTGTTTCCTGCTTTGTACTTTTGTTTCTCCCCCGGTTCACCGGGATTGTTTTATTAACATCTTATTAATGAAACAGGGTGGCCTTATTCCACCTTTTAACTCAAAAAAAAAGAAAACAAGTCTTTATGGAGTTAGGCAACTACTATTATTATGTATCATTTAGTCGCATGTAAAACAATTTATTTAGGAACATACTAAAATTGACTTGTAAAATTTGTAGCCGTCTTTTGCAATTAAGTTTCATCGATACATACCAAAAAAAAATGTCCAAACTGAGGGTATATCTTAGTTTTTTAAAATAGTGGGGGTATATGCTAGTTTTTACATTTTGAAGAATAGGGTTATTCTATTTTTTTTTATGGCCAGTTGAGCATATGATTTTTTTTCCTTGTTAGATGACTAACAGTGAAATATGAAATGGTTCAAAGTCATGATTATAGTCACGTATTGTTAAATCATGGAAAATTAGGTCCAAAGGTCTCCTAGTTGTTAAATATATTTTACATTGATCGACCTCTTTTTGAATAATAAATTAGATTAGATTCAAAATAATGCCAAGAACTTAGTTAGATTCAAAGGGTTCCTAATTCGTAAATATGTTGTTAGAATGCGAACAACCATTCATGGTTGTCTGATATGATCAAATTGGGAACACAAAACTGGATTGAGAAATGCAAAGCCTAATAAAACGAGAATTTCCCTTAGAATACACAAGGAAGATCAAGTTGGTCTCCTAACTAAAAGGGTAAAGTCCAATTTGGTACACAAGCTTATTTCTGAAGCTTCTAAATTGCTTCTAAAAATCCTACACAACTAAGTAGCATTCTATCACCAGCTGATGAAGCATTGACTACCCCTTAAAAATTAATTTTTTTTTTTTTTTGAAATAAAAAGTGACCGCCCGGCCACCGATCTCATTAATGAAGGATTAACGACATCCCAAAATACATCTACTACAAATACTACATCATTCTGTGCCCCTCGGCACTACATACAAAAGATCAATTACATAAGCAATCTATCAAACAACTCAATCATCCAAAAAAAAAAAAAAAAACACTTCTAAGTAACAATGTCTTCTTGTCATGCTTCTATGCTAGTTCTTTCCCTGTTTGTGATCAGCTCTAGTTTCCTGCTAAGTTTAGTCCATGCTGATTTCAACAGAGATATCGACATCACTTGGGGCGATGGTCGTGGAAAAATCCTCAACAATGGACAGTTGCTCACTTTGTCGCTTGACAAGCATTCTGGTTCAGGTTTTCAATCTAAGAATCAGTATCTTTTCGGCAGGCTTGGTGCTTAGATCAGGCTTGTGCCTGCAAACTCTGCTGGCACTGTCACCAAATTCTATGTAAGTTCATTTGCTTCCAAAATTTAATATTTTTCTATATGTGTCAACGGTTATCTTCACAAGGACCTAATCACCGGATGAGGTCGATTTTGAATTCATCGGCAATCTTAGTTGGCATCCTTACACACTCCACACCATTGTGTTCGGCAAAGGGAAATGTAAACCTCTGGTACAACCGAACAAAGGACTTCCATATGTACTCTATCCTCTGGAATCCACAGCACATCATGTATGTAATTAATAAATCTCTACACTATCAATCTTTGCGTTGCTAAATATTTATCAGTGTTTCATACCTTTTTGTTCTTCTTGATGCAGCCTCTTGGCTGACAACATTGCAATAAGAGATTTCAAGAACAAGGAGGTGAATGGAGCTCCGTTCCCCAAGAACCTATTCGATCTTGTGGGATGCCCAAGATTGGGCTACAAGGGGCAGGCTTGTGAAGTCCGGCTGGACTCGGACTCCCTTCACTGCATCATTTCGTAATTTCACTTCTAATGTTTGTGTTTGGTTAGCTTCAACTGGATATAGTTGCTCTTCTAGTCGTCCTATGATCAAGTGCAAACACATGGTAAAGCCCAGAATTGCACTCAATGAGCTATTGGAGAATGAGATGGGTGCAGAGGAAGAGTTTTTTTGCCTACAAAGGCCACATTTTGAAAATATTTGTGTTTTTAGGCCAGTTTTTCAACTATTAGCGCTTTTGGTCTATTTTATGCCCCATCAGTAGCGGCCACTATTCCCAATAGCGGCCACTACATTTCGAAGTCTCTAATGGGAATAGCGACCTATGTTTTAATTCCCATTAACACCCTCGAAATGAAGATGCCACAATTGGTAATAGCAGCCGCTGCTGGCGTGGCACAAAGTAGCCCAAAAATACTAATAGTTGGAAAACTGACCCAAAAACATAAATATTTTCAAAAAGTGGCCTATGACGGAAAAAAATTAGCAGAGGAAGTACATGATATACAACTATTGCACTGATGTCAAGCGTTTTCCTCAAGGCCTTCTGCGGGAGTGTAGACTAAGATGAATCCACATCGAAAGAGTGTATTTCTCTACATTCCTTGTACATGAAAGCAATAAGTCTGAAATTCTTTTGATTCAAAGTTCAAACCAGTGCAGTCATTTGTATTAGACTTGTATAAATTCCTTCATTCCCTTTATAATAAATTTGATGGAAACTGTTCTCTCTGGCAAAAGAAAATTGATGAAAATTGTTGCTGTTTAGCGACTAAGATGAGAACCATGCATTTTGATTGCGACAGAACAAAGACATTTCAAGAACGAAAAGACAATATATAGATTATTTGGCCATTTAGAAGAGTGTTAGTTGGATATGGATTAGAGGATTACAACAGTATGTACCATCCTAAAAGAGAGGTGACATCCCCTCCTAAAAGAGAGGTGACATTCCTACACATAATATTTTTCCATAACCACTAAAAATATCTAAAGCGCTATAATATTAATGGGCTAATTTATGTAATTCTTGGGTGTTTGTTTACTCGGGAGAATCACAAGCTACTGATGGTTATTCAAGGAATATATTCTAGGCGATGGATTGGGATGGATTATTTCACACTTCCAGCTCCTACTCAAGGGACTTGGTTTTTGTAAGGTGTCAGAACATGGCAACAGATAAACTTGAGCTATGACTCCATTTGTCACGCAAAAAGGAAAGAAACAAAGAACTCTCATCATTTAATACTCGTAATATGACTAGAACATATGTTAGTTGATAATGAACGAATAATAACAGAGATCAAATATTACCAGTTATGGCTGGATTGCTTTGAAATTTTTGTAAAGTTTCCGCAATGGTATGCATTGTTTAACTAGAGATGCCATCTCCACTCTCCAGTAATCGTAACCTTGGTGATTGTAAACAGAGAGAAAACCTCCTAGCAAAATAAACTGCAGAGGTAGAGACTAGACAATTAAGAAGCGTGGTCCTCTCCATCTTTTTCCTGTAAAACTGAACTAAACACTCTGTAATAAATCAGTGACAAGAGAGAACATATCATGATGCCGATACGAATTATGAAGCCTAACATTCAATCAAAATTTGCTACTGATATATCTTTAATTCATAGATGATAGAAGTATTACTAAAACACAACAAAAATCATAATTCTCTGTAGAAATTCATTGAAGAGAAATAATGACACGATGAATGAAAACATGCTAGTGAAACAGAAAATGATTATGTCCCCATTACTTAGCGACTAGGAAGCAACCACAAAGCCTCATGGTTGGGAATAATTTTCATTTGCATAGCCCCATCAGTCAAGGTTCGAGGTTCCCTATATGGCAAAAAAGTGACGCGTGAATCCAATGCCAAATAGATGTGATTGGTGCCTCCTTTCATGCCGGAAGTGGTGGTGGTGGCTGAAACGGAGAATGAGTTCCTCCGCCCAAGGTAGAGCACTCGATCTTGGAGATCACACACCCTCAAAAACTTCCCAGTCTTTGGGTCCACCTTATAAACCTTGAACTCAGGATCCTCCTCAGGATCCTCCTCATCACTAACACGCTCATAGAGCAAAACAACCAAGATCTCACCGGCAGACTCCACAAGAAATAAACTGTCATAATCGCAATCTGATTCACCCGGAACAGGTGCGTTGCGCCGACTCAACCAACTCAGAAACGGGCCGCCACCTGTTCTTCTCCGTCTTCTCATCAAATTGGTTGACACACCAAATACGTACCTGATCTGTGAGCACAGATCTAACCTAACAAAAAGGTAAGCATTCCTATTGCTTCCAACCAGGTACAAACATCGCGTGACACCCTTTCCATACTTGTCCCTTTCATAACCTCCCATGTCGGTCCATCTAGGATTGCCAGCGTTGAGTCGACAGAAAGTTACATAACTAGTATAACTATTGATCATAATCAGTGCGCAGTCGGGATCCCCAGGAGGGGCAGTGAGAAGAATGGACTCTGAGCATTCAATGTCGAGCTTATGGCATGGAGGTAGGTTGATTCGGGAATTAGTTACAGGGTTAACGAGGAACAATTGGGCGTATCCCTTCTCATAGTATTCCCAATCATACAAGACTTCCTCATCCTCATCATCTTCTTCTACTTCATCCTCCTCTTTTTTTTCTTCTTCTTCCAAATCTCCTACTTTTCCCTCTTCGACCTTATCATCCTCCTCCTCGTCAACATCATCATCATTTTCTCCTTGATTATCATCAATGTCATCATCTTTACAGTGAAAGTAGTCATCAGATTCATCTTCGTCGTCATCATAGTCGACATTGCCATCTTCTTCTTTTTCTTCTTTTTCTTCTTCTTCTTCTTCTTCTTCATGCCTGTTTTTCAACCTCAAACCAAAGGGCGAATCCCCAATCCACTTCACTCCGTCGTTGCGAACTCCCAAACCAAGTGGTGAAACCCTATTCCCCTTCACTCCGTCGTTTCTCAACCTCAACTCCAAATCGAAACCGTAAGCCCCTTTACCTTGCTTCCCTCTGTCGTATTTCGAACTCAAGCCCAAAATCGAAAGACCCCCTTCTTCCTCTCTCAGATTGAGCGAAACCCAAATCGAAACCCCAGTTGGGTGTGTGCGAAATCTTCTGTGCGAACCCTCGATTTCGTTATGGCTCGCCTTCGGTTGCGAACCTCTGAGCTGCGAACTCAGCTTGCGAAACCCTGGGTTGCCGTTGGATCCAAAATTGCTCCAAATGGAAACCCTAGGGTTTTCATCAGGTATAAATTCAGATTTTTTTTATTGCGTTTTTCTTTTTCTTCCTTGAATTTGTAGGAAACCCAATGAGGTATTTTTCTGATAGAGATTAAATGTTTTGTTTGAATTTGTAGGAAGGTTTTGAGCTTCACTGAGTCTTTCTTCATGGCTTGATTTCGATTATGGATATATTTTTGCCAGTACACTGATGCTTGATATCAATTGAGGGAAGTGTTTGATTCTGACTATTCCCTTTTAAAAATTTTAATTCCTATATTATTGTTTGGTACAGGCAATGATGACAATCTAGAAATTACAAACAGTTGTAGGCATTTTGCTGCTTCTTCTGTTTGACAAGCATTTGTACGTACAATTCGTAACGGAAGGCCACCCATATAGAGTACAATGAGTGCAGCATTTAGTTTGTTTACTCACTGTTTCCACCATGTTTGATTTGTATTTGCTGAGTTAGTAGGTTGCATTTATTTGCTCCACCTTTGCAAATGGAAGGGTAATTTGGTAATTTGGTAAATTTTCGGTTAGAGATATACTCTCAGGGACATCTTTTAAGAGGTTTTATTTATTCAGATTATGGTTGCAACTAGTTGGCGTGGCATAATAATGCAGCCGTAGTGAGATCATGCATCTGAATAAGTGCTATACTAAATCCCGATTCTATTTCGATGGTTTAGCTGAAATATGAGTTGAAACTGAAACAAAAAATGAGTTGAAACTGAAACTGAAACTGAAATATGAGTTATTATTCTGATTGTGGTTGCAACTAGTTGGTGTGGCATAATAATGCAGCCATAGTGAGATCATGGTTATGAATAAGTGGTTGGGACAACATATGTGCTATACTCATGCTTGATTATATTTGACTTGTTTCATAATTACTTATTATGTGCAAGGTTGTTCTGAGCCTATATGTACTTCAATTGTTTACAATTTACGGTGATAATAGTGCAGTCCGATATTGCTAAGCTTTTTATGTTATTTTTTGTAGGGGGGTTGGATCATTTCCCTCCTTTTGCTACTTGACAGAGCTTCGAGCTGTTTCGTTTCAGCATCAGCAGCACCAGAAGTCCGATATTTTTTTCATCTTCTAGTTTATACTGTTAGGCCTCGATTTTGTATATTGATATTCCACTATATAATATAATACGAGGTTTGAGTTTGTGTTTGTATACTGTAAATTTCTGGTTTAATGAAAACTGAAGTTGTAATATGAGTTGAAATTGAAACTGAAATATGAGTTGAAACTGAAGCTGAAATATGAGTTGAGTTTGTATACTGTAAATTATTTGGTTGAAATTGAAATACTGAAACTGAGTTTGAAAATGAGTTTGTATACTGAAACCGAAGTTGAAATTGAAACTAAAGGTGAAATATGAAACTGAAGCTGAATTATGAGTTGAGTTTGTAAGCTGAAACTGAAGCTGTAACTGAAGTTGAAACTGAAACAAAAAATGAGTACACACTGAAACTGAAGCATGAGTTGAAGTTGAAATTGAAACATGAGGTGAAACATGAAACAAAAAATTTATGAGTTGAAATTGAAGTTGAAACATGAAACAAAACATGAAACATGAAACATGAGGTGAAATATGAAACTGAAACTGAAGTTGAAATTGAAACTAAAGGTGAAATATGAAACTGAAGCTGAATTATGAGTTGAGTTTGTAAGCTGAAACTGAAGTTGAAACTGAAAAAAAAAATGAGTACACACTGAAACTGAAACATGAGTTGAAGCTGAAATTGAAACATGAGGTGAAACATGAAACAAAAAATTTATGAGTTGAAATTGAAGTTGAAATTGAAGTTGAAACATGAAACAAAACATGAAACATGAAACATGAGGTGAAATATGAAACTGAAACTGAAGTTGAAATTGAAACTAAAGTTGAAATATGAAACTGAAGCTGAATTATGAGTTGAGTTTGTAAGCTGAAACTGAAGCTGAAACTGAAGTTGAAACTGAAACAAAAAATGAGTGCACACTGAAACTGAAGCATTAGTTGAAGCTGAAATTGAAACATGAGGTGAAACATGAAACTGAAACTAAAGTTGGAATTGAAACTAAAGCTAAAATATGAAACCGAAGCTGAATTATGAGTTGAGTTTGTTAGCTAAAACTGAAGTTGAAACTGAAGTTGAAATATAAGCTGAAACTGAAGCTGAAACTGAAGCTGAAATATGAATTGAAACTGAAACTAAAGCTGAAACTGAACCTATTACAACGAGTTGAAATTGAAACTGATAACAACAAAATAAAATAAATGCAGGTGCTAATAAACCCCGATTTAGAATAAACTGTAACAAAGTAAAGTATTTAAATCGTGGACAAAATATACATTGGTTTCCTACTACAATGGCCCCATCGACAAAAACTAATTCTTCCGTTACAATGGTACAAAAGTAGACTACAAAAAAAAAAAGTGGACTATCATCCAATGGCAATGAAGAGCTCAATTTTCTGTAACGAATTTTCAGCATCACACATTCGGTAACCTCCAGTAACCATGCAAACTGCAAGCATTAACAAAGGAAGGGTTTAGATAGATGATATAAAACTTTTTTTACCTGAGATATGAACACAACTAATTAACATATTTTAGTTAAATGTAGGCTCAGAACATTACATTATTGTCAATTGAATCAAGCATGACTGAAAAGCATGATAATTATGTTCACACTTGGGCTGCAATACTATGCCACGCCAACAAGTTGATCCATAATTTGATCAAAAATTTATAAATATGAGTTGAAATTTAAGTTGAAACATGAAACAAAACATGAAACATGAAACATGAGGTGAAATATGAAACTGAAGCTGAATTATGAGTTGAGTTTGTAAGCTGAAACTGAAGTTGAAACTGAAACAAAAAAATGAGTACACTGAAACTGAAACATGAGTTGAAGCTGAAATTGAAACATGAGCTGAAGCTGAAATATGAGTTGAAACTCAAACTGAAGCAAAAATTTTGTTGATAAAAAAACAAAACAATGTTTTCGCACATAAGTCCGATATTCTTCAGCTTGTTATAAAATATTTTTTGTCATCATTGCCTACTTATAAACAAAATAAAACATAGCCGATAATAAACTTCAAAATTGAACACACTAAAAAAAGAAGAACTTCCCTCAAGCAACATTGTCATCGGTACTTTCTCCCGAGGAGTGATCTACTTCATGTACAATGCGCCCACTAAAAAAAGAACCAAATAATTAGTTAAGCTGATAAGCAATTTAAAAATAGTCAATGTCTAAAAGATGTGGAATGTTTACCCCTCTAAATTGTTTGGGCAATTTCTTGAATCGTGTAGTCCGCGTGTACCACAAGCCTTGCACCATCTAGGTTTCCTTACTTTCTCTCTTGTTGGCTTCAATCGCTTCCCACTAGGCCTTCCTTTCGTATTGCATTGCTTAGGCTCTTCCACGAGAACTTTAGAATTTTCCATATGCCGGTCCACTACTTTCGGGTTGTACAAGATGGAACCCTTCAATACTTTTGATCATGTTGTTCCGCATGAATTCATAGCCTTCATTGGAAGCTAATCCAATATCAACTTGTTGTTGGGCTAATCTACTCAACTCACAATAGCGAGAACCTAAATTCTTACTAATACCTTCATGAAGTCCTCTCCTATTGGTGAATATATTGCTTCTTCGGATTACATCTCGAGTCCATCTTCTTAAAATATATTGCTTTGGTAGTTCTTTGTGATCGGTGTACTTAAGCTATGCCAAAAGATGCTTACAAGGAATGCCCACGAATTTGAACAACAAGCATGCACACATAGCCATTTGAGTCTCTTTAGAATAAGTCACCACTTTTGCATTTTCTGTTTCACCACACTTCTTCACTAGGTATATAGCTTGATTCTCATCTTCTTGCACCAAATTTACATTATATATTAAGCTTGATTTTAGTTCTTCTTGAAAATCATAAAAAATAACCGAAGTGTACACTTGCGCCATTTGTGCCTCTATATACCATTCGGCCTTCAATTTTGGTTTCTTCTCAATTGTACGATGATTTTCTTGAAGTTCTTGTTCTCTTTGTCTTGCAATGACTCTCTCGAATATTACGGCAAACTCATGTAGTGAGTACTTCTTTTGAGTATGTTTCTTTAAGAAAGCATTCATTCCCTCACTCCTTTGGCTACTTGACATTCCGGCCCAAAAATGTGGTCTATGATAGACAGGGGCCCATTTCTCACGAATTTCAAATTTATCTTGCAACCACTTATGATTTTTCACACCATACTTACAAAGCAATGATTTCCAATTTTCTTCAAAAGTAGTACAATCATCTGAATTGTAGACAATATTCTTAAAAGCTTTCATAAACTCAACATCTTGGCTCATTTTAGGCACCTCTTGTGGTATCTTATCTAAAATATGCCAAATACAAAATCTATGGCGAATTTCAGGAAAAACAGCTTTGATTGCAGCACTGATCCCACGATCTTGATCAGTGACCATGCCAAATGGTGCATGTTTCATTACTACTAACCATTTTTGAAATAACCATATTGTAACACCCCAAATTTGTAAAATACCGAAAATACATGTTTTTTTATATATTTTGAGTGGTGAAAATTATTTTTGATATATTTTATTTAAATATTGATATCGGTGTGGATATTTGTGGTATATTGGTATTATTGATATATTGAAGCCATGAGTTGAGATTTTATGTGAATAAATATTGTTTATTTTATTTTATAATTTTGGAGGACTATTATGAGATAATTTTGATGTATCCTTTTTGCATTGTTCGTATTATTAAAGAGTGGAATGGGGTTTATTTGAAATATTTTGGGAGTTGGGGGCCTATTTGTAAATATCCATTTATAAATATATTATTATTATTATTATTTTATTTTAATAAAACCCCCCATCCCCCCTTTTCTTCTTCTTCCCT
Organism: Hemerocallis citrina; assembly: GCA_017893485.1. NCBI lineage: Eukaryota > Viridiplantae > Streptophyta > Magnoliopsida > Asparagales > Asphodelaceae > Hemerocallis > Hemerocallis citrina. Next base: position 126,358,849 of record CM030358.1, read on the forward strand.
TCTTTTCTTTCCCTGATCCCGAACCGACCGAAAGAACCCATCGGCCTCCCCTTCTCCCGCCGAAATCCGCTGGGTTTCTTCGTCAAATCCAAATTAATTTGGAGGGATGGCTAATTGGAGGACGCTCTAGCTAGTGGTGGAGTCGATTCGAGGAAAGGACTTAGTAATGGTATCTCTCTTTTTAATTATTTGTGTATTTTCGTATGCTTTTAATTTCTTTTGCTTAGTAATGGAGTATAGGGTTGGGGAGTAGTTCATTTTGATGTTAGGGTTAAGAAATTAGTAAGTTGATGGAGAAGTTGCAAGTTGCTAATAAATTAGGGTTTTGGGTTTGGAAATGAGAATTATATATATATGAATTATCTTCCGCATGGTAGTAGGAATTGTAGTTTAGCCATTAGAATAAATTGGGAATGGTTCTAGTAATTGTTTGGGGAATAAAAATCCCTTAGACATTAGATTATTACGTGCATCGCACGTGTATCTCGGACGTTTAATAAAACGTCTGTGTGATATTAAGATAATTAGTATTATTGTTTTTCCAGTGATTGATTTGGATAATTTGAGCCTTAATTGTGTTGAAATTTGATAATAGGATATGTTAGCAGATTTGGATGTGGAACGATGTGCTGGCGCTTCGAGTCTTCACGGGATGCTATGTGAGTATGAATGTGTTTATGTATTTGTTATTTTAAGAAAATTTTAGTATAATTTAAATGATGGATATGAATCCCAGAATAAGGTGTATGTGTAAAGGGAAATTAGTGTTCGGTGTTGGTATGCGATATGACGATGAAATATTCGTCTCGTGTATTGATATAAATTTACAGACGATAAATTAGTTATATATATGGGGGTGAGTTATATGTATATAAGGATGTCGGTATATGGTGGATTGATGTGGTTTTAAATATTAAGGGTGATGCTAATGTATTGTGTATATATATCTATGTGTATATGATGTTGTGATGTGTTGATCTATTGGGCGTATGCAATCATGTAATATTGAGATAATAAATAGTACGGTATACTCATGGTGTGTGAGGTAGTGATCAAATAAATAATACAGTACAGATGTGATGTGTAATATTATGATGTGATGATTTTATATATTAATTACAGTGATATTTTCTTTTGTGTGATGCATTGAAAGGGTGGTGATAATATGAAAAGAAAATGTTAATGGCAATAAGTTCGGTTGACTTGAGTTGATACCCCAGGATGGACCTGGGAGTGTAGATACCTCCGGATAGACCGGAGAGAGATATGATACCCCAGGATAAACCTGGGAGTGTAGATACCTCCGGATAGACCGGAGAGAGATATGATACCCCAGGATAGACCTGGGAGTGCAGATACCTCCGGATAGACCGGGGAGAGTAGATACCCCAGGACAGACCTGGGAGTGCAGATACCTCCGGATAGACCGGGGAGAGTAGATACCCCAGGACAGACCTGGGAGTGCAGATACCTCCGGATAGACCGGAGAGAGTAGATACCTCCGGTGGGACCGGAGAGAGATATGATACCCCAGGATAGACCTAGGAGTGCAGACACCTCCGGATAGACCGGAGAGAGTAGATACCTCCGGTGGGACCGGAGAGAGAGATGATACCCCAGGATAGACCTGGGAGTGCAGATACCTCCGGATAGACCGGAGAGAGTAGATACCTCCGGTGGGACCGGAGAGAGAGATGATACCCCAGGGTAGACCTGGGAGAGTAGATACCTCCGGTGGGATCGGAGAGAGATATGATACCTCGGGGTAGACCGGAGAGAGAATTGAAACTCTAGAATAGACCTTGGGTAAAATGAATATGATATGAAATGTGAATGAAAAAGAGAAGTGTTTGGTATAAGCTGAAATGAAATAGTGAAGAGTATTATGAGTTGAGAATAAAGAATAAATAAGTGTTAATAATAAATGGGATAGTAAAGAAAGTAAATAGTGAAAAGTGAATTGTGAATTGTGGATGAGAAAGAAAGTAGTTGTGAATGAAGTAAATGTGAAAGAAAATGAGTTATGAGCTAGTGTATGAAAAGAAGTGATAAATGCAGTGCGTGGTTAGTTTAAAATGATGATAATAGAAGAGACATGTGTTCTTATGAATAATACGAAGTAATGGTATTATGTGTGTGATCATTAAAGTAAAATACAGTTGTTGTGAGTTGTACCTTGGAATTGTGTCAAGGAACTACCTGCCCGCTATTTCTGTGGAAATGGTGGGAACTACCTGCCTTGGCATAATTCGCGGGGTGAGTTGTTGTAATAGTGGTAATGATTGATAAAAATGAGAAATAAAGTAAAGTGAAAATGATAATAAGATTTATTGTTTATAAGAATGAGTAATTTCTAAAGTGATATAATAAGATGTGAATGAGCTATACAACATGGTTTTGATGCAATGAGTATAAGTATTCTTATTAATGATGTGTTAATGACGTGATGAAATGTGAGTAAATTGCATGGGCAATGAGATGTGGTATTTATGACATAAGACATGAAGGAAGGTGGTATTATGAGAATAGATGCATATGTTTATGATGTGACACTTATTATAACACAATAAAATAAATACCTGTATTATGAGATTGGGTATGAAAATGGTTATTAAAGAAAGTATGTTGTGATATGAGTTTGTGTACCTTGGAAGTGTGTCGGGGAACTACTCGCCTGCTATTTCCGTGGAAATGGTGGGAACTACCTGCCTCGGCACAACTTCCAGGATGAATGTGTATGTTGATGACGTAATATAAGTATATGAAACGCATGGCTAAATAGAGTTGGAGAAATGATGTAATAACATCATGTAGTTATATTAATATAAATAGTGAGATGCTGATATGACGATGAGTGTGGAAAGATGAATATTCGTATCATGCGAATGTAAGATAAGTATATATATATACGAGGTTGATGTGAAGTGTATTATGAGATGTGGGAAGTTATGGATAATTAAATAGTTGAATGCAGGTTTGGCAGAGTATTTGATATGTCATTGTAGTGACGATGTTGTTGTATTCAAGATTCAGGTTGCCTTATTTTAATTTGGCATTCGTAAGTTTAATTTATTTTCTTTATACTATTTTAATTTGTTATTTGATTAATAACTATACTCACACCAGAAATGGCTAACCTCTTAGTGTTTGGGGGGTTAGGGGAGTCTGAGGACTACCCTAGGTCCCCCACTGTTGCAGGTTCTCATCAGTGCAGAGGTGAGGCGTGGAGTGGTAGTATAACTTTTTATTTTAAAAATTTGTATTATTTAGTTATAGGAATAGTGAAATTTATGATTTAAATTGTATTATGGGTGTATAAGTATGTATATGACGAAGATGAGTATAGTGTGAGGTGATGTGGTATGTTTGTGACCCGTACCCACCTCGTTGTAGAGTACCGGGCTCTGTGGTAGGTTTTACAAGGATTTTTCTAAAAATTTACCTCATTTTTCAAATAAATTTATAGTTTTTAATTGATATTTGATAATCCGTTATGAGTTTGGCCCCCAGAGCATTATATTATATTGCCTGTATGTATCTGCTCATTTTGGCCTGGGGAGCCCATGAAAATATTATGTGGATTGTGAGCTACGGAATTTTGAGTAGAATTCCGTAAGCTTTTTGTGTTTCGGGGCAAAATTTACAGGGGAGACTGTCAAAATTTTTCCTAAAATATAACTTTTTTAGTTTATGATTAAAGTGATATAGAAATTGAAAGATTTGAGTTTGGAGTCAAAAAAAAAAATTTGGGGCGTTACACATATAAATGAGGAAGCCGTTTCATTTGGGATGAACCCACACCCTAGGAAAACAGATTGCCAATGATGTTTATTCCAACAAAGGGAACAAATAGCATTCCATAACGGTTCGTGCTATATGTTGCATCGAAGGAAACTACGTCACCAAATTCTTCATAGTTCTTTCTAGCAATACCGTCGACCCAAATACAATGACTCAACCGACCAAGCTCATCTAGTTGGAAATCATAAAAAAAAGTAGGATATATTTCTTTTTGCCAATTGAAAAAATCAATCAAAATTTGTCCATCGTGCCCTTTCATAGCCTCCCGTAAGTCTCTCTCATGATTTCTAGCATCGGTCTCGGTGAATCCAATCCTATCATGACCCCCACTCGAATTTTCAAAAAATATCATTTGTTTGCACGTTGGAATATTAGCTTGTGTAAGATGATCCATTATTACTTTATCGGAATCTGACACATTACGATTTCGTGGTAACAAATGTCTTCTACCGGGTGAGGTAAATACATGATTGTGTAATTCAGTAAGTGAATAAAGAACCCATGAATGTGTTTCTTCATTTAATTTCACACGAATTAATGCTTTGCAGTCGGATCTACTTGTAGTCCCCCGCCTAACCTCATTAGACTTACTCTTTGTAATACCGGCTTTATTACAAACAAACGACTTATCCACTACAACGGTTCCCTTCAATTTGGTTGAACCCTTACGCATTTGAAAACCCCCACATGTAGCGTAATTGTTATAGAAATTTTCTGCTTGCTCTAAAGTATCAAAAGTCATACCGAGCTTTGGTTTTAGGTGGTCGTCCACAACCGGAATAAATTCACCTACTTGTACATTCAAAAAATTGTCACCGGCATCAGATCTCCTTTCATCAATATCCATACATATTATCAAAGGAAACGAAACAGAAACCAACACAACCAATTACTCAACAATTCTACATATTATTTCAAAAAATATTGAAACTGAGACAGAAAAAAAATACATACCTATTTGGAAGAAATCGAGGGTTCGCACAGAAGATTTCGCACACACCCAACTGGGGTTTCGATTTGGGTTTCGCTCAATCTGAGAGAGGAAGAAGGGAGTCTTTCGATTTTGGGCTTGAGTTCGAAATACGACAGAGGGAAGCTAGGTAAAGGGGCTTACGGTTTCGATTTGGAGTTGAGGTTGAGAAACGACGGAGTGAAGGGGAATAGGGTTTCACCACTTGGTTTGGGAGTTCGCAACGACGGAGTGAAGTGGATTAGGGATTCGCCCTTTGGTTTGAGGTTGAGAGACGACGGAGCGAACGTGGATTAGGGTTTCACCAGAGAACTATTTTTGGGGGAATTTTTCGTGTGGATTGAGAAGCGATGGAGAGAGCGGGGGTAAAGGGAAGCGGGGGAGACGACGGAGCGAACGTGGATTAGGGTTTCGCCAGAGAACTCTTTTTGGGGGAATTTTTCGTGTGGATTGAGAAACGATGGAGAGAGCGGGGGTAAAGGGAAGCGGGGGGTAAATTTACAAAAATAACCCCGCGAACAACTGAGCCTTCTGATCTTCAATCACAGCCATCCATCTCAATATTTTGGATCCAACGACCAAAACCCCAGTTCGTAAGCTGAGTTCGCACCCAATCGTTCGCAACCGAAGGTTACCCAATCTACAAATTCTCAAATTCACATTTTCAAACCAACCATCATCATTCTATATTTCTATTCAATTGAAAGAAAAAGAAAAAAAAGTCGAATAATTACCAAAGTTGGGTTGTGGCTCTTGTCGGACTCCTTGATGTACTCCGCTATCTTCTTCTCCACCGTGTGCTTCTAAACCGCCTTCTCTCTCAAATAAAACATAATCATTATCATCCAATGCAATATGTGCTAGGATGGTGTCACGCTCCGCTTCCCAAAAATACGGAATACGAGCACGTAACATTGGCCCAGCGAATAATTTTCATCATCCATAAGCTGTTCATGAATCTTTACAACATATCCCAATATGATCAGAGTCGAAAGCCAGAAGAGTCAACCACATGCACATATGAACCAAATACCAACAAGAATACTTGAAATAAAATATATTAATCTCAAATAGTCATGATCTGAAATACACAAATAATCCTGGGTCATAACGCCCAAATACAAAGAATCCAAATAACAGATACATTGTTCAAAATGAGCAACAGAAAATAAATGAAGATAGCAAAAGCTCCAGCCAACTAGAACTTCAGATCACATACTCCATCGGGTAGCTGATCACCAAAATCTGCAATTTGACAAATTGCAGGGAGAAGGAAGAAGAAAACAAGTACCCGTCAATTGTAAGTTACGGACCACTTATAATGTAGGATACAAGCACATGAGAAAATTAACTAATAGCATGGAATAATGCATCAACAGTAATAACTTGGACGAATCAGTAAAACAAAGTCAACTAGCATGGTATACTAACAGTACAAATGGACGTGTCAAATGCAGTGTCATTTGGCAACTAACAGTGTCCAGTAACAGTAAGCTCAGTATATCAGTGGATCAGAATAACAGTACAATAGTCTCAGTCTAACAATCTCAATCTAACAGTATCAGTTTATGTTCTTACAGTCTTGTCTGTATTACTAGCTAGGTAGAACTTCATGCATCCCGGTTTTTACTATATGGTTGCTAAAACAAACAATTTCGCTTTTAGATTTCATAGTGGACCATAATGGGGCAGTGTACTCAGGTATCAGTAACAGTAGCAGTAGCAGTAACAGTAACAGTAAGAACCTAGTGGTTCTCGTCTCCTCTACACCTTCCTATAAGAAGTAATGTATACAGGGTCAGATAACAGTAAAAATAACAGTAACAATAGTAGTAACAGTATCAGTAATAGTATGGAACACTAGTTCCCTTCCAAGTATACGTTTCCATATTTTCCACTACTAGATCTTCCCTTAAGAAACCTCGGCTTGGATTTTTTATTATGGTCATTAAACATGCATGATGAGTACGAAATAGTGACAAACTAACATGGTATAATCAGTATTAGGTTCAGGAAAATAAATAAATATGCATAGATAATTTACAATCACATAAATGAGCAAAACAGTGTATGTTCATATTCAGGACAGCATGACAGTACAGTACTAAAACAGTGATTCCTGTCGCTACAGAAATGCAAATCTTCCGTCGAAGGATCTGGAAAATAGACTTCCACACGAATCCAGCGAGTATAAATAAGTCATATAGTAATTCACAACATCATAACTCATAACATGTTCGAAAATAGAAAACATGTTCAGTCAGAAATCAGAAAAACGAATTCTCAGTCAGGAAAACTGCACCAAAACCTCTCAAATAAATTCAAGCAATATCTGGGGTATTCCCCTATATGTCTAGAATCAAAATATAAAGTTTCATAATATTCCAGTAAAATTAGTTTAGTCATAAAAATTAGGAAAACATCAAGAAACCATAGTTTGGAAAATCTGGAATTCCCAACACTGCTGTACTAAAACTATGATATCTCGCAACCAGTGAAACGAAATCCAATTCCGTCAATGGGATATAAAAATAGATAAAATATACTAACTTTCATATTTCACAAACATTTTTCATACAGTAAAAGGAAACATAGTGAAAATAAGGTTCTTTATAGAACAGCGAGCAAAATACAGCAAGTATAGATTTCATAAACGAGCATGAAACAACACATAAAACTCATCAATAAAATTCACCAAAATTCTGGGTAATCCCTAAATAGATAAAGAAACGCTGAACAAATTATTTTGAATCAAAATAATATAGGTAGCATAGTTCTTTAAAATGATTTGTCATCAAAATTACCAAAAAACAGAATCTGGAAAAGATCGACACCTCTGTAGTAAAACAGTCATTACCCACTCATACGAAATCAAAATCAAGCAATGTCAGAGGGGTTTGAAAATAGATGAAATTATCTAAAACTCATGTTTTATACCGAAATTATGATACTCACTTCAAGATAGTCCAAAACAGCAAACAAAACAGAACAACGACGAAATACAGATTTTTCTCTTAAAACAAAATTAACATAGATCTAAGAAAATTGATCTAAACACACCCAAACATGATATCAAGTCTACCAAGTGTCTAAACATCATGATTTAGGGTATCTAACATGTCTACACCAAATATTTCACATGGGTCTCAACCAAATCACTAGTTTTCACATAAGATGAATAATACACGATCAAAATAAAGAACGGGTGAATCCTAGGTTATTTCATATCCAAATTGTGGCGTGAGTCATCTATGATCATATTTTCACAATAGAGACAAAACACATCAAGCAAATCACAACCAAGAGTCGTCTCTAGACCCAACTACACTATAGGTGAACTTTTTGACTTATATCAAACAAATGAATTGGAGTACAAGTTACTTGCCTTAAATCGGGATAAAGAACGATGAACTCAAAAGTATGAGCAAAACCCACGAACGAAAATCCACGAACTCACGAACGATCTACACGTGCACTCGAGCACGCGCAAGAAAAACCCAAGAGCGCGAGACGGCGGATGGAGAGAAATGGGAGAGAGAGCAAGAAATAGGGTGCAAGGGTTAGGGCTGCATGCGGTAGTAAACAAATAGATAATATATATATATATATATATATATATATATATATATATATATATATATATATATATATAGGGTAAAAGGGATATGAGCAACTTGCTCATTTAGTATATGAGCAAGTGATGAGATGGCATGCATGTGATACATTGAGTATCTAACCACTTTTAGGATTTTCCAATCACATGCATGCCACCTCATCACTTGCTCATTTACTAAATAAGCAAGTTGCTCATATCCCTTTTACCCATATATATATATATATATATATATATATATATATATACACACACACACACACACACTAGGGTTAGAAGAAAAGGAGGGTGCATATATATATATATATATATATATATGTACACTAGGGTTAGAAGAAAAGGAGGGTGCACACAAAGCGGACGGCTACAGGAAGAAAAAAAAAGATAAGGAAAAGGGTCGGGTTGGCTTAGCAAGTAACGGGGTTGGGGTGTACAATGGGTTTCGGTTAATTAGAAAATGAGTATAGGAAAAAGGTTAATAATGGTTCTGAGGGATGTATAGTTAAGCTAATGGGTATTAGGATGGTTGACAATGGGTATTTAGCTAATATAGATTCTGGGGGATTTTATAGAAGGTAATGGTAGGTAATACTAAGTGATTAATGGATGGGTTATTATAACTGGGGGAAAAGTTTATTAGGAGTAGTTAATTGTGTAATCAAATGGGCTTTGGGTAGTATAAATGGTTTAGGGTATAGGGATTAAATAAGTAATGGGTTTTGGGTAACATCCAATATGGAAAATACGGTAAAATAAAATACCCAAATAATAAAAATATACAATTAAGACTTTATAAAAATATTAATAACAATAATAATAATAATACTAGAGATCAAAGTAACCACATCAAAAATAAGGTTTGTATTACAAATGTAAAATTCATAGAAAATAGTTATCATAAGATTACTTATCAAAAATTAGAATTTTAATTGAAGAGTCAAGAATACATTTTAACAAAAGTATTTGAAAGCAGTAAAAAGAATTTATGAAAATTTTAAATACAAAAAAAATACATTTTTTGGGAAAACCGGGTTTACAGATGGCAAGTGGGCCGGGTCAACCGCCGACCCACCCGCGACCCGCCCGTATAACCCGGCCAGCGAAAAGGCAGTTCAGGTTCGGGTCAACCCGTGAACAGTAACGGGTCGACCCGGGTCACCAAAATAGCGGATCCAATCCGCCTAACCCGGCCTGCGGACCCCGTTAAAAACCCCAACCCGCCCGCCAACCCGCGGGTCGACCCACGGGTTGCGAATAGTTTGTTCGACCCATCCCGGGTCGACCGTTGACCCGCGGGTCGAACGGGTCGCAAAAAATCTATGCCCAACGTCACTGTTGTCCAGAGCCCATCAACGGCTCTAATGGCCTTTTTTTTGGGTTTTTTTGGTTTTTTTTTGTTATCTTGTTTTTTTAACCCTATAAATACCCCCCCAAAACCCCATCAAAAAATTCACAAAAATCTCTCTTACTCTCTCTACTATTATAACTCATTTCTAAACAATTTGTGAACAATCGAAGTAATGAACAAGCAATTCTTGAAGGCATATACACGATCAAATTCCGATCGTATCAAAATCAAAATTCAATGTCTTCAACTCTTCAACTCTCGTCCAACTCCAAGTGATCAAGTCTTCAACTCTCCTTCAAGCTCTCCTCAACACTTCAATTCCGGAATCGCTTATTTCTACTTCTACTTCTATTCTTATTTTCACGGATTTTTTTATATACGCGTATCCACGGTGAACGGTATCAAAATTTCATACATCTCTTCTTATTTAATTTTTGTTGTAGTTATAATTTTTGTTGGTTTTTTGATCTTCTCTATCTCAACCCTCTTGTTTTCTAGTTTTTTTTTATAACTCATCGCTCCAACATTGTGTAGTTTTTTTTTCCATACATTACTACAATATGTCTAGATCACGCGGTAGCGGTCGTAGCCAAAGTGGGCAAGAATCCACCGACACTTTCCGTAGGCTACCAATTGTCCCAATTAGTGAGCCCGTCGAAGAGTACCATGATCCTCCTACACAACAATGTGGTACACACGATGAGGTTGTAGGAGACATACAATTAGAACAACAACAACAACCAACCAACCAACCAAAACAACACAACCCCGTAGTGGTAGGAAAAGTATAGGTGAAAGTAGTGATTGGCATAAATTTTATGATTTTATCCCGTATGAAGAAAATCCGGGTATAGGTTTTAAAGTTTGTAAAACATGTTCTAAGGCATACAAATTCAAGAGGGGTGATGGCACCGTTACAATTAGTAGACACATCCAACATAACCATAAAGACCTTCTTGTTGACCTACCCGGCCAACAAAAAATCAACCCTAGGACCGGTCTAATAGATAGCCACCCTTATGATCCCGATCTTGTTCGTCGGAAAATGGCCCGATTAGTAATAAAGGAAGAGTTACAATTTTCCTATCCCGAGAGTAGGTACTTGGAAAATTTTAATCAAACGGCCTTAAACCCTCATTTTAGAAGAATCTCGAGAAATACTTGCAAATCGAATTGTTTTAAAGTATACAATGAAATGAAGGACGCTTTGATTGCAATTTTATGGAGTTTAACTTATAGAGTTAGTTTAACTTCGGATTATTGGACGAGTGTCAACAATATTCCAATGATGAGAATAACCTATCATTGGATCGACAATGATTGGATTCTTCAAAAAAGAATCATGTCACTTGCCGCGTTGCCCTATCCCCATAGTGGCGCTGAAATAGCAAACTGTATTTTAGAAATTTGTGATATTTTTCATATTCACGATAAAATTATGTGTATTAGTTTTGATAATGCATCTAACAACAATGCAGCAATTACTACTTTAAAATCCGCATTAAACCCTCCATCTGACATTATTTTTCATATTATATGTGCATGTCATATTTTAAATTTATGTGTTCATGGTGCATTTAAAATAGTCGATCCATATATACTTAAAATTAGAAATTTGTGTACATTTTATTGCATTAAGTCCCAGCGTATTTCAAGAATGGAAAAATTGGTGTACGATTTCAAATGTACCTTTTAGAAGACTTCCAAAGGATGTTAAACACCGATGGAACTCTACTTTTGATTTACTACATGTTTTTACCGAATATAAAGCAGTTGTAAATAATTTTTGTATCGCAAAAAATATGCCAAATTTTGAAATAACTCCCACCGATTGGTTTTATGCCGAATCTTTGTTGAAATTTTTAGAACCTTTTAAAACCACAACTTTAAAATTTTCAAAATCATATGAATCTACTTCTAGTAGCATTTTTATTTCAATAGTTACTATGATGCAAATAACGAAATGTGAAATGATGCTTATGTTGGTGATATTGTAAAACCTGCATACAAAAAAAATTTGAAGTATTTTTATCCTCCTCCTATGTTGATTTGTGTTGCTACCGTTATGGATCCTCGTATCAAATTAGAAGGTACGCAGAGTTTGATTGAAATATTTTTTTGCATTACTTGGGGATAATGTAGAAATAGAAATAGAAATTGATTGCGCTTCTTTTTTAGTTAAATTTGATTGATTATTATGATATAGATTGCATAACTTGTATGATTATTATGATAGAGCTTTTGCTTCTAGTAGTACAACTTCTGTTGTTAGTTCTTCTTCTGGTAGTTCCAAAGGTAATGGTAAGAGTAAATTTGATGATAGAACATTTAATTTACTTGCACAAATTCAATCCAAAAAACCTAGGACTAATCAACCAAATGAATTAAATTGGTATAACCAACAAGATTCTGAGTCTTCTTCTTCTTCACTAGATATTTTACAATGGTGGAAAGACCATGAACACACTTATAGTATTCTTAAATATATGGCTAAAGATTTACTAACTCCTCCTGTCTCTACAGTTCCTTCTGAAATTGCATTTTTTTCAAGTGGCAGGGTTCTAACTGATTACAGGAATCGCTTGAAGCCCGACTCGTTAGAGATGCTCATTTGCACAGAAGACTGACTGAAGGCTGAAAATAGGACACAAAGGAAAGCATTATCTACGTCCACAAGTGGGAGCAACTCACCGGAACAACAACAACAACAACAACAACAGCAACCAAAATGAAGAATTCAATACCAACAACTGAACAACAACAAGTCAACAACAACAAATTGAAGGCCACCAACTTGAAGACAATTGTAAATAGATAAAAAAATTGTATTAGATCTTTGCTTGTTATTTCAAATTATAAATATTGAAGTAAATTGAAATTGTATATAAGAAATATGTTTATAAAACAAATTTGTGAATTATTTATTTCTTATTAGAAATTGTGAAACTTGTATAACTTGAAATCATATGAATAATATTTCAATTTTTTTGGGCAATTTCACTCTTGCAATCTTATTATTATTATTATTATTATTATTATTATTAATTTTTTTAAGGTTTTTTTTAAAAAAAAACCTATCTAAACGGGCCAGCCCGCGACCCGACCCGAACCGACCCGGGTTGGACCCGAAAGGGTTCACGGGTTGGGTGGGTCTCCATTTCTACTTTTCGACCCGGCCCGGCCTGGCCCGGTTAAGCAACCAACCCGGCCCGAACCCGCCCAAGTCAACATCGAACCCGGGCGGGTCCGGCCCGGCCCGGTCCGTTCGACCCGAATGCCAACCCTAATATGAGCTACAAAATTACTGTGCTTTTCTTTAGATGATTCAATACGTTATTTCCTACCGGCCAAATCCTGTAGGTTTTATGTGTCCAATATCTCCTAGGACATATCCTATGGATCCAATATCTCCATAAGACGTCTCCGATGGAGCCAATACAATACACCATGAGTACAATAGAGAGCTAATGCATTACACGATGACTTCACACGGAATTGAACATTCAAACTTAACGAAATTGTATACTCCAAAGTAAAGCACTTTAACAATATTTTCACTTGGCCCATCATTATATGTTTAATTTGTTTTGGATATACTCGGTTATGTCAAAGAGCACATACCAGTCCATGCTTTTATACACAACGACGCCAAAATATCTTACTTTCAATGAAAGTGGTTAAAGCTTACTAATTACAAAGCTCAATCGAACTCCAGCCCAACTCAGATTTGATAAATCAACTTAACAAAATCATACTTTAAAATCCATAACAAAAGTCACACTAAGGATAACAAATCAACTTCAGTGTTCAATTCTATCAATATAAGCCGAATAAATTTGATAGGTTTCATGTACAATTATGGTATAACCTTAACATTCAAATAAACATCTCCAATTCGTCGCTACCCACATCTCATGTTCAGTCTATAGATTAGGAAAATACCCAATTAAATAACGTACCGTGAGAACCCTATGAAATAATAACCTCAATTTCAATTTGTTGAAGAATCTTCAAGCGTTTAGCTAAACTCTGAATGTGAGACCAGCCTTATAAAACAAATATTCACCGCCTGTGAAATTGATCACCAACTAATCACTGAACTGAACTAAACTCATCAGCCTTAAAACCAATTTGATCACAAACTAATCACTGAATTGAACTCATCTATTAAACTGGAAAGCAAACCAAACTAACAATAAAACGAACAATATCTAAAAACAATGACATGGGCGATCTTTAAAGCATACTAATGTGGCGTGTGGATGAGAGCGACCGGATCGGCGTCGGCGAGGGTAGTGACGGGCAGTGATGGAGGATAGCGATGGGCGGTGGGTAGCGACGGGCGGCGATGGCGAGGATAGCGACGGGCGGCGATGGCGAGGAGATCGACGGGCAGATTTGAGTCCATGGATTTGGGAATTTGAGAGAGGGGGGGGGGGGGGGGGAATTAGGGTTTGACGGAAGATGAGGGGTTTTGTTTTTTTTGTTTTTCTATAAATTGAGTAGACGGGATTAGCATGTGTTAGTCCCTACTTTAGCTCTCCTTTCTCTATTTTGAAAGGGTAGAACTATTAGCTTTATATATATATATATATATATATATATATATATATATATATATATATATATATATATATAAGGGAAAGAAGGAGCGGCGGCTAGGAAATGAAACAGAAATACCCTAAAATGTTTAAAAATATAATAATGGGCTATATTTAAAAAAATCCGCTGACTCAGAAATCGAAAGTTGAATCCGTTAGAAAATCGGGAAACTAGACTTCCATACGGTTCTAACGCATACTTAAAGTTCAAATTCCGAAAACAGTAGCTAGGTCAAACACATGTTTCTTTACAGGTTTTATGTTCAGGCAGAATTTCGACATTTTGTTATTTTAATTTTTGAATCAGCAAAAACTCAATATTAAATTCAGTAAAAATATAATCTAGACTCCTAAACATGTTAAGCAATAATCTGAAAATTTTCATAGCAAAATTTTATCATTTGATCAGCCTTTTTACTGTTTGAACATGAAAGGTACGAGAATCTGAAAATCTAAAATGTAAAACACAGCTGTAGTAAAACGGGAATAACTTTTGCTACAAAACTCGGAATTCAAAAATTGTGGATGTTATTGGCTACTAGACACGGGGCTACATTTAATATTCAGAAATTATTTCATTTGAAGGTCATTTACTGGTTTGAAAACAGCGATCAAAGTTCAGGTCAGCATGCATGTACAGTTCTTAGGGTATTTTTCTTGAAAATAAAATTAATTGAACATGTCGGGTATCGATTCTATAGTCAATAAATTTTGTAACTAGCATGATAGGTATCCAAACATGATAGATAAAATTTAGATCACACACATATACAAGTCTAACATCAATCAATCACCAAACGATCAAACGACATACAACCTAACGATTGTCTCTACAATAATTTATTTGTGTTATGACTTGTATGAATAACCCCATTAAAAATTCTATATGCATTCATGAAGATCCAAACTTTAGGGTCAAAGTGGCACGATATTACGAATATTGGGGTTAGCTCGTGTAAACCCTCAATAGACCCAACGAAAGAGATAACCAAAGATAATACGATAACAAAGAGATCTACTTGCAAGAATTACAATAACACTTGAATTTGATACAATTAGCAATTCAAGAGGACGGTGACTTGCCTGTTAATCGGTGAAAACAAATACTAAGAATAACGGGATAAGATTCCCGAAGCAACGAACTCACGAACTAGTAAATTCCCAAAACAGCACATGCAAAATACGTGCAATCAAGTTCAAATATCACAGCACACAAAAGAGACAGCAACAACAAGAAGTAACAAAGCAGCAACAACTCCAGCACTGGCCAGGACCAGGGGCGGCACTGGTGACCAGAAGGCGGCACGACGCGACGGATGGCGTCGAGCGGCAGCAGAAGGCGGCGCTAGGGCATCGCCGACCGAAACAGAGAGGGAGGAAGCAGGATTTGGGGTTGATGGGTTTATGGGTTTGAAGCATTGTTAATGGTGAGAATAGGGGATAGGAGGACGAGGTCAGGAATTGGGCAGTTGGGTGTCGAGGGGAGGCGTCGGGGAGTGGTTGACGGGAGTGGGGGTCGCCGGAGATGGGTAGTTCGCCGGAGAAGAAGAACCAGAGGATGGGTTTTGGGGGATTCAGGCGGGAAAACAGAGACGGATGAGAGAGGACGGGAGGAGAGAGAGGGGGCGGCTAGGGTTTCGATTTGTGTGCAGAATTAGGGTTTGCATTAGAGTTGTATTTATAGGGTACAATTAGGGTTCAATAATAGTGGTTTTGGGTCAAGAATTCATCAAATTGGGTTTTAGGGTTCAATTGGGAGGTAGATAAAAAACAACAGGGTTCGAATAAAAATACCCACAATCAATTAAAAGATAATAAGCTCAACAAGAAAAACTCCAACAAGAAGAACGGGAAAATTTTCAAGAAATTCTTAATTAAAAATAATTGAGAACACAAGAAAATAGAGATTTTTTATTCAATTGCAATTAAAAAGAAATACAAAGGGGAAAATTTTAAAAATTACAGAAACGGTAGTTACAAAAACAAAGCAACAACAAGCGGTTACAACAGTCAATAATGATAGCAAGCCGTTACAACATCAACAACAAATGGCTACAAGCAGGAGGTAGCGTGCGGGGCCTCAGGATTGGAATTTGGACTGTCACTTTGGAGTCGGGTTCGGGAGTCAGGACAACGAGGCTTAGGTAGTTAGGTTTGTGTGGAGTAATGGAGGATGGAGAATGGGATTTGGACTTGGGACTTAGGCAGTCGAGAGTCGAGACTCGGGAGATGGGCTGGCCAGATGGGTGGTTAGAGAATGCAGGAAATGGATTTAGGGATTTAGAATTGGGTATTTGGGGATCTTGGGATTTAGAATTAGATTTAGGGGAGAATGAAGATGGGATTTAGGAAGTGGAGGGCAGGTTGTGGTCGGTATTGGTTTGGGGATCAGGTTTGGGTATTCGAGTATTCGGGTTTGGGGAGTGTCGGAGCAGTTTCGGGTGATCGGGTGGTAAAATCAAAGCTATTTATTTGGGGCTCCTATATCAATGATTGTGAATTTAAACAAAAAAAAGCCTAAGAAAATAAATCAATCAATTTCCATTTCTGTGGGCCGGCCCAAGTATTTTTTTTTTATCGTTAATGGTGGGTCGAAGGTCCCCCGCGTTCCATTAAAAATTTTAACAAAACATACAACAAAAAGTAAGGATTATGAAGTTCATGAAACCTAATAGACTGGGTTATGGAGCTCATACTCTACAACCAACATACAAATAATACAACAAAATCTAATCCTACTTGTCGATTGACCTCGCCAAAACAAGTTCCTCGTGTCAACCCAATCTGACTTGAATAGGTTAAACATTGAGCTCAATCTCTCATCTCCTCGCTTGTACACCGTTTGTCATCGTCGCCACTCGCAAACACAATCGTCATTTCCCCCAACGATAACACAAATGCCAACTTCAAGCCCCTTAACGCGAGAGACACCATAGGCACCCACCAATCTAACCTGAACATGTCCAAATTGAGGCATTGTTTTCATCCCCTATCTTGACCACCATTGCCTATCACTGCTACCCCACAACGAGAGCTTCCGTTGCCCCTGACAGTACCACAAATGCCACCTCCAAGCCTATATATACGTGACAAACCACATGCATCCCTCCAATCTGACCTGAATAGGTTAACATTTAGCCCTTCTCTCAATACCTGACTTGTCCATCGTCTACTGTTACCCACAATCGCAACTTGTCGTCACACCAACGGTAACACGAACGTCACCTCCAATCCCACTGGTACGAATGAAACCCTAGGCACCCACCCAATTCAACCTGAATAGGTCAAACTTGAACCCTCTCTCATGAACAAGTGTGTCCACCATTCTCCATCACCTCCAACCTCAATCACAACAGTCGTCGCCCCAAATGGTAACACAAATGTCGCCACCAAACCCTCTGACATGAGAGAGACCCTAGGTACCCACTCAGTTTGACCTGAATATGTCAAAATTTAGACCAAACTTTAAACTTGCTTGACCATTGTCGCCCAAGTAATTTTCTTTTTAAAAAAGACAAAAAAATAATAATAAGGGTCCCTAAAAAAATGCACAAATTGTAATTTGACTGCACACACAAAATAAGTATATCTATACTATTATTAAGCAAAGCCCTATTTTAGCGCCTTTTTACTATCATGCCCCTATCAACATAAAAATCAAAAAAAAAAATATAAGGTTAAATCTGTAATCTACAAAGCTCTATATATAAGGTTAAAAAAAATAATTTTTATCTTCTCCGGGTTCCCCCCAGGCCCTAAATCCAATAGGCAATAAATTACCATCAGTTGATTTCATCACTTCATTCATCTTCCCCCAAAAAATTAATACCCCAAACTCCCCATCTTCCCCAAACGGCCAAACTTAACTCTCCAATCTCCATCAATCCATCCTCATTCTTCACTCTTCAGAATCTTCACGCCTCCGGCCTCTCCATCTTCCCCAAAAATATTAAATATGGTAATATGTATATATTTGTACCTAGATACTCTCCACTCTCTACTCTCCATCTTCCCCTTTCTTTAATACTTTCCGTCTCTTTCTCTCATTCTCACCAGAAAAAGAAAACCCAACTTTTTTAGCTTTTGCTTGAAGCAGCACTCCTCAGCTTCCATCAAAGCTACGGTTTTGATGCATTCCTCTCAGATCTGAAGCTAAGGTGAGCTTCCCGAACCTCAGAACTCGAATCTTTATGGCCCTTTTCATGACTTCTTGATGTGATTTTAGGGTTTTAGTTTGATAGATGGTGAGTGTAGGGAGAGGAGGAGGAGGAGGGGCGGAGCCGGCGCCAAGGCGGCTGCTTAGGACGTAGACGACGGGGAATTTGGGGGAGTCGATTTTTGACAGTGAGGTGGTCCCGTCTTCTTTGGTTGAGATTGCGCCGATTCTTCGTGTTGCGAATGAGGTTGAGTCGAGGAACCCCAGGGTCGCTTATCTATGTGAGCTACTACTTTCTTGATTCCTCTTGCTTTTGGGTTTTGGTAGATATTATTTCAAACCTCAGAACTCGAATCTAAAGTCTAAATCCCTAACTTCATCTTTGGTGCATTTTCTTAAAAATTTATAGTTCCTTTTCATTTTTTTGGATGTTATTCTGTCAAGAGTTGGTTAGCATAAATAATAGTCTGCTGTAGTTAGCATTTGCTTAGAACAATTATTTCCCTCTTTGTGTGAACATATAGTTTTAGCCTTCATTGCTGAAAGCTCATTGCTTGTCCATTTTTTCTTCTGGTTTTTTGTTTCTTACAGAATTTGTATGTTTAAATGTCAGACATTCTTTCAACTGGTTTTTTTAAAACTGCAGGTGACTGACAACTACTACAGGCCAGACCTGACCAAAGCAGCTCTTGCAAGGCTCAGCGTTGTGAATCGGAGCCTCAAGGTTGCCAAATCTGGTGCAAAAAAGAGGGACAGGCAGGCATAAGAAATGAAGAAAGATACACAATTTTCCTGTTGAAAACTGGATATTACCTGTATTAGTTATCTTTTGTTTGTTCCTCAGGTTTTGGGAGTTTTTGGTGAAGCAGAATTCTATTCCAGATAATGTTGAGATTGTTGGTTTTGAGTTTCAAGGAGATTGTAGTTGAATGTTGTATAAAATGGTTGTCTTGAACTAATAGCCGAGAGAACTGTTTGCTTTTGCTCTTTGTTATATTATGCGTGGCCTTAACATGATGACCATCGGTCAGATTACTGATATTTTGATATTGATTCACCGCTACTCTTCTCCAAAGGTCTGCTCTTCTTGGCGGGGGAGTAGCTAATATGTAAGGGTTTTGTCTGAGTCCCGAATAACTACATCGTTTAATCTAAGACTCTGGAGATTTTGATGCCAGATTTTGCAATCTGTAAGAGTTCCCCACCTCCAGTTGGTTTAGCATCATGCTGTGTAGCAACTATTTTTGCTGTTGGATGTAGACTTAGGTTTTGCTGGGTCAGATTTGGTATGATAATGGTACAATGTCAAAAAGTCCGGTACCGTACCGAGCCCACCCCTACATGTACTTGCATGCCCAATTTATTCATAAGAAAGTTTCCTCCTATCAAAGCCAGTAGGTCTAACACATGCATGCAAATATCAAAATGAATAAATTGTGCATGCCTGACCTGCCCGTTCCTCAAAATCCTACACACCTTTATAGACGTGCATCGCACGTGCATTATACTAGTATAGGTATAAGAAAGAAGAAGAAAATTTCAAGACTGCTAAAAATATGCAAAAATTGGGGGCCCGAGACCACCGCCTCTGCCTCAAGGCCAGCCCGGGTGGTAAGGGTAGTAAAGAAGGGAAAATATAGTCAAAGGTGATAATACAAACTCGTGATCAAATAAGGGGCCTGATGTAACGCCTCGAATTCCAAATAAGTCCGAATTCAAGATTTCACAGGATCTTTACTTCACTTCGTACAATTTTACAAGGAAATTAAAACTTTTCAACGACATCAGAGTTATTTATATTTTGTTTATACAGCGGAAGAATAAAAGAAATACAACAATGAAATAAAATACAACTTGTACAACTTTAACAATGTAAGTCATGAACTGCATCATAACATCTTTACTTCTTCATAAAAAGTCCATTACCTGCATATTAAGATGTAGGCACATCAGTCACTTACAACTGATGAAAATGTTATACTCGGCCATCCTCTATATGCCGGAACGGTATAACAATCTCAATACTTTAACAAAATCACAAATGTTGAAAGAGATAAAGTGTTAAATGTGACTACACTAAACATGTAAGTGTTTGCGATGCCTTAATGTCGAATGCACACATCTTAAAATAGGATGACACTTATGCATACTTGTTCAGATTCTATGCATCCCATACTACATAGGTCCGAGGGCAAGCACCTACGTACTCCACATTTAAGGGTTCGATCCCTCGCCATGAAAACTACCCAGTAATAAGACAAGGTTTAGATTATTCCACAAGTATGGATCCAAGTCCCGGAGTCCACCGTCAGACTGTTATAACTGATCCCTCATCGTGCGAATAATCCCTCATGTGCCCCTCTAGCCCTGATATACGTATATACATTGGAGTATGGCAAACTATCCGCCCGACAACTCAAGATCCCGGAATCCACCGCTGAACCATCATCATAATCCCGGATTTAAAAATAAAAGCCCGTCTCCCACGGAGAAACCACAGTCACGGAGTCCACCGCCGACTATATAGTGGCAACCCACTTACGTTTGCCCAGGTTTACTATATCTTCACTTATGTGCCTAATTATTTAGTTCAAGACATGAATAAACTTCCAATCCTGAAATTAGTTTTACCTCCTTCCGGACTTAATCAACAAAAATACGATATAGCTCCATGGCCATGTCTCAAAATATATCTCAACTTTTTTCAATTCAGTAGTGCCGGTACCCGAGGTCTCACTAACTCTAAATCACAACGTTTTCATGTACAAGAACACATGGGTACACATACCCTTTAATAAACATGTCTTAAACTTAGATATTTTCATCTTCAATTTATTCACAAATGTGATCAAAGTCACACCATTCATGATTCATTTATCCATTCTAAATTTTTTCCAAACAATAATTCTTCTCATGAACTCATAGCATAGATTCAAATCTCATTTAGGAACTTAATCACATAAAAGTCTTAACCACAATCAAGCATATTCATATAGTCTCATCAAAGGAAATCAAGTAACATAACAATTCTTTCCAAAGCTCTATATGAACTCACAATAGATTTTAATCTCATCAAGTATTTATTACTCAACATAATTCTATAATCTCTTCAAGAGAACTCAATTCACATAACAATACCTTACTCTTCTTTTTAAACGAAATAGATGCCACACTCTTAAATAAGTTAATTTGAAGTTGTCAGCTCATTTCCATCTTAAATTCACTTTTTAATTCTCCAAAATATACATGAAAAATTATGAAACTATTTTTAATAAATTCCTTATCATTTTATAGAAATTCTAGAATTTTTCCCAGTTTTTATTCTCATAAAAACCCCTTTAAAACCATTTAAAACAAAAAAAATATCAAAAGGTGGCATTCGGGTTTCGAACCCATAACCTCTGGATCGCTATAGTAAGTGCCCAAACCCAAACCGGCTGACCACTTAGCCCATGTGGCTTAGTTGTCACAATAGTGAATCCGAATCCTTACATATAGTACTTCCAGTCTGTGGTTCATTTTAAAAAATATCAAAACAAAAGGGGATTTCAAGATTCGAACCTATAACCCACGGCTACAGTAAAGGTGTTGTAGCGCACCGACTAGACAAATATTCCATGTGTGATTACTGTTATCAAATTATACTAATATACTTTTGTTCAACCGTACTGTTATTCAATCATCTTCACAAAACTCGATTTCTCCATCGTTTCTAATCTTTTGTTAGACTGAAATTTATTTGTATATATTGAGTTTACTGTTTAACAGTGACTCACTGATTTATGATCCATATTTTAGAAAATAAAAACTAACTTTCAAATAGTTTCTTCTTACTAATAAACATGAATTTCAATTTAATCAAAAGTAACACATATATATGTTTTATAAACAATCAAAGGAGTTCAATAGTACCAAATTCACTTTTACAAAACTCATTTGCTTATCAAAAGAGGAATTCCAAACAATGGTTCATGCAATCAACTATTCATTCATGTATACTAATGCATGGCGAAATCATCAATCATTTCTTTTCCCATTAACAACTAACAAGTTGTAATTTAATTTACTAATCATAGCATGTTTCACTACTATTCTCACCATATCCAATAGAATAGATTTTTCTACTTTATCATATCAAAATATAATACTCATTTATTATTACTAGCATGCATAGTTCTAAAATTAGAAAGCATGAGAACACCCACCTCTTATGAAGATTGAACAAAAGATGTAAGCACTCCTAGCTCCTAGCAAGTCCTTCTTCTCCTAACAAGAACTCCTCTAAGCAAGAACACTCTACTCTCTTTCTTTTTCTTTCTCTTGTTTAGTTTATTTTTTTGGAGTGTGAAAAAGGAGAGAACACTAGAGTATTTATAGGACAAGTTTAGGGATCAAAGTGCAAAATTACCCACCTAATAAATTGTTCTTTTAATTCTCCAACATTTCATTTTCTTAACTCCCCAAACCCCCAACCTTTCACTACTCCACCTCTTCAAATTTCAAAAACGACCAACTCCACATCCCAACCGGCCAACTTTCATTCTTCATTAGAAAGCACAGTAAAGGTCCATTTCAACTCTTCATGCATGCATTTATTTTTTGACTACATGTACATATGTATAAGATTAAATGGTATAAGTTATAGTTGTCAACAGTGGAAGGGGAAAACCAATTGCTGGATGAGTCAAACCCCGTGGGCCCCTCATTTATGTACTACACAATATTTCCCAAATCACATTATTAATGCATACAAATCATCTATATATATAGTATATTATATAGTGTATTAATGTTTTTAGAATGTAAGTAAAAAATAGTTTAATTAAAACTTATAATGTATCATGAACAAATAAAATAAATACACATATTCTAAAAATTTATTTATTTATTTATTTTTGAAAACGAATACGCTCAAGTACGCGCACCGAAACAAACACGTGTGTCGCACGTAAAATGTAAAAAATACGAAATTCGACGTTATAAACAGAAAAATATTACAGATAATAAAAATATAATATAAGAAAATAAATTTTATAAATTCCACGACGTGATTGCTCTGTACGTAAAAAACACGTGCATTACACGTACAAAAGTATTTAGATCAAAATGCGAGAAAAACGAATTTCCGTTTTATAAAATGGATTTGAATACATAAATAAATAATTTAAACTCATAGAAATATTGCACGTAGCGGTGGAAACACATAATCGATATGTGCATCGAAAACACGTAAAAAGTACAGAAAATATCAAGATTGAAATATATAGGATAAAATCAATACGGAAAATGCATAAATAGTCGAAAATCAAGATACACAGTGAAAACACGTTACAAAATACACGTGCGTAACCCACAAGAAAAAAATTGTTATTTCCAATTTTGCGAGGTGTTACACTTGAAGTAACTCTTCCATATTAGATATCAATAACCAAGTCAAAATCAGCACACTTGAATCTTTGTTCAAAGAGTAATGCCACATCCACTACCAATTTCACTACATTTCTCTTCACTACCTTAGGTGGCACACTCCAATAAGTAGGGAAAGATAGAGTAGGTGGGAGAACTCTCCAGTAGGAGTATGCCACCTAAGATAGTGAACAAAATGGTAGTGAAATTGGCAGTGGATGAAGCATTACTCTTGTTCAAAAATCAAAAATCTGACCCGCCCACTTGCCAGCTGGTGCTTCTTCACATTCTTCCTAAAGACTAATCTCTCTTCCCCTATAAATGCCATTCCCTTCTCTTTCTCAAGATCAACAGTGGCATTCATATTTCATACACACCAACTATCAACATGGCTTCTTCTCCTAGTCTTTTGCTAGGTTCTTTCTTGGTACTAGCATTTTTATGGCTACTCTTGTTCTTGGAGGAAACTTCTACCAAGAATTTGACATAACTTGGGGCGACAGAAGGGGAAAGATTCTTCAGAATGGACAGTTCTGATGGAATTTTATATGTAACACTTAAGCAACATGCATAAAACATTGATGTCATCCTTAATTATGTTTATACAGATCCAGATCTTAATCTTGTTACAAAAGTGCTTTAATATAAAAGATCCTAAATAATGTTTCTATATAGATCCTTTGATAAATCAAAAGAAGAGGAATATAAAAGCGGAAGCACTAACCTGAAGCCATTGATGCCATTGATGTCATTGATGGAGATTGTGCAGGGAATTTGGATCTTCCTATATGATATGTACTTCTATAAGAGGCGTGTCTATTTTCTTTTCTGTTAAGGGGATGACAGATAGAATAGGAAGATTGTATATATAGGGGACCACAATCTTAATGGATAATTAGTGATTTCCAATTTGCCCATTATAAAACTAAAAATTCACTTTACAGCTTCTACACGTAATATATCACACTTTATATTATATGTTTTTAACCCATCACTTAATCTTGGTTAGATCACTTTAATCTGGGTTAGACTTTATAATAGGAATTATACATTTAGTCACATATGTGAGTCCACATAGATTATTTTCCAACAATCTTCAACTTGTGCTACATATGTTACACCTTATAAATGTACATGCTTTATGAGCTCAAAATTTTTGCTATCATAACCAAAAGCATAGAGAAACAATCTCGTCCATTAATCATGTAAATATAGGATCAAAGCAATTTTTGTTACATTTATCGTAACTAAATTTATCAATGGTTACTTATATCAACATAATTAAATGACATAGATCAAGTGTAAATGTGTAGCATGAAAATTGCATGCAATGTGATATATATATATATGCCTATTTCCAACTGGTCATCTTTAAACTTAAGTGAGGTTAGAATCAAACATAACAAAAAAGGAGTGAGAAAACTGAATACTTCATTTCTGATCAGAAAATAACCAAATGTATAAATGTTTCAGACAAACATAAAGCAAATAAAATACAAACTCCCACTAAATCATGATATCCTCAAATAATACAACACCCATATGAGCAGTGTGCTCATGAAAGACCTTGGGTGGTAATCCCTTTGTGAGCATATCCGATATCATGGAGTTTGTCCTAATGTACTCTATGGATATCTGTCCATTCTGCACTCTTTCTTTCACGACGAGGAACTTTATGTCAATATGCTTCGACTTGGTTGAGCTCCTGCTGTTGTTGGAATACATCACTGCTGACTTATTGTCACAAAATAACTTTGAGTGGTTTCTACATTCTCCAAAATGCGGAGCTCAGTGGCAAAGTTTCGCAGCCATCTTCCATGATTCGATGCCTCATAGCATGCTACATACTCTGCTGCCATAGTGAAAGAAGCTACAAGTTTCTGTTTAACACTTTTCTAGAATATAGTTCCTTCAGCTAACAGGTAAATATAGCATGATGTAGACTTTCTGCTATCTTAGCACCCAGCGAAATCAGAATCAGAATATCCTATGACCTCCAAATGATCTGATTTCCTATATATGAGCATGTAATCTTTTGTTGGCTAAATATAAAAAAGGACACAAAGTTTTTGTAACGCCCCGAATTCCAAATAATACCGAATTCGAAGTTCCACAGGATCTTTACACTTCACTTCGTACAATTTTACGAGGAAATTTAAACTTTTTGTCATACATCAGAGTTTTTTACATTTGTTTACACAGCGGAAGATAAAATGAAGTACAACACTGAAAATAATATACAACTTGCAACATCTTTAACATGTAATTAATCAACAGCATGCTATCAACATTACTTCTTCTTGAAAATCCAATTCCTGCATAATAAGCTGTGGGCACGTCAAGTAATTACAACTAACGAAAATGTTATACTCGGTCATCCTCTCTATGTCATGAATATAACGATCTCAATAATTTAAGAAAACCACAAACTTGAATGTAATAAAGTGTTAAATGTGACTACGCTAAATATGTAAGTATATGAGATGCCTTAATGCCCAATGCAGATATTTTATACTAAAATGAAACTAATGCATACTTGTTCGGATTCTATGCATCCATACTACATAGGTTCGAGGGCAAGCACCTACGTACTCCACATTTAAGGGTTCGATCCCTCGCCATGACAACTACCCAATAATAAAGCAAGGTTTATATCATTTCACGAGTACGGATCCCAGACCCGGAGTCCACCGCCCGACTGTTATAACAGACTCCTCATCGTGCGAACATCCCGTAAGTGCCCCTCTAGCTCCGGTATACGTATATACATTGGAGTATGGCAAACTATCTGCCCGACTACGCATAGTCCCGGATTTAAAATAAAGCTCATCTCCCATGAAGCAACCACAGTCCCGGAATCTACCGCCCGACTATATAGAGTGCCCCCCTTACGTTTGCCCAAGTTTTACTACATCTTCACTTATGTGCCTAGTTCTTTAGTTCAAGATATGAATAAATTTTCATACCTAGAGTTAGTTTACCCACTACCGGAAAATCACAAATACCGAGATAGCTCCATGGCCATATCTCAAAAATATAACTCAAATCAACAATGTCGGTACCCGGGGTCTCACTAAACTCTAAATCACAAACTTTCATGTACAAGAATCCATGGGTAATCATACCCTTCAATAATCATATATTAAACTTAAATATTCTCATCTTCAACTTATTCACAATTTAATCAATGTCTCATTTTAGCACTATTCATGTTTCATTTATTCACAATCTTTCAAAAGTAATAATCCTTTTCATGAACATAGATTCATCACTCTAAGTCTTATTAGCAAATTAAGCTCATATAATATATCTCAACCACACCCAACATTTCTTAAACCAAAATAAATATATAATTTCTTCAAGAGAATTCAATTCAAACAACAATACTTTACTCTCCTTCTAAAATAAAAGTCATGCTCTTTAATAATTAATTTTTAAGTCAAAACTCATTTTCTATCTCAATTTCTCCTTTTTAGCTTCTCAAATATACATGAAAAATTCTACAACTATTTTTAATAAATTCTATATCATTTTATACGAATACTAGAATTTCCCCCCAAATTTTAGTTGCATTTAAACTCATTTAAAACTCCAAAAAAAGAAAAGAAAAAAAAATGGCGCCATCAGGTTTCGAACCCAGGCACCCCGACCAAACTCAGCGAGCACCCAAAGCCCCACCCGTAAGCCACTAAGTTCATAAGGACTTTATGTTATAAAGGTGATCCGAAACCCATATATACAGTGCCTCTCTGTTTGTGCTATTTAAAACCGAAAACAAAAAGAAAAGGAATTGCCAAGGTTTGAACCCGCGACCCAAGACCACATGTCCGCTACCGTAATAGTCTTATGGTGCACCGACTAACCAAGAAGTCCATGGGAAATTTCTGATATAGAATTATACTAATAGGCTTTTGTTCAACCGTACTGTTATTCAATTATTTTCACAAACTCAATTTTTCATTTGATCTAATCTTTCTAATTGATTGTAATTATCTCACTCATACTGATTTTATTTGAAAACAGTAATTCACGAATTTCCAAACTTATATTTTTGACATATTTCAAATAATTTCTTGTTTTTAATAAACATGAATTTCATTTCTTTAATTTGATCAAAAATGGCAACTTGCATCTCTTCCAAACAAATTAAAATGATTCTATGTGTATCAGTTTTACTTCACAAAAGTTTATTTTAACCACAAGGAAAAATCTATAAGTTTCATACAATTACTCAACATGCATATTTGTTCATGGTAATAACTTATTGTTTCTTTTTCTCATTTTCAACTAACATGATGTCAATTAGTTTCTTAATCATAGCAAAATTTCTACAATTCATAGCACACATAAAAGCATAGATTTGTTCTCTAATTATCACATCAACTTTATCTATACTACTCATGTAATATATTAGCATGCATTTTCTACATTTTACACGATCACTCACATCACATCAATTTGATCTACAATACTAATGTCATATTCTAGCATGCTCAACCTATGAATTAGAAATTACAAAGACCACCCACCTCTTATGAAGAATTGCAAACAAGATGATGGAACACAACTCCTAGCTCCAACAAGCCACCTATTCGTTCTCCTCCTAGCAAGAGCTCTCCAACAAGCCTCCAATGCACAAGAACACTCTCTAACTCCCTTTACTTTTTTTATTCTCTCTCTAACGTGGTTTGTTTTGGTGTGAAATGAAAAGAAAAGAATGGTGTATTTATAGTACAAGAGAAGGGCTAAAATGCAAATTTCACCCACCTAATTAACTACCCACTACTCCATCTCTTCACTTTCCCTAACCCCCATCTTTTCACTTTCCTAACCTCCCACTCAATCTCGACCTCTCTCTTTTCCCAACCGGTTTCTCTCTCTCTCCCTCTCCACACATGCACACACACATACAAAAAGATAAATAAAAATCCTATAGTTCTAAAAATTAAGTTGTTACATGTCATGCTTGAGTCCATGCACAACTAAAAATGAGATTTAATTAAATGGGTTTGTCTTGGGATTGCTTTTTAATTAACTAATTAATTAGTCTAGTGGGCTAGAATCCATTCTTAGGTCCATGGGTTTAATAAAAGGCTAAATAAAAGACTTATGCATGCTAAAATAATAAATGAGAGTAAGAAAAAATAAAGATAGAAAAATTAGCACGTGCGATGCACTTACACACACTTCCTTCAATTAAATATTTAAATTAAAACACATGTATATAATATATAAGATGCATATAAAATTAGCTTTTTTAAAAATATAAATTTTTCATGCACAAATAAAATAAATATACACACACACAAAAATTTATTTTGAAAACGAACACGCCCAAAATACGTGCACCAAAAACACGTACTTCGCACGTACAAATACCGAAATACGAAAATCGACTCTATCAACGAAAATATATTAAAATATAATATATAAAAAATATAAGAAAATATATTTATTAATTTATACATTCCACGACATAATCACTACGTACGTGAAAAACACGTGTATTACACGTATAAAATTATTTTAATCAAAATAGGGAAAAATGAATTTATGTTTATAAAAATAGATTTGAATACCTAAAATAAATAATTTAAACACATAGAAAATATTACACGTAGTGGTGGAAACACATAATCGATACGGGCATCAAAAACACGTAAAAATGCGGAGATTGAAATTTATATTCGAGTTGACTCAAAATAGGATAAAATCAATACGGAAAATGCATAAATAGTCGGAAATCAAAATACGCAACAAACATTACTAGTAATGGTACAAAATACACGTGCGTAACACACGAGGGTAAAATTGTTATTTCCAATTTTGCGGGGTGTTACAGTTTTGGGCCAGTTTTAAAAAAGGACACTAAAGTTTTTTTGTTTAAAAAAAAGGACGCAAAGTTTTAAAAAACTCCACTGGGTTAGTTAAGGTTAGGGTTATGGTTAGGGTTAGTTCGA
Organism: Hemerocallis citrina; assembly: GCA_017893485.1. NCBI lineage: Eukaryota > Viridiplantae > Streptophyta > Magnoliopsida > Asparagales > Asphodelaceae > Hemerocallis > Hemerocallis citrina. Next base: position 126,388,704 of record CM030358.1, read on the forward strand.
GAGGGGGGGAGGGGGGGTTTATTTAAACATCTGATTAGTTAAGTGATGTTTTTTTAAACACAAATAAAAGATGAATGTGGTTTTTTTAAACACAAATGAAAAATGAAAGTGATTTTTTAAACCCTACCATAACTAACCAAGTGGAGTTTTTTGAAATTTTGTGTCCTTTTTTTAAACAAAAAAACATTAGTGTACTTTTTTTTTAAACTGGCCCAAAACTTTGTGTCCTTTTTTTTTAATATTTAGCCATCTTTTGTTCTCTGAAGATACCTCATAACCCTCTTGGCTGCTATCCAATAGTCCATACTAGGTTTGCTTAAATACCTGCCTAACATTCTAATAATGTACGCAATATCTAAACGCGTACCTACTTGTGCATACATTAGAATCCCAACAGCTGATGCATAGGGGATCTTTTGCATTTTCTGAATTTTAAGGTTACTTTTAGGGCACTGACTAAGACTAAATTTGTCTCATTTAGCAACATGAGCATTGCCTGATCTACAATCTTGCATACCAAATCTTTTGAGTACTTTATCAATACATCCCTTTTGTGATAATCCAAGAATACATCGAGAATGATCTCGGTGTATCTGAATTCCTAATACAAAAGAGGCATCCCAAGATCTTTCATCTCAAAATGCTTGGACCGAAACCTTTTGGTTTCGTGCAACAAGTCTATATCATTAGCAGCAAGCAATATGTCATCGACATTCAAAACTAGGAATATATGCTTACTCCCACTGAACTTGTGATACACACAATCATCAACAATATTCATCTCAAAACCGAATAAGGTAATTACTTGGTGAAACTTGTGGTACCATTGACGAGAAGCCTGCTTGAGTCCATAAATGAATTTCATCAATTTGCAAACCATATTCTTTAGGTCTCCCGACATAAAATTTTCTGGTTGCACCATATAAATTGTCTCGTCAAAGTCGCCATTGAGAAACACCGTCTTGACATCCATCTGATGTAGCTCAAGGTCAAGATGAGCAACAAGTTCCATAATTGTCCTGAATGAGTCTTTCGATGAAACTGAAGAGAAAGTCTCTGTAAAATCGATGCATTCTTTCTGAGTATAGCCTTTAGCTACAAGACGTGCGTTATACCTCTTCACATTACCATTTGCATCCCCTTTGTCTTAAATATCCATTTACAACCAATTGATTTTGCACATTCTGGTAATGGAATAAGTTTCCAACCTTTGTTGTCTTGCATGGACTTATACTCTTCATTTATGACACTCATCAACTTTTGAGAGTTATAACTTTTCACGGCCTCATGAAATGTCCATCATTCCATTTTCATCCTCATGTTCTTGGAGAAATACAATATAATCATCCGGAATAGCATTCCTCATTTCTTTCGTGGATCTCCTTAATGACACTGGTTGTTGAGGTTATTGAGTTTGTTCTTCTAAATATATTACCTCATTTTGAATAGGGGTTGTTCAACATTGTCTTGTTGAGGTTCCAGATTCACTTCTTGATCAATGATAGGTGTGGGAGCCTGAATATTGTCAAAAGTGATAGTTGAAATTGGTTTTGTAATTGAATCCATTTCCTCATCAAAAGCAATATCCTTAACCTTATTTCTCCCCCCAAACTCAACTTCCTCAAAAAATGTTGCAGTTCCCATCTCAAAAATATTCCTAAGTGTTGGATCATAAAACTTATAACCCCTAGATCACTCAGAATAACCAATAAAGTAGTTGCTCACTGTTTTGGAGTCCAATTTCTTTTCATGTGGCCTGTAACGCCTTGCCTCAACTGGACATCCCCAAATGTGAAAGTTCTTTAGACTGGGTTTTTGACATGTTCAAAGCTCATAAGGTGTTTTTACAGCTGCTTTAGTTGGTTTTCTATTGAGAATGTAAGCTACTGTCTTTAATGCTTCTCTCCAGAGGGACTCAGGTAAGGTGGAATGAGCAATCATACTCCTTACCATATCCTTAATAGTCCTATTTCGTCTTTCAGCAACACCATTCATGCTAGATGATCCTGGCATGGTGTACTGTGGGACAATACCGCATTCCTCTAGGAATCTAGCAAACAATCCTGGACATTGTTCACCTGACCCACCATTCTATCGTAGTACTCACCACCATGATCAGATCTGACATTTTTAATCCTTTTGTGAGTTGATTCTCAACTTCAGCTTTATAAGCTTTGAACACGTCCATAGATTGTGATTTTTCATGAATGAGATATAGGTGTCCATAACGTGATTAATCGTCTATGAATGATATAAAATATTGTTGACCATTCCAAGATGCCGTAGGAAATGACCCACAAATATCTGTATGAATCAATTCTAAGACGCCTGAAGATCTATTGACACCTAATCTCTTAGTTTTGGTATGCTTTCCCTTTATGCAGTCTACACAGACATCAAAGTCTGTGAAGTCCAGGGACTCTAAAATGCCATCAGACATAAGACGCTCAACTCAACCTTTTGAGATATGACCTAAGCGCTTATGCCATAATGACGCCAAATTTTCTTCATTCAATTTACGTTTAGTGCCACGTGATTCCACGTGCAAGGTTTCATTATAGGATGCAATTTTTTCGAGCAAATAAAGGTTGTCATAAGCATTCAAATAACCAGTTCCAACAACATTCGAATTTAAAGACAAACTAAACTGATTATTTCCAAATGAACAATAATATCCAAATTTATCCAATAAAGAAGCAGAAATCAAATTTTTTCTAAAAGACGGTATAACAAAGGTGTCTTCCAACCAAATAAAAATCAGTTCCTAACAATAACCTAAAATGCCTAACTGCTTCCACTTCTACCGATTTTTTATCGCCCACAAAGATGTGTCTTTCACTATCATTTGGCTTTCGGCAGCTCAGGCAACTCTGCATAGAAACACCTATGTGAGTAGTAGCACTAGAATCTATCCACCAAGTGTTTCTAGGTACTGAAGATAAATTAACCTCAGAACAGACCAAAGTAAGAAATATACATTTCTTTACACGCGATGTGTGATATTTGGTACATTCCTTCTTCACATGTTCAGGCTTGTTACAAAAGAAACAACTCTCTGTATCCTTCTGTTGTTTCTTTTGAGCTGGACCCTTAGCTTTTTCATTCTCAGATTTTATTTTCTTGCCCATATCCTTAGAGGCATTGGCCAAGTGAGCACTTTCAGACTTTTCTTGTTTCAACCTTTCTTCCTCTTGCACATAGTGAGAAATGAGCTCATTGAGAGTCCACTTTTTTCTTTTGACAGTTATAACTGATCTTAAAATTGATTGAACTGTGCAGGAAGTGATACCAAAACTATAAGCACAAGCAATTCCTCAGGAAACTCAAGCTTAAGTGCATTAAGTCTTGAAACAATATGGTACATTTCCATAATGTACTCCCTTACATTTCCTCGACCCTTATACTCCATAGACATCAAAGAAGTCAGAAGTGTAGTCATTTTAACCTTATCATTTTTGGCAAAACATTTCTCAATTTGTTCGAAGAAATTCTTTGCCTTAGTAATCCCATTGGAATTCTTTTGACAGTTATAACTGATCTTAAAATTGATTGAACTGTGCAGGAAGTGATACCAAAACTATAAGCACAAGCAATTCCTCAGGAAACTCAAGCTTAAGTGCATTAAGTCTTGAAACAATATGGTACATTTCCATAATGTACTCCCTTACATTTCCTCGACCCTTATACTCCATAGACATCAAAGAAGTCAGAAGTGTAGTCATTTTAACCTTATCATTTTTGGCAAAACATTTCTCAATTTGTTCGAAGAAATTCTTTGCCTTAGTAATCCCATTGGAATGATCATTAGACTCACGCGATTTGAATGATCTCACCTATCAAAATCCCTTTTATCATCAGGAGTGCTTTTCGCAGTGAGAGGTGGAGGTTATTCTTCCCTTAATGCATGGTCTAATTCCATACAACCAAGAGTTATCAGTAAGGTCCCTTTTCAATCCTTGAAATTGGTTCTATTAAGCATGGGAAATGAGTTGATATTAGCAGTTATTGAGGCAGCAGAAGATAAGTTAGCTGAATATATAACAAAATAAACAAAAATAAGCTCACACAAGAATCCATATAAAAGAATAAATTCAAATAATGGTTAATCCCATCTCAAAATACCAAAAACAACATTAATATCAAGTCTTTCGACATCAACATTAACTGTAAGCGGTACTTTTGTTGTAGCAATCAAATATTGACAATAAATCTTGTCAAATAATAAGTCATTCTTTGGACTGACATATTGTTCACATGGAATACCTTAAAATTGTCACATATTTATCACTACAGATGTGTATGAAATTCGGCAAAATATCAACTTACCTTTGGGTCAGTTAATAAACACATGAATTACAAACACACAATCATCTTGATATTTTAAATAAATTAATCTACACAAAAGAGGTCACTTTGACAACATTCTGTTTTAATTAATCTATTCAAATATTAGACATTCATAAGAAAATCTAAAACCAAAATGTGAATTTAATTCTTTTCCTAATTTTTTTTTGAATATCTTGATAATTTCAAATTGATTTTTATTTATTTGATTATAAGACAAATATCTTTACTATTTTGATAATCACAATTAGTAGGTTTAAACAGAATATTAACCGAAAACAAAATTAGTTAATCTCATATACTTATGTTTGTTGATAACTCAACTGTTAATAAAAATAAAAATAAAAATAAACAGAAAAACAAATAAATCCCACTCCCGACGTCAGTCAGGAGAGAAACAGAGAGCAATCGCAGCCCAAAACCCGGGCCCCACTGCACGTGGCATCACCCCCTTCAGCGGGTCCCACTGCTCATGTCACCGTAGTGCAGCAGCATTCTGTTGTTTCCTCCTGGGCGGGTCCTACGTGACTTCAGCAGACGTCAGCCGCAGCTGTGCACTCTGCCTGCCATCCCGTGGGCACCCTATCCCAACAAATCGACACTGCCTCCTCTGTAGAATCTTCTATAGGGCAAATTATCCATAACAGAATCCAATGTCATAACCATATCTTTAAAAGAAAACTTTATCAAAATCCAAAACCACATAAAATCAGTACTTACGGTTTTATTTTGTATTTTTTCTTCTTAAAATCTGAATTTTAGATAACTCTCATCAATTGATGTATATTAGACATATTGTTATAGATCTACAGTGAAATAAAATAAGAATTGATCTATAACAACAAATTTATATTAAACAACCAACAAATTAATATAGATCTAAAGTGAGATAAAGCAATAACAGATCTATAACAACAGAATTGATCTAAAAACATCTTCGAATTTTCTAGATTCAAGTTTTCTTACCTTTTGAATCTATCAAATTCCACAATTTGAATCTGAGGATCTAACTTTTAAAGTTTAGAAACCCTAAATTTCATAAACAAAAACATCAGATCTTCAATTAATTTAGAAAAGATAGTTCTGATACCAATTGATGGAATTTTATATGTAACACTTAAGCAACATGCATAAAACATTGATGTCATCCTTAATTATGTTTCTACATATCCATATCTTAATCATGTTACAAAAGTGCTTTAATGTAAAAGATCCTAAATCATGTTTCTATATAGATCCTTTGCTAAATCAAAAGAAGAATAATATAAAAGCGGAAGCACTAATCTGAAGCCATTGATGCCTTTGATGAAAATTGTACAGAGAATTTAGATCTTCTTATATGATAAGTACTTCTATGAGAGGTCGTCTCTCTTTTCTTTTCTGTTAATGGGATGACAGAGAAAATAGAAAGATACGTATATATAGAGGACCACAACCCTAATGGATAATTAGTGATTTTCAATTTTGCCCATCACAAAACTAAAGATTCACTTTACGGCATCTACAAGTAATATATCACACTTTATATTATAATAACGACGATTTATCCCGACGTTTGGGTGTACACGCCGGGATAGATATGCCGTTATAGCCATTACGATTAGTAGTATTATATGTTTTTAACCCATCACTTAATCTTGGTTAGATCACTTTAATTTGGGTTAGACTTTAGAATATCAATTATACATTTAGTCACATATGTGAGTCCAGATAGATTATTTTTCAATACTTGACACTTTCACTTGACAAATCATCGGGCTCTGGGTTTCAATCCAAGAACCAGTTCCTGTATGGGAAGCTTGACATGCAGATCAAGCTTGTGTCGGGAAATTCTGCTGGCACTGTCACTACTTATTATGTAAGTCGTCGCTTAATATATTTTTCACTCGATATATATTACCCTGTTTTTGACTAATCATGTCGAATCTTTTGTCTTTGCAGTTATCATCACAAGGACCAACGCACGATGAAGTCGACTTTGAGTTCCTTGGGAATCTTAGCGGCGACCCTTACATCCTTCACACCAATGTGTTCACCCAAGGGAAGGGAAACAGAGAGCAACAATTCTACCTCTGGTTCGATCCAACCGCAGACTTCCACACCTACTCAATCTTATGGAACCCTCAACACATCATGTAAGTAACTACTACTCCGATCTTTTTTTTTTCAGCTCCCAGTAACCAACTAAATCAAATTTCCTGCATTTAATTAATTAAACTATTTATCATTCTTTTCAGCTTCTCCGTTGATGGAATCCCCATCAGAGACTTCAAAAACTTCGGCATTGCGTTCCCCAGTAGTCAGTCCATGAGGTTGTACTCTAGCCTTTGGGACGCTGAGGATTGGGCTACGAGAGGAGGGCTAGTGAAGACATATTGGAGCCAAGCACCCTTCACTGCATCTTACAGGAATTTTCAGGGCAGTGGGTGTGTTTGGGCTTCAGGCAAGTCGAACTGCGCGTCTGGATCGAATAGTTGGTTCAATCAACAACTGGATGCTACGAGCCAAAGTAAGATGAAGTGGGTGCAGAAGAACTACATGATATACAACTACTGCACCGATGTGAAGCGATTTCTTCAGGGACTTCCTGCTGAATGCTCCCATGCATAGTGGATCTAAGATTGGAAGATCTTTGTTTGAATTAAGTACTACAAATTATTTATTTGCTATATTGTTGTATATCAGAGATGTATAGCAACATACATGCACAGGTTAATCTGATTCAATTGGTATGTAAACGAATAAATGTAATATGAGATGTTAATGGAATTTTGTTTCTAAAAAGTATTTGTTGCAAATTTGTAGAGCCCCACTATTAATGTAAAGTTTTAAGCCCACGTCATACAATTATTTTCAGCCATTTTAGTTCAATACCAAACTCAAGACTATTCTTCTACCTTTATTTGCTTCATTGTATTTTCGTATAATATGTTTTATTTAATTACTTACCAATAAAGCAAGGACTTTTTACCCACAGTTTTAGTCATTAATAAAACAGAAGTTAGTGATGTAGCAAACAAGAAGAAAAGCATAGCATTATTAGATGGGAAAAAAAATCATTTGCACAATAGTCATTAAAAAAGCCACTTGATAAAAGATATGAACCTTTGATTTCTTTCAATATTCTTCAAAAAATTGTGCTCCTTACAAGCTTGCCCCCCGGTTCTGAGGGTTTTTTTAAAGGAAAAATCGAAGGCTCGGATATTTTGCCATACTTCTTTGAAATATTTTAGCAAATACCCTCTTTCAAAATATGAAAACTAGCATATACCCCTACTGTTGTTAAAAACTAAGATATACTTTCAGTTGGACGGAACTGTTAAAATTTCGTTAAGTGAACTTACGTGCATCACACGTGACACAGTAAAATGACCTAAATACTTACAATAAAAAGAATTTTAGCTAATGCCCTCATGCAGAATCTGGAAACTAGCATATAACCCTACTATTTTAAAAAACTAAGATATACCATCAATTATACTTATTTAATTTTAATAATATTATACACAACTTTTAACTAAGTAAATCATCTTTTCTGTTTTGTAGTTACTGCCATGACTACACAGTAGGGGCTTATAGGAGAAGTTTTGCAGAGGCTATACTCCCACAGGCAGGCAAAGATGACTGAGGTGTTGTATGTGGTTTATTACAATAAAAATGCATTATTAATATGTGGTTTAATAGGCTATGGTTTGTTTATAATGTTATTTTTCAACACTTTACTTTATGGAATAACTACATGTCTTAAAAATGAATTATTAATATGTTGTTTGTTTATGCAAATACTCTTAAACACTTAATTTTATGGGAAACAACCCCACCTTTATAATAAATGCATTGAATTATTTAGGGCCAAGGACAGCTAGGAGAAGGGACCCAAGTGAGACTGCTGCTGTACCATGAAGGCAGAATAGGTGTGGTTCCTGTGGAACTTTGGGCCACAACAAAGCAAAATCTAGGGGGCAGTGTAAATCTGCAAGTCCACAACCTAGGAGAAGACCCAAAACTAGAGGAGGGTTTACACAGACAAATTCCAACCAAAGTGGGACTACTTGAATCTTAGATCTTACTTGTTAGTTTCTTACTTACGATAGCTATGATTTTTGTGTTTTGGGGGTCAAAATATGACTTAGTTTCTTACTTAGATAGTTTTGTTGTTTGAATCTAAACATTGAGTATCAAATATTGCAGTTTAATCTGTGTTTTGTTATTTTTATACTTTAATGTTGGTCTGACATATGATATTCTCAGTTTGTTTACTTCCAATATTTCATTTACTGCATGTAGCACTGTCATATTTACTCGATGCTCGGACCCGATCCGGACCCGACATTGGACTGGAACCGATTCGATGTATACGATTCTGTGTCCGGATCCTAAAATAAGACATGATGCACTTCCAGGTCTGGGTCGGCTCAAAATAGAACCGACACGGACCCGGACCCAGACCCGTTCAAAATACCTAAAAATATGAATTTGGAATAAGATTATTATAGGGATCGACATACATATAAATCGTAATTTTGAATATAGATGTGTAAATATAATATTTATTTATGTACTTAAGTGCAAAAATTGTTAGAATAGTAGGATATCGTGTAAAATACTTACGTGCAAATATTTATTCTCCGCTACTGGACCCGACGGGTAATTTATTTTAAATAGGACCCGGACCCGGTTCTTGCAAGTCCGGGTCCGGGTCCAATTTTTAGACCCGTGAGGTATCAGGTCCGGGTCAGGGTAGTGGAGGACCCAACCCGATAGGACTCGATACCAGCTCTAACTGCATGTTTCATGACTACATGAAATAGTCTTTATGGAGTTAGACAACTACTACTATTATGTATCATTTAGTCGCATGTAAAACAATTTATTTAGGAACATATTAAAATTGGCTTGTAAAAATTTTAGCCATCTTTTGCAATTAAGTTTCATCAATACATACCAAAAAAATTGTCCAAACTGAAGGTATATCTTAGTTTTTTAAAATAGTGGAGATATATGCTACTTTTTTACATTTTAAAGAATATGGGTATTCTAAAATTTTTTTTGGCCAGTTGAGCATATGATTTTTTTTCCTTGTTAGATGACTAACAATGAAATATGAAATGGTTCAAAGTCATGATTATAGTCACGTATTGTTAAATCATGGAAAATTAGGTCCATAGGTCTCCTAGTTGTTAAATATATTTTACATTGATCGACCTCTTTTTGGACAAGAGTAATGCTTTATCCACTACCAATTTTACTATCATTCTCTTCACTATCTTAGGTGGCACACTCCTATTGGAAAGTTCTCCCACCTACTCTATCTTTTTCTACCTATTAAAATGTACTATCTAAGATAGTGAAAAGAAATGTAGTAAAATTGGTAGTGGATATAACATTACTCTTTGAATAATAAGTTAGATTAGATTCAAAATAATGCCAAGAACTTAGTTAATTAGGTTCAAAGGGTTCCTAATTCGTAAATATGTTGTTATAATACGAACATCCATTCATGGTTGTCTGATATGATCAAATTGGGAATACAAAACTGGATTGAGATATGCAAAGCCTAATAAAACGAGAATTTCCCTTAAAATACACAAGGAAGATCAAGTTGGTCTCCTAACTAAAATGGTAAAGTCCAATTTGGTATACAAGCTTATTTCTGAAGCTTCTAAATTGCTTCTAAAAATCCCACACAACTAAGTAGCATTCTATCACCAGCTGATGAAGCATTGACTACCCCTTACAAATTAATATTGATGAAGCATTCTTATGTCTTAAATTGTAAGGGGTAGTAAAAAACAAGGGGACCAAGCGCGTAGACAAGCTCCAGCGAGTCTGTAACATCTCTCTCACGGGTAACACCCTACTCTACTAATTGTTTCCATGTAAAATCCTCGTCTTCTAATAAACTTCAAAACCCCTCTCCTATAAATAGGGCCTTAGTTCAAACAACTCAATCATCCAAACCAAAAAAAAAACACTTCTAAGTAACAATGTCTTCTTGTGATGCTTCTATGCTAGTTCTTTCCCTGTTTGTGATCAGCTGTTGTTTCCTGCTAAGTTTAGGCCAAGCTGATTTCAACCGCGATATCGACATAACTAGGGGCGACGGTCGTGGAAAAATCCTCAACAATGGACAATGTCGCTTGACAAGTACTCTGGTTCTGGGTTTCCGTCAAAAAATGAGTACCTTTACGGTAGGCTTGATGCTCAGATCAAGCTATGCTGGCACCGTCACCACCTTCTATGCAAGTTCATTTGCTTCCAAAATTTAATATTTTTCTATATGTGTGAACGGTTATCTTCACAAGGACCTAATCACGATGAGGTCGATTTTGAATTCGTCGGCAATCTTAGTCGGGATCCTTACTCCACATCAATGTGTTCGCCAAAAGGAAATTTAACAGGGAGCAGAGCAACAGTTTCACCTCTGGTACAACCGAACAAAAGACTTCCATATGTACTCTATCCTCAGGAATCCACAACACATCATGTGTTATAATATAAATATTAAAACTCTCACCCTTGCCACAACTTCGGAGTTTTGGTCCATCGATAGGGTCTTTAATATGGTATCAGAGCAACCCAAATTTGAATCTCACCGGCTACGCAATTTAAATGCAGATTGAAAAAAGAAAAAAAAAAAACCTCTGCGTATAGTTCAGGTATTGGGCGAAAAAGATGGCCTTCTATAACGCCCCTACCCCTAGCTCAAACAATTTATACAAAATATCAAACAAATTATTTATAGTATAGTACAACTGTCCACGCAGGCTGCCTCTCAAAAAGTGATTAATTGGATTGGTACCACTTGATCATAGGCCATATTATTTATTAATATTTTATTCTTTGTTTACTTCCTATATGGGATTAACTTAGACACTTTTTCCTCTTACCTGGGCGGGCCCCACTCCAAATGCCAAGTCAGCATGGGCTGACGAAGTCAAAGCAGCTCACTGCTGCCTTACACAACTGGCGAGCCCCCTACGGTGACGCCACCTTCACAAAGCACAGCACCATCTGCTGTTATATATCCCGTGCCCCCCTCCCCCCCCATCGAATTTTTTTCCAAACTGTCCCACTTTTTGAAAGTTTTTTCCAAACTGCCTTACTTTTTTTTAAAATTTTCAAACTACCTCACTCGCGTTCTGAAAAGGCGAGCGTCGTTAAAACTTCATCGTTTTTTCAGAAAGCGAGTAAGGCTTTTGATATTCGAAAGCCTAGACTCGCTTTCTGAAAAAGCGATTGGCTCTTAACCAATCACGCTTTCTCAAAAAACGAGTGGGTCATTTTGGTAAATACTTTTGTAAGTTGGTCAGTTTGGTAAATACTTTCAAAAGGTGGGTCATTTTGGTAGCAAGTTCGATTTATCACGATGGTTTGAACAAAATCTTCAAATTAGGATTTAAGAAAGCTCACCCTTTCTCCAAATTAAAACCATTGAAAGACACTAACTTGATTTAAATTATTCACTATTTAAATTGCAAATTCACTCCATTCATCTGAAACAAATTAAAACAAAAAATAATGAGATGATATGAATTTCTTTCCAATTCATCAACTAACTACAAAATGGATGGATAAAAGCAGGGCCGGCCCTGGCCCAGGGCCAATAGGGCGACTGCCCAGGGCCCACTTCAGGGGAGGGGCCCAAATTTTTTTAAATATAATTAATTAATGGTCTTATAATTAATATAATGAATTAATGGGTCTGTAATTAATTTTTAGTGGATGACCCAATTTAGTAATCTCTCTCTCTTTCAGTGTCACTTCAACTTCTTCATTTTTTTTGTCCAGCCTGTTCATCTTCTTCAAATTCTCTCTCTTTCACTCACTCTCTGCAACACCCCGCAAAATTGAACTATGACAATTTTGCCCCAGTACGCGTTATACACGTGTATTTTATACCGTTATGGATAATATCCGTAATATTATATTTTTTCGTATTCTGTATTTCTGTCTTGTTCCGACCTTTTGAATTCATCTTTGATCTTTCATTTGAACCCAAACCCGATTTTTCTGATTCATTCAAAAGACTATTGATTTATCGTATTATTGAATATCCAACTTTGCTAAAATTTCTTGACCTTGCACTAAAAATTTGACGTAGTTCTCTTCATTGAAATTGAGAAACTTTATACATGAAAATCGTATCCCATTGAGTCTGCAATCCAGAACATCTTGCGGTTTCTCGATCTGATTTATAGGTTGTAAGTTGTCTTAAAACTAAGTTGTTCCTTAATCCTACTCCTAATCCTACAACATTAATTCTCACCTCCCCTACCCTATGCCTCCACCTCCACCTAAGGACTCAAACCATCTGTCTTCTTCTATCTTTTTCTCCCTGACATCCGACTTTCTCTCCCTCCGATCTGATCCTACACTTAATGGCTAATCCCAATATGTGCATGCAGCGCTTCTCACACCCCTATAAATAATGCCAACACTCATTCAACTCACACACACTAGCTATCACTCTCTTGTATCTCAATCAGACCCCCTCTCTCTCTTTCAATCTCTCTCTTTCTCTCTCACTCTCTGATAATATATATATATATATATATATATATATATATATATATATATACAGTAACTTCTCCCCATTTCATCGAATTTTTTCCCAAACTGTCCCACTTTTTGAAAGTTTTTCCCAAACTGCCCTACTTTTTTTTAAAATTCTCAAACTGCCTCACTCGCTTTCTGAAAAAGCGAGTTTGGTTAAAAATAGGTCGCTTTTTCAGAATGCGAGTGTGATACTTTTGATTTTCGAAAGCGTAGACTCGCTTTCTGAAAAAGCGACCTATTTTTAACCAAACTCGCTTTTTCAAAAAGCAAGTGTATTATTTTGGTAAATACTTTCGAAAGTGGATCACTTTGGTAAATACTTTTAGAATGTGGATTCTTTTGGTAAATACTTTCAGAAAGTGGGTTATTTTGGTAACAAGTTCCTCTTCTCTCATCCTGGTATTTGTTATTTTTCTTTTTTGGTTGATGCATTTTGTCGAACAGTTGGTGTGCATTAATATTTGAGGTTGGTATTAGAAATGGATAGTTTGGTCAATTTGTTGGGGTGTCCTGCAAATAAGTTTTTGATTTGGATGAGATTAGATCTATAACGAGGAAGAAATTCTTGTTTTATGGATTTGTGAAAAAAGTGAGGTTATAGCTTTGGGGTTTTCGTTTTTCGCGGGATTTGAAGATGTTCTTGATTGAATATTATTGAGAGCTTGATTATTATTCCCTATCTGTTAATGGGCAAACAATAGAATTAGGGTCCTTATTATTTTAAAATATGAAATTGTCACTTTTGTGTAACAAAACATATACTTTTTTTTTTAAAAAAATGAGTTTATAATTTGTTCTTTAGATTTAATTGCAGGATTTGACGAAAGACATACTAAGGATTACAGGAAGTCTTTATCCTAACTATAATTTTATCATTTAGGAATTTGGTATCTAATAGCGGTTGATGATAGTCTTTTTCTTCAAGTCTTGCATATCTGACCATACTTTGATGGAAGCAACTGAACTTTAGCCTTTATACTCAATAGTGTGAAGAAAATGTTGATGTTATTCCAGAAAAAAGAAGCCAACATCTGTACCATACTTGACCTTTGCATGCACTTAACTAATATTTTTTAGTCGAATGTGTGTGTGTTTTCTAAGGCCTGAGTTGTAGCTGTCTCACATTCATGACTTCAAAATTTAGTTCTTGTGACTTACTACTTGATTGGGAAAAACTTTTTGATCATGACACTTACCACTTTTTGAAGTATAATCAGGACAAAGACTTCCTGTAATCTTTAGTATGTCTTTCGTCAAATCCTGCAATTAAATCCAAAGAACAAATTATAAACTCATTTCTTTAAAAAAAAAAGTTTAACTTTTGTTACCCAAAAGTGACAATTTCATATTTTAAAATAATAAAGACCCTAATTCTAATGCTTGCTCATTAACAGATGGGGAATAATAATCAATCTCCCAATAAAATTCAATCAAGAACCTCTTCAAATCCCCCGAAAAATGAAAACCCCAAAGCTATGACCTCACCTTTTTTAGAAATCCATCAAATAAGAATTTCTTCTCCGTTATAGATCTAATCTCATCCAAATCAAAAACTCATTTGCAGGACACCCCAACAAATTGACCCAACTATCCATTTCTAATACCAACCTCAAATATTAATGCACACCAACTGTTCGACAAAATGCATCAACCAAAAAAGAAAAAGAACAAATACCAGTTTGAGAGAAGAGGAACTTGTTACCAAAATGACCCACTTTCAGAAAGTATTTACCAAAATGATCCACTTTCTGAAAGTATTTACCAAACTGATCCACTTTCGAAAGTATCTCGCAAAATAACATACTTGCTTTTTGAAAAAGCGAGTTTGGTTAAAAATAGGTCGCTTTTTCAGAAAGTGAGTCTACGCTTTCGAAAATCAAAAGTCTCACACTCGCTTTCTGAAAAAGCGATGTATTTTTAACCGAACTCGCTTTTTCTGAAAAAGCGATGTATTTTTAACCGAACTCGCTTTTTCAGAAAGCGAGTGAGGCAGTTTGGGAATTTTTAAAAAAAGTAGCGCAGTTTGAGAAAAACTTTCAAAAAGTGGGACAGTTTGGGGAAAAAATCCCTTTCATTTCCCTCGTTCTTCTCCTTCTTCTTCGACAGCAACCCAACATCTGCACCCCCGTCGCAACCACTCCGCCTCCTCGCCAACTTCAACCTCCACCGCGCTCAAGCACCAGGCAGCCACCATCTCCATCATCGTCAAACTCCACTGCCACCAACTCCATTCTCCAAACCTCCCCCGCAACCACTCCTCTCCTCCTTTCCACCATCACTGCCCTCACCCCAAACTCATCGCCACCGCAACCACGCCCCCACGTCCTCGCTGTCCATCACCGTCCCCTCATTGCCACCCCATAAATCATCCTCTGCTCCATCCCGAAGCTCACGGAGCTCCTCCAGCCAATGAGCTTCCTTCGCCTCCACCGTCGCCACAACTATCACCTTCTCCTAGCTTCATCAACCTCCGAAACTCCTCGCCATTCTTGCCATTACCGTACTTAACTCCACCTCCGAAGCACCGTCATCCCCGAGCTCCCTCCGAGCTCTCAATTGCCATTATTGCCACCATCGAAACACCCCGAGCTCCACCTCCTCCTCCTCTCCTCCTCACTGTCAGCTCCTCCTGAGCTCATCTCCTCCACCCGAAGCTCCTCCCCTTTGCCGTGCTCACCTCCACCTCTCGAGCTCCACCGCGGCTCGTTCGTCGCCATCATCGTCACCCCGAAGCACTTCGCCGCTGCTCACTGCAGCTAGCCACCACTGCCATTGCCGCTCATCTCCGAGCTCTACCCCTCACGACCAGCTTCTCGCCTCGTCGCTGCACCACCTTCACCTCGAAACTCTATCGCCATCGTCGAACCACCCGAGCTTCAATCCACCTCCTTACCATCGCTTGCCTCCGAACTCCTCCCTCTCCGATCGTCAGCCACTCCTTTGTCGCTGCACTCGACCCCCGAGCTCCCCTCCGTCGCCGTCGTCAACCCCCCGAGCCTCCCACTATAATAGGGATCGGTTGGAGTACACTGTATGAAACCCCAAATTAAAATGGCATATTCTAAAGAATATGCTAAAATGAAACCCCAAAATGAGGATGGAGATGGGGTTCCATTGGGATTGCTCTAACTCCCTTACTCTCTCTCTGTTTCTATTTCTCACTCTCTCTAGTCTCTCTCTCTCCCCTTCTCTGTCTCTCTCATATTATATATTAAGTATATATTGTATTATTCTATGTATGTATATGTATTATATTGTACATGTATGTATATATATATCTATGTATATGTATTAATACAATTTTTACTTCGCTTCCCGAACTCGGTGGACAATTGCAGTTCGTGATACTGTCATCATTGACATGGTTGCTATCCGTAGAGCCATTGTCGTTGTTCGTGTTGCTGTCGTCTTCAAATTGATCGTAGAATCGATCAAATCCAGAGACGATAAAAAGTGGGTAACAACTTTAGCCAACTCTATTTTTATTATAGGATGTATGCATGCTGGATGATAAATTTAGTAATCTTGCTTAGATTGGGTGTGAATGTTGTTTGAATATGGGTGTTAATTGCTGTTAATTAATTGTTGGGATTATGATATAATCATCTTGGAAATATTAATATATTTTGGCTGAATATCATTCTTATTTTCTAAGAAATTCAATTTCCAAGAAATATGGGATTTTCTGTTATTTTTAAAGGTAGCAAGAGCTGTGGTTTCTGGATATTGAAACAACTGTCTTATAAATGGTTTTGGACAGGTTTAATTGTTTTGAAACTAGAGGTTCTTAACTATAATGTTGTAGTTGACTTATTGAGATTTCATATGAGGCCAAGAAATCAATTTTTACAAATATTAGAATTTATATAATTATTGAAAATTGTATTCACCTGTCAAGGGAACATGTGCGGCGTTGTCTCGACTATTGATTTCTGAGATCTAGTGTTAAGAACGGTTGGAACTTTGGGGATGGACCCATAAGTATTGTTCATGTGGAATATGTAAGGCCGGGAGTGGTGAAGGACCACTAGGGTTGTGCATCATTATGGATGCTCAGAGGGTGGAGAAACCCTCTGCGGCATGACCACTACCGACTGCAGTATCGGAATTTAACCGAACTGCAATCTACTAGTCACTAGATGAATGTCAGAAACAGTGTGGAATACATGAGCATGTTTTGTATATTGAGGGATTGAACCTCGTAATAAATGCTAGTAGCTTGTATTTGGAAAATATGTTGTATGGGCGACATATCATTCCAAACTAGCTTAAGCCACTACAAAATAAATGGTCTATCTCGGCATTTTTTTGCCGGCATTTACGTGAAACACCGCTATAGGCTAATGCAAAAATTCGAGGGGTCTCCTATGACATTTTGTAACGACGTTTGAATACTCTGCCGCAATAGCTATAAGCTATCACGGCGTTTTCAATAGAAATGCCAGGATAGCCTCTCCCAAAATTCTGTCAAAACCCCTCAAACCCCAAATTGTAGGATAATGGCTCGATTCTGGTTCAGTTTGTTTATATCCGTCGTATCTACAGCAATCGAAAGTTCCAGTATACCAGTCGACTGCATATGTGTCTCAATCGACTGTCCCGAAGGAATTTTCAAAGGAGCTAAGGATACAGCAGCAGAGATTCACCAGTCGACTGAATATGGATCTCAGTCGACTGTCCAGAACAATTACCAGTCGACTGATAAGAAGACCAATCGACTGTCGGCGGGTTTGTAAACCAGAATAGGCCCATTTCGAAAGGCCCAGTAGTTTCCCTATAAATACACCCATTAGGGTTTCGTAAAGAGTAACACCTCTATTCGAATTTTGCAGCCGTCATCTCTGTAAGGGTTTGTTTTCGTCCATTGGTGATTATAGTGAAGAAACCCCAACCGCCCCTGTGGATGTAGGCACTTGTTTTGCCGAACCACGTAAATCTTTGTGTCCTGGTGTTTGCTTGTTTTCTGTTTTTCGCTATTTCTCTCTTTGATTGGTAGTCCATTCGTATTCCGCACAACAAGTGGTATCAGAGCATCAGGTTCGACCTACAGGGAGATGGCGAGTGAAGCAGATGCAACCAAGGATGTTGCGGGATCAAGTTCGTCCAGAACAACGATTCACAACGCAAAATTTGAAGTTAAAAAATTTGATGGAACAAATAATTTCGGGATGTGGCAGTGTGAGGTGTTGGATGTTCTGGTTCAACAAGAACAAGATGTTGCTTTGGAGGAAGAAAAACCAAAGAATATGTCAGATGTAGATTGGAAGAAGTTGAACCGAGTTGCGTGTGGGACTATTCGGCTCTTTATCGCGAAGGCTCAGAAGTACGATTTGATGAGGGATACCATGGCTGCGGTGTTATGGAAGAAACTCGAAGACAAATACATGAGGAAAAGTTTGGAGAATCGGCTGTATTTGAAGAAGAGACTTTTTCGCTTCACTTATACTGAAGGTATGTCTATGAACGCTCATGTTGAATCATTTAATAAATTATTGGCTGATTTGTTAAATTTGGATGAGCAAATTAAAGATGAAGATAAAGCCCTAATTCTGTTGAATTCATTACCCGAATGTTATGATCATTTAGCAACAACTTTAATATATAGAAAAGATACTGTTAAATATGAAGATGTTGCAAATGCTCTGTTGAATAATGAAACTAGGAGAAGGGATAAAATGGTTGATAGAGAAACTTCTGAAGCATTGATTGTAAGGGGCAGAACGGAGACCAGATCTGAGACCAAATCTGGGAATAAAGGAAACAAATCTCGTTTCAAATCGAGAGGAGTTTCAAAGGACAGAAAGATACCAGCCAGAGATGAATGTGCTTTCTGTCATGAAAAGGGGCATTGGAAAAAGGATTGTCCGAAGCTGCGAAATAAGGGAAATTCGACTGCAAATGTGACTGTTGATAATTTAGATAGTGATGATGATTTTTCCTTTGCACTTGCTGCTAGTCCCTCACTTTATCAAGAAGTATGGTTTCTTGATACAGCAGCCTCCTATCATATGTCTTGGAAAGAGGAGTGGTTTACTTCCTTAGAGTATATGGATGGTGGGGTAGTTTTGATGGGAAATGATGAGCCTTGTAAGAAGGTAGGAATCGGGAAGATTGAATTGTTAATGTACGATGGTCTTATTAGGGAGCTTTCAGATGTATGGTATGTTCCAGATTTGAAAAAGAATTTGATTTCACTTGGTGTTTTGGAGGCCAGTGGATTGAAATTTGCTAGTGAAGGTGGCATTCTGAAGGTGACTAACGGATCACTCGTGGTGATGAAAGGAAAAAGAAAAAGGAACTTGTTTTTCTTGCAGGGAAAAACGTATTTGGGTCAGGCTGCCAGTGTAACTGAAAAGCCTAAACAGGTTGTTCCCGACTCTACAAGGTTGTGGCATATGCGACTCGGGCATGCAGGAGAAAAGGCCTTGCAGGGGCTTGTGAAGCAAGGGTTGCTTAAAGATGCTAAAGGTTGCAAGCTGGAATTTTGTGAACATTGTGTGTTAGGTAAGCAAACCAAGGTGAGATTTGGTACAGCTGTACATCAGACAAAGGGTATCCTCGATTATGTGCACACAGATGTTTGGGGCCCTACTCAGACACCTTCTATGAGTGGTAGACACTAGTTTGTTACATTTGTTGATGACTACTCCAGACGAGTTTGGGTATATACCATGAAACACAAAGATGAAGTTTTGACATTGTTCACAAGTTGGAAGAAGAAAGTTGAAAACCAGACTGGAAGGAAGATTAAGGTTCTGAGATCAGATAATGGAGGGGAATACAAGAACGATCCGTTTCTGAAATTGTGTGAAGATGAAGGGATCCAGAGGCACTTCACAGTTAGGAAGACTCCACAGCAAAATGGGGTTGCAGAAAGGATGAACAGAACCTTACTTGAGAAGGTGAGATGTATGCTAGCACAGTCTGGATTGAAGAAGATATTTTGGGCAGAAGCTGTTATATATGCAAGCCACATCGTCAACCGTTTACCATCAGCAGCACTTGAAGGCAAAACGCCTATTGAGGTATGGAGTGGTAAACCTGCATCTGATTATAGTTTTTTGCATATATTTGGTTGTCCTGCTTATTTTCATATAACTGAAACTAAACTTGATGCAAGAGCCAAAAAGGCTATATTTGTTGGTTTTAGTACTGGTGTCAAAGGTTACAGGTTGTGGTGTCCAGAACAGAAGAAGTTAGTAATCAGCAGGGATGTTACCTTTGATGAGACCGGCATGATCAGCTCGGGACAGTCGACTGACAAGTGCTCTCAGTCGACTGGTGATCAAGAGAAGCAGAAGATTAGCTCGGGACAGTCGACTGGCAAATGTTCTCAGTCGACTGGTGCGAGAGTTCTCCAACAGGTGGAGTTAGAAAAGTTTTCAGTTGAAAATCCTACTCCTGCCCAAAATGAAGATGATGTGGTTGATACTGAGGATGAGGAAGAAGCTCCTATCCAAGACCCTCCCCAGCAGGAAGAATCAATTGCAGCAAGAAGGCAAAGAAGAGATATCAAACGACCATCTCGCTTTACAGAAACAGTTGCATTTGCTCTTCCCATTGTTGATGATGAAGTTCCCTCCAACTTCAAAGAAGCTACTAGAAGTTCTGAAAATGCAGATTGGAAAGTTGCTATGGATGAAGAGATGAACTCTCTTCATAAGAACAAGACTTGGGATCTAGTGCAATTGCCAAAGGGGAAGAAAGCCATCGGTTGCAAGTGGATGTATACGAAGAAAGAAGGTCCAAAAGGCAGTGTTCGGTTCAAGGCTAGACTAGTTGCAAAGGGGTATGCTCAACAGGAAGGAATTGACTATAATGAAGTGTTCTCTCCGGTTGTGAAGCATCCTTCTATTCGGATTTTGTTGGCATTGGTAGCACAGTTTGATCTTGAATTGACACAGATGGATGTGAAGACTGCATTCTTACATGGGGACCTAGATGAAGAAATTTATATGTTGCAGCCAGATGGGTATAAGATTGCTGGGAAGGAAAGTTCTATTTGCAGGTTGAAAAAGTCTCTCTATGGGTTGAAGCAATCTCCAAGGCAGTGGTATTTGAGGTTTGATCAGTTTATGAAAGTGCAGAGATATTCCAGAAGTGAGTATGATCATTGTGTCTATTTTAGAAAATTGCAGGATAACTCTTTCATATATCTGTTATTATATGTGGATGACATGTTGATTGCCTCTAAAAATACTAAGGAGATTCAAAATTTGAAGAATCAGCTGAGTTCTGAATTTGAGATGAAGGATCTTGGTGAAGCCAAGAAGATACTTGGGATGGAGATAGCTAGAGACAGAGCAAAGGGCATAGTAAGTTTGACACAGAAGCAATATCTATTGAAGGTGCTGAAACGGTTTGGTATAGATGAGAAAACTAAACCAGTCAGTACACCCTTAGCCACTCATTTCAGAATTAGTGCTTCTCAGTCTCCAAGTACAGATGAAGAGAGACAGTATATGGCTAATGTACCTTACACTAGTGTGGTTGGCAGTTTGATGTATGCCATGGTTTGTACTCGACCAGACATCTCTCAGGCGGTGAGTATGGTCAGTCGATATATGCATGATCTAGGCAGAGAGCATTGGCAAGCGGCTAAGTGGATTTTGAGGTACATAAGTGGCACCACAGATGTGGTTTTGAAGTTTGAAAGGGATAACAATATTAGCAGACTATTGGTGGGTTATGTTGATTCTGACTATGCAGGTGATCTAGATAAGAGGCGGTCTACTACAGGCTATTTGTTTACTATGGCTAGAGCACCTATAAGTTGGAGGTCCAATTTGCAGTCCACTGTAGCATTGTCTACTACTGAGGCTGAATACATGGCAGTTGCTGAGGCCATGAAGGAAGCCATTTGGATTCATGGACTTTTGAAGAGCTTGGGAATTCATCGGGAGAAGGTGGAGGTACACTGTGACAGTCAAAGTGCTATCCATTTAGCGAAGAACCAAGTTCATCATTCGAGGACCAAACATATTGATGTCCGTTATCATTTTGTGCGTGATTTGATAAAGGATGGTGATATTCTTCTGGTGAAGATTGGGACAACTGATAATCCTGCTGATATGTTGACCAAAATTGTTGGGGTAGCCAAGTTCAAGCATTGCATGAACCTGGCTAATATTTTGCATGTTTGATGATTTGGCATAGGCGGTTGGGATGGTGCTTTGCTATTTGTTTGTTTAGTATGTGATATCATACTAAGGTGGAGTTTGTTTTTGTTGCATATGATGATGAGCATTTGTTTTGGAGTATTTTGGAGATTGCTTGGGCAACTTGGAAGATCTCGCCAAGGTGGAGATTGTAGGATAATGGCTCGATTCTGGTTCAGTTTGTTTATATCCGTCGTATCTACAGCAATCGAAAGTTCCAGTATACCAGTCGACTGCATATGTGTCTCAGTCGACTGTCCCGAAGGAATTTTCAAAGGAGCTAAGGATACAGCAGCAGAGATTCACTAGTCGACTGAATATGGATCTCAGTCGACTGTCCAGAACAATTACCAGTCGACTGATAAGAAGACCAGTCGACTGTCGGCGGGTTTGTAAACCAGAATAGGCCCATTTCGAAAGGCCCAGTAGTTTCCCTATAAATACACCCGTTAGGGTTTTGTAAAGAGTAACACTTCTATTCGAATTTTGCAGCCGTCATCTCTGTAAGGGTTTGTTTTCGCCCATTGGTGATTATAGTGAAGAAACCCCAACCGCCCCTGTGGATGCAGGCACTTGTTTTGCCGAACCACGTAAATCTTTGTGTCCTTGTGTTTGCTTGTTTTCTGTTTTTCGCTATTTCTCTCTTTGATTGGTAGTCCATTCGTATTCTGCACAACAAATCTCTCTAACCCAAAATCTCTCAAAAATCCCTCCAACCCCAAATCTCTCAAAAATCCCTCCAAATCAAAAGCCCTACAGATCTCAAAACCCCTAAATCTCTCAAAATCCCAAATCAAAGCCCATAACCATTGCCGTCATCGTTGCCTTCGTCGTCGTCATCGCCATCGTCATCTACAGGAATCAGGTACAATACTGATCTGTCATTTGGTTTTTGTGTCTTGTATGGTAGGAAGTTTTCTTTAGGGTGATTTGTCCAATTTTGTCAGATGTCCTCGAAGGGACTGCAGGATACTTTGAAGGGTGGTTTGTTCAAATGGAATGGACAGCGAGGGCCAAGACAACCCAATCATCACATCTCAATTTCTTTTCTGTTTTCTTTAATTAAATTTAAATAATTATTATACAATTTGTCTTCTTTATTTTTTTATTTATTAATAAGATCAAAAAGAAGGGAAAAAAATCTATTTGAAGGGTTGGAGTATTGAGGATTTGGTTCCAAGGCATATTCATTTCTTTCTTCTTAGATTAGTGTGTTTGACTTGTGAAATGGGTTTTTTTATAGTTCAATTCAAATAGTGCTAATCCTCTGGATTACCGTATTTGGTATCGGGATTATAATAGAAATGGTTGTTTCTTATGCTTTGATTTTCTTGTTGTGCTGTGCAAGTAGTATTTGGTAGTTACCCATGATTCAAATTAACACCTAATCCTAACCATGTTTTGTCTTTTTTAAATTTTTTTTAAGGTTATGCAATGATAATATTCTGAGATGAAATATGATGATAATTTTCTGAGCTGAGCTTTGAATTGGGGAATTCTTTTGTGTTATATTTTTATTGAAAATTTGGTGGGTTAAAATATATAGTATAATTGAAGACTGATATGGCTATGGCCCCCCAGGGGAGTAGTATATACTTGGATGTGTCTGAATCTAATACTTCGGAGGATAGTGAGCATTCGATTGATAGAAATGAAATTGGGGATATTTCGCTTAGTAAGCCTTCTTCATTTCTGGTGTGAAAGCTATTATTGTGTCTTCTTCGAGTGGTGTGCATGAGCTTCTTGAGTGACCAGTCTGTACAAACTCCATGTATCCTCCTATACACCAGGTTTGCTCCATTGTCCCTCCATTAGATATGCGAAATATATGGGTTCTTTGAGTTTATGATTGATACTTCTATACAATCCTTTTAAATTCAATTTGTGTTATATATATATATATATATATATATATATATATATATATATATATATATAATTCAGGAATTGGGCTGTGTATGCTTTAATATGATAAGCTTAAATATCTGGGAGGTTAGCCTTGTATCTGTAGTTAGAGGTTGGATTACTTCTTTCACAACCAATTAGGGGTGTAGGAGTGGCTTGTTAATGAACTACAGTTTTTTCTACTTTACAGGATAGTGATACGCACAAATTGTACTACCTCATGAGGGGTGATAGGGTTAATTTATTTTATCCCTGAATACATTACTGAATCAGGCGTTAGCCTGCAAAAAAGATTTAAGTCCTAAAATTATATGTTTCTTACTTATTTAGAACTATTCCTGTATGGTTTGGATGGACCTAAAAAAGAAAGCAGAGTAATGTGGTGACAGAATAAAGCATATAATCAGATATTTAAATGTTTTTGCATGTTAAGGTAAAGCTGATTTTTAACTAGTGATATTAGTACCTACAGCTAGTTTCCTTGTATTTCTTGAAAATATTTCTATTTCTCGTTAAAATTTAGTCAATTGTATTGGACAGTAGCTTATTGCTTGGATGCGTCTTCTAAGTTGTATATAGAAGAAACCCTTCATTATTGTAAAAATTCTCTCCCTCATTTTAATGTTCAATGGTTTGAATGGTATCATCAGGTTAAGGGCGAAGCAAACATATCATATATTTGCTCCCGCTATTATCGTGCTCCAGAACTTATATTTGGTGCCACGGAATACACTACGTCAATTGACATATGGTTAGCCGGTTGCGTCCTTGCTGAGTTACTTCTTGGACAGGTTAGTCATCAGACTTTATACAGTATATGAAGCTTTCATATTTAGACACAATTGCTCTGCCACCAATTTGTTTGATTTTAAGTTGTTTTAAATACACAATTTCAACTCTTTGTATGTTATTGCCAGCCACTCTTTCCTAGAGGAAGTGCAGCTGATCAACTTGTTGAGATAATTAAGGTAAGTTAAGGTCCTAGCTTGTTGTTTAGAGGATCTTTACTTTAACTAATTTTGGTAGTAATGTAAACACTTCTTTCCAGGTTCTTGGTACTCCAACATGGGAGGAAATTCGATGCATGAATCCAAATTATACATATTTCAGATTTCCACAGATAAAAGCTCATCCATGGCATAAGGTTGGAATCTGCACCTTTGCCATCTTTGTTTTGGAAACGAATTAATTGAATATAAGCCAGTTATTTAAAAAAGAAAAAGAGTATAAATGATTCCCTTTTGAATGACTGATCCTTATATGGATTACCATTTCTCCATTATTGCATTATTCATTATAGCATAATGTGCCAACACGCTGATAACTTATTTAGCTAAAGTCCTGGCTTTTTAACCATTTAAAATATTTGTCAGTATGGTGTTCTCATCTTTAATAGCATACATATGAATAGATGAAATTGTTTTCTTATATTGCATTACACAAAATTAATTAGTATTTGAGTCCCTTGGGCCCTTAATAATTTCTTCTTGGTGGAATTATCCTGAAACAAAGATTTTTCATATTATGTTGATGTATTTTTGAGACATTATGATGACATTGACTCAAATCTCCATGTATGAGGTCTCCTTAACTACTATCAAACGTATTCATCATCTATATAATAGGATGTTATCAGTTATTACTAAGACACGGATTCTCAGTGATCATTCAGCTCGTGCGAGCTTCTGATAATAGATACTCATTAAGGGCAGAAAATGGTCTTTTATCTTATGTGAGGCTTGCAGAGTAGTCCACTGATGGTCGAATATTTTGTTTCAGCCTTTCAGGTAGGCTGTAGGCTATACTTTTGGTTGTTGCCAATTACCACAGAAATACGAAAAATAAATTTATAGGCGGACAAATAACTTTCAGTATACTAGTTTCCTTGACACTAACTTTTATAAATGAAGTATTAGAAATTCCGAGTTTTATTATAAGCTTTTTGTGATCTACCTCCTTGGCACAGGTATTTGGTTCAAGATGCAAGCCAAGATGCAGGAAGAGATTGATGGCTTGAAAGATATGATTGCTTCTTTAATCTCCCAACAAAACTACAACTCTAACAATCCAGCACATGGAACTGTAAGTATTCAGCAACATTTTACGATATCAGAATGAAATTTAATTATTGCATTTGACTGGTGTGGTGACTAGTGTAGTGAATAAACTAATAAATGACACTATTGTGAATTATACAGAGCCAGCGAATTCCATCGACTTCTAGTCACGCACATACATCTGGACGAAATATCAATGGGAATGAAAGCAATGCCGAGCCACAGTAGTAGACATTGCCATAGTTTAGTTTAATTTGGACTATAGTCTTTTTATATTTTGTCGAAATTGAATTTATGTTTTGTTAAAGAAATTGATGTATAACATGTATATTTCTAACTCTTCGTATGGCCATTTTTAGACAAGTAATTATTGTTTATTGTGGTCCATGATTACATAGTTGTTTATTATGCTATTGATGATTTTAAGATTTGAACTTTCAAATTTGATGTGACTACAGATATTTTGAATTTGTGACCTATTTTTAAAATAGTGGGAAAAAACCCGATGCCGGGATACATATCGATCCACCAACCGTGGCGAATTATTTTTTTTAAAAAAATTGAACCTATACCGGCGCTTAAAAAAGTGTTGTAATAGGCCTACGACTTGTACAGCAGTTTAAAAAAGCACCGTTACAAGCCATAGGCCTATAACGGCACTTTTTAAAAGCGCCATTATAGATGTAAGACTTGTAGTGGCACTTTTTAAAACCGCCATTACAAGTCGTAGGTCTATAACGGCACTTTTAAAAAGCGCCGTTATAGCCTATGGCTTGTAACGGCGGTCTAAAAAAGCGCCGTGATAGACCTATGGTTTGTCCCGACGCTCGATACAACGGCGTTACGCGCGGTGTTATTAATATCGCCGCTATCATCTATGGCGGCATTTATAAGCGCCGCCATAGACCCAAAAAAACGCCGTTATATCCATTCCGATTAGTAGTGAGCGTGCATTAAAAGAGCATATTTGGTTTGTGCATGTTTTCATGATATATATATGTTTAATATTTTAATCAATTGTTTATACACAAACTCATATGACATCGTATATTTGACAATTTCTTGTTTACATTTATTGATTCCAGTTTTATTTCTATTATGCCATGTATGTTGTTATGTTATTTTTGAAGTTAGTTAAAGTTGTTGTGATTCGTACCGTCAGCTTCACACGATGACGAACCCACATATTGTGTTGTGCAGGTAAGAGTATCTGGAGTTTAAGCATAGAGTCGTGACATCCAGTGCCCGTTATCTTATCAATCCAAGAGGTTTGGATTTATTTTAAGATTTTTGCGTTTTCCTATATTATATTATGTTTATGTACTAAATTGAAGGAAAATTTTTTTGGGTGTGCTACGATTTTTCTGTGTGTGAAAATCGGGGCGTTACACACTCTCTCTCACCTTCCGGTATCTTCAGATCTTCTTCAAATTGTCAGCTGAGAATTTTCGTTTGTTTCTTTTACAGATTTTTTTGTAGCAGGAGTTGTAGTT
The DNA here is from genome assembly GCA_017893485.1 of Hemerocallis citrina. NCBI lineage: Eukaryota > Viridiplantae > Streptophyta > Magnoliopsida > Asparagales > Asphodelaceae > Hemerocallis > Hemerocallis citrina. The sequence continues at coordinate 126,416,220 of CM030358.1, forward strand.
GGAGTTGTATTCATAGTGTCTTGGGTATAGAGGCGTAGTTGGAGTTGTCGGTCTTCTAAGCAGGACTGCAGGAGTTGTTGGTCTTCTTAGCACTACTCTGGTAATTCAGCCTTCTCATGTTGTTTTTTTTAATTAATAGAATTGAGAATCTCTTTTGTGGGTTTAGGAGGTACTGAGGTAGAAATCACTCCAACAATAATATTGTTGATTGATTTTATTGTTAGGCAAGCTTAGTGACCAACTAAAATTTGAATCTTATTTATATGATGAACTTGATTCCTGGGGCCCTGGCCTTATAGTTTGGATGAGATGTGATTTTTTTTTTTTTTTGGCAGGTGCAAGAGTGCTGTTACTGCTTAATGAAAAATATGGAGTATTTGGTGTCATAAAGTAAACAAAAGCCAATCTTTATTTTTCTGAGTATTTTTTTTATGTCCCACGCCATTATATTATATATATATATATATATATATATATATATATATATATATATATATATATATATATATATATATATATATAAACATGCATGTCTATAAAGGGCCTAATTTTATTTTTTTTGCCCAGGGCCTTAAATACCTCAGGACCGGCCCTGGATAAAAGTACTATGCTGATTAGATCTTTTGTTTTAGAGCATCTGTAGTCGTCTGCTAAATATGCATAATATGCATATTTTGTGAAAAAAATCGTTGCAGTCGTTTGCTAAATATGCAGATTTTGCATATTTTGCTATAGTAGATCGCTATAAATGAGAGCGGATATGAGAATTATGCATAATTTAAAGGACGCAACTTCGAGTTCCGTTGCTCGAAAAAATATTATTTTTAAATCGCCAGACGCAACTTCACATTACGTCCGACGACTTTAAAAAAAACAAAAACATTTAATAAAAGAAATTCAACCAGGGAGCTCTCCTTGGACGCAACTTGAAGTTGCGTCCAACGGAGGGGCCCATTTTTTATAAACTTAAATAACATTTTTAATTAATGAAAAAATCATAAAAAATCCTAAAAAATCGTGCGACGCAAAGTGAAGTTCCGTATGAATTTTATATATATTAATTTGGTAAAAAATACCAATCGACGACTGTAGTGAATTGGCCAAATGGTATATGCATTTATGCATATATGCATTTTTTAACAATGACGAATGTGGATGCTCTATGAGCATAAAAATTGATAACTCAAATCTGAATGTGTAGCCCTAAAAAACTCACAAACAACATTTTTATCTTATCAGTCAACAACATTAACTACTACTACTACGACATACAGCAAACTACAGCATATAAGGGCAAAATGCGATGAGTACTAAAATTGAGCTCAACTGAACTTCATTACAGATCAATAACAAAACAAGATGAGAACTTTCGCTAAAAAAGCCATGAAAGTTGAGATTTTTAGGGTTAGGATTTTAAGGAGAGATGTAGATTTTGGGAAATAACAAATTCGGAGCGAATTCTCTTTGGGGGATGGGAGGATGGGTACATAGAGGGCTGACGGCAGAGGTACACGTCCGCCATTGACGGAGAGATCAGAGAAATTAGGGATTGGATTGAAGAGGAAGAGAAAGAGGGAGCTTTCTTAAACCCTAATTTGAAGATTTTGTTCAAACCGTCGTGATAAATCGAACTTGTTACCAAATTGACCCACATTTTGAAAGTATTTACCAAACTGACCCACTTTCGAAAGTATTTATCAAAACGACCCACTCGCTTTTTGAGAAAGCAGGTTTGGTTAAAACCCAATTGCTTTCTTAGAAAGCGAGTCTAGGATTTCGAAAATCAAAAGCCTCACACTCGCTTTCTAAAAAACGATGAGGTTTTAACCACAGGCAATTTGGGAATTTTTAAAAAAAGTTGGCAGTTTGGGAAAAACTTTCAAAAAGTGGGACAGTTTGCCCCCCCTCCCCCCCCCCCCCCCCCCCTCTTTCTACTATTCACTTATTTTACCAAATTGCCATCTACCCCTTTATTTATATATTATATATTATATACTATATCTTATATCTCTTTTGAAATTAGGGGATGTTACATCTCTTTTGAAATTAGGAGATGTTACACTCTCAACCTGCGGGAGCGTGTTAGAATATAAATATTAAAATCCTCACCCTTATCACAACTTTGGAGTTTTAGTCCATCGGTAGGGTCCTTAATATCATGTATGTAATTAATTAATCTCTATAATTATCAATCTTAAATATTTATTAGTGTTTCTTACCTTTTTGTTCTACTTGATGTAGCCTCTTGGCTGACAGCATTGCAATAAGAGATTTCAAGAACTAGGAGGCGAATGGAGTTCCGTTCCCCAAGAACAAAATTTATATTGGGCTACGAGGGGCGGGCTGGTGAAGTCCGACTGGACTCAGACTCTCTTCACTGCATCATTTCATAATTTCAATTCTAATGATTGTGTTTGGTCAGCTTCAACTGGTTATAGTTGCTCTTCTAGTCGTCCTATGATCAAGTGCAAACACATGGGAAAGCCCAGAATTGGTCTGAATGAGCAATTGGAGAATGAGATGGGTACAGAGGAAGTACATGATATACAACTATTGCACTGATGTCAAGTGGATTTTTTTTTAAAAAGAAAAGGGGAGTATGGCCACCCTGTTTCATTAATAAGGGATTAATAAAACAAACTCAGAGTACTGAGCCAAATACAAGGTCCTACAAATATAACAAAAGTATATAAACTTCATCCCAAACATGGGGGGTGGGACAAAAGAAGACCAGAATGGCCGCAACATACATGCGCCTAAACAAAATACATCATATCCCCCCGCAAACCCTGAGGCGGTGGGTATAAATCAACAGTAAAGGCCAAGCTGGCCGTCAGTCGATCGTCGGACCGATCTCGACTTCCTCATCATCAAAATCCTCAACCTGGAATACGCTCGCTATCCTCCCCTTGGGACCTGCTACTGACACATTAGCCCAAAATGAAATAAAATGCATAATGTGAGTCAAATTACCAGAGATATTATTACAAGTTCTGCGAAAATAAAAATTATTCCTGTCTAGCCAAAGAACCCAGGTCGTTGCGGCGATAGCAATGTACCATGCTTCACTCATAAATCTTTTCTCAGTAGCAAGTTTTGAACCTACCCATAGGTCCTCGTACACACTAGGGTACTGATTCGTCTCCAGGATGCTGAGTACCTCAACGAGTACCGCTTTGCTCCTAGGACATTGTAGGAAGAGGTGGTCTCTAGTTTCTAGGGTAGCGTGGCAGAACCCGCAACGGGAATCCACATTCGGTTGGCATTTAGTGAGATTTTCTCTAGTCAAAATCATATCGTTCAACACCATCCATAAGAAAACTTTGATTTTTAGCGGGGCTTTCGTCCTCCAAATGAAGCATGCCCACTTTGGGGTACATCCCCTAAAGTGAATGCAATTATACAGGGAGTGAACGGTGAACGTGCCGTTCTTTTCCAATCCCTAGGATTTCTTATCTAGGCCCTGAGAGCAACTAATTCCAGTGTCGGTGATATAGGTCTGAAGTTCTATGAGTCTAATCTGAGAGCCCAGATCGAGCAATTGTTTAAAGGGTGGTTTCCAGGCGCCTCTTTTCCAGGCTGCGGCCACCGTGCAGTGTGGTTGTGACGCATAATCATATAGATCGAGGAACAGGACTCTAAGTATGTGATCACCACACCACTTATTCCAGTAAAATCTGGTGAGTCTGCCGTTACCGATAACTGATGTCACACAACTAATGAATGGTTCATAGGCCTTAGCGATGCCTATCCAGAACCAGGAGACATGTGGGCCTACCATGAAGCCCAAATTTCTCGTTCCATTCCCATTCAAATATCCCTGAACAAAATCTTGCCACTCTTCTCCATTAGGGTGGAAAACTTTCCACCACCATTTACCCAGTAGAGCAAGATTCATATCTCGAAGATTAATAATACCTAGTCCTCCATGTATCTTTTTCATGCATGCCTTCTCCCATCTGATAAGGTGATAGCTGCCTCGATCCGGATCTGCCCTTTTCCATAAAAAATATTTTCGGGTCCGGTCAATTTTCTGAATTACCCATCGCGGTATTTCAAAGAATGAAAAATAATACGACTCTCCCTTTCAATGATAAGACTTTACCTTTCCTACCTGCTAGACGGTTCTCAACCTGGTCAATAATGGGTAGTCAATCAGCCTTTTTGAGTTTCCAGGGCCTTAGTGGCAATCCCAGATGTTGAATGGGAAAACCCTTTGTGGAGTAATTGAGAATTATGACATGTTCTAATGCCTCCTCTGTTGTTAGGGCAATGGGGATGAGAGCACTTTTGTGGAAGTTAACCCTGAGGCCAGACCAAGTTTCAAAACTATATAATATTCCTTTGAAGGTGGTTGTTTTCCCGAGGTTGCCATTACCAAATAGGAGAGTATCATCTGTATGTTGGAAGATTGAGCAACCTTGGCGATTGACTCCCTTGGCCACCGGTACAATCCAACCTGATTTACTGCATTTAGCCATCATGGACCGAAGTACGTCTGCCACAATGGTAAAGAGAATGGGTGAGAGTAGATGTCAAGCGTTTTCCTCAAGGCCTTCCCTGAGAGTGCAGACTAAGATGAATCCACATCGAAAGATAGAGTATTTCTCTACATTCCTTGTACATGAAAGCAATAAGTCTGAAATTCTTTGATTCAAAGTTCAAACCACTACAGTCATTTGTATTAGACTTGTACAAATTCCTTCATTCCCTTTATAATAAATTTGATGGAAATTGTTCTCATTGGGAAAAGAAAATTGATGAAAATTGATGTCATTTTATTGCTGTTTAACGACTAGGATGAGAACCATGCATTTTGATTGCGACAGAACAAAGACAGTTCAAGAATAAAAAGACAATATATAGATTATTTGGCCATTTAGAAGAGTGTTAGTTGGTTATGGATTAGAGGATTACAACAGCTAGCATGTAAACCATGAACCATTAACATCATTAATAGGTAACATCCCCTCCTAAGGGTCTGTTTGGTTCAAAGGAGGGGAGGGATTTTAATGGAGGGGAGGGAAGGGGAGGGAAAGGGAGGGGAGGAATTTAATGAAAACTTTGTTTGGTTCAAAGGAGGGGAGGGGGGGGGGGGGGGGGAAATAATTATTTTCTTGTTTGGTTGACAAGGGGAGGGAATGGATTTTATAATAAAATTACTTTTATACCCTTTTGCATATAGTAAGAGCATGAAGTATCAAATTTTGTCAGCTCAGAACAATCAGAGACAGAGCATGAAGTATCAAATTTTGTGATATACGGGAACTTTGTTGTAATTCATATACGGGAACTATCAAGTCTGTATCTTCCAACGAATAATAAATGAAAATGGTGATATAAGAGTTGCCAGTAGTAGTAGCCTTAAAAGTTAAAAGATGGTCCCTCTCCAAAGCACCATAACTGCTTAAACCATTACGGTAATACCAAGACCTTAACCTAGTCGCCCTTAGCAATTTTCAGATGCATATTAACACTTGTTTATTTCTTCTGCATCCCAAAGGATAAAAGAGGTAACATGTTTAGCAATGTATGTTATGAATGTAAAATGATACAGTACTAAGACAACTTCATCTGGAACTACAACTTATGTGTTGGACTTTTAGTTACAGCGCGATAATTTTAATTGTTCATTAGTTTCCTTGATTATGCAAACTCGAAGTAGATCAAAGTAATCAAACACATACCATAACGAATCAAAGTATGCACTGCGTAAAACAAGAGCACTAAAACCATAAACTAAAACTTAAACATGCAGTAGCATAGCTGCAATTCGTCAATGTTCAGTGAAATACCAGAAAAAAGAGAATTCACTTTTGAGAATGTCAAAGAATAATTCCTTGATGTACCATAAAGCTCAGCACGTTGAACCAAATTAGCAGAACTATTTCTGATCAATCAAGGCCTCGTATCATGAGGGCTGCTTACACTGTGTATACAATGTTAAATTCCTTTCGCTTAACCTTTTCTTTTTCCTCATTTATGAAATAATTCAGAAAATGTAAAGCTGAGATTAAACCCCATTGTATGTTTCCACTGGTATTTCCTTCTCGTGTTCAATAGATAATTATTTGTTTAAATGAAAACAATTACCAAGATATTTGCCTGTGCCAGTAGTGGTGGAGGTAAAGGAGTTAGAAATTTTGAGTTCTCAGTCTGCACAGTAATGAAAATGGAAAGAAATTTTGATGGCGTAAAAGAAGTGAAATCATTTCCAAAATCCAAATCCAAGAATCAAAGAAGGACTTTACTATTAACCAAACACAATAAATGTTTTCCATTTAAAAGGGCAATTTAATCCAGCCATTTTAAAAAATTAGCCATATTTTCTCTTCCCTCCAAATCCCCCACTTTTGGAGGGGAGCCAAAATTGGCTCAGGAGGGGTGTTGCACCGCTCCATTTCCCTCCCCTCTCCTCCTAAAAAATGAACCAAACAAGAAAAGTATTAAAAAATCTCTTCCCTCCCCTCCCCTCCATTCCCCTCCAACCAAACAGTGCCTAAAGGGCATGTTTGGTTGGAGGGGAATGGAGGGGAGGAGAGGGGAGGGGAGGGATTTTTTTAAACATTTGTTGTTTGGTTCATTTTTTAGAAGGGGAGGGGAGGGGAATGGAGGGGTGCAACATCCCTCCTGAGTCAATTTTGGCTCTCCTTCAATATTGGGAGGATTTGGAGGGGAGAGAAATTGAGTCAAATTTTTGTATAGTGATTGGACTAAATTGCCCTTTCGATCTAAATCCATTTAATCACACCATTAAAATTTGTAATCACTCCATTTTAAATTAAAAAAATTAAATTTAAAATTTAGAAGAAAAAACAAGCAAACAAGCAAACAAAAACAGTGTGCATCAATGTTCATAAAAGCAGTGTGCATAATGGAAAAATCAGTGTGCATCAATGTTCATAAAATTTCGTTGAAAGAGCAAACAAGCAATCGTTAAAGAAATTTGAAACAACCCTAATAGGAAGAAGCATTAGCATGCATAAAGCATATTGGAAAAGAGGCTCTGAAATCTGAATGTGAATGTTAGTTGAGGAGAATACATCAACTTGGCTTGCAGTATAAACAAACAATGAACACCGATAAAAAATAAATCAGACTAAAATACAGATAGAGATCAGATAGGGATCGGTTTCTTCAAATATTAGAGACACTTGATGTTTTTGTGAAAGTCCCTGCCACTATGCTAAAACTTCGAAGTTGTAGAAGGGTTAAGGGAAATTGCACTTGTATTCTAACATGCCCCCTCAGGTCGAGGGCCCAATTAAATTGTGGGCCGAGACCTGGACAATACGCAGCGGTATTTTTTTTATATTTTAAAATCCGCATTTAAATTACGTAGCCAGTGGGATTTGAACCTGGGTTGCTCTGATACCATATTAAAGACCCTACCAATGGACCAAAACTTCGAAGTTGTGGTAAGGGTGAGGATTTTAATATTTATATTCTAACACGCCCCCGCAGGTTGAGGGCCATCTTTGGGCCAAGACCTGGACTATACGCAGCGGTATTTTTTTTTTAATCCGCATTTAAATAGCGCAGCCGGTGAGATTCGAACCTGGGTTGCTCTGATACCATGCGAAAGTCCCTGCCACTATGCTAAAACTTCGAAGTTGTAGAAGGGTTAAGGGAAATTGCACTTGTATTCTAACAGTTTTTTGGTTGTTGAGTTTTGTTATAAAAAGTAAAAGGATATAAAAGTAATTTTATTATAAAATCTCTTTCCTCCCCGTGTGAACCAAACAAGAAAATAATTATTTTCCCTTCCCTCTCATCCCCTCCTTTGAACCAAACAGAGTCTTAATTAAAATCTCTCCCCTTCTCTTCCCTCCTTTGAACCAAACAGTCCCTAAAAGAGAGGTGACATTCCTACACATAATATTTTTCCATAACCACTAAAAATATCTAAAGCGCTATAATATTAATGAGCTAATTTATGTAATTCTTGGGTGTTTGTTTACTCAGGAGAATCACAAGCTACTGGTGATTATTCAAGGAATATATTCTAGGCGATCGATTGGGATTATTTCACACTTCCAGCTCCTACTCAAGGAACTTGGTTTTCGTAAGGTGTCAGAACATGGCAACAATTGTTAAACTTGAGCTATGACTCCATTTGTCACGCAAAAAGGAAGGAAACAAAGAACTCTCATCATTTAATACTCGTAATATGACTAGAACATACGTTAGTTGATAATGAACGAATAATACCACAGATCAAATATTACTCAGTTATGGCTGGATTGCTTTGAAAATTTTTAAAGTTTCCGCAATGGTATGCGTTGTTTAACTATAGATGCCATCTCCAGTAACCGTAACCTTGGTGATTGTAAACACAGAGAAAACCTCCAACCAAAATAAACTGCAGAGGTAGAGTGTAGACAATTAAGAAGCGTGGTCCTCTCCATCTTTTTCCTGTAAAACTGAACTAAACACTCTCTAATAAATTAATAACACATGAAGCATTTAAATTCCTACTTATCCCTAGCATGAAAAGGAGAAATATATATATATATATATATATATATATATATATATATATATATATATATATATATATATATATATATATAGAGGGAAAGCTTCAGTTGAGCACTACTCTAGTGCTCACCGCGTGAACACTAGGCCTTCGGGCATTCATACCGAAAATCCGAACCGTTCACATTGATCTACACATCTAAATTAGTCTAAATATGTAAAATCAAATCATTTGAAATTCAGGGCAAATGAATTTCAAATGATTTGATTTTACATATTTAGACTAATTTAGATGTGTAGATCAATGTGAACGGTTCGGATTTTCGGTATGAATGCCCGAAGGCCTAGTATTCACGCGGTGAGCACTAGAGTAGTGCTCAACTGAAGCTTTCCCTATATATATATATATATATATATATATATTTACCAAATAGTTTGTGTAAAATCAACCTATATATTATAAGTATGTGAAGCCAACCTTTGATTAGAACGCAAAACTGAAATCATGCTGGCATATCAATATCAGTCTTACATTTTCCGAAATGGTAAAAGTAAAAACATACATAACACATGAAAATAAAGCTCCATCTTCATGAACTGATAATCAGTATGTGTATAAGATCATGTTGGCTGATAGCTCCATTAAGATAGCTGCCTCACCTCTCTCATTTTGCAAGCCCAAAACCTACTTGTACCATACAATTGACAGTCCACATGCAAACAAATCATCTGCTCAAACCATTTCATCTAAAATATTACAACTCATCAACAATTCATTAAACTTGCCGTGGTCAGTAATGATGTCAATAGTTTCCCATGAGTGCATAAAATAGTATATACACTACACATTCGAATAGATCCAAGTACAGAAGGCTAAATAAATCTGTCACAAGAGAGAACATATCATGATGCCAATATGAAGCCTAACATTAAATCAAAATTTGCTCCTGACATATATCTTTAATTCTAGATGATACGAGTACTACTAAAACACAACAAAATTCATAATTCTAGAGATTGAAGACAAATAATGAAACCATGAATGAAAACATGCTAGTGAAACAGAAGATGATTATGTCCCCATTACTTAGCGACTAGGAAGCAACTAGAAAGCCTCATAGTTGGGAATAATTTTCATTTGCATAGCCCCATCAGTCAAGGTTCGAGGTTCCTTATATGGCAAAAACCTGTTGTATGAATCCAATGCCAAATAGATGTGGTTGGTGCCTCCTTTCATGCCGGAACTGGTGGTGGTGGCTGAAACTGAGAATGAGTTCCTCCACCCCAAGTAGAGCACTCGATCTTGGAGATCACACACCCTCGACAACTTCCCTGTCTTCTGGTCCACCTTATAAACCTTGAACTCAGCATCCACCTGATCACTAACAGGCTCATAGAGGAAAACAACCAAGATCTCACCAGCAGACTCCACAAGAAATAAAGAGTCATACTCGCAATCTGATTCATCCAGAACAGGTGCGGTGCGCCCACTCAACCAACTGAGAAATGGACCGCCACCTGTTCTTCTACGTCTTCTCATCAAATCGGTTGACACACCAAATGTGTACTTGATCTGTGGGGACCGGTATAATGTAACAAAAAGGTAAGCATTCCTATTGCATCCAAACAAGTACAAACTACAAACATCGAGTGTACTTATCATACTTGACCCCTTCATAATAACCTCCCATGTCGGTCCATCTAGGTTTGCCAGCGTTGAGTCGACAGAACATTACAAAACGAGTATAACTATTAATCATAATCAGTGCGCAGTCGGGATCCCTAGGAGGGGCAGTGAGAAGAATGGACTCTGAGTATTCAATGTCGCGCTTATGGCATGGAGGTAGGTTGATTCGTGCATTAGTTACAGGGTTAACGAGGAACAGTTGCACGTATCCCTTCTCATTGTATTCCCAATCATACAAGACTTCTTCTTCTTCTTCTTCTTCTTCCAAACCTCCTACTTTACCCTCTTCAACCTTAACATCCTCCTCCTCATCATCATTTTCTCCTTGATCATCATCAATGTCATCATCTTCATCTTCATCATCATCTTCATAGTGAAGGTAGTCGTCAGAGTCATCTTCGTCATCATCATAGTCGACAGAGCTATCTTCTTCTTCATGTCTGTTTTTCTTTTTAATCTCTTCTTGCTTATTACCACCATAACCGTAATCATCATCATCTTCATCATCTTCTTCCCACCGTTTAAAATTTTGGGAGAACAAAAGCCAACCGAAGGAGGAAGAAGCGATGAGAGAGGCAAATGCAGTACCAGGGATTCTAAAGAAGCTATCTTTCTCCTTCTCTTTCTCTTTCTTGTGAGGGAAGAGTACGGTGATACACCTCGGACCTTGTTCTTGGCCATGGCGAGGAGTATTCGGCTACTAGATCAGAGTACTGGTGGTTTAGAAAGTTAGGGAAGAAGAAATCAAGAAGAGAAGACAAGAGAATGATTCACAAAGTTCACCCCCAGACCCATCAGAGTCTGGCATTATTTATACAGCTATTACGTGCTTAGAGTGTTTTCGGAACTGGCGTTACAGACAGTTACACTGTGGGTCCCCCTTCATCCAACGGCCCACATCTAATCCCTTAGCAACCAACGGCTGCTTTACACCCATAACGATTCACCTTTACATTTTGCAACTAAACCCCTGCCTATTCGTCTATTACATATGATCTGATACCAATCAGAAATACTCCTTCTCTTCTTCTTCATTTCCTTCACTTGCCTTCGCATCCAACCCAACTGCAGCTACTCATCACCCTTGTTGCTGAATCTTTGAGCTCTGGACTGTATCAACTCCTTCCCCCTATTAAGAGACCTTGCCTCAAGGTCGAAGAGTGGAAATTTTCGCACCAATTCCCAATACGGTTCCCAGGTGGCATTAGTAACATCTTGATGTTTCCATTTGATTAAAACTTCAGATACCAATTTCTTTCCCTTAATGACTGATCTCCAATCCAATATCTCCTCTGGCTCACTCAGAGCTGTAGAAATCTGATCTGGAATGCCTCGCTGCACACTAACTGAAGGACCAATGTGCTTCTTGAGCTGTGAAATATGAAATACTGGATGGATTTTAGATCCCGATGGCAAGTCCAGTTTATAAGCAACAGACGCAATACGCTCTAGCACAGCATAAGGTCCATAATACAAAGGAGACAGCTTCCATATAGCCCTAGTTGCCACCGAAACTTGTCGATAATGTTGCAGCTTCACATAGACTAAATCTCCCACTTGAAATGCTTTATCCAGCCTATGATGATCAGCTTGTTTCCGCATTCTATCTCGTGCCTTCTTCAAATTATCCTTGAGCAATTTCAAGCTTTACATCCCTCGCTAGCAAGTTCTCCTCCACCTGTGGGTTTTTCGCTGTATGAGGAATGTAAGAAATGAGAGTTGGAGGTACTCTGCCATAGACAACTTCATATGGAGTGGATTTGATTGCACTATGATAGGATGTATTATACCAATACTCAGCCCATGATGACCATTTGCTCCAATCATTGGGTTTATAGTGACAAAAACACCGCAAATAAGTTTCTAAACTCCGATTAATTACTTCTGTTTGGCCGTCTGTTTGAGGATGATATGCAATGGAGAAGGTTAACTTAGTACTCTGTAGACGAAGGAATTCTCTCATGATTGCGCTTGTGAATACAGCCCCCTATCACATACTATGGAAATAGGCATTCCATATAACTTGAAGATGCCATCAGTTAGTACTTGTACAATGGTAGAAGCAGTGAATGGATGTTTAATGGGAAAGAAGTGACCATATTTGCTCAGTCTGTCCACTACAACCAAAATTACTGAGTACTTGAAGCTAACTGGAAGCCCTTCTATAAAGTCCATACTAGCTTGATCCCAAATTTTCTCAGGTATTGGTAGTGGTTGAAGTAACCCCGAAGGTAATTGACACACATATTTGCTAGTCTGACATGTTGTGCACTCTTGTACATAGCTCCTTACATCTGTTTTCATTCCCCTCCACCAAAATGATCTGCGGATTCTTTGTAAAGTTTTATCATATCCAGAATGACCACCTATGGGTGTGTCATGATGTTCAAAAATGATCAATCTTCTCAGACTAGATGTAGGACTAAGCACTACCTTGGATCCCTTATACCAAACTCCATGAGCTTTCAAAAACTTAGTATTAGTTGATCTCCCAGCTTGGTCTGCCAGCTCTTTAAAGTAAGGATCATCTTCATTCATCTTGATCACATCATCCCACCAATTTGGGTGAAGAGAGCTCAACTGCACAAGAGAACAATCCCACTCCCTTCTTGACAAACAATCAGCCGGCACATTATCTCTTCCTCTCTTATATTCCATCTCAAACTTGAACCCATAGAGATTTACTAGCCAATTGTGTTGAGCTTCTGTGAACAATCTTTGGTCCAGCAAACATTTGAGAGGTTGGTGACCAGTTCGAATGATGAATAACCTGCCAAAGAGATATTGCTTCCACTTCTTTACTGCTAATAGTATCGCAAGCATTTCTTTTTCATAAGCTGACCAATGTAGACATTTCCCTTTAATTGCTTAACTAATGTAGGCTATTGGGTGTTTGTTTTGCAAGAGTACAGCTCCTATTCCAACCTTGCAAGCATCACATTCAACCACAAATACTTCATCAAAATTTGGCAGCTGGAGAACTGGAGCTGTGATGAGTGCTTCTTTCAGCTAATCAAAAGCTTTAGTAGCTTCCTCACTCCAATAGAAGTTTTCCTTCTTTGTTAACTCAGTCAAAGGGGCAGCAATTGAACCATAATTCCTTATAAACTTCCTATAATATCCTGTGAGCCCAAGGAAGCCTCTAAGTGCCTTGACAGACTGCGGAATGGGCCACTCCTTAACCGCAGACACCTTCTTATGATCAACTGAGATGCCGGAAGATGACACACTATGTGACCCAAGTACTCCACTTCTTTTTTCCAAATGTGCATTTAGACTTTTTGACAAACAATTTGTGCTGTTGAAGGACTGAAAATGTTTCCTCCAAATGAGCCAAATGCTCCTGCCAAGATGCACTGAAAATGAGAATATCATCGAAGTAAACAAGTATAAACTTTCTCAAATATGGTCTAAAAATATCATTCATAAGGGACGTCATTCATAAGGGATTGAAAAGTAGAAGGTGCATTGCTTAATCCAAAGGGCATGACTAGGAATTCATAGTGGCCACTGTGAGTGCGAAATGCAGTTTTTGAAACATCATTTGCATTCATTCTTACTTGATGGTAACCAGACCTCAAGTCTAGCTTAGTAAAGAATTTAGACCCATATAACTCATCTAACAAATCATCAATAATAGGAATTGGATACTTATCTTTGATAGTCTGTTGATTAAGTGATCGATAGTCCACACAAAACCTCCAAGATCCATCCTGCTTCTTTACTAACACCACTGGAGAGCTGTATCTGCTATTACTTGGACGAATGATACCTTGCTTCAACATCTCTTCAATGATGTCTTCAATTGCATTCTTTTGCTCAAAAGAGTGCCTATAAGGTCTAATACAAACTGGTTTAGAGTTCTTCTCTAAAGGAATCTGATGATCATAGGATCTTGCAGGGGGTAAGATGTTTGGCTCTTCAAATATGTGTCGGTACTTCTTCAGCAGATCAAGTAGGTTTGCATCTTCAGGAATAGCAAAAGTGTTCTCCTCTTCCATTGACATTAAGTACAACACAAAACCTCTGTGTGTTTGTAACGCAATTTTGTTTGCTTCCTTATCTGTTAACCATTGATTGGAACCTGGGTGTAGCCCTTGCAACACCAAATTAATCCCATTGTGATTGAACTTAAGCTGCTTCTCAATGAGATTAATAGTGACCTCAGTAACTTTCTTGATCCATTTTGCTCCTAGTACCACATAATGTCCTCCTATAGGAAACACCAAGAAGTCATCTACAAATTTATAACCTTGACACTGGATTTCTACATTCGAACATAATCCACTTCCTTCTACTTCTTTTCCTCCAGCAACTCTTACATTAAAAGCTTGTTTAATGGTGAGTTGTAATCCAGTTCTCTCTAATATAAAGGGATCAATATAGTTATGGGTAGCACCACCGTCCACCAGAATGTGAATATCAATTCCCCTTAGCTGAGCTTGAAGAATGAGACACTCAGTGTTAACTCCAGTTCCAAATGCTGCAGTGTTGAGATCAACAACCTCATTACTCATAGCTGCATTCTCATCCTCAACCAGTAACTGCCTAAGTTCCTCATCTTCTTGAAGGTTGAAAATATCCCATTCTCCTTCTATACACATATATGTCTTAGTCTTACACAAGTGCCCTGGTAGGTATTTTTCATCACAATGAAAACACAGTCCCTTCCTCCTTCTTTCCCATACTTCATTAGGAGTGAGTTTCTTGAGGATAGGTTTATCTGAACTTCCAGAATTTGTGCTGCTAGAACCCCTCACTGGCTGGCTATTTGATTGGTTTGGAGGGGCAGGTTGTGAGTGAAAAGGAGATGGATTATAAGTAGACACAGGGTTCTTAAAATGTGTTCTGTATGGTGGTCGATAAAACTGTCTAAGTGAGTTAAACTTTTTCTCAAATCTTAATGCTATCTTGAAAGCCTCACTGAGAGTTTGAGGTTCAGCCATAGACACATCATGTTGAAGCTCTTCCTTAAGCCTACTTACAAACTGCTGAATCAAGAATGGTTCACTAACTCCTTCAACCAAGCAGTGGAGCTTTTCAAACTTCACTTGGTACTCAATTACTGTGGAAGTTTTCTCTAATCGACACAAAGATTTGGCAGCATCTTCATAGATGCCAAGTGCAAACCTATTACAAATTCCTTCTTTGAATTCCTTCCAGGTCACTATACCTTCATTGGTCTTCAAGAACCATCGACACCATTGAATGGCATCATCCCTTAGAAAAAAGAAAGCTACTCTCACTTTCTCTTCTCCTTGGATCTTGTACATCTCAAAATAGTGTTCAATTTGAAAGATCCAATTAAGGACATCTCCATTACCAGAAAAAGGATGTACATCCAATTTCGGAGGTTTTGAAAAAAAAATTATCCCCATTGAGTTACCTTCATCACTAACTCCTACCTCCACAGTTCTATTTAGCAAACCACCACTTCCATCTAACTCAAGATTATGATTGTGCTTACCATTGGATCTTGACGGAGGAATCACTTTTGATGATTCTTGCTGCGTTAATAACTGGAGCTGAGCCAAAACCAAAGGAATTTGGGAAACCTGCGATGAGATTTCCTTCATTTGATTCTCTACCGTCACTATTCTTTCATTCAAGAATTGGTGACTTCTCCCCATTCAAGCGCTGGAGCCATACCTAGGACTCCTTCGTTGATTGGATCCTAAGGATTTCCCCTTTCATCTTCAGGATTTGCTGCAAGATCGGACGGCTCTGATACCATTGATACACCTCGGACCTTGTTCTTGGCCATGGCAAGGAGTATTCGGCTACTAGATCAGAGTAATGGTGGTTTAGAAGGTTAGGGAAGAAGAAATCAAGAAGAGAAGACAAGAGAATGATTCACAAAGTTCACCCCCAGACCCATCAGAGTCTGGCATTAATTATACAGCTATTACGCGCTTAGAGCGTATTCGGAACTAGCCGTTACAGACAGTTACACTGTGGGTCCCCCTTCATCCAACGGCCCACATCTAATCCCTTAGCAACCAACGGCTGCTTTACACCCATAACGATTCACATTTACATTTTGCAACTAAACCCCTGCCTATTCGTCTATTACATATGATCTGATACCAATCAGATATACTCCTTCTCTTCTTCTTCATTTCCTTCACTTGTCTTCGCATCCAACCCAACTGCAGCTACTCGTCACCCTTGTTGCTGAATCTTTGAGCTCTGGACTGTATCATACGGTGTAGGAATACGAATCTGAGGGCAAATTGGAATGGCAGCGGACGGGGGTGATGAGGAGATGGTGAGGGTAAGGGGCGAGTTTGGTTAGTTGCGCAGATGCAGAACGCCATGAGGGGCAAACGACAGCGAATCGGAGGTGGTCGCAGGGTTCGGAGATGTTGGAGATGATCAGGTTGTGGAGGTTGGGGTCGAGATCTGACCATGGCCGGAAATTGGGATCTACTTCTTGTTGTGGGTCTTTGACGGTCGGGTTTTCAGATCGGGGCTTCTTCTTGTTCATTTTGGGGATTTTGGGATTTTGAATGATGAGGCTTTGTTTTGGGTTTTGTTAAATTTATAATAAAAGGGGAAGAGGGAGTGGCCGCTAGGAAATTAAACAGAGGTAACGTAAAAAGTTTATAATATAACTAGTGTTAACCTGTGCAAATTGCACAGCCGACAACAGTTTTGAATGACTCATACAATTATATAAAACTTCAAAAAAGTAGAAGAGAATTGTGAGATCCTTATGAATATCTTCTATACCGTAATTACTGAAATTTTCATTATCATTCTCATATAAGTAAATGATTTAGAGAATCACTGTCAAACCATGATGTTATCCAACTGAATATTATTAAAGCTAAAAACTGCATGCAATGAAAATTTATCGCAAATTCAAATAACTAATGTTAACAGGTATATTACAACATCATTAGCATTCAGTAAATATGTTATATATTATAAATCATGTATTATAGCACATGTTATAGGGTAGATGATAGACAAAGAAATCATATAAAAATAATTTTATGAATTATGTTGGCTTAAAAATATAATTCTAAGCTAGGGGATGGAAATAGGTTTGGAAAGAGACGTCAGATTTTTTGAGAAAGTGGGAGTAAAAGAGAATGTATTTGAGAGATTGCGGTTTTTATTTTGTTTTGGTTTTTTAATAAAATTGTGTGTAGTGCACGTATTAATTAAATAGGAATTCCTACTTTTTCTCTCTTTTCTCTATTTCAAAATATAGAAAGAAGAGGGGTAGACTCCCCCTTCTATTTGCTTAAGATATAGATATAATAATTTATTATTTTTAGGCCCCTGGATTGACGCTGATTTTAATTAACCCTTTGAGTTTTTTGTTCTACTGTTTAAGCCCTTATTTATGTTATTACTGATGAAACTTTACTAACAACTCCTATTTTAAAACGTAAATAGATGAAAAGAAGTTGAATATTTTTTCAAGTTCTATTATTTCCATTGAGAATTAATTTTCTTCGATTGATACAGTGTTTTAAAAAAAAAAAAAAAAAAGTGAACGTTGTCAAAATATGAAAAATCTTTATTCGAAGATTATTATGTGTTATTTTTATCTTTTACTTTTTTGTTTGAGATTTCGAACATTGTATCGTGCGTTACTGAAACATGCTTCAATTGAATTGAGCATAGCTAATGTGGAGGAGCTATGTTCCTAAAGCAGGGAGCTAGGTTGCACTGCCAATATTTTTTTTAAAGAAAATGGGCAATGCCGTCACTTTATTTTATTAATAAAAAGTTGATAAATATTTCTTGTATTACATGGCTACAAAACATCACTTCCAAAAAGACAACAATATAAGAAATTATATGAACACATTCTAAACCTCACAAAATAATCTAAATAAATGTATAAATTCAAGACCAAGGCCGTGCGTAGAAAATCCCCCTTGACATCTCAATGAGTTTGATATTCTATAGATCTTTATTCAAGAAACAAGAGAGGTTTGACCCTGTTCGACTGGACTGGGTCCATGCGCAACGGGTTGGGCTAAATTCGGATATTCCATAGATCTATTATTCTGTTTCTTACTCTTCCATGAAAACAAATTTTCCCCAACAAACACACAATACCCAGTGGTGGATCTCCTTCAACATCTGAAAATTTAGCCATTGGACATTGTCAACCATCAGTATACATCAATCATCTATCTGAAGAGCTCTTCAAATACTGAACAATTTTCATAACTGCATTTCAATGTCTTCTACGGGGAGAATGCATAAATTGACTTACAATGTTGATTGAATATGCAAAATCTTGAGTGATTGTGAGATAATTCAGTGTTCCCATGAGCCTCATATTTTTCTCTGGATCCTCCAACAAGACTTCCTGATCTGGAAATCACTTGGAGTTTGGGTCTGATATGGCTAAAAATGGGGTTAAATCGGAACCATTCAAAGCGAGCACGAATCTCAAAGTCCCAGGGGCAATATGGTAATCTCGCCTACAGACGGGTTCGAATTGGGAACCGGGTCCCTCCTCCTAGATCCGTTAACCCATGAACGGACCTAACCAGTTGAGAACGGGTATCAACCCGTCAGGGGCCAGTTCAACAGGATTGGAGGAAATCCTGGCTCCCCCTGATATGGAGGAAGTGGTTATAACCACCCTTATCCTACTGCACCTGGAAGTAGGGATTCTCTCTAATCCTGAAAGAGATCCCATTGGCGACTATAAAACCCCCCTGACCTCCCACTATAAAAGGTGATCACACTTTGCACACTTGAGCTTTTCCCCTTGTCTTTCTCTGTGTATTGACTTGATCGTCGGAGGGTTCGTCGCCGGGATCCATCCCGGTGTAACCTGTCCATCAAGTTCGAGATTCCATACACAATGCCGACACCGACTCCATGGCCTCCTATACTCCCCCCACTCCAAGGGATCTGCGGAATGTGATCAACAGTCGGCAGACCGAGCACGGACCTGATCTCCATACCCATCTGGAGGAGAGGCGGGCCCAAGGGTCGAACCCTCGCCGCGAGCAGGTCAGGGACCGCTCACCACCCCGATCCAACCGAGGGGCGTCCAACTCTCCCCGCAGACGAAGAGAGTCACCTCAACACCGCCCGAGACGGAGCCGTTCCCCGGCAGGTCGCCAGGCTCCTCGAGACCATCATGAGCAGGAGGCACCCGTCACAAGGGCGGAATTCCAGCAATTTCAGGAGGCGGTCCTCCGGGCTCTCAACGCTGCCCCCAATAATGGCCGTAGGGCTCCCAGTCCTCCGCCAGCTCCTTACCATCCACGCCGATCCTGTAGTCCTCGACCGACTCCTCACCATCCTCGCTGATCCTGCAGTCCTCGACCGGCCCCTCATAATCCTCGCCGCTCCCGAAGTCCTAGGCAGGCTGCAAGCCATCGCCGTCCCTCTCCTGATCACCACCGTCGCTCTCGTAGTCCACGCCCTACTCCAAGTCACCCTCACCTCTCAGTTAGTCCACCTCATACTCTGACCATCACCGGTGCAGCCCCAGCCCTCCTCGACATGAGAACGAGTCCCGAGGTTCGGCTAGATAGGACCCAAGAGAGGACTCAGTTTACCGTCGTCTCCATGAGATGGAGAGGCGCCTAGGCCAGCTCGACCGAGACAAGGGGCGACATGCAAGAGACTTTCGTCCGAGCAGGCGCCCATTCTCCCGTACCATTATGGAGGCTCCGGTTCCCAACAACTTCAAGCCCCCACATTTCGAGACCTATAACAGGGAGTCAGACCCCGCAGATCACATTGAGAGTTTCAAAACTCTCATGATGATCCACCATGCATCCGACTCCCTCCTTTGCAACACCTTTCCGGCCACACTCAAGGGGCCAGCCCGGGAATGGTACTCTCGACTTGCGCTGGCATCTATCTTCTCCTTCGACCAGTTTGAGGATCTTTTCCTCACGCATTTCGTGAGCAGTCGACCCGCCGAGAAGACGAGCGACACCTTATTGTTCCTTAGCCAAAAGAAGGGCGAACGACTAAAGGATTATGTCAAACGCTTCACTGTCGAGGCTAGGTCCATTGCTTCTTTGAAACCCTTGGTTGCCACCATCACCTTTCAGTCCAACATCCTCAATGCTCACTTCAGGGCGTCTCTCGCCAAGAAGCCCCCTCGGAACTTCTCAGAGCTCCTTCTTCGGAGCGAGAAGTACATCTGAGCGGAAGAAGCCGTCCGCCGCAAGCGGAAGGGGGCAGAAGAAGAAGGAGCTAAGAAGCTCCAGAAGGACAATGGGGGTCAGCGACGTCCTCCTCTTCGGTTCGAGAAATTCACTCTGCTTAACGCGAGTGTATCGGCCATCCTTATGGAGATAGGGAACAATGGCTTCCTACCGCCTTCCCCAAGGATGAACACTCCGGCAAAGAAGAGGGACCGGAGTAAGTGGTGCCATTTCCATTGGGACCACGAGCACGATACAGACGAATGTCGGGCCTTGAAGGATGAAATTGAGGCCCTCATCCAGCGAGGGCAACTCAACCGATTCGTAAAAAGGGACCGAGCCGATCTGCCCTCGCTGCCTCGGGGGGCTAGAGGCAAAATGAGCAGCACACCGAGACTCTAGAGGCCGAAGTAGAGGGCATCTTGCACCTGATACACGAGGCCCAATGGGGGGAGATTCCAACTCCTCCCGAAAAGTCTTCGTAAGGGAGGTCAACTCCGTGCAGAGCCATCCTCCTCCAAAGGGCCTCGGAGTCCCGGTGACGTTCTCCAATAGGGACCTGGAGGGCGTCCGCATGCCCCACTGCGACGCCCTTGTCATCAATCTCTGCATGGCGAACTTCAAAGTTCGTCGCGTCTTGGTAGATAACGGCAGCTCCGTCAACATTCTTTTCTTGGAGGCCTTCAAAGGCCTCCCACTGTCCAGGGACCGGCTCAAGCCCGTGGGCTACACACTCCACGGGTTCACATGGGTCCCGATTATGGTCGAGGGAATTATAACCTTCGACGTAACGGCTGGAAAGGTCCCGACAACTCGTACGGAGCAAATGGACTTCATGGTGGTCGACGTCAAGACCGCTTATAATGTTATCCTGGGTAAACCAGGTTTGGCCACGCTTCAAGCCATCCCTTCAGCCTACCATATGAAGATAAAGTTCCCCACCCCCTCAGGGGTGGGAGAAGTGAGGGGAAGCCAAGAAGCGGCTCGGAGGTGCTACATGACCTCGGTGGGGGGTCCGGTCCTCTCTTTGGAAGCACTCCAACTTCCTCAGGAAGGAAGTCAAACCATCTCCAAGCCCATCGACGAGTTGGAAGAAGTGGCCTTCTCCGAAGAAGACACCACTAAGACGTTCCGCGTCAGCAAAGTTCTTTATCAACAAGACCCTCTCATCTGCCATATGCTCCGACATAGTCCAGTGCATCAGAAAGAACCACGACCTCTTTGCATGGTCGGCAGCCGACATGCCAGGAATCTCCGAAGAGCTCCTAGTCCACCACCTCAGCGTTGCTCCGGGGTCCAAACCGGTCCAACAGAAGATGCGCAAGTTTGCTCCCGAGCGTCAACAAGCTATAAAAGAAGAGGTGGACAAGCTCTTTAAGGCTAGGTTCATACAAGAGGTTAATTACCCTGAATGGCTCTCCAATGTGGTCATGGTAAAGAAGTCCAACGAAAGTTGGAGAATATGCATCGACTTCACCGACCTAAATAAAGCATGTCCTAAAGATCCATTCCCTCTCCCAAGCATCGACACCCTGATTGATGCCACTTTGGGCCATGAACTTCTCAGCTTCATGGACGCTTTTTCCGGGTACAATCAAATCCGCATGTTTCCCCCGGATATCCTGAAGACCTCCTTCGTAACCGATCAGGGCCTCTACTGCTACAGGGTTATGCCGTTCGGGTTGAAGAATGCAGGTGCCACCTATCAACACCTTGTCAACAAAGTCTTTCAAGAACAGATCGACCGAATTATGGAAGTATATGTTGATGATATGCTTGTAAAGAGCATCCATGGGGCCGATCACGTGACCGATCTGCAAGAAGCGTTCGATGTATTAAGGAAGCATGATATGAGGCTCAATCCGAACAAGTGTGCGTTCGGAGTCTCATCGGGGAAATTCCTAGGCTTCATGGTCAGCCAAAGAGGAATCGAAGCCAACCCCAAGAAGATCAAGGCCATACTGGACATGGCTCCCCCAAGAATGTGAAAGAGGTGCAGAAGTTAACTGGACGCCTCGCTGCCATAGGTCGCTTCCTTTCAAAGTCCGGAGAGAAGTGCCTTCCCTTCTTTAAGGCACTCAAAGGGGCCAAGGGCTTCGAGTGGGGTCAGCAACAGCAGGATTTCTTTGACCAGCTCAAAGCCTATCTAGTTAACCCCCCTCTTCTCAGCAAGCCTATCCCCGGGAAAACTCTCTACCTCTATTTAGCTGCCTCCGAACAGATCCTTAGTGCTGTCTTGGTAAGGGAAGAAGACAGGGCTCAAAAGCTCATCTATTACGTAAGCAAGGTACTTCGGGACGCCAAGCTTCGTTATCCGAGGCTAGAGAAGATGGCATACGCCTTAATTATCGAAGCAAGGAAGCTTCGCCCGTATTTTCAGTCCCACTCGGTGGTCGTTATTACCGATCAACTGCTGAAGCAGGTCCTTCACAAGCCGGAGACCTCTGGCCGCCTCATGAAGTGGTCGATTGAGTTGAGCCAGCATGATATAACATACCAGTCTCGGACCGCGATTAAGGCTCAGGCCTTGGCTGAATTCATTGTTGAAAGCACCATCCCCGAGGTCAGCCAAGCAACGAACGGGCCTCCTATTTGGTCGGTATATGTAGATGAATCCTCCTGCAACGAGGGAAGCAGAGCCGGGGCCATTCTGGCAGGCCCAGATGACTTCGTCCTCCAATACTCCCTCCGCATCAACTTCAAGGCCTCCAACAACGAAGCGGAATATGAAGCACTCATAGCCGGCCTCGGAATGGCCCGTAAAGCAGGGGCACAACGCCTCCGGATCTTTGGCGACTCTCAGCTGGTCGTGAATCAGGTCCTAGGCGAGTATGAGGTACGAGATGGCCGAATGGCTAAGTATCTAGCCAAGGTCCAAAATCTCATGGCCCTATTTGAAGAAGCACTTATTCAGCGAATCCCCAAAGAGGAAAATTCCCAAGCAAATGCCCTCTCCAAGATGGCCTCCTCCTCCCTTCAAGATCTCGAGCAGACCGTCTTGATTGAAGTGCTCCTGAAGCCGAGCATAGAAGATGAAACTCCCGACTCAATGGAGTCGCTGCCTGTCCAACTTCAAGATAATTGGATGAAGCCCCTGATAGAGTTCCTAAGGGAGGGGTTTCTCCCCGAAGACCCTAGGGAGGCTCGTCGAGTCAGAACCCGAGCAGAGCGGTACACACTTATTGAGGGGGTCCTGTACAAGCGCTCCTTCACGCAAGTAGACGGCAGGCCTTATTTAAGGTGTCTCTCCTCGGAACAAGCCACATATGCCTTGCAAGAGCTCTACGAAGGCACAGGCGGAGCACATTCAGGGTCCAGATCCCTAGCCCGGAAGGTGTTGAATTATGGATATTTCTGGCCTACTCTCCTACAAGATGCCGAACGTGTCGTTCAGCAATGCAGCTCTTGTCAAAAGTATTCCAACATTCGTTGTCTGTCGCAAGCCCAACTCGCCTCCCTATCAAGTCCGATCCCTTTCGCAATGTGGGGGATGGATTTGCTAGGGCCATTTCCACCAGCTCCCGGCCAACTCAAATTTTTAGTCGTGGCAATCGACTACTTCTCGAAGTGGATTGAGGCGGAGCCCTTGGCTACAATCACCGATAACAAAATACTTCAGTTCTTTTGGAAGAGCGTCATCTGCAGGTTCGGCGTTCCTCGAGTTCTCATAACCGACAATGGGACACAATTTACAGGAAACGCATTCCGAGCTCTGTGCGAAGACCTCGCCATCCAGCAACGCTACTCCTCTGTCTCCCATCCTCAATCAAACGGCCAAGTAGAAAATGTCAATCGGCAGATCCTTTCAAGTATCAAAAAGAGGCTGGATAAGTCCGCCAAAGGCTTATGGGCCGACCAGCTCCCTAACGTACTGTGGAATTATCGCACTACGAAGCGGATCCCCACAGGAGAGTCGCCCTTCAATCTCACCTATGGATCCGAAGCTGTGATACCCTTAGAAGTCGGTGTACCTTCTCCTTGCCCTATCGCTTATGAAGAAGAGCAGAATGCCAGAGAGCTTCGGGCGAATTTGGATTTGATTTACGAGCTCCGTGAAAGAGCTTCAATTTGCCAACAAAGCTATCGGAGGAGGATCGAGTTGGCCTACAACAAGAGGGTCCGTCCCACCGACCTCAAAGAAGGGGACTTGGTTCTCAGAAAGTTAGCAATCTCATTTCCCAGCCAGAAGAGTAAGCTACCTCCAAATAGGAAGGGACCCTACAAGGTCACCAAAGTGGTTCGGCCCGGGACATATCGTCTAGAAGATCTTGAAGGCAGAGAGATCCCCAGGACTTGGAATGCCGACCATCTCTTGAAGTACCAAGAGAGCGCATGAACGCCTCTCCAAGTACCTTCGGATGTCGAACCGTTCTTCTCCTCCTACTTGTATTTTTTCTCTTTATTTTTCAATGTAATAACGGCTCGCAATTTAGAAGCAGCCGACTATTAGTTATCAATAAAGTACTCTCTTTTCCCGCATCCCTCTTGTGATTGTTTGCATCTCTCTGCTTTTTATTTTTATTTAAACGACGAGTTCGGAGTCCAACACTTGGCTCGACTCCGCTTCGCAAGCTCACTCTTAAGCGAGCTAGAAGTGGTTCGCCATTCGGAATTGCTTCGACAACCGTTCAAAACAAACTCTAAACGACGAGTTCGCAATCCAACACTTGGCTCGACTCCGCTTCGCAAGCTCGCTCTTAAGCGAGCTAGAAGTGGTTCGCCATTCAGAATTGCTCCCACAACCGTTGAAACAAACTCTAAACGACGAGTTCGAAGTCCAACACTTGGCTCGACTCCGCTCCGCAAGCTCGCCCTTAAGCGAGCTAATAGTGGTTCGCCATTCGGAATTGCTCCCACAACCGTTGAAACAAACTCTAAACGACGAGTTCGGAGTCCAACACTTGGCTCGACTCCGCTTCGCAAGCTCGCTCTTAAGCGAGCTAGAAGTGGTTCGCCATTCAGAATTGCTCCCACAACCATTGAAACAAACTCTAAACGATGAGTTCGGAGTCCAACACTTGGCTCGACTCCGCTTCGCAAGCTTGCTCTTAAGCGAGCTAAAAGTAGTTCGCCATTCGGAATTGCTCCCACAACCGTTGAAACTCGCCCCGCCGCCGCATGCAAAATTCCTACAACTATACTAAACATGGGAGAGGCTGATGCTAGGTCTGCCATTTGTATGCTAGCCTTGGTACACTGCGTCTCCTGATCCGCACGGTTGGAAGGTCATTGATATGAATTTGCTATATTCTTCGTATTTCCTCAAGAGAGAAATCAGCTTCAAACATGAACTCGTTAAAGGCTTCGGTGAATTCCCGGCCTGGACAATTCTTAGTTTTATCACGAAGTGGAGTCAAAAATTTGCGACACACCTAGTCCTTGACCAATTCTGGACTATGAACTCACCTCTAGAATCTAGCAGACGCAAAGACTGCTCCTCTCCTGCATGAAACTCACTCCTCTTACAAATTCACAAGTTTAAGAGGTTCGAAGCAGGGCTCGGCACACGCTGCCGAGCGCTCTTGCCACCAACCATGTTACATGAAAAAATTGAGCCTCGGCACACGCTGCCGAGCGCTCTTGCCACTGACCATGTTACATGAAAGAATTGAGCCTCGGCACACGCTGTCGAGCGCTCTTGCTGCCAACCATGTGACCACGGTACATCACAAGCATATGAACTCTAATTTTATTAAATAACTTTAATGTTATCACAAGACCAAGCTATTACAATAAGGTGCTGCAAAAACTCAAAAGCATAACACAACTTTTTCAACGCTTCTTCGGGAAAGGGACGTTTCTGTTCAGGGACACGCGAGGTCGGCGCCGCTTAACCTCCGAGCTCATCTTTAGGCCGAAGAACCGAGACGCCTCTTCGGTACTAACTCTGACTGTGGCTCCGACCGAGGCTCCACTAGACGAAACAGCCACACTGCTTTGGGCATCGACTGCACTCCGCCTAACGGTGGGGGAACGAGTCGCGAGCTCGTAGAAGGAGATCCCCTGCTCGCTCTCCTCCTGAGTACACGAGGTGTTTCGGACGTTAATCCTCATGGGCTGAGGTTTAAGACGAGCGACTTCCTCCTCAAGTTCGACGATCCTATCCTTTAAAGTATCGTCCTTCACCGATATCTTGAACCGATGGAGTTTTTCCGAGCTTGGGTCACCAGTGCTGTCAGATATGATACGACGCAGGTTGGTCACTTTGATGTTTTTGTCGACTGTGACTCTCCTCAGCTGCTCAACCTTCGTTGCTAGCTCGTCGCGCTCGGCCAACGCCAAGGCTAACTCATCCTCCTTCGCCGAGAGTTCTTCTTCGACTATCTACAAGTGACGAACCTCAGCCAGTAACTCGCTATTCTTCTTCTCCACATTGAATAGCACCCTCCTGATCAACTAATTCTCGCTTTCGAGACGGGCTTCGCGAGACCGCTTCCATAGTTTCGCATGCCACCGAGCCGCTGCGGTGTCCGAACCGAGTTCAACAATCTGAAAGACCAAAGCATTACATTGAAAGACAAGTTCCGAGCCAAACACTTGGAGAAATTCCGAAGAGACACTTAAAAGGAAAACCCAACACTTGGACAAAAAAGGTTCGGATGATTTTATTCACATCAAAAGAGCGGTGGCCAGTCCGATATAAGGCAGTACAACTAAAAGAAAGAAAAAATTACAAAAGCAAGAGGATCAAGGGTCCACCTGGGGCGGCAGCTCGGACACAGGCGCCTCGCCAGATGGCCCCTCGCCTCCCGTCGCCCCGGCTTGGGGGTCGACCGCCACAGTCTGGGGGTCGGCAGGCACCTCCCCGTCCCGCTATTCACCCTCCTCCTCTTCTCCTTCCTCCTCTTCGCCCTCCTCCTCTTCGCCTTCTACCGCAGCGCCGGACCACAGGCGGTATCCTACCCTCTCGAAGCCGGGGATTCGAGTCTCGACGTGATCGAGCGCTCTCGCGTAGGACAGCTCCATGTTTTTAGCCATGTGCTCCTTCGCCTCGGCTTCAACATTCTTCCCCGCCTCCTCCACCGCTGCGGCCTATTCCGCCTTCGCCGCCTCCAAGGCCTTCGCCGATGCGGCCAACTCCTCGGCAACCTTGGCAACCTTGGCGACCTCCGCAGCGAGCTGCTCCTTCGCTCGCTCTAAGGCCGTCTCAAGGTCGGCAACCCGAACCTCCAAGCCCTCTGAGCGACGCTGCTCCGCCTCGAGCTGCTTCACCGCCCTCGCACTTTCCGCCCTGTCCTTGTCACAGATTGCCTTCAGCTCCCTTTCTTGTTCGGCGAATTCTTGAACGAGGTGGCCGAAGTGACAAGTGGCCTGCAATAAATGTGAGTTAGGTGGTAGTAAGAGCCAAGCTGTGGACTTAAGGAATTTCCAAAGAGAGAAAATCAAGACTTACCGACATAAGCGACCGGGCGATTTCGTAGGTGTTGTCGCCGGTCGTCCCTGCCTTCAGAGCGGCTCGGTCCTTCGGGGTCGTAATATGTTTTACGGCCTACATGCACATCTGCGAGTCACCGAGAAAGTCGTCGTGGTTCTTCACCCGCCAGTCGGGACGAACAGCTTCTTCTGTGCCTCGGTCAAGATCTGCTCGGCCTGAGGCATCAGAGATGGGGCCTGGAGCGCCAGTGCCGCCGAAACGGAGAAGGACCCACTGGACAGAGCAGACGGAGCAGGAGCAGACGGGTCGGGAAGAGCGGCCACCACCGACAATGGAGTCTGAGGAGCAGGGGTAGGGTCGGCGACTACCGAGGGGGCCTTGATGGGTCGGCCGGACGTAGGACCCGTGCTCGGCCTCTTCCTCTTCCTGCCGTCGGCGACCTTGCCCCGCTCATTCAGCATGCCCATGAAGTCCATCTTCGGCGCCTCTGTTCAAAGCAACAAAAGAAAAAGTTAGAAGAATGTACAAGGAGTTAGAAAAATTCTTACAATGAGATGTCAGGAGCATACTCGGGTCGATCGGACTAAGGCCCGACCCGTGTAGCACCTCCTCGGTCATCTCTCTCCAATTCAATGTCGGGAGAGCAATCAGCTTCTCCGCCACTTCCTCCTCGGCAGCAGTCAACACTGGGTCGACCCTCGCAAACTTGGGTACCTCCACCTTCAACCGAGTCGGAAAGTCCAATATCGAAGGCCCCTTCAGTAAAAAGAACTTCTCCTTCCAATGTTTGATCGAATCCGGATTCTCTATTAACCTAACCCTCGCCGGGGTGACAAGTAATAGCTAGGCTCGAGCTTCGACATCTAGTTGATTCGGTAACACCTTCGAAGGATAATCATGTCCGGCTCGACTTCGGCATTACGGCACTGGAGAAAGAAGGCTAGCACGTGGCGCCAAGTGTTAGGCATGAATTGAGTGGGGGCCAGACAGTACCAGTGAAGAACTTTCAACACGAAAGGGTGGAGAGGGAAGCGCAGACCAGCGTTCAGGGAGTCGAAGTCGAAGACGCACGTATCCGGTGACAGGACAGTGTTCGCTCGCATCCCGGGGCCGGGGAGGATCAAGTTATACTCTGAAGGGATAGCGAACCCCCTTCTAATTCGGAGGAGATCCCGCTCGGATAATATCGAGCTGAGGTCATCCACCTCGGTGACCTCCCTCAGGGCGTTCTCCTCATAGGTCGCCGAGCGACCAACGATCGCCTTCTTCAGCAGGTCGCCCTCGTACTGTCGGATCCCGGCGTGACCGGACAACGGACCTGGCATCCGACCCGACTCGAGGGCTCGCCACTCGGTCTCCACAACCTCCTCGACTATAGAAGACCGGACCACTGCCCCCTTCTTCCTCTCCTCGGTCGCAGACGACCCTACTACCTCCTTCCCCTTCTTACGGCTCACTACTTCCCTCCTCTCCTCGGCGCTTCTATCTCCCGAGAACGATGCCTCACTTCCCGAGTTTACTCTTGACATCTCTAATAAATATCTAAGGTAAAAACACTGATCTTGATGTGACGTAAACTTGAAAGTGACGTTTACGGTCGGAATTAGTTCGCCGAAAATCGCCTGGCCCACGCG
Organism: Hemerocallis citrina; assembly: GCA_017893485.1. NCBI lineage: Eukaryota > Viridiplantae > Streptophyta > Magnoliopsida > Asparagales > Asphodelaceae > Hemerocallis > Hemerocallis citrina. Next base: position 126,445,539 of record CM030358.1, read on the forward strand.
ACAGCTAGCACCACCGCCTTGAATCACAAATCGCCGCTAGCAGAGCAAAACTAAGAGAAAAAGTAAAAATTTGGAGTGAAAGTGAGAAATGAGCTAGGGGGTGAGGGGAGTGGGAACTTATAGCCAAGAGAGCAATGTTTGGGCTTTCTAAGCATTTAAGGGCCCACTAAAGGAAGATAAAACGACAAAAGCTGCGACATTTCAAAGAGAGAATTCGTCGATTCGATTAACTCCATCACTCGGCGACTCGCTCCTCGACGAGCCGAGGTGAAGAGGTACCTACCTCCACATATGGAGAAAAATTCAGCCGAGCCAATTTCACCGTCGGATCGCCTCAAAATTCGCGTCAAAACATGATGGGCGGTTCAGATCACGCCACGCCCACAAAACGACAAGATAGCGTTTTCTCGTGATATGAACCCCCAACCTCGTGATACGAGTCGTGATGAACGTCTCAGATCTCACCACAGGGTTCGAAGACTCGATCTGAACTCCAGAGCGTTCGGCCGAGCCACCATCCTTTCGAGCCGAGGTGAAGAGGTACCGACCTCCACATATGGAGAAAAATTCTGCCGAGCCAATTTCACCGTCGGATCGCCTTAAAATTCCCCTCAAATCATGATGGGCGGCTCAGATCACGTCACGCCCACAAAACGACAAGATAACATTTTTTTGGGATTTGTGCCGTAATGGACGCTCAGGATCGTGCCGCGTAGCTCGGTAGCCCGCTATGAGCCGTTCCAACCTGCCGAGCCACCGGAGTGCTTAGCCAAGCTACTGAACAGCTTGGTCGAGCCACCGAGCTACTAAGGGTAGAGGACGAGGGGTTGAGTCACCGGGGTGCTTAGCCGAGCCACCGAGCTAACGAACAGCTCAGCCGAACTACAGAGCTGCTGGGGCCTGAGGGCGAACTTCCAAGACACCAGAGTGGTTAGCCGAGCTACCGAGTAGTTTAGCTGAGCCACCGAGCCGAAGTGACGAGGCACCGACCCTCACATTTGAAGAAAAATGGAGCCGACCCTCCTCAGCCGTTGGATCTTGTCAAAAAACGTGCTCGAACATGATGAACGGCTCGGATCATGCCACACCCACAAAACGACAAGATAGCATTTTTTTGGGATTTGCGCCACAATGGACGCTCAGGATCGTGCCACATAGCTCGGCAGATCCTTGCGCTCCGAGCCGGGGTGCCGAGCCGAGGTTCCGAGGCACCGACCCTCACATACGGAGAAAATGCTCGCCGACCCACCTGGATCGTCCGATCCCCCGAAAAATCACGCTCGACGCTGATGGTGGGTCCAGATCACGCCACGCCATAATTCAGAATTAAAAATTAGTTTTTATTTATTAAAAATGTTTTATTTATTTAAAAATTGCAAAAAAATGATTAAGAATTTGAAAAAATTAATTAAAAATCCTAGAAAATAATTATAGATTCGGGGAAATATTTTCGAGCCCCTGAGTGAATAATTATTGCCTAGGGTGGTTTATTAAGACCCCCGAACGACGAATCAACACTTTGCAAAATTAAATAAGTAATTCGAAAAATAGATAAAAATTAAGAAAAAGCACCAGAAACTCAGAAGAGTTCAAGAACAACTCAGAGCGCGCAACTAACTCGAAAAAACACCATACTGCCTCATACAAAGATTCGAAACCTCCCATTTGGACTCCGATACAACTCCGCAAGCCATTGAAACAGTAAAACTACTCCTCAAAGGCTGATCAAACTCAGTCTTCGGGAGTTGGGGACTCGTGATATGGCTAAAAATGAGATTAAATCGGAACCATCCAAATCAGGCGCGAATCTTAAAGGCCAGGGGTAAAATGGTAATTTCACCTATAAACGGATCTGAAATGGGTATTGGATCTTCTTCCCAAAGACCCAATAACCCGCGGTCGGATCCACCTCAACAGGGTATGGGTTTTAACCCGCAGCAAACCCGGTCCAGCGGGATAGAATTAGGGTTTCTAATTAATACTAATCAACGGTCCTGATTCATATCTATCTTTTCGCTGGGAATTAGGGATTACATTCCTTATCTGATTATAAGGATTACATTCCTAATCTGATCCCAATGGCGGCTATAAATACCCCCCTTCCACCACCATTAAGAGGTAATCAATCTTTCACCAATTTACGCTCTCTCATAATCTTCCTGATTACTGACTTGAGCGTCGAAAGGTGCATCGCCGGGATCAACCCTAGTGTCTCGCACTTTTTGCAGGTGAACGGCGGGAGTCAACGGTCAAACTCCGGCAGGAGAAGTTAAGGTTTGATTATTCAGTTTTTCCAAGAATCCACAAATACTATCTGTTTGCCCCCACACCAGATTTAGCGGTAACATTAATTAATCTCTATAACTATCAATCTTAAATATTTATTAGTGTTTCTTACCTTTTTGTTCTACTTGATGCAGCCTCTTGGCTGACAGCATTGCAATAAGAGATTTCAAGAACTAGGAGGCGAATGGAGTTCCGTTCCCCAAGAACAAAATTTATATTGGGCTACGAGGGGTGGTCTGGTCAAGTCCGACTGTACTCAGACTCCCTTCACTGCATCATTTTGTAATTTCAATTCTAATGCTTGTGTTTGGTCAGCTTCAACTGGATATAGTTGCTCTTCTAGTCGTCCTATGATCAAGTGCAAACACATGGTAAAGCCCAGAATTGGACTGAATGAGCTATTGGAGAATGAGATGGGTACAGAGGAAGTACATGATATACAACTATTGCACTGATGTCAAGCGTTTTCCTCAAGGCCTTCCGCGAGAGTGCAGACTAAGATGAATCCACAACGAAAGATAGTGTATTTCTCTACATTCCTTGTACATGAAAGTGTTAGAACTCAAATTTTATAAATATGAAAATCACTAACAATAATTGTGCAGAATAAAAAATACAGGAATAAAATGTAACAACCAAAGCTTTATACAGAGTCGAGATTTAAGATCTCTCTCCTTAAAGCAAAATTCGCCCCGTAGTGTGATGGTGGCTGGCTAATTGCCTCCCAGGATACAACTGTATACCTTCTCTGAAGAGCAGCACCCAAACTCCAGAGAACGCAGCGAACAACACTGTGTTGTACTCTCAGTTTTTGACACAGAAGAGAAGAAGAAGTATAAAAAATCTGATTACCAAAAAACTATGTCTCTGATAGAGAGCATTCAGTTTCCAAGCCAGAGCCGAGCCGGGCTGCGCGCGTGTGTGTGTCATTTTGGATAAGTTCTCTCTCCACTACACGTTAGTGGTAACCCCCAGGCTACGCCCTTTAGTCCAATTTTCTAGTATATATACCAGAAAAAATCTTTTCCAATTTTCGATATGGGACTATCCATTTTTTCCAAGTTAGTATATTTCAAGTACCCAACTTTGGACCAACATTTTTCATTCATACGGAATTCATTTTTGGCAAATGAGTACACCATGGAATAGTACTCGACGAGAGGATCACAATCCACTCATTTTCCGGTGCCGCCGGTGGTCGGAGCCTGCCGAAATCCGGCCCGAAAAACTGCAAAAATTAACTCCAACAGAAAGCAATAAGTCTGAAATTCTTTGATTCAAAGTTCAAACCACTAGAGTCATTTGTATTAGACTTGTATAAATTCCTTCATTCCATTTTTTAAAAAAATTGATGGAAATTGTTCTCTCCGGGAAAAGAAAATTGATGTCATTTTATTGCTGTTTAGCGACTAGGATGAGGACCATGCATTTTGATTGCGACAGAACAAAGACAGTTCAAGAACAAAAAGACAATATATAGATTATTTGGCCATTTAGAAGAGTGTTAGTTGGTTATGGATTAGAGGATTGCAACAGCATGTAAACCATGAACCATAACATCATTAATAGGTAACATCCCCTCCTAAAAGAGAGGTGACATTCCTACACATAATATTTTTCCATAACCACTAAAAATATCTAAAGTGCTATAATATTAATGGGCTAATTTATGTAAATCTTGGGTGTTTGTTTACTCGGGAGAATCACAAGCTACTGATGGTTATTCAAGGAATATATTCTAGGCGATCGATTGGGATTATTTCACACTTCCAGCACCTACTCAAGGGACTTGGTTTTTGTAAGGTGTCAGAACATGGCAACAGTTGTTAAACTTGAGCTATGACTCCATTTGTCACGCAAAAAGGAAACAAAGAACTGTCATCATTTAATACTCGTAATATGACTAGAACATATGTTAGTTGATAATGACCGAATAATACCAGAGATCAAATATGACCCAGTTATGGCTGGATTGCTTTGAAAATTTTGTAGACTTTCCGCAATGGTATGCGTTGTTTAACTAGAGATGCCATCTCCAGTAACCGTAACCTTGGTGATTGTAAACAGAGAGAACCTCTTAGCAAAATAAACTGCAGGGGTAGAGTGTAGACAATTAAGAAGCGTGGTCCTCTCCATCTTTTTCCTGTAAAACCGAACTAAACACTCTCTAATAAATTAATAACACACGAAGCATTTAAATTCCTACTTATCCCTCGCATGAAAAGGAGAATATATATATATATATATATATATATACACCAAATAGTTTGTGTAAAATCAACCTAGATTATAAGTATGTGAAGCCAACCTTTGATTAGAACGCAAAACTGAAATCATGCCGGCATATCAATATCAGTCTTACATTTCTAAAAGTAAATACATACATAACACATGAAAATAAAGCTCCATCTTTATAAACTGATAATCAGTATGTGTATAAGATCATGTTGGCTGATAGCTCCATCAAGATAGCTGCCTGACCTCTCTCATTTTGCAAACCCAAAACCTACTTGTACCATACAATTGACAGTCCACATGCAAATAAATCATCAACTCAAACCGTTCCATCTAAAATATTACAAATCACGAAAGAATTTGTGAACTCATCAACAATTCATTAAACTTGCCGTGGTCAGTAATGATGTCAATAGTTTCCCATGAGTGCATAAAATAGTATATACACTACACATTCGAATAGATCCAACTACAGAAGGCTAAATAAATCAGTCACAAGAGAGAACATATCATGATGCCAGTATGAAGCCTAACATTAAATCAAAATTTGCTCCTGACATATCTTTAATTCTAGATGATACAAGTACTACTAAAACACAACAAAATTCATAATTCTAGAGATTGAAGACAAATAATGAAACGATGAATGAAAACATGCTAGTGAAACAGAAGATGATTATGTCCCCATTACTTAGCGACTAGGAAGCAACCAGAAAGCCTCATAGTTGGGAATAATTTTCATTTGCATAGCTCCATCAGTCAAGGTTCGAGGTTCCTTATATGGCATCCAACCATATAAGGTTAAGCATTCCTATTGCATCCAACCAAGTAGAAACATCGAGTGCCCTTTTCATACTTGACCCTTTCATAATAACCTCCCATGTCGGTCCATCTAGGTTTGCCAGCGTTGAGTCGACAGACCATTACAAAACGAGTATAACTATTAATCATAATCAGTGCGCAGTCGGGATCCCTAGGCGGGGCAGTGAGAAGAATGGACTTTGAGTATTCAATGTCGCGCTTATGGCATGGAGGTAGGTTGATTCGCGAATTAGTTACAGGGTTAACCAGGAACAATTGCACGTATCCCTTCTCATTGTATTCCCAATCATACAAGACTTCCTCATCCTCATCATCATCGACATCTTCTTCTTCTTCTTCTTCTTCTTCTTCTTCTTCTTCTTCTTCTTCCAAATCTTCTTCTTCTTCCAAACCTCCTACTTTGCCCTCTTCAACCTTATCATCCTCTTCCTCCTCCTCGTCATCACCATTTTCTACTTGATCATCATCAATGTCATCATCTTCATCTTCATCATCAGAGTCATCAGAGTCGTCATCGTAGTCGACAGAGCTATCTTCTTCTTCTTCTTCTTCTTCATGCCTGTTTTTCTTTTTAATCTCTTCTTTCTTATTACCACCATAACCATAATCATCATCTTCTTCACTATCTTCTTCCCGCGGGCCCTCTTCAACCTTATCATCCTCTTCCTCCTCCTCGTCATCACCATTTTCTACTTGATCATCATCAATGTCATCATCTTCATCTTCATCATCAGAGTCATCAGAGTCGTCATCGTAGTCGACAGAGCTATCTTCTTCTTCTTCTTCTTCTTCATGCCTGTTTTTCTTTTTAATCTCTTCTTTCTTATTACCACCATAACCATAATCATCATCTTCTTCATTATCTTCTTCCCGCGGTTTAAAGTTTTGGGAGAACAAAAGCCAACCGAAGGAGGAAGAAGCGATGAGAGAGGCAAATGCAGTACCAGGGATTCTAAAGAAGCCGTCTTTCTCTATCTTGTGAGGGAAGAGTACGGTGTAGGTATACGAATCTGAGGGTGAATGCGAATGGCAGCGGATGGGCTGAGGGTAAGGAGTGATGAGGAGAGGGTGAGGGTAAAGGGCGAGTAGGGTTAGTTGCGCAGATGCAGAACGCCATGAGGGGCAAACGGCGGCGAATCGGAGGTGGTCGCAGGGTTCGGAGATGTTGGAGATGATCAGGTTGAGGAGGCTGGGGTCGAGATCTGACCATGGCCGGAAATTGGGATCTACTTCTTGTTGTGGGTCTTTGACGGTCGGGTTTTCAGATTTCTTCTTGTTCATTTTGGGGATTTTGGGATTTTGATTGCGGAGGTTTTGTTTTGGGTTTTGTTTAATTTATAAAAGGGGAAGAGGGAGCGGCGGCTAGGAAATTAATCAGGAGTCCTGGCGTTCACCTCCAGCTAGAAAGCTCCCCCCATTTGGTTCTCTAGCTTTGCTCCTTCCATTTGGTTATCTGTCCCAGTAAGAAAATTTTATCTGGAGTGCGCCCTCCATTGGTAACACACTCCGCATAAAAGAAATCTTTCTTTATCGATTCTGTCATTCTTTCTGATCTCAAAACCCATCTTCCCCAACCGTTGAAACCCTCTTTTACTGTCATCTCTGATCTAAAAATCAGGTTCCCACTGATTTTTCTTTCCTATCAGTTTCCCTAATTCCACATTTTTCAAGACATCTTCATCTTCACATGTAAGTTTTCTTTTATTTTCACTCGTATCGATTCTTGTTTTTTCTTCCTAGTTTTTATTTGTTTATTTGTTCAAATTAGATGAAAAAATGTGTTTTTTCTTGCTATCTACTCAATTCAGAGTTTAATACGTAGATTCCGATAGGTTTTAGGTTTTGATTTAGTTAAAATAAGGATTTTTGGCTGTTGTTTGAGCAAGTGATTCAACATATTTTTTTTTTGTTCTTCTAAGTTAAATTAGGGATTTTTGGCCGTTGTTTAAGCAAGCAATTCAATATTTTTTTCCTGTTTTTCTTGGCCATGAACCATACCCAATTCTGTTTGCTATATAAAATTCATTGCAATTACAGTTTCATGTTTTGCTTGGGTTATGGAGTAAATGATGATTTACCTGTGTTTTTGATGAATTTTGGGCAACCACAACATAATTTTGGGATTCAGTAACGATTCGGTTGGGACCCGTGTACTTAACATTTGCCTTTTTCTGGGAATTGGTTTCGGTGGGGTGCGCTAGAAAATTCTGATGTTCATTGACTTCAAGTGACTCAAAATCCATTTGATTAGATTCTTCTTGAATTCTCATTGCCTCTTATTCTTCCACTTCTTCCATTATAGAGTTGCATGAAGATGAAGAGTCTAAGTGAGGAGAAAAAACAATAGGGGGGGAGAAAGATGAAAAAAAATTGGGGTGGATGGATGGGAATTGTTAGTTTTGGATGGGGGGAGCGGATGGGGGGAGCGGAACCAAGAAATTGGGGGGGAATGTGTGGTGAGCAAACAGTTTACCCCCCACAACTTAAAAATGATATGTCTGGAAATTTTAATTTATAAAGGGCAACTTAAGAATGGGAGGGTGAGCTAGAAAACGAGGGGTGAATACCAGGACTCTTAAACAGAGATACCCTAAAAAGTTTATAATATAATAATAAATTATTTTTAGGCCCCAGGATTGACGATGATTTTTATTAACCCTTTGAGTTTTTTGTTCTACTGTTTAAGCCCTTATTATTAGGGATGCTCTCGATAAGGATATATCCGATTCGATCCGTATCCGAATTCGAATTTTTGGCGGATACGGATATAAAAAATCTGTATCTGGGCGGATACAGATACAGATTCAGATATCCAAATCCAAAAAAATTCGGATACGGATACGAAAATTCCTAAAAATAGCGGATTCGGATACGGATATCCACTTAATTTAATATATATTTATTTAATAAATATACTTATGTAATGAAATATACTTAATAGTTATTCCTAATTTACTATTCCTAAATCCTAACCCACTAGCAGCCCTAAGTTCCTAATCCCCATCGACCCATCAACCATCGACCATCGTCATCCCCTATTCCCCTGGCTACCCATCTTCAATTCGTCATCCCCTGGCTAGTATCGTCCCATCAACCATCGATCCATCGACCATCGACCATCGTCATCCCCTATTCCCCTGGCTACCCATCTTCAATTTGTCATCCCCTGGCTACCCCTGATCGTCATCGACCCATCGACGATCGTCATCGACCCATCGACGATCGTCATCGACCCATCGACCATCGTCATCGACCCATCGTCTAGCAGAAGACCATCGTCATCGACCCCTGATCAGCTGATCCCCATCGACCCATCGTCTAGCAGAAGCCCATCCCCATCCCAAATCTAAAACCCTATCATTTCGTTTTTGAAACCCTATCGTTCCCCTGAATCGAAACCCTATCATACCAAATCTGATTTTAGTGCATACTACATTGAAACCCTGGCTAGTGGCTATCATTCCCCTCAATCGAAAAAAATCCCAAATTTGAAACCCATCCCCATCGTCTACATCGACTTGCAAGTTGCGACTGTTCGCTGTCTTTGCCACTGACAAAAGCCAAAGATTTCAAGAGATGGTATAAAGCTATCTCTCTCTCTCACTCTATATTTGAATATATTATTCATTGTATATTGGAAGTTTTAAGTTGCCTGCATCTTCATAGAATCATAGGTGCAAAGTGACTAATTATATGTTATATGTTTAAAAAAATTCAACAGAAAAATAGTGTTCATCATGTCTTCTTCAATGAACAATCTATCACTCAACCCATTAATACCGAATCATCAAGTAATTCAAATACTCAAGTACGAAAACCACCGAGAAATAGATCGGAAGTGTGGAAAGATTTTGTAAAATATGATGAGGATGTAAAAGAAATGGTGGATGGGAAAGAGATAGTGAAAAAACGCAAAAAGGCCGAGTGCATACATAGTCATTTCAAAATTAGTGCGGAAAGTAGACTTAGAACTACACACCTAAAGAACCATATAACAACATGTTCAAAGAAACCGAGAGCTGATATACGCCAAATGTTGATACGAGCATCCTCCAAGAAAGTTGATGGAACTTGTAGCCTAGAAAATTTTCAATTTGACAATGAGAAAAGTTGCTATAAACTTGCACAAGCAATTATTGCTCATGAATACCCATTCAATATAGTGACACATAGAAGGTTTTTGGATTATTTGCACTCTCTTCGTCCCGAACACATAGTTCCTTCTCGCAATACAGTCACAGAATTGTGTATGAATGTCTATGTTGATTACAAGAAGAAACTGTTTGACACATTTTCCTCGCATACAAGTAGGATAAGTTTCACAATGGATAAGTGGACCGCATATTCACAGCAAAAGTCATACTTGTGTGTTCTTTCTCATTTCATTGATGATGCTTGGAATTTGCAATGGAGGGTTGTCGGTTTTATTAAAGTTAGAGGGGGTACGAGAATTACTATTTGTGATGTTTTTATGTCGTGCATGCTTCAATGGAATATTGATAGTAAGATTTTTACCGTTACCGTTGATAATGACATGGCTAATGATGTTGCTATCTCTTTGGCAAAGGATCGTATTTTGGATACACTTTCTTGCAAGGGTTCTTTTTTTCATGTGAGATGTGCCGCACATATTATTAATCTTGTTGTCCAAGATGGTTTGAAGCAAATCTCCGAAGCTATTCATAATGTGAGAAAAAGCATTAAATATGTTACAATGTCACCACAAGTGCAAGAAAGTTTTTATGACATTGCTAAACAACTTGGTGTGAATGGAAGACATGTTTTCCTTGATGTTTGCACAAGAAAGAATTCTGCTTATGATATGTTAAGTGTTGCACTAGAATATAAGCAAGTATTTAGTAAATTCCGTCTCAAAGACAACAAATACAATTCTTGCCCATCAGGAGATGAATGGAATCATATTGATACCTTGAGTAATTTCTTGAAGCATTTTAGTGATCTAACTAAGCTTATTTCCGGTTCTGATTATTGTACTGCTAATCTTCTTTTCGAGGAATTTTGTGAAGTTTTATTACTTCTAAATGAATGGGAGAGAACTTCAGATACTGTAATGGTGAGAATGGTAACTGCGATGAAGAAGAAGTTCATGAAGTATTTGTTGAAAGCTAACAAGCTTTTTACCGTTGCAACTTTTCTTGACCCAAGATATTAATTAGTTACCATTAAGTTGTATAATGAAGAAATATATGGTTTTGACGGTGCAAGGCGGTTAGGGTATATTGTAAACTTAATCAAGGAACTTCTTTGTGAATATTCACAAAATTGTCATGAGCAAAGTCAATGTATACCACAAGGAGTTGGCTCAAGCAATTCTTCACAAAGAGTGAAAAGTGTTGGTGAAAAGAGAAAGAGTAGATTTAATCAGTATATTGAGAGTTGTCAAAGCTTGCCTTCGAAGACTGATATAGACATATATATAGAGGAGGGTGTTCTGAGGTGGAATGATTCTACAATGGGAAAGTGATATGGCTAAAAATAGGATTAAATCAGGACCGTTCACGTCGGAGACGAATCTTAAAGCTCAGGGGTAAAACGGTAATTTCACCTACTGACGGGTCTGAAGTGGGAACTGAGTCTTTATTCAAAGCCCAATAACCTATAAACGGATCCACATCAACTGGGTACGGGTTCCAACCCGCTGCACATCCAGTCCAGCAAGATACAATCAAGGTCCCTGATTAGATCTTAATCAACGGCCCTGATTCACATCTATCTCTTCACTGGAAATTAGGGATTATATTCCTTATCTGATTACTAGGATTATATTCCTTATCAGATCATGGGGATTACATTCCTAATCCAGTCCCTAAGACGCCTATAAATACCCCCCATCCATCTCCATTGAGAGGTAATCAATACTTTTCCAATTTACGCTCTTTCATAATCATTTCTGGTTACTGACTTGAGCGTCGGAGGGTGCGTCGCCGGGATCAACCCCGGTGTCTCGCACTTTTTGCAGGTGTACGGCAGGAGTCAACGGTCAAACCCCGGCGGAACAGGTTAGAGGTTTGCTATTCAGGTTTTTCACGAATCCACAAATTCTATCTGTTTACCCCCACACCAGATTTAGCGGTAACAGATTGTAGCCGTCTGTGGGAACCCATACGATTAGCATCCCCTCCTCTTCCCGTCGGTCCGATCTTCTCCAGCCATGCCTCCGAGGAAAGTCAGGTCCAGAGGGTCCAACCGTGGGCCCAACCCCGCCGATCAGCAAGAGGTAGTCCCCGTCCAACCCGCTCCGTAGCAGGGACAACCCTCGCTTCAAGTGGAGGACCCTCTTCAGCAAGATCAGCCTCCTCTTCAGAATCAGCAACCCCCCAAGGGTCCCACCGGTCCTCAGAATGCCGGTGCGGGGGGCTCCCGCATGAAGCAACCTCTCCACCAAGACCGCGTCTCCATACACAATGCCTCTACGGATTCCATTGCCTCCCACAATCCTCAAAATCGGCAGAAGGACGTGGATCTTCATCACCGTCTGGATGAAAAGCGGGCCCGAGAGGGAACCTCCCGCCAACGCCGTCCGGATGAACGATCTCCCCGCCACCGAGAATACAGAAGGTCTCCTGCCCGAAGAGGGCGGAGAGAATCCCCCGAGCATCACAGAAGAAGACCACACTCTCCTGTGGGACGACAACAACCTAGGAACGATGAGGCACCAATCACCCGTGCCGAGTTCCAGCAGTTCCAAGCGACCGTCCTACAGGCTCTCAATCTTCGCCCCAACGCCCATGCTCCAAAGATTCCCTCACCACCTCCGGTCCAGAATCCTCACGAGCGGTCCCTAACTCCTCCACAAGCTCCTAGCAACCCCTGCTACATACCAAGTCCTCGCCGTTCCAGGAGCTACCGATGTCGTAGCCCCCGCTCTCCCTCCTACAAAGACGAATCTAGAGGCTCTCCTGATTATCATTGAAGGGACGATGCGGTATATCGCCGCCTCCATGAGGTGGAGAGGCACTTGGGTCGGTTGCACCAAGAAGAGGAACTTAGAGGAAGGACCCTCCTTCCAAGCCGACCTCCTTTTTCCCGAACCATAATGGATGCGCCAGTGCCAATCGGCTTTAAAACTCCTCAATTCGAGACCTACTCCGGGGAAACTGACCCCGTTGACCACGTTGAGAGCTTCAAGACTCTCATGCTCATCCATCAAGCTTTCGATGCCCTGCTATGCAAGACCTTCCCCACAACTCTCAAGGGTCCGGCTCGAGAATGGTACTCTCGCCTTGCCCCATCCTCGATATTCTCATTCGAACAGTTCGAGACCCTCTTCGTCACCCACTTCGTGAGTAGTCGCCGAACTGAAAAGACCAGCATTTCTCTACTCTACCTTAACCAGAAGAAGGGTGAGAAGTTGAGAGACTATGTGAAGAGGTTCACAGCTGAAGTCAGGTCTATAGCTTCCCTCGACCAATCCGTCGCAACGGCCGCCTTCCAATCCAATGTCTTTAATTCCAGCCTCCGTTCCTCTCTTGCTAAGAAGCCTCCACAGAACTTTGCCGACCTCCTTCTCAGGTGTGAAAAGTACATTCGGGCCGAAGAAGCCCTCGACCCCCTTGCTCTGGAGGAGACATCTTCCGGGAACAAACGGAAGAACACAAGTGAAGAGGGGTCCCAAAAATCCCAGAAGGACAGTAATGGCCAGCGCCGTTCGACCTCACGTTTTGAGAAGTTCACCCCCCTCATTGCTAATATATCAGAAGTCCTTATGGAGGTGGACAAGGAAGGACTACTCTGCGCTCTCCCTAGAATGAATACCCCTGACAAGAAGAGGGACAAAGATAAGTGGTGCCGCTTTCACAGGGACCACGGCCACGACACGGATGATTGTCGGGCTCTCAAAGAGGAGATCGAAGAACTTGTACAGCGGGGACACCTGACCAAGTTCATCCAAAAAGATGGGGCCTAGCTTCCCCCCTTTGAGGAACCAACAAACGAACAGAAAGGCTCGCCGAGCTTCAAGACTCAGAACCTCCCAGCTCCTCCCAAGAGGTCTTCACCTTATCGTAGAAGTAGGATTTTGATTTTCAATAAGGCCGATGCTTGTAACCCGGCCAATAGCATGTAATAATGGCTCGCCCTATTGAAGCAGCCACTTAGTTTATTCCAATAAAACTTTACATTTTTTCATCGGAAATTGTTGCTCTTGCTTCATCTCAATCTCTCCGAGTCACGACTCGTTAAATGGTGATTTCGGAGTCCAGCTTCTTCTACATGGCTCCTCCCGCAACTCACTAAACTCTAACGATGGTTCCGGAGTCCAACACTTGGTTCGATTCTGCTTCGAATAACTTGCTCTTAAGCGGGTTAGAAGTGGTTCGCCATTCGGAATTGCTCCCACAACTGTTGAATAACTCTAACGATGGTTCCGGAGTCCAACACTTGGTTCGATTCTGCTTCGAATAACTTGCTCTTAAGCGGGTTAAAAGTGGTTCGTCATTCGGAATTGCTCTCACAGCCGTTGAACAACTCTACCGATGGTTCGGAGTCCAACACTTGGTTCGATTCTGCTTCGAATAACTTGCTCTTAAGCGGGTTAGAAGTGGTTCGCCATTCGGAATTGCTCCCACAGCCGTTGAACAACTTTACCGATGGTTCGGAGTCCAACACTTGGTTCGATTCTGCTTCGAATAACTTGCTCTTAAGCGGGTTAGAAGTGGTTCGCCATTCGGAATTGCTCCCACAACCGTTGAACTTTTCTAACGATGGTTCCGGAGTCCAACACTTGGCTCGATTCTACTTTGCAAGTTCGCTGTTAAGCGAGCTAGAAGTGGTTCGCCATTCGGAATTGCTCCCACAACCGTTGATTCCCTCACTTAAATAACGAGTTCGGAGCTCACCACTCTCTCCTAGAGTTGCTCCTCAAACTCGTCTCACAAATGGCACTTTCCTAGAGCCAAGCTCCTCGCTCCGCTCGCCTCCAAAAGCGGACCTCTTCTCAACGAGTTCGGAGCTCACCACTCTCTCCTTGGGTCGCTCCTCAAGCTCGTCTCACAAACGGCTCTCTTCCAGAGCCGAGCTCTTCACTCCGCTCGCCTCCCAGACGGACCTCTCCTCGAACAAGTTTGGAGCACAACTCTCTCCTAGAGTTCCCCCTCACACTTGCCTCACAAATAGCTCTCTTCCAGATCCGAGCTCTTTGCTCCGCTCGACTCCGAAGCGGACCTCTTCTCAACAAGATCGGAGCTCACAACTCTCTCCTAGAGTTGCTCCTCAAACTTGTCTTCCAAATGGCTCTCTCCTAAAGCCAAGCTCTTCGTTTTGCTCACCTCAAAGGATGGGTCTTCCCACGGCTCTTACAAGGGTCTTCCTGGCACAAGGGTTTTCCCAGCACAGCTTCTCCGCCCCTAGGAGTGGAGCTCCTCTTCCAAAATCCCCAAGACCAAAACACTCCTCAACTTCATAAAGACAAGGATGTGCGGGGCTATTTTGACCATCAAGGAGGGTAAATCCTCGTCTCACTCCTGAAGAGAAGTTGTAGATCTTCGGATTAGCTTCGAAACAAGGGGTCGTACGCCCCGAGCCGACCTCCGTAGCACCGGGAACATCAAGAAGAACTCTGCAGGGAAAAATTGGAGTTCAGCACCAGCTGCCGAGCGTTCTCGGAACCGACCTCGTTACGGGGGAAAAATCGAGTTCGGCACCAGCTGCCGAGCGTTCTCGGAACCGACCTCGTTACGGGGGAAAAATCGAGTTCGGCACCAGCTGCCGAGCGTTCTCGGAACCGACCTCGTTACGGGGGGAAAAAATCGGACCTCGGCACCCCTTCGCCGAACGCTCTCATATACAAGCAACCAAACAAACAACACAAAAAAGAAAAGGGGGGCTATAGGGTCGGGTTCAGACCCGTTAAGGATCCAAACCCAAACCCTCTCTCTCTCCTCCCATTCTTCTCCAACAAAGTTGCCGCCGATCCCAAGCAAAAAACCAAAACTCTCCTCAACCTCATGAATACAAGGATGTTGCGGGGCTATTTTGACCATGAAGGAGGGTGAATCTTCATCTCACTCCTGAAGAGAAGTTGTAGATCTTCGAATTAGCTTCGAAACAAGGGGTCGCACGCATCGAGCCGACCTCCGTAGCACCGGGAACATCAAGAGAAATTCTGCAGGAAAAAATAGGGTTCTGCACCAGCTGCTGAGCGTTCTTGACACCGACCGTTTTACGGGCTTGAGTTCGGCACCAGTTGAGTTCGGCACCCGCTGCCGAGCGTTCTTGACACTGACCATTTTACGGGCTTGAGTTCGGCACCAGTTGAGTTCGGCACCAGTTGCCGAGCGTTCTTGACACTGACCGTTTTACGGGCTTGAGTTCGGCACCAGTTGAGTTCGGCACCCGCTGCCGAGCGTTCTTGACACCGACCGTTTTACGGGCTTGAGTTCGGCACCAGTTGAGTTCGGCACCCGCTGCCGAGCGTTCTTGACACCGACCGTTTTACGGGCTTGAGTTCGGCACCCGCTGCCGAGCGTTCTTGACACCGACCGTTTTACGGGATTGAGTTCGGCACCCGCTGCCGAGCGTTCCTGACACCGACCGTTTTACGGGCTTGAGTTCGGCACCAGTTGAGTTCGGCACCAGCCGCCGAACGCTCTCAGCACAGACCCAAAAAAAAAAAAAAAAAAAAAAAGAGGGGGGGGGGGGGGGGCACAAGGGGCCGGGTTCGGACCCATTAAGGGGACCCAAACCCAAACCGAACCATCCCTTCTTCTTCAGTATTTTGGCGCCAAACCCAAGCAAAAACCGAAAAGCACAGTTCGTCAGCTTCTTCTCCAAAACGACCCCTTCTTCAAAACCCAACTCCTCCAAGGCTGAGCTCCGAGCTTCGCCACGTTCGTCCAGACCCCGAGCTCCTCCCTCGCCGAACCTAACTCCGAGCGCACCACCGCTCCAAGCAGACCTCGCCGACCCCCACGCTCGAGCCGCCTCTTCGTCAACCTCCTCAACGTCGAGCTCGCCACCTCCATGGCCGAGCTTCACCTCCTCGCCTCCACTGCCGAGCTCCAGCGGCGAGCTCCTCCACGGCGCGAGAACCCATCGCCGTCGCCAGCTCCAATGAAGAGCACGAGCATCTCGAGCTCCTCCTTCGTCGATCCCCGAGCTCGGCACCACCTCGTCGACGTCGAGCTTCGAAGCTCCTCCATGGCTGAACCCATCGCCATCGCCAGCTCCAATGAAGAGCACAAGCATCTCGAGCTCCTCCTTCGTCGATCCTCGAGCTCGGCACCACCTCGTCAACGTCAAGCTTCGAAGCTCCTCCATGGCCAACCACCTCCACTCCTTCACGAGCTCCCCTCACCGAGCTCGACCACAGCTCCTCGCCAACTTGACAAACTCCACCCTCTCCGTCACCGAGCTCACAAAGCTCCGAAGCTTCGAACCCATCGCTCCGCTGTCGAGCTCTCCTCAACTCCGAGCTCCATTCCCTGCGACTTCACCTCCTTCATCGCCGAGCTCCCCCACAGCGTCGAGCTTCCCCTCACTATGCTCTGCCTTCTCTCCTGTCGAGCTCACCACTGTGCCGAGCTCCATCACCTTCGCCAAAGCTCCGTCACCAAGCTCCTCGACTGAGCTTCGAACCCATCGCTCCGCTGTCGAGCTCTCCTCAACTCTGAACCACCGCCACTGAGCCAACCTTAAGCTCGGGGTCGGCGACGCAGGTCTTCCCGCCTGGCTCTGCTCGGAGATTGGGTCGGAGAAAGAGACGGGGGAAAGAGCACGAGAAGGAAACGAACAAGAACAAGAAGAAAGAAGCAGCGAAACGAAAAAAAAAAAAAGGTCAACACTCACCGTTGACTTCGCCACGTGTCGTCCACGTGGACTTCGGCCACTTTTTGCCGAGCGTTCATGGAACCGACCTTGTTACACCAAAAAATGGCCTCTTCTCCCTCCTCCCGATGCGCGCTCGCTTGATCATGATCAACGCACACGATCGTGCCACGTGTCCAGGTAATATTTTATTTATTTATTTATTTATTTATTTATTTGTTTTAATTATTTAAAAATCGAAAAAATTAAATAAAAATTCGAAAAATAATTATAAATTCAGAAAAATTATTTTAAAATTCTGAAAAATATAATTATTTAATTAGAATAATTATTTAATATTTTCGATAATTAATTATTTAATTCGGAAAATGAATAAAAAAAATTCAAAAAAATCTGGAAAAATCACCAAAAATCCAGAAAATTCTGAGGATATTTTTGGGTATTTTACAAGCCCAGAATGAAACAGTTACACCCCCGAGCAAGATCCAAACTCCCTTAAGAACACCGATAAAATCCCGTACGCCATTAGAACAACAAAACTACTCCTCAAAGACTGAAAACTAGTATTTAGGAGTGGGGGGCTCGTGATATGGCTAAAAATAGGATTAAATCAGGACCGTTCACGTCGGAGACGAATCTTAAAGCTCAGGGGTAAAACGGTAATTTCACCTACTGACGGGTCTGAAGTGGGAACTGGGTCTTTATTCAAAGCCCAATAACCTATAAACGGATCCACATCAACTGGGTACGGGTTCCAACCCGCTGCACATCCAGTCCAGCAAGATACAATCAAGGTCCCTGATTAGATCTTAATCAACGGCCCTGATTCACATCTATCTCTTCACTGGAAATTAGGGATTACATTCCTTATCTGATTACTAGGATTATATTCCTTATCAGATCACGGGGATTACATTCCTAATCCAGTCCCTAAGACGCCTATAAATACCCCCCATCCATCTCCATTGAGAGGTAATCAATACTTTTCCAATTTACGCTCTTTCATAATCATTTCTGGTTACTGACTTGAGCGTCGGAGGGTGCGTCGCCGGGATCAACCCCGGTGTCTCGCACTTTTTGCAGGTGTACGGCATGAGTCAACGGTCAAACCCCAGCGGAACAGGTTAGAGGTTTGCTATTCAGGTTTTTCACGAATCCACAAATTCTATCTGTTTACCCCCACACCAGATTTAGCGGTAACAGAAAGTTTGATATATTAGGTTGGTGGAGAGGGAATATCGGAAAGTATCCTATACTTGCAAGGATTGCAAAAGATGTTTTTGTTGTCCCGATTTCCACAGTAGCTTCTGAATCCACCTTTAGCACTAGTGGTCGTGTGATCCATTGTCATAGAAGCCGAATGAAGAAGGAAACAATTGAAGGCTTGATATTAACTCAAGATTGGCTAAGAGCAGAGGATGGAAGTATTTGCAGTACTCGTCCTCTTTTTTGCATGTATTTATTAATCATTATCTAATTATCTCTATTGTGTGTTAATTGTAGCATCCAAAGTAGAACTATTTTTTAATGATTTGGTCAATGAAGATGCTAGGACGGAGGATGAATATGTGACTCTTATTCCAACAACTCTAGGTATGATGAGATTCAAATAATGTTAAACACCTACACCACTTGCAAGAATTTTTGGTTATTTGCATAAATATAATTTTATTTAATTTTTGTTATTAAGGTGACAATGAGGTGGATGAATATTGTAATAAACCATATTTTTAAATAATGTTTTTAAAATTTATAAATGAATTAAAATAATTTTTGGTGATTTAATAAATATTTTTCTAAAATTTTACCTTTTTACACGTGCAAAACACATGCAAATAATTTCTTGGGAAGTTCAAAATCAAAAGTTATTTTGGGGAAACTCATTATTTATTATTATATATTTTTTTGAATTTTTTGGATTTTTCTGATAATTATTGGACCTATTTGCAAATATTACAAAAAGAGGGACTTTTGTGCAAAATTATCACTTGGAGTAAAAGCTCTAGATTTTCGGATTTTTGGGCTTGGCACGATTCCTAGTAAACTCAGAGGTAAAGAGTTCACTTTTTGTTTTAATGAATTTGGCTTATTTTGCAAGTTTTGAGAAAGAAGGGTCTTTTTTGCAAATTTGCCACTTAGAGGGGCAAAAATGCAAAGTTGGTTTTATGGATTCTCAAACAATGCCGACGGATACTAGGGGGGACTATTCCTAATTTTTAAAACTCAATTAAGTTGGTTTTATTAAACCTCAAAGTATAAGGAGTTATATGTGTAAAGATATATTTATAAGAGGTATTTTGCAAATCTATTCAAAACCCTAATTTACTTGAATCCCGGCCTATTAAAGGTGGAGTGCAGCCGTCTCTTTGCTGCACAACACAAAGGGATTTCTTATTATTATTTTCTTGGAGTTTTCAACGAGGATTCTTGGTTTTCTTGCGAATGAGGGATTTTTCTTATTCTTTATTTTCTTCGGTTGATTCTTCAAAAAAGGCGAGTGACTTAGTTTTGTTTTCTTATTGTTCTAAGTATGTTGTATCTGTTGATCTATTTATTAGTAAGCATATTAGATGATGATGTGAAGATATAATGAATTTTGATATATAGATGAATTAAAAGATGAATCTTTTCTTGAAACTATGATATTTATGACCAAAACCCTAATTTGATGATTTGTGATTATTGAAGAAGCCCATAGAGATCATGAGTAGGATGTTTGCAATTATTTTGTAGCTATTTGAATGTATATAATGGTTGTGTGATGCTATAGAATGAAAATAAATAAATGTGAACTAGGGTGAGATTGGTCTCTGCTGGTATATACATACACACACTGTTGATGCATAAAACTTGCTAATTAGTCTTTTCAATTGCTTATAAACAAGATTGAACTGATATAGATGATTGTGGGTACGTATATAAATAGTTTTTGAACTAAAGGGGACAAGCTGAGAAGTGAAAGAAGAAAAATTACCTTCTTGAATCTGTGTGTGCATGTTTTGGTTGATTTTTGGGCAAATTGAGGGCTGAGATGATTGAACCACTTGAGTGTAAATTTAACAAACACCCATAATGAAACTTTGAAGGAAACCATGTTTTAAAGTTGAAGTCTTCATGTGCAAGTTGAGTTTTCTTTGTTTCAAAACTGATACATAAGTAAAGAAGCTAATAGAATTGGTTTTGGTTGAAGTATTGGACTGCCTGAACTGAGGGTGAGTTGTCCATTGCATTCTTGATCAAATATATGAATATATTCTTATAGAATTTCCATGCTAAGAGCAAACACTGATGCTTAATTAACCTATGCTTATTTATATGTATTACTTGCTGTCTTTTGGGGAATTTTGTGAAAATCTCAATTTGAGAACCTGATGGATTTTGATGCACTATTAAATAACCCTACATGTTATACTGGGGGTACTCAGGGAATTAGATTTTTGTTTTTACAAGACTTAAGTGGTATCAGTCGTAAACGTGCACAAGAGCCAACCTGAGTATATAAATGTTACTATTCATATCTGTATGAGTTTATATATGCAAGCATTGATGCTTTGAAGATCCTAATACACTTAATTACTACCAAGTAAACTAGTCCTATGTCTTCAAATAATTAATAAGATGTTAAGTTCTGTAGAGTATATGTTTTCCTTTTTAGCTGCAGATTGCTGCTGTTGCTGTTGCACCCTTTTACAGGTGCACATATGAACAAGAGTTCATCTCCATCCACACATCCAGTATGCATAGAGTGATTAAGTAGTAGTTGAGTGTTGTGTTGGCAGTTCTTTGTGTATGCATAGAGAATCAATTTTCTATATACCTACATAGGACCAATTTCTATATGCTGCATATCAACAACAAGGGGATTCTATATATATCATATATGTATACATATACTTACTTCACTCAAAAGAGTTTCTACTATATCCTGCTTATAATTCACTACTACTATGACCTGCATTTGCTTTCACTCCTACAACCTGCATATGGTTCATTTTCCTTATACACTGCATTTTCTTAATTCAACAAAAGAGATTTTCAATATAGCATATATACACTACTATGCTTTCAGTAAAGGGGTTTTATACATCAGTTATATATGTGCATATTTTCATAATCAGTATAAAGGGGTTCTTTTTATACACCAGTTATATATATATATATATATGTACTTCATAAACAGTGAAAGGGATTTTCTATATATCAGTTATATACATATACTTCATACCAGTGTAACACTACAAGACTAATAGGCTTTACCGGCGTTTTTTTTCACATTCACCAGCATTTTTAAACGCCGCCGTAGATACCACTGGCATTTTATAAAACGCCGGTGCAAGTGTCGCTGAATCGTGTGTCGCTGTATCTTAGGGACATTCCCCGGCATTTTTTACGAACGCCGATATAGGTTAAAACTACACCGGCGGTTGAAAAACGCCACCGAAAGGGTGGTTTCGTTTGGAACTTTAGTTTTCGGCCATCACCTACACCGGCGTTTTTAAAACGCCGGTATAGGTTACCAGTTTTTGCTGAAAGCTACCCCGGCGCTTGTAAAAACGCCGGGGTAGATATATATTTTATTTTATTTTTTTAATTAAAAAAAATGAAATAAAAAATAAAATAAAAAAATAAAATAAAATAAAAAACCTTCAGCACTCTTACAATCAAAACCAATTACAAAACTAAAAGAGACCCATTAAAATATGAATGAAGCATAATAGTATAATATCATCAAATTGTAATCTCATAAACATAATAATGTGATCTCATCACATTCATAACCAAAATATGGAGTTCAAAATATTGAGTTACAAAGAGTGAAAAAAAATTATTTTCACTGTCAAATTCAGGCAAACAAGATACTAACTGAGATGAAACTTATACTTTTATAATACTCATGAGATAACTGTCAATTGAAACCACAATATAAGTTCAAACAGGATTATTTCATCACTAGTCACTCCTCTGTAAACCATAGTATGCAACTTCAGTTACATAATCCATCTCACCATCACTTAAAACCAATGAGAAAGAACAATCTCATTTTCAAACCCAAGCAACAAGCATGAACATTATCTTAGAAACTGATACTTATCTAGACATCATGATATAATTGTATATAAAGTTTATACAAAAAAAATTCCATCACTAGTCACTCCTAAAAAAATCATAGTGTGCAACTTCAGATACATTATCCAGCTCATCTCCAAATTCAGACAAAAAGCAACTTGTGAAGCTACAGTTCTAGACAAACCATTGATAATAAACATTGCTCATTTGCAAGTCTTCCCCATGGCAATGAAGCATCATGTAAATCACAACCACCTGTTTGGATTTTCAGTTTGGATGATCAATCATTTAAATTGAAATGATAGTAGCCATTGTTGGCTATTGCTGAGAGTAATTCAGCTCAAATTGAAATAATAGTGACTGGTACATAAACATATACATAATCATTTTATTCTTACATGATCATCTCTTCCTTCTCTTCCCTGTATTGAAATCGCAACCCACTTCTTACCCCACGTCAACAGATGGAAAACATGCAAACTAATAGAATGCCTTAGAATAAAATAATTCAAATTTTCTGCATATTATTACCCTATGTTTGTCATGAACATCAAATAATTTCCCAATAAAATGAGCAACTATGGACCAGAATACCCCCAGATATACATTCAAAAACCTCAGACTAGCTATGGCCAATGCATTCAGGTAGCTATTTGTACATGAACACAATGCAGACCCCTATACATTTAAACTGAAAATGTACAGTTTATGGCAAAACATTGCATTCCATTCTAAAGCGAAGGGCCAAATGTAATGTCTTCTCACTGTACAATAAATTATTCAAGATTTGCATATACAATCAACATGAAACATTGCACATTAATCACAAAAGTAACATTGTAAAAATAAGGAGAAATTAAGCAACATAACCTTTAGAGAACCATAAAATAGGAATAATCGCTGAGCGATGTAAAAGTACAAGTCACTGATATTTAAGCAACAAGACACAAACAAGAATTGAGAGAGAAAATTATTTATGTCATCTAGTTCTGCTCAAGAAGAACCATGATGCATTCAGGTAGCTAGTTGGCTTACTTACATATCAATTGGTTTTATTGACAGGTCATAAGTCATGTCAGGATAATTAAATTAGACCCAAGTTCACAAAAGAAATATGAAACTGTTGGCAAGCGGTGATATTGAAGCAAGTGAGTGGATGAACAACAAAAGTGGAAATAAATATTACTTAGTATATTTCAGATACATCGAAGCCACCTCGTCAAAATTGACGAGAAGTCTTTTGATCCTTAATTAGCTACTTGAACTTTACGCAAAAGAATGTGATCAAGTCGAAAAATTTATTGCAGTCACTTCCCTTAAACTTAAGCAATTTCAACTTGACAGTGAATTGATGATATATGTAATAAGGGTGAAGATTGGTGAAGATTGAGGTAGCCTTAAGTGAAACCACCACTAGCATAACAAAATAATACTAAAGGAAGTACTATAGATGAATATGTAAAACACATGAGAGAAAGATCTACAGTTTAGAAGCCATTAATTTGTAAATTCGAAGGATCTTCAATGTGAAAATATTGCTATGTTTTTCCTTCCTAGTAACTTGAACCTACGATACAGACTAGAATATAAAAAAAACAATACAAGCCTAATCTATTCTACTATATATTACATCACATAAAACAAAATACTAGAATATAAAAAAAACAATACAAGCCTAATCTATTCTACTATATATTACATCACATAAAACAAAATATGCAAATACGATGCCATCCTTGCAAGACCCAACATGATAACAATACAAGATTGGAAAACTATAAATCACTATATAATTCCAAGAAAAAATATCAGCAGCAATTAGAATAAGTCACACTTAACTAATAAATTACTGAACATTATCTTACTGACTCAGCAAATTGTTTCAGGCTTTCAGCAATACTATAATTTATACATATCATCATGCAACAATATTAAAGAATTTTCAGACAGTGAACTACTAATAAGGCAACATCCATAAGTCCATAAGTATAATGATATAAACAGAAGCAAATTAATATGTAAACTAACATCCAAACTATGCAGCAACTTGTGAGAAAGACCAACAACGGATACACCTGAACTTGATCTTCATTGTCGTCCTCATCATCGGTCTGATCAACAATATCAGCAGCATCATTGAGTGAAGGTCTGATCAACAATATCTGCAGCATCATTGAGTGACCTATCCGCCCGCATCACAATCGCCTCATAAGTACCAGAACAATATGTTAGTTGATAATGAACGAATAATACCAGAGATCAAATATTACCAGTTATGGCTGGATTGCTTTGAAAATTTTGTAAAGTTTCCGCAATTGTATGCGTTGCTTAAATAGAGATGCCATCTCCAGTAACCGTAACCTTTTGGTGATTGTAAACAGAGACAAAACCTCCTAGCAAAACAAAGTGCAGAGGTAGAGACTAGACAATTAAGAAGCGATAAATCAGTGATGGAAGTATGAAATCAGTGACAAGAGAGAACATATCACGATGCCGATACGAATTATGAAGCCTAACATTAAATCAAAATTTGCTACTGATGTATCTTTAATTCATAGATGATAGAAGTATTACTAAAACACAACAAAAATCATAATTCTCTGTAGAAATTCATTGAAGAGAAATAATGACACGATGAATGAAAACATGCTAGTGAAACAGAAAATGATTATGTTCCCATTACTTAGCGACTAGGAAGCAACCACAAAGCCTCATGGTTGGGAATAATTTTCATTTGCATAGCCCCATCAGTCAAGGTTCGAGGTTCCCTATAAGGCAAAAAAGTGACGCGTGAATCCAATGCCAAATAGATGTGATTGGTGCCTCCTTTCATGCCGGAAGTGGTGGTGGTGGCTGAAACGGAGAATGAGTTCCTCCGCCCAAGGTAGAGCACTCGATCTTGGAGATCACACACCCTCAAAAACTTCCCAGTCTTTGGGTCCACCTTATAAACCTTGAACTCAGGATCCTCCTCAGGATCCTCCTCATCACTAACACGCTCATAGAGCAAAACAACCAAGATCTCACCGGCAGACTCCACAAGAAATAAACTGTCATAATCGCAATCTGATTCACCCGGAACAGGTGCGTTGCGCCGACTCAACCAACTCAGAAACGGGCCGCCACCTGTTCTTCTCCGTCTTCTCATCAAATTGGTTGACACACTAAATACGTACCTGATCTGTGAGCACAGATCTAACCTAACAAAAAGGTAAGCATTCCTATTGCTTCCAACCAGGTACAAACATCGCGTGACACCCTTTCCATACTTGTCCCTTTCATAACCTCCCATGTCGGTCCATCTAGGATTGCCAGCGTTGAGTCGACAGAAAGTTACATAACTAGTATAACTATTGATCATAATCAGTGCGCAGTCGGGATCCCCAGGAGGGGCAGTGAGAAGAATGGACTCTGAGCATTCAATGTCGAGCTTATGGCATGGAGGTAGGTTGATTCGCGAATTAGTTACAGGGTTAACGAGGAACAATTGGGCGTATCCCTTCTCATAGTATTCCCAATCATACAAGACTTCCTCATCCTCATCATCTTCTTCTACTTCATCCTCCTCTTTTTTTTCTTCTTCTTCCAAATCTCCTACTTTTCCCTCTTCAACCTTATCATCCTCCTCCTCATCATCATCATTTTCTCCTTGATTATCATCAATGTCATCATCTTTACAGTGAAAGTAGTCATCTTCGTCGTCATCATAGTGGATAGAGCTATCTTCTTCTTCTTCTTCTTCTTCTTCTTCTTCTTCTTCATGCCTGTTTTTCTTTTTAATCTCTTCTTTCTTATCATCATCATAATCATCACCATCATCTTCTTCATTATCTTCTTCCCGCGGTTTAAAGTTTTGGGAGAACAAAAGCCAACCGAAGGAGGAAGAAGCGATGAGAGAGGCAAATGCAGTACCAGGGATTCTAAAGAAGCCATCTTTCTCTTTCTTGTGAGGGAAGAGTACGGTGTAGGTATACGAATCTGAGGGTGAATGCGAATGGCAGCGGATGGGATGAGGGTAAGGAGTGATGAGGAGAGGGTGAGGGTAAGGGGCGAGTTGGGTTAGTTGCGCAGATGCAGAACGCCATGAGGGGCAAACGGCGGCGAATCGGAGGTGGTCGCAGGGTTCGGAGATGTTGGAGATGATCAGGTTGAGAAGGTTGGGGTCGAGATCTAACCATGGCCGGAAATTGGGATCTACTTCTTGTTGTGGGTCTTTGACGGTCTGGTTTTCAGATCGGGGCTTCTTCTTGTTCATTTTGGGGATTTTGGGATTTTGGTTGATGAGGTTTTGATTTGTGTTTTGTTAAATTTATAAAAGGGGAAGAGGGAGCGGCGGCTAGGAAATTAAACAGGAGTCCTGGTATTCACCCCAGCTTTCTAGCCCCGAATTTTTTCCCTAAATGACCCTTTTTATGAAAGTATGGACACAAACGACCTGTTTTTTTTTTTAATTCCACAAACGCCCAGTGTGGTATAAACCATCCCGCTTTTTCAAAAAGCGAGTGTGGTATAAACCATCCCGCTTTTTCAAAAAGCGAGTCCTATACCAATATAATCAGATCTCCAAACAGCAAATAGACAAATCCCCAAAACTTCCTTGTTCTTCTTCTTCGCAGAACAGAGAGAGAGAGAGAGAGAGAGAGAGAGCGCACGGGAGAAGTGGGCGCGCGATGGGAGGCGACGCGCAGAGGGCGACGACTGCTTGCGGGGGAGCGGAGGACGGCGGTTGACGAGGCTGAGCGGCGCTTCGGGACGAGCTCGGAGATGATGGCGACTTCGGGAGAAGAAGAGGCTGACGGGACTGTGGAGCTCTTCGATAATGGAGCTCCGAACAGGGTAGGCTTCGGCGGATGTGGGTTGAAGACGGCGACGAGGAGAACTGGTGATGGAGAAGTCGAAGGTGGAGGTTGGGGGTTCGATGGAGTCGACGACTGAAGAGCTCGAAGGGTTGGTAATGGCGGCTTGAGCGAAGGAAGATGAAGATGGGGCGCGAGTAGAGGGGGCGGCACTGTGACGGCGAGGAGCTCGATGGGGGAGCGACGACGCAGAGAGCTCGCGACAGGGGAAGGCTTCGACTGGTGGCACTGGCGGGGAGCAGTGCTGTCGACGATGGCGAGCTTGGTCTTCGATTGTGGGAGAGCGGCGAGATGGCGAGCGTCGAGAGGGAGACGAGGCGATGGCGGGGGTCGAACGAGGAAGACGACGGTGAGGACTGGCTCGAGCGAGAGCGGTGGAGAAGACTACGGGGTTGAGCTTGGACGGCGACCTCGGGGCTCTGCGATGCTTCGGAGGAGGACGAAGGAGAAGTCGGAGGACTTCGGGGGGTCGCTGTGGAAACGGAGTCTCGACGGCGAGACGAACGGAGGAGGAGACGGAGGTGGAGGCTTCGATGGGCAAGGTGGAGCGGCAGTGGACGAGCGGGAATGGCTCGCGGCGTTGATGGCGGCGATGTCGAGGTCGGGGTGAGGAGGAAGAAGAAGGGGGATGGGTTCGGGTTGTGGGTTTTGTTCTGTTTGGTTTCTTTGTTTTGGTAGAGAAACAGAGGGAGAGAATGAATGGGGGATGGTTAAAGTCACTCATTCACCAAGCCAAGACTCGCTTTTTGAAAAAGCGGGTTTGGTATAAACCATCCCGCTTTTTCAAAAAGCGAGTCTTAGGTTTCTTATTTTCTGAACACTAAGACTCGCTTTTTGAAAAAGCGGGATGGTTTATACCACACTCGCTTTTTCAAAAAGCGAGTCTTGGCTTCTTCAAATTTTCTGAACACTAAGACTCGCTTTTTGAAAAAGCGGGATGGTTTATACCACACTCGCTTTTTCAAAAAGCGAGTGGGGCGTTTGTGGAATTAAAAAAAAAAACAGGTCGTTTGTGTCCATACTTTTGCAAAAAGGGTCATTTTGGGAAAAAATTCTCTAGCCCCCCCCCCCCCCCCCCCCCCCGGCGCCCCATTTGGTTCTCTAGCTTTGCTCCTTCTATTTGGTTCTCTCTCCCAGTAAGAAAATAGAAAATCTGGAGTGCGCACCCTGCATAAAAGAAATTTTTCTTTATCGATTCTGTCATTCTTTTTTATCTCAAAACCCGTCTTCCCCAACCGTTGAAACCCTCTTTTACTGTCATCTTTGATCTAAAAATCGGGTTCCCACTGATTTTTCTTTCCTATTAGTTTTCCTAATTCCACAGACATCTTCATCTTCACATGTAAGTTTTCTTTTATTTTCACTTGTATCGATTCTTGTTTTTTCTTCCTGGTTTTTATTTGTTTATTTGTTCGAATTAGATGAAAAAATGTGTTTTTCTTGCTATCTACTCAATTCAGAGTTTAATACATAGATTCCGATAGGTTTTAGGTTTTGATTTAGTTAAAATAAGGATTTTTGGCTGTTGTTTGAGCAAGTGATTCAACATTTTTTTTCTTCTGTTTTTCTAAGTTAAATTAGGGATTTTTGGCTATTGTTTGAGCAAGCGATTCAACATTTTTTTCCTGTTTTTCTTTGCCATGAACCATACCCAATTCTGTTTGCTATATAAAATCCATTGCAATTACAGTTTCATGTTTTGCTTGGGTTATGGAGTAAATGATGATTTACCTGTGTTTTTGATGAATTTTGGGCAACCACGACAAAATTTTGGGATTCAGTAACGATTCGGTTGGGACCCGTGTACTTAACATTTGCCTTTTTCTGGGAACTGGTTTCGGTGGGGTGCGCTAGAAAACCCTGATCTTCATTGACTTCAAGTGACTCAAAATCCATTTGATTAGATTCTTCTTGAATTCTCATTGCCTCTTCTTCTTCCACTTCTTCCATCATAGAGTTGTATGAAGATGAAGAGTCTAAGTGAGGAGAAAAAATAATAGAGGGGGAGAAAGATGAAAAAAAAATTGGGGTGGATGGATGGGAATTGTTAGTTTTGGATGGGGGGAGCGGATGGGGGGAGCGGAACCAAGAAATTGGGAGAGAATGTGGGGTGAGCAAACAGTTTACCCCCCACAAATTAAAAATGATATGTGTGGGAATTTTAATTTATAAAGGGCAACTTAAGAATGGGAGGGTGAGCTGGAAAACAGGGGGTGAATACCAGGACTCTTAAACAGAGATACCCTAAAAAGTTTATAATATAATAATTAATTATTTTTAGGCCCCAGGATTGACGATGATTTTTATTAACCCTTTGAGTTTTTTGTTCTACTGTTTAAGCCCTTATTATTAGGGATGCTCTCGGATAAGGATATATCTGATTCGATCCGTATCCGAATCCGAATTTTTGGCAGATACAAATATAAAAAATCTGTATCCGGGCAGATACAGATACGAATTCGGATATCCAAATCCAAAAAAATTCTGATACAGATACGAAAATCCCTAAAAAAAGCGGATTCGGATACTGATATCCACTTAATTTAATATATATTTATTTAATAAATATACTTATGTAATGAAATATACATAATAGTTATTCCTAATTTACTATTCCTAAATCCTAACCCACTAGCAGCCCTAAGTTCCTAATCCCCATCGACCCATCAACCATCGACCATCGTCATCCCCTATTCCCCTGGCTACCCATCTTCAATTCGTCATCCCCTGGCTAGTATCGTCCCATCAACCATCGATCCATCGACCATCGACCATCGACCATCGACCATCGTCATCCCCTATTCCCCTGGCTACCCCTCTTCAATTTGTCATCCCGTGGCTACCCGTGATCCCCATTGACCCATCGACCATCGTCATCGACCCATCGTCTAGCAGAAGACCATCGTCATCGACCCCTGATCAGCTGATCCCCATCGACCCATTGTCTAGCAGAAGCCCATCCCCATCCCAAATCTGAAACCCTATTTTCCCAAATCTGGAACCCTATCATTCCGTTTTTGAAACCCTATCGTTCCCCTCAATCGAAACCCTATCATACCAAATCTGATTTTAGTGCATACTACATTGAAACCCTGGCTAGTGGCTATCATTCCCCTCAATCGAAAAAAAATCCCAAATTTGAAACCCATCCCCATCGTCTACATCGACTTGCGAGTTGCGTCTGTTCGCTGTCTTTACCACTGACAAAAGCCAAAGATTTCAAGAGATGGTATAAAGCTATCTCTCTCTCTCACTCTATATTTGAATATATTATTCATTGTATTTTAGAAGTTTTGAGTTGGCTGCATCTTCATAGAATCATAGGTGCAAAGTGATTGATTATATGTTATATTTTAAAAAAAAATCAACGGAAAAATAGTGTTCATCATGTCTTCTTCAATGAACAATCTATCACTCAACCCATTAATACCGAATCATCAAGTAATTCAAATACTCAAGTACGAAAACCACCGAGAAATAGATCGGAAGTGTGGAAAGATTTTGTAAAATATGATGAGGATGTAAAAGAAATGGTGGATGAGAAAGAGATAGTGAAAAAATGCAAAAAGGCCGAGTGCATACATAGTCATTTCAAAATTAGTGCGGAAAGTAGACTTAGAATTACACACCTAAAGAACCATATAACAACATGTTCAAAGAAACCGAGAGCTGATATACGCCAAATGTTGATACGAGCATCCTCCAAGAAAGTTGATGGAACTTGTAGCCTAGAAAATTTTCAATTTGACAATGAGAAAAGTCGCTATAAACTTGCACAAGCAATTATTGCTCATGAATACCCATTCAATATAGTGACACATAGAATGTTTTTGGATTATTTGCACTCTTTTCGTCCCGAACACATAGTTCCTTCTCGCAATACAGTCACGAAATTGTGTATGAATGTCTATGTTGATTACAAGAAGAAGCTGTTTGACACAATTTCCTCGCATACAAGTAGGATAAGTTTCACAATGGATAAGTGGACCGCATCTTCACAGCAAAAGTCATACTTGTGTGTTCTTTCTCATTTCATTGATGATGCTTGGAATTTGCAACGGAGGGTTGTCGGTTTTATTAAAATTAGAGGGGGTACGAGAATTACTATTTGTGATGTTTTTATGTCGTGCATGCTTCAATGGAATATTGATAGTAAGATTTTTACCATTACCGTTGATAATGACACGGTTAATGATGTTGCTATCTCTTTGGCAAAGGATCGTATTTTGGATACACTTCCTTGCAAGGGTTCTTTTTTTCATGTGAGATGTGCCGCACATATTATTAATCTTGTTGTCCAAGATGGTTTGAAGCAAATCTCCGAAGCTATTCATAATGTGAGGAAAAGCATTAAATATGTTACAATGTCACCACAAGTGCAAGAAAGTTTCTATGACATTGCTAAACAACTTGGTGTGAATGGAAGACATGTTTTCCTTGATGTTTGCACAAGAAGGAATTCCACTTATGATATGTTAAGTGTTGCACTAGAATATAAGCAAGTATTTAGTAAATTCCGTATCAAAGACAACAAATACAATTTTTGCCCATCAGGAGATGAATGGGATCATATTGATACCTTGAGTAATTGCTTGAAGCATTTTAGTGATCTAACTAATCTTATTTCCGGTTCTGATTATTGTACTGCTAATCTTCTTTTTGAGGAATTTTGTGAAGTTTTATTACTTCGAAATGAATGGGAGAGAACTTCAGATTCTGTAATTGTGAGAATGGTAACTGCGATGAAGAAGAAGTTCATGAAGTATTTGTTGAAAGCTAACAAGCTTTTTACCGTTGCAACTTTTCTTGACCCAAGATATAAATTAGTTACCATTAAGTTGTATTATGAAGAAATATATGGTTTTGATGGTGCAAGGCGGTTAGGGTATATTGTAAACTTAATCAAAGAACTTCATGGTGAATATTCACAAAATTGTCATGAGCAAAGTCAATGTATACCACAAGGAGTTGGCTCAAGCAATTCTTCACAAAGAGTGGAAAGTGTTGGTGAAAAGAGAAAGAGTAGATTTGATCAATATATTGAGAGTTGTCAAAGTTTGCCTTCGAAGACTGATTTAGACATATATATAGAGGAGGGTGTTCTTAGGTGGAATGATTCTACAATGGGAAAGTTTGATATATTAGCTTGGTGGAGAGGGAATATCGGAAAGTATCCTATACTTGCAAGGATTGCAAAAGATATTTTTGTTGTCCCGATTTCCACAGTAGCTTCTGAATCCACCTTTAGCACTAGTGGTCGTGTGATCCATTGTCATAGAAGCCGAATGAAGAAGGAAACAATTGAAGGCTTGATATTAACTCAAGATTGGCTAAGAGCAGAGGATGGAGGTATTTGCAGTACTCGTCCTCTTTTTTGCATGTATTTATTAATCATTATCTAATTATCTCTATTGTGTGTTAATTGTAGCATCCAAAGTAGAACTATTTTCTAATGATTTAGTCAATGAAGATGCTAGGACGGAGGATGAATATGTGACTCTTATTCCAACAACTCTAGGTATGATGAGATTCAAATAATGTTAAACACCTACACCACTTGCAAGAATTTTTGGTTATTTGCATAAATATAATTTTATTTAATTTTTGTTATTAAGGTGACAATGAGGTGGATGAATATTGTAATAACCCATATTTTTAAATAATGTTTTTAAAATTTATAAATGAATTAAAATGATTTTTGGTGATTTAATAAATATTTTTCTAAAATTTTACCTTTTTACACGTGCAAACCACATGCAAATAATTTCTTGGGAAGTTCAAAATCAAAAGTTATTTTGGGGAAACTCATTATTTATTATTATATATTATTTATGAATTTTCTGGATTTTTCTGATAATTATTGGACCTATTTGCAAATATTACAAAAAGAGGGATTTTTGTGCAAAATTACCACTTGGAGTAAAAGCTCTAGATTTTCAGATTTTTGGGTTTAGCACGATGCCTAGTAAACTCAAAGGTAAAGAGTTCACTTTTTGGTTTAATGAATTTGGCTTATTTTGCAAGTTTTGAGAAAGAAGGGTCTTTTTTGCAAATTTGCCACTTAGAGGGGCAAAAATGCAAAGTTGGTTTTCTGGATTCTCAAACAATGCCGACGGATACCGGGGAGGGGGGGGGGGGGGGGCTATTCCTAATTTTTAAAACTCAATTAAGTTGGTTTGATTAAACTTCGAAGTATAAGGAGTTATATGTGTAAAGATATATATATTTAGGTATTTTGCAAATCTATTCAAAACCCTAATGTACTTGGATCCCGGCCTATTAAAGGTGGAGTGCAGCCGTCTCTTTGCTGCACAACACAAAGGTATTTCTTATTATTATTTTCTTGGAGTTTTCAACGAGGATTCTTGGTTTTCTTGCGAATGAGGGATTTTTCTTATTCTTTATTTTCTTCGGTTGATTCTTCAAAAAAGGCGAGTGACTTAGTTTTTTTCTTCTTATTGTTCGAAGTATGTTGTATGTGTTGATCTATTTATTAGTAAGCATATTAGATGATGATGTGAAGATATAATGAATTTTGATATATAGATGAATTAAAAGATGAATCTTTTCTTGAAACTATGATATTAATGACCAAAACCCTAATTTGATGACTTGTGATTGTTGAAGAAGCCCATAGAGAACATGAGTAGGATGTTTGCAATTATTTTGTAGCTATTTGAATGTATATAATGGTTGTGTGATGCTATAGAATGAAAATAAATAAATGTGAACTAGGGTGAGATTGGTCTCTGCTGTTATATACATACACACACTGTTGATGCATAAAACTTGCTAATTAGTCTTTTCAATTGCTTATAAACAAGATTGAACTGATATAGATGATTGGGGGTACGTATATAAATAGTTTTTGAACTAAAGGGGACAAGCTGAGAAGTGAAAGAAGAAAAATTACCTTCTTGAATCTGTGTGTGCATGTTTTGGTTGATTTTTGGGCAAATTGAGGGCTGAGATGATTGAACCACTTGAGTGTGAATTTAACAAACACCCATAATGAAACTTTGAAGGAAACCAGGTTTTAAAGTTGAAGTCTTCATGTGCAAGTTGAGTTGTCTTTGTTTCAAAACTGATACATAAGTAAAGAAGCTAATAGAATTGGTTTTGGTTGAAGTATTGGACTGGCTGAACTGAGGGTGAGTTGTCCATTGCATTCTTGATCAAATATATGAATATATGCTTATAGAATTGCCATGCTAAGAGCAAACACTGATGCTTAATTAACCTATGCTTATTTATATGTATTACTTGCTGTCTTTTGGGGAATTTTGTGAAAATCTCAATTTGAGAACCTGATGGATTTTGATGCACTATTAAATAACCCTACATGTTATACTGGGGGTACTCAGGGAATTAGATTTTTGTTTTTACAAGACTTAAGTGGTATCAGTCGTAAACGTGCACAAGAGCCAACCTGAGTATATAACTGTTACTATTCATATCTGTATGAGTTTATATATGCAAGCATTGATGCTTTGAAGATCCTAATACACTTAATTACTACCAAGTAAACTAGTCCTATGTCTTCAAATAATTGATAAGATGTTAAGTTCTGTAGAGTATATGTTTTCCTTTTTAGCTACAGATTGTTGCTGTTGCTACTGCAACCTTGTACAGGTGCACATATGAACAAGAGTTCATCTCCATCCACACATTCAGTATATGTGATTAAGTAGTAGTTGAGTGTTGTGTTGGTAGTTCTTTGTGTATGCATAGAGAATCAATTTTCTATATACCTACATAGGACCAATTTCTATATGCTGCATATCAACAACAAGGGGATTCTATATATATCATATATATATACATATACTTACTTCACTCAAAAGAGTTTCTACTATATCTTGCTTATAATTCACTACTACTATGACCTGCATTTGCTTTCACTCCTACAACCTGCATATGGTTCATTTTCCTTAAACACTGCATTTTCTTAATTCAACAAAAGAGATTTTCTATATAGCATACATACACTACTATGCTTTCAATAAAGGGGTTTTATACATCAGTTATATATGTGCATATTTTCATTATCAGTATAAAGGGGTTATTTTCATACACCAGTTATATATATATAGGTACTTCATAAACAGTGAAAGGGATTTTCTATATATCAGTTATATACATATACTTCATACCAGTGTAACACTACAAGACTAATAGGCTTTACTGGCGTTTTTTTTCACATTCACCGGCATTTTTAAACACCGTCGTAGAGACCACTGGCATTTTATAAAACGCCGGTGCAAGAGTCGCTGAATCGTGTATCGCTGTATCTTAGGGACATTCCCCGACGTTTTTTACGAATATCGGTATAGGTTAAAACTACACCGGCGGTTGAAAAACGCCACCGAATGGGTGGTTTCATTTTGGAACTTCAGTTTTCAGCCATCACCTACACCGGCATTTTTAAAACGCCGGTATAGGTTACCAGTTTTTGCTGAAAGCTACCCGGCGCTTGTAAAAATGCCGTGATATATATATATATATATATATATATATATATATATATATATATATATATATAATTAAAAAAATAAAATAAAATAAAAAACCTTCAGCACTCTTACAATCAAAACCAATTACAAAACTAAAAGAGACCCATTAAAATATGAATGAAGTATAATAGTATAATATCATCAAATTTTAATCTCATAAATATAATAATGTGATCTCATCACATTCATAACCAAAATATGGAGTTCAAATATTGAGTTACAAAGAGTGAAAAAAGATTATTTTCACTGTCAAATTCAGGCAAACAAGATACTAACTGAGATGAAACTTATACTTTTACAATACTCATGAGATAACTGTCAATTGAAACCACAATA
Organism: Hemerocallis citrina; assembly: GCA_017893485.1. Classification (NCBI taxonomy): domain Eukaryota; kingdom Viridiplantae; phylum Streptophyta; class Magnoliopsida; order Asparagales; family Asphodelaceae; genus Hemerocallis; species Hemerocallis citrina. The sequence goes on from CM030358.1 coordinate 126,481,438, forward strand.
TAAGTTCAAACAGGATTATTTCATCACTAGTCACTCCTCTGTAAATCATAGTATGCAACTTCAGTTACATAATCCATCTCATCATCACGTAAAACCAATGAGAAAGAACAATCTCATTTTCAAACCCAAGCAACAAGCATGAACATTATCTTAGAAACTGATACTCATCTAGACATCATGATATAATTGTATATAAAGTTTAGACAAAAAAATTTCCATCACTAGTCACTCCTAAAAAAATCATAGTGTGCAACTTCAGATACATTATCCATCTCATTCCCAAATTCAGACAAAAAAGCAACCCGTGAAGCTACACTTCTAGACAAATCATTGCTCAGTTCCAGACAAACCATTGATAATAAACATTTCTCATTTGCAAGTCTTCCCCATGGCAATGAAGAATCATGTAAATCACAACCACCTGTTTGGATTTTCAGTTTGGATGATCAATCATTTAAATTGAAATGATAGTAGCCGTTGTTGGTTATTGCTAAGAGTAATTCAGCTCAAATTGAAATAATAGTGACTGGTACATAAACATATACATAATCATTTTACTCTTACATGATTATCTCTTCCTTCTCTTTCCTGTATTGAAATCGCAGCCCACTTCTTACCCCACGTCAACAGATGGAAAACATGCAAACTAATAGAATGCCTTAAAATAAAATAATTCAAATTTTCTGCATATTATTACCCTATGTTTGTCATGAACATCAAATAATTTCCCAATAAAATCAGCAACTATGGACCAGAATACCCCCAGATATACATTCAAAAACCTCAGACTAGATATGGCCAATGCATTCAGGTAGCTATTTGTACATGAACACAATGCAGAACCCTATACATTTAAACTCAAAATGTACAGTTTATGGTAAAACATTGCATTCTATTCTAAAGCGAAGGGCCAAATGTAATGTCTTCTCACTGTACAATAAATTATTCAAGATCTGCATATACAATCAACATGAACACTGCACATTAATCACAAAAGTAACATTGTAAAAATAAGGAGAAATTAAGCAGCATAACCTTTTGAGAACCATAAAATAGGAATAACCGCTGAGCGATGTAAAAGTACAAGTCAATGATATTTAAGCAACAAGACACAAATAAGAATTGAGAGAGAAAATTATTTATGTCATCTAGTTCTGCTCAAGAAGAACCATGATGCATTCAGGTAGCTAGTTGGCTTACTTACATATCAATTGGTTTTATTGACAGGTCATAAGTCATGTCAGGATAATTAAATTAGACCCAAATTCACAAAAGAAATATGAAATTGTTGGCAAGCGGTGATATTGAAGCAAGTGAGTGAATGAACAACAAAAGTGGAAATAAATATTACTTAGTATTTTCAGATATATCGAAGCCACCTCGTCAAAATTGATGATAAGTCTTTTGATCCTTAATTAGCTACTTGAACTTTAAGCAAAAGAACGTGATCAAGTCGAAAAATTTATTGCAGTCACTTCCCTTAAACTTAAGCAATTTCAACTTGACAGTGAATTGATGACATATGTAATAAGGGTGCAGATTGGTGAAGATTGAGGTAGCCTTAAGTGAAACCACCACTAGCATAACAAAATAATACTAAAGGAAGTACTATAGATGAATATGTAAAACACATGAGAGAAAGATCTACAGTTTAGAAGCCAAGAATTTGTAAATTCGAAGGATCTTCATTGTGAAAATATTGCTATGTTTTTCCTTCCTAGTAACTTGAACCTACGATACAGACTAGAATATAAATAAAAACAATACAAGCCTAATCTATTCTACTATATATTACATCACATAAAACAAAATATGCAAATACGATGCCATCCTTGCAAGACCCAACATGATAACAATACAAGATTGGAAAACTATAAATCGCTATATAAATCCAAGAAAAAATATCAGCAGCAATTAGAATAAGTCACACTTAACTAATAAATTACTGAACATTATCTTACTGACTCAGCAAATTGTTTCAGGCTTTCAGCAATACTATAATTTATACATATCATCATGCAACAATATTAAAGAATTTTCAGACAGTGAACTACTAATAAGGCAACATCCATAAGTCCATAAGTATAATGATATAAACAGAAGCAAATTAATATGTGAACTAACATCCAAACTAGGCAGCAACTTGTGAGAAAGACCAACAACGGATATACCTGAATTTGATCTTCATTGTCATCCTCATCATCGGTCTGATCAACAATATCTGCAGCATCATTGAGTGATCTATCTGCCCGCATCACAATCGCCTCATAAGTACCAGAACAATTAGTTATCCCCACGGGCCTCCTGCATTTATCAACAAAAACAACCCTCAAACCACAATCTAACGAAACAAATGAGGAACACTGAAAGAATCTAATACTCACTCTTCTAGCCCTACAAAATAAAATTTAAAAAAAATGATTCCGAAATTTCAAGAACAAACCTAGGGTTTGTGTAGAGGAAGGGGCGATGGCAGGGGAGGGGGCGGCGATGGGGGAAAGGGGCGACAGCGGGGGAGGGGGCGGCGATGGGGGAAGGGCTGACGGCGGGGTAGGGGGCGGCGATGGGACAACGAAGGGGGAAAGGGGCGACGCCGGAGGAGGGGGGCGACGATGGGGGAAGGGACGACAGCGGGAGAGGAGACGACGATGGGGGAGTGGGGACGTCGGGGGAGGGGGTGGGGAAAGGGATGGCGGTTGATTTGGGAGGAGGGAGATGGAGAGAGAGAGAGAGTGAGAGTGAAAAATTGGGGGTAAATTAAACCTAAAATGAGATAGAGAGAGAGCGAGACTGGGCTTTTCACTTTTCCGCTACCTACACCGGCATTTCAATGCAAAAATGCCAGTGTATCCCTACATACGCCGGCGTTTCTCACATACGCCGGTGTAGAGTTGGATTTTTTGTTCCTTTACATTAACTGGTTTCTACAGCGGCGTTTCTACCAAAACACCGGAGTAGAAATGCCGCTGTAAAACTATTTTCTTGTAGTGTAAAGAATCTCTTTCTAAATCAATGTATACTCACAGGCTTCATCACAGTGAAAGGGGTTTTCTTTCTATATTATGTATATACATTTACACTTCAATCAGTGAAAGGAATTTCCTATTTCTTCTACATCCTGCATTCACTTCAGTTCAATAGAAGGCCTACTTCTAAAAGCTGCATATGTTTCATCTTCTATATCTGCATACATGTACTGCATATCAGTAAAAAAGAAATTTTATAACCTGCATATGCTTGCAATTCAACAAAGTCTATCTCCTATAACCTTTATATGCTTCCATTTCAATAAAAGACCACCTCTCTATACCACACACACACACACACACACACACACACACACACACATATATATATAGGGAATTGCTCCATTGAAAACGTACTGTAGCGTGAAAAACGTGAAAATAAGCCTAACAACGGCCTAGGTTGTTTTCACGGGTTTTCACAACATTTGCGTTTTCAATGGAGCATTTATAACCTAGGTCATTGTTCCCAACAACGGCCTAGGCTTGTTTTCACGGGTTTTCACAACATTTGCGTTTTCAATGGAGCATTTCCTATATATATATATATATATATATATATATATATATATATATATATATATATATATATATATATATATATATATATATATATATAAAATCAGTGAGAGAACTTTCCTTCTAAGTATCATATATATATATATATATATATATATATATATATATATATATATATATATATATATATATATACACACAACAATATGGATGAATTACTGTGAGTAAAATAACACTGTTATAAAGTGACTAAAATGAAAGGTTTTGCGTTGATGGTTGAGTTGTGAGTCTCTAGAGGGTGTGTGGGACCCTAGATACCGGCAGTTGATATTTTGTGGTTTGGTCAGTTATGGCTTTTGTCGTTGATCAGTTGAGTTAAGTCCGGTTGGGTACACCAACTCTAGGAGATTCGAAATTAATTAATTAACTTAACAAAATAAGGACATGCACTAGATGGTGATATGATGAAATGAGAACATGGGTTATGGACCTCAGTATGGCTTGCGGTGTGAGATAATCCTCAGAATTATCGAGGTGTGAGTGAAATAGTCTCCAAAATTACCTGCGGTGTGGGGTTGATATCCGGAATTATCGTGGTCGAGGTAACGCTCATGGGGTATTCGTGTGATGAGGAGCCATAGCTTGCGGGTTGGGGTATTCTCGAAAATTTCCAGGTGTGAGTGAAATTGTCTTCGAAATTATCTATGGATAGAGATTGACCTCCGAAATTATTAAGGCATGGGCTAATACTCACAGTTTATCTATATCTCATAGTAGTCATAGTAGTAGGATTAGTTTCATAAGCGGGGGATTAAACCCTATCAAGTGAAGAACGATAAGGGCTTGCACCGGACCTATGTAGAGTGGGATGCATAGAATCCGACAAGTATGCATTAGAGAGTCAGCATATAGCATTGATATTTTGTTGACTTGGTTTTATGCATGTGTTTCCCTGTTTTCTACACTTGACACTTAGGTTATTTCTTATTTCATTTATTCTTATTGTTGACACATGTTGTTTATGATTCTATGTTTCATGTTTTATTGATGTTGCATTTATTCTTATGTCACTCACACCGTTATGACTGACCCCTATAGTTTTGGGGGTTAGGGTTATCTCTTGCCTCATTTTTTACAGGTAGGTTCTTGTAACTTGGGATTTGGATGCTTATGCTAAATTGATGTTATAACTTATGTAAATTGTAAAAGAATGTATTGTAAAAGAAAGATTGTAATTCAAGGTGTTTGTTTTCCGCTGTGATTTGTAAAGAAATTAATGTAATAAAAGTTGGGGAAAAAAATTATCTGTATTTTTATCTATGTTTACTATTGCAATTGAAGTTGATGCTGGGAATTGTGCCACGTATTTCTGAGATATCATATTGAAAATTCGGGGCGCTACAAATATATCTTGGAACAATTGGATGATGATTATTGATCTTTGCATTCTGAGTTGATGAAAACCCGCTTTCTTTTGAAGACTTGCTTGATCATCATATGGTTTATTTATAGATGTAATGTGAGGTGACAACATGGAGGGCCATTTGTTTTACCTTTGTGTTTGTTATTTTGGATGGATTTTGAGTTATGAATCAAAGTCAAAAACTAAAGGAAAGATTTTCTCACCTTTCTTTTCTGGTTAATTTGGAAATAGAGTTGCTATGATAACCAGCTACTGACTATTTCTATATAAGAGTGCTTTGTGTATCTTTTATAAATTATTGTCCATGTCAATGCACATGCATTTTACATTGTGTAAGGTTTAACTACATTGATGAACTCTTGTATGTTTTTTTATGAATATCAAAAGGCTTTTATGGAATCTTGGAGAAGGGTGCAAGCACTTTCCACACAGTCGGGCCATATTTGAACGAGGCATTAACAAAATTCCAGGTTTGTTTCATATTGCTAGATTTTAGTTTAAGGAACTACTAGTGTTACCCTGTGCAAATTGCACAGACAAAAATAATTTTGAGGGACTCATAAAATTATATATTACTTAAAAGGCTAAGTATAAAAAAAGGACACAAAGTTTTGGGCCAGTTTAAAAAAAGGACACTAAGGTTTTTTTGTTTAAAAAAAGGACACAAAGTTTCAAAAAACTCCACTGGGTTAGTTAGGGTTAGGGTAGGGTTTAAAAAAACCACTTTCATTTTTCATTTCTGTTTAAAAAAACCACTTTCATTTTTCATTTGTGTTTAAAAAAACCACATTCATCTTTTATTTGTGTTTAAAAAACATCACTTAACTAATAAATAACCCCCCATTCCCCCCGAACTAACCCTAACCCTAACCCTAACTAACCCAGTGGAGTTTTTTGAAACTTTGTGTCCTTTTTTTAAACAAAAAAACCTTAGTGTCTTTTTTTAAACTGGCCCAAAACTTTGTGTCATTTTTTTATATTTAGCCTACTTAAAATTTAGAAATGCCTCTTAACTATTTCAATCAGAATATAATAAAAAGATGACAAATCTACAAATCAACTAATTCACACTTTCAAACCAATTAACATCATTCTATATTTCTATTCAATTAAAGAAAATAAAAAATAGTCGAATAATTACTGAAATTTAGAGATGCTAAGAAATAGATTTACAATCTTGTTAGATTTCTCCATTCTAAAGCTTGCATGCAAATACTCATATTGTCTGTGAAGTTTCTCAATATTTGCCTCCGTGTTCTATATTACTCATTAGTTGTGTACTTGTGTCTCCATAAAATGATCAAACTATAAAACATACATACAGTTCTACAATTCACCAAAACATTTCAAACAAAACAAAAGATGTAGAAAAGATACAACTATCTGCATATTGTTTTCCTTATGATTCCAGCATATTCTGAAGCTTCTCTTGCTTCATCAAATTTTCGTCTTCTCATTTCATCAACCATTTGATGCAAATCCTTAGCTTTCTTATATATTCACTTATTTGTTCACTTTTACCCTAAGAAAATAAAAATAATAAAATACAATAATGATGATAAAAAGGACCAACCTATTCAACTTTCATGTTTTTTACCATCATCTATAATCCATCATTCTTTGTAATTGAAAATTTAATAATAATATTACTTAAAATGCAAAAGTCCAAATGAATACATATAACAATTAGAAGAAAAAGTCCTCATATGCAAGTCAGTTCGTTCCAATCTCACACTTGACGATCTGCCTTCTTCTAATCCGAAATCCTACATTATTAGGTATGCATCTGATCTCGAATCTCAAAACTTGACCATACTATCATAAAAAAGCAGAAAAATACTAAAACACAAACAAATTAAACACTACCCGAAAAATGATATAAAAACTGAAACAACAATTATAATTGAAGAAAGACTGCTAAAATAATTATGAGAGATTGCTAAAAATAAATGAAAAACTCAAGAACTCAACAAAAGTAATTTTTCATGAGAAATAATTATGAGAAGTGGTGAACACAACCATCAAATTGAAGAATAAAAGTTGGTCTTCAGCTAACCTACATCTTGGCCAATTGCAGCGACGACATGACATACATGCCTAACTGCCATCTTCGTAATCTCTGGGAGTACACATTGGAGAGAGTAGTGTAATTCAGTGAATTAAAAAAAACATATAATAAACACTTACATTACCTCTTACTTTCCCACAATTTATTCTTTCCTTCATCTCTTTGCATTTCGATATCCCAATTTCTACCATGGCCTCTAAAATCTAATTTATTTGGATATGAAGAAACAAAGAATCAAGAACAGGACATTAGTTAGGATTTGGTCTGAAAATAACAAATCTTTATTTTTGAATCCATAATTAGGGTTTGGATTCCGAATTTTCAAAAATTGAAATGCCCTAATTAGAAATCAAGAGTAAAGCGGGTGGTAAATTAGGGTTTCATGAATTCAATATTACAAAACAAATTAGGAATTCAAAAACCCTAATTTCTCATAGGAGAATTGTTACCGATGGCGTCATTACCCATGGCGAGCCAGCGAGCGTCGACGGCAAGGATTTTGGCAGGTTGGCGAACGACGGCTTTTGAGATTTACGGGAGAGGGAGTTGGGAGAGGAAGTTTTTTTTGTTAAGTAAAAAAGTGTGGTGTGAACGTGTTAAGGTAGGTGTTATTTCCTACTTTTGTTCACCTTTCTCCATTCCAAAATGGAGAAATGAGAGATGGGATAGGCCTATTAGCTTAAGATGTAGTATGATGCAAATATACAATGTTCTCTTTGTGAAGAATTATTTTATATTGGACTCATGATCACTATGAAGATTATGGTGTATTACTTTGCATTCTTAGGCTGATCTGGTATATGGTTCATTTGCTAGTTGTGCCGTCTCACTCTTATATTTTTGTTATTTTTATTAAAAGAAATATATTATATGTTTAGCTACACAAACTTTTAACTTTTTCTAGCGCATGTATCAATAACTAGTACACATAACAGATAAAGGGCCAAGCAAGGAAACATTTGGAATTCTAGCTACTGCATTTCTAAATCAGCTATCTTATCAATTATCATTAGGTTTTTCTTATAAGATAATATCTGTTTTTTGAATGTTTAAGCATACAGATGTTGATGAGGATGATGGATCATTATTTTATATAAGTGTTGTAAGCATGGCTATCCAGGTTAGTTGTGTATCCACTGATACTTTCTTTATTTACTTCGAACCTTGTGTGAAATTCCTTTACTTGTTCTATACTTTCTAAGACAATTTTGTTATTGTTCCTAATCAGGTTGATCTGTTATATGGTTCACGTTCCATATTCAAGATGTTCGAGTTTTATCATGCTAAAAGCTGATATTTTAATTGGTTTGTCAAATTTTAAATTGCTTTTTTCAGAATTTAGCTCTACTGAAATAACTACACTACTTTATCCAATTTTAGCAGTATTGCTCACAATTTGTTCATTCTTATTGTAATTGTTCATAGAAGAATGACAGATAGACAGAGGAATTTTACTGATAGATTCTATTCTGCCTTTGCTACCTTTATTAAGTTAGCAAATGTTCCTTTGGAAAAGCAATTGGCATGAAATTTAGTTTTCAGGTAGCTCTTGGGTTGGATATACTTTAATCTGACCCATTAGGATTTAGGAATGACCCAGGCGGCTAATTTATTATATAGCTCACGCATTCCTACCTTTGCCTACTGTCATTTAAACATTATCTGTTCACACCATGTATTCGGAATTTGTGCAGAATCTACTATTATTAATGGGAGAGTTTGTCATTTTGTCACTTTGAGTTTGTAACCAAACAAACAAATTTTTAATATTTTTTGTCACAAATGAAACACATACGTTGCACGTGTAACTCTAACTCTATTTATTAACACTTGCATCACGCATGTAAATCAAAGTTTTTTTCTTCACCAAACAAATAATTTTTAAATTATTTTGTCACAAAGCAAATACGTACGTCGCACGTGCAACTCCAAATCTATTTCGTAACACATCACCGTACGTACATTCACAGTTTTTCCTTCAAAAAATTTAAAAAATTTCGTGCAGTGTCCGTTCAATTCCAATTTTTTAAAAGTTAAGGCATTCATCAGAAATGTTGCCTGCTATTGACTTATATATCGCACGTTCAACTCCAACTTTTTATCAAAACATGCATCGCACGTGAAAATTACTAGTGTTTATTAAACTGAACTTTAATAAATGTGATCATGCAATGTTTGTTTTTTTTTGCAAAAGCACATTACTAATAAAAAACTCATACATTTGAATGTCTTTTTGAAAATTTTCTCTGCACACCTTATTTATGATTCCTTAATTTTGTGTTCCTTTAGCTTTTTTTTAAAGTAAAAAGTGAGATTGTACCTAACAGTAACCCAGTATTTTGCAAGTTTAGTACTTTGAAATCTACTGTAAATAGCTAGAGCTTTATAGGTCCAAGTTTAGTGTCGAGGCGTTTTCAGGGTTGCCGGAGTTTTGGAAGTTATCCGCAGCTTTGGCAGTGATGTTGTGTTTGGAGACTTGGTATTTTCAGGTGTTGGTGTTGATTGCTGGGTTGTTGAAGGACCCGAAGCTGGCACTTGACTCGCTCATAGTTTGGTAAGCTACATTCTAACCTTTTAGTTCAGTATGGTTCAATTTTTAGTATGTTTTTCTACACATCCCTCATTTTACTGATGTATTTAATCTCCAACCAGCATGACAATTTCTGGTTTGGTACTCATGATCTCTGTGGGATTCAATAATGCAGTAAGGTTACCCCTCATTTCCTTATAGCAGTCAAGAAATTAAAAAAAGACTTTATTTAATTTTTTACATTAAAGTAAAGCAGTAAGCACAAAGAGATTTTAGTGTGTTATCATTAACAATACTAAAGCTACAATTTCCTTATATATATATGTATTTTCACCAACTATCTTAAATACAGTGTTCGAGTGAGCAACGAATTAGGGGCAGGAAATCCCAAGGCAGGAGAGTTCTCTGTTTGGGTAGTAACGTCGTTTTCAGCTGTAATATCAGTGATCATAGCAGCAGTTGTCATGTATTTTCACAACAACATCAGCTATATCTTCACCGAGGGGGAGAGGGTTTCTCAAGCTGTTGCTGATCTCTCTCCCTTGCTTGCATTTACCCTCATCCTCAACGGCATCCAACCGGTTCTATCTGGTTAGCATCTCTCCGTCCCTGTCTATAACTATATAGATATAGTATCATTTGTTTTTCCTTAAACGACAATGCTCGTAGTTGCATTTTATATACCAAATATATGAAAATCGATTAATTGATAGTTTGTTTTTGTGAGCTTTATCAATTACACCATCTGTAACAATTCTTGTTTTATGAGATAAGTAAAAGTTGTTTTTTAATATGGATCTTTAGGTTCCAGTAATTTCATTTGAAAGAAATTTGTGAGAAAAAAAACTCATCTTATCAATTACACCATTTGTAACAATTCTAGTTCTTCTCTGATAGTTTTCTGTGAAACATGTGTACAACTTGATAATTTATATTTCAAAGGAAATATAACGCCACACCGTCCTGGTGAAACTTTTTGCTGAGTATATGCTCTTATACATGTTTTCCAAAAATGTTTGCAGAGGCTCAAGTCGTCATTCCTCCATTACTGCAGTTCTTTCGAAGTACTGTCTTTTTCAATAATGCCACACCGTCCTGGTGAAAAGGTTAAGAGTCAGATTTAAACCAATACAAAATAGACATGTAAGTGTGTACTGTATTCATTTTTTTAAGAGTTGTATATATTTGAAATAATTTTTCATTCACCTCTTTTATTCTGTTGATTTTCATTTTTTGATTAGATATGAAAATCAATATCCACAATTTAGTGATATACATGTCTTAAGTACTAGGTAAGAAAAATAAATAGCAAAAACTTTATATTTGATATCTGAATTCGTATCCTTTATCCAGTAGACTGTATCCGATTCGCATCCGTATCCGAAAAATTGTGGATATGAATATGATTTTTATTTTCCGAGTCATATCCGTATCCGTATCCAAATCCGTCTTTGGAATGCAGATACGGATATTGGTATAGCCAATATCCGATCCGAATCCAATCCGAAAGCATCCCTACTTATTATCTTATTAACTGATGAAACTTTACTAATAACTCCTATTTTAAAACGTAAATAGATGAAAAGAAGTTGAATATTTTTTCAAGTTCTATTATTTCCTTAGAGAATTAATTTTCTTCGTTGATACAGTGTTTTTTTTAAAAAAATATAGAAAAGTGAACATTGTTACAATATGAAAAATCTTTATTCGCGATTATTATGTGCTATTTTTGTCTTTTACTTTTTTGTTTGAGATTTCGAATATTGTATTGTGCGTTACTGAAACATGCTTCAATTGAATTAAGCTTAGCTCATGTGGAGGAGCTATGTTTCTAAAGCAGGGAGCTAGGTTGCACTGCCAATATTTTTTTAAAAGAAAATGTGAAGTACAATCACTTTATTTTATTAATAAGAAGTTAATAAATTGTTTTTGTATTACATGGCTACAAAATATCACTTCCAAAAAAAACAACAATATAAGAAATTATATGAACACACTCTAAACCTCACAACATAATCTAAATAAATGTCTAAAACCAATATCAAGGCCGTGTGTAGAAAATCCTCCTTCACATCTCAATAAGTTAAAAAACCCCAAACAAAAACCCTAGATCTAAACTCCTTGGGGGCGGCGGCGGTTAGCCGTCAGCGCCCCCCCCCCCCCCTCGCCATTCCTCCACCTCTGCAGCGTTGAAGACTTCCTTCGCGTCATCCCTGATGCGCGCTGAAGACGAAGCGTCAATGGAGCACCGCGGCGTGCTGAAGATGAAGCGTCGACGGACTGCGCTGAAGACGATGCGCGCTGAAGACGAAGCGGCGAAGGAAGCCATTGACGCGTGCTGAGCCCCAACGAGTCGTCCCTGATGAACGGCGATCCGGTGCGCCGCCCCCCAGGATGCGGATCTCGTCGTGACTCCCGCGGTAGTGAGACTGAGCCATCTACGGCTCGGATTTGGCGAGCTCCTCGCGGTGACCAGGGGACGAAGATGTTGGACCCCTCTCACGTCGCTCCTCGACGACGCCAGGTGGAGAGCTCCCACGGTAGGGAGCCCCCAAGGACTGGTGGTCCCCCCTGCCACGCCTGTCCAGATCGCGATGACTGCCCACCTCATGGCCTGAGGTCGGTGGTTCGGTGGGCCCTGGCTGCTGTGCCCCCCTACCCCCGCAAAGATCTTTTGCCCACTGTGAGGCCGGTGGTTCGGCATGGGGACAATGTGGTTGGGGGTTGTTAAGCAAGTAGTACTCAGCGCTTCCCGGCCGAAGGTGGAGAGCTCCCACGGTGGGGAGATCGCACTGACCGGTGGGGATGAGGTTGGGTGGCTTTGCTTGATGTTTTACCCGGATGTTCTGCGCGCTTGCCACCAAAGAGGGTTGGTAGTGCGTGTGAATATGCCGGGAGTTAGGTTGTCTTGCATGATTATGGAGCTTGGGCCCAAAGATGGGGTCCCTCCGTGATGTGCGCTCACTTGTCTCAACTTTCAAGGTGCTTGTCTCAACTGTCGCGGAGCGACTATGTCGCACTAGAGCATCCTCCCGCGCCTATTGTCGCGAACACCATGGATTTAGGGTCAAGTGAGAGGTCGGTGATTCGGTTTGGGGTCCGTGGGGCCAGGCTGGTAGTTTGTTGGTGTTGGGGGTTATGGGGTGTGGAGTTTGGGTATGGTTGGTCTGGAGTGTCCTACGATGTCGCCGGTGAAGTCTTCACAGCGCCTACTATCAGGCTATTGAGCTTCCTCCATCTTAGGCCACTGGCTCGTGACAGCGTCGTCTCTTTCCTCGGGTTGGGAGTATGAGTCGAGATAAGTCTGTGTGGTGAGAAATCGTCGGAGATAGCTTCAGAGTGAGAGAGGTAAAGGTATCCTCTCCACGGCTCTCTCCTGGAGCGTGGTGTTTGGTGGAGTGAGCGAGATAGCTGTTTGGTGAGAAATCGCCGGAGAAAGCGCTATCGTGTGAGAGGTGAATGTATCCTCTTCACGGTTTTCTCTTTGGTAGCGGTTGTGGGAGCTACTGGCATGTTTGTAGGATGAGTGGTGGAGAAGGTGGGAGGGTGCGATCGCTGTGCCTTCGATCTGCGGGGCTTGGGCCCATAGATGGGGTCCCCCCAGCGAGGTGAAGGCAGGGATCGGCGGTTGATAAAATCCTGCCAGACTTGTCTCAAGTGGGTGTGCATGTGCCGTGGAGGCACTGTACGAAGCTAAACTGGCGGACTTACAATTTGTCGGCCCACCCTCCAGGGTTGTTGGAGGAACCTGTTGTTTGTATGCATCATGTTGCTTCATTTATGTTTTATTTTCTGTCTGTAGTTTGTACTTGGGCCCAGTAATCTGGGTTTGTTTCGTTAAGCTCTTATTAATGAAATAGGGTGGCCATATTCCACCTTTTCCCTAAAAAAACATCTCAATAAGTTTCATATTCCATAGATCTATTATCCAAGAAACAAGAAAGGTTTGACTGGGTTCGACTGGACTGGGTCCATGCGCAACGGGTTGGACTGGATTCGGTTAGGATCCAAATTCCAAGAGGTGGTTAGATCAAGTCCTGGGTTGGACTGGATTAGGTTGGATTCAGTTTCGGGTTGAATTCCAACAAGAAGAGGTGGCAGGTAGGGTTTGGAGGGGATCCCTAGAAGTAGCAGAAACATAGTTGTTGTTGTCAAGGGAGGACACTGACGAGGACAAGGGAGAATATGGTGGCGCAGAGGTGATGATTTCCCTCGCTGCCGTCGTCGACGAAAGGACAATGACGAGGATGAGGGGGAGATCCGGCATCACAGAGGAGGGGGTTGCGCTCGCTGTCATTGTCGACGGTGGGACACAGACGAGGACGAGGGGATCCGGCGGCTAGGACATGCCACCTCCTCATCTCTTACTCTGATTCTTGATCAGGGAATAGTCGACAGTTAGCGGGCGTCGACGGGGAGGCGGTCGTCATCGGCATTGGATCGGGTTGGCGTGGACGATTCCAAGTTAGAGGGTAGGAAGGGGCATAAGGCACGCCACCCCTCACTTTTCACACTCTGAGTCTAAATCAAAGAAGGGGCAGTTAGCGGGCATTGGCGGGGAGTCGCCATCGCTGTTGGATAAGACTGGCACGCCCGACTCTAAGGCAGATCAGAGAAGGGGTGAAGGCTAGGACATGTTGCCCCCTGCCGGCTCAGACGACTCCGAGGTAGAGGAGAGAAGGGGCAGCAGCTAGGCACGCCGCCCCCCTCATGGAAAGGAGGTTCGGTTGCACTACCAATGTTGATTTTACATCCAAAAACATCAGTAAGGCACACAGTGAATTAAGATTAGTTCCTCATACGTCCAACCTCAAAAGTCTAACATCTGTAAGGCACAAAATGAACTAAGATTGGTTCCATATATTTCTAGCTTCACTGGTAACATGTATCTAAACTCAAAATTGTAAGACAAAAGCCCTAATTATAGTTGGTAAATTAGTTAATATCCTATATGATAATGAAAATGGTATGTTATTTCTTATCTTATTAACTACATACAATGATCTCTTATATAGGAAGTACAGACAAGCACAGACTTTTCCTGGAATATGACAGACTAATACAACTACATCACCAATTATCATCCCCTTGGAGCATATATTTTATGCATGCCAAATTTGTCACTAATGAACTGAATCCTGTTTCTCGCAATAGGCTTCGTGAGAGCATCTGCTAGTTGATGATAAGTGTTAATATGTCTAGCATCAATTTGTGGAAGGTCATAGGGAGTGTCACTAATCTTGTTCCGAACCCACATGACAGTCAACCTCAATATGTTATGTTTGTTCATGAAATAACATTAGTGGATATATGGATAGCTGACTTGCTTTCACAAACATATGCATTAACCCATGCTGGAGAATCCCTTACTCATTAAGTAATCGTTTGACCCAAGTCATCTCACATGTAAGGTCAGCCGTAACACGATACTCGTTTTTGCACTCGATCGAGACATCATATTCTTTTTCCTAGCCTTCCATGAAATCAAATTTCCTCCAACAAACACATAATACTTAGTGGTGGATCTCCTAGTCATTATGCAGTCAATCCAACCAGCATCTGAAAATTCAGCCATTGGACATTGTCCACCATCAGTATATATCATTCATCTGTCTGAAGAGCTCTTCAAATACTAAACAATTCTCATAACTGAATTTCAATGGCTTCTACGGGGAGAATGCATAAATTGACTTACCATGCGGACCGAATATGCAAAATCTTGAGTGACTGTGAGATAATTCAGTGTTCCCATAAGCCTCTGATATCTCTCTGGATCCTCCAACAAGGCTCCCTGATCTGGAAACCACTTGGAGTTTGGGTCCATAAGAATGTGTGATAGCATGCATCCTAACATATCGCTCTTGGTAAGTATGTCCAATACATACTTTCTCTGTGTTAAAAAATTTCCTGCTTAGATCGAGCAACTTTGATCCATAAAAAAATACTTTAGTAGTCCGAGATTCTTAGTTTGAAACTTCTGTTGAATATATGACTTCAAATAGTAAATATTGATACTACTATAATAATCTCATGTAATTACAATGTTGTCCACATATACAACTAAAAGGATCCTCTGCTCTTGATGATGTTGATAGAACATAAAGTGATCACTATCACTCCTCCTCAAGCCAAAACTCGTAACAACCTCAGTGAAATGACCAAACCAGACACGAGGATACTGCTTGAGTATATACAAAGACCGTTTCAAGTGACATGCCCTTTTAGGCTCAGCTTTGCTACCGAAACCGGGTGACTGCTCCATATAAACATCATCCTAAAAAACGCCATTCAGATAGAGATTCTTAACATCAAGTTGGTGGAACGGCCAATGGAACCAGGCAGCTAAGGCAACAAAGATACAAACATAAGGC
Organism: Hemerocallis citrina; assembly: GCA_017893485.1. Taxonomy (NCBI): domain Eukaryota; kingdom Viridiplantae; phylum Streptophyta; class Magnoliopsida; order Asparagales; family Asphodelaceae; genus Hemerocallis; species Hemerocallis citrina. The sequence continues at coordinate 126,497,372 of CM030358.1, forward strand.
ATTTTGGCCACAAGAGAGAATATCTCATCATAATCATTGTCATAGGTATCTAAAAACCTTTAGCAACCAATCGAGTTTTTAGGCTAGTCAGAGAACCATTAGGGTTTACTTTAACGGTGTACACACACTTACAACGAATACAATATTTGTCAATTGGAAGGGGAGCCATATTCTAGGAACCATTTTCCTCTGGAGTAGTCATCTCTTTCAGGGTGTGATAATGTCTATTATAATGAATTGGGAACATGGTAAGTGTCCGAAGTAGAGATGAAGGCAGACGATAAGTGAGCATATGAAAGACGACTATATAAAAGATGTGCAGTGGAGTTGTTCCCTTTGTGTATTGCAATAGGAAGATCAAGATCAAGGTTCACCATCATGGGGAACGGTAGGTGTGGGGTCAATATGTGTAGATTTAATGGATGTAACAGGAGATGTAGTTGTAGGATTAGGCAATGGTGTATCAATAACTGGATGCAAAGAAACATAATGCACAAAGCGTGAATTGGGTTGGAAACATTTTTTCTTACGTCGTTGGAATACTTCAGTGATTGCAGGCCTTGTGGGCAGTGATGAAGACCGTTGTTTCATAGATACCGAAGAATTAGAGACCGAAAGATCAGGTTAGGTAAGCTATTCAGTATCTCTCTCATCAGATGAAAGTGGAGTCAAATAAGATGAAGTGGTAGATAAATAAGATTGTGATATGGTTAAAAATAGGATTAAATCGGGATCGTTCAAATCGGACGCGAATCATAAAGCTCTCAGGGGTAAAATGGTAATTTCACGTACAAATGGGTCTGAAATGGGAACTGGGTCTTTCTTCAAAGCTCAATAACCCATAAACGGATCTGTCCTTACTGTGTATGGGTAGCGACCCGTTACAAACCAACCCAGATGGATTAAGAGTAATTCAAATTCATAGTTATCACTAAGAAATGATTTAAACTCTAGATCTTATCCATCAATACCGGGAAGTAGAGATTTTTCTTTATCTCGAAACGGGTCCCTAAGGCGACTATAAATACCTTTCTCCCCCACCATAACAAGGTAATCAATCTTTTTCTACCTAAAGCTCTTTTTTAATCTTTCTGATTACTGACAAGAGCATCGGAGGGTTTGTCGCCGGGCTCCATCTCGGTGTATCGAACTTTGTGCAGGTTCGCGGCAGCAGCGAGAAACAAGTCAACACATCGGTGAAGGTCAACAGGTTTGCTTTATTGTTTTTCTCAAAGAACTCACAAATTCATTTGTTTGCTCCCACACCCGAAATCAGCAACAACAGATTAGCGCCGTCTGTGGGAAACGAAAAGGCAATCCAACCTTACTTCATCAGCGGAAGTAGTTTCAAACTATGCATCCGCAAGAGAAGGGGAAGGCAGCGGTCTCCCGCAGAAGAGCCACTCCTCTTCCTCCTTCTCCTCCTCCTCCTCCAGTCCAAGATGTTCTTCATCAACAACCTCCTCCTCAACAGGCCCCTCCAGGGTCTCGAGGGACCGCCCAGGGGGGCTCTCGTCGGAGTCCTCCAATGCAACATCCTTTTCAGGACCATGTTGGGGTCCACAATTCTTCAGTTGACTCTTTGGCTTCTCAAAACCCTCCCGAGCAGGATCTCCGTTAAGTGATTGTCAACCACAAACAGGGGGTCGACCTCCGAACTCGCTTGAATGGATGGCGATTCCTTGAGGGGGTCCATCAACCTGAGCACCCAGAGGTCTCGAGAGTCTGGATCTCCCGCAGACCAAGGACCAGAAGATCCCCTCCCCCGAGGAGGCAAAGAGAGTCCCCTCCACATCATCGGTAGAGAAGTCATACTTCAGTAAGCCGAGCCACACAGGGACCGCCAAGCTGGAGGGTGCACCAGTCACAAGGGTGGAGTTCTAGGATTTTCAAGAAGCCATTTTGCGGGCCCTCAATGTCGCTCCCAACCATGAGCAACAGGCGCCCAGTCCTCAACCTGCCCCAAGCCATCACCACCGCACTCCTAGTCCCTTCCGCATGGGAAAGAGTCTCGGGGCTCGAAAAGATATGACTGAAGGGAAGATTCGGTCTACCGCCGTCTCCATGAGATGGAGAGGCGCCTTGGCCGACTTGACAGAGAAAAGGAACAACGGGCAAGGAATTTCCGCCCGAGTAGGCCTCCGTTCTCCCGAGACATCTTGGAAGCCCTGATCCCGGAAAACTTCAAGCCCCCTAACTTTGAGTCATACAACGGGGAGTCGGACCCCGCCGACTACATCGAGAGTTTTAAAACTCTCATGATGATCCAACAGGCTTCGGATGCGCTCCAAAACCTTCCCTGCCACGCTGAAAGGGCCAGCGAGAGAATTTTACTATCAGCTCGCCCCGGCCTCTATCTTCTCCTTCGATTAGTTCGAAGGGCTCTTCCTTACTCATTTCTTGAGTAGCCGCCATACCGAGAAAATAAGTGCATCTTTGGTGACCCTCAGCCAAAGAAAGGGTGAAGCCTAAGAGATTACGTTCGGCGCTTCACCGTCGAAGCCTGGTCTATTGCCTTCCTCAACCCAATCAGTAGCCTCGGCGGTATTCGGGCACAACATCATTAACGCCGATCACAAGGCGTGTAACGTCCCGAATTCCAAAATACACTGAATTCGAGATTCCACAGGATCTTTACACTTCTTTCGTACAATTTTACAAGAAATTTAAAACTTTTCACTTTACATCAGAGTCACATGAGAACTTTACACTTTACATTTTACAGCGAAAGCAAATTTACAATATTTAAATAAATGTACAACAACATTGAATAATCTCTAAGCATCTGTTCCTCTTTAATCTTTATCATGTCATTTACCCTGCATACAAAACTGTGGGTACGTCAGTTTATTCAATCGACGAACATTATACACGGCCATCCTCTCTATGCCGGAAATAGTATAACTAATTTTCCATATTTAATAAACACAAACTTGTCACATATCAAACTAAAGGGAATACCCTATTGATGTCGTGTTGTGATTGTGTACTTAATCCTTAATGCAATTATTTATTTTACATGACACTAATGCACACTTGTTCGGATTCTATGCATCCCATACTACATAGGTCCGAGGGCAAGCCTTTTAATCGTTCTTCATCTGGTAGGGTTCAATCCCTCGTCATGACTTAATCTACTACTGTAACTACGGTAAGTATCCTAGATGATCTATGAGTACAAACACGTGTACAGAAAACCTGGAGGGGAATCCCACGCCATGTCTTGACGCATCAAGCATGTATTCTGTGGCAATTCAGCCTCCTTCATGGCACACGATCCTCTTGCAGTCACCAAACATCCCACAAGCGTCGCCAAGATCCCGACAATTCTGGAGTAGTGCCCACGCCATGTCTTGACGCATCAAGCATGCATTATGTGGATCACTCTCACATCTTAGACTCGAGGCCCTCATACTTGTGTTTTTCTCTCACTTTCATCACCTCTTCACTATGTACTAAATCTTAATTTAATGAAATCATGAACAAAATCAATCTATTAGAGTTATCCCTCTCACTACTACCGGTCTCATTTCTTTCATTTCACAATGACCCAAACTAGTCTTTTCAATATCAATAATCATAATTCATCACTTTTCACTTGTCGGTGTGAGTTTTGGCTACACCCTAATTTTCAATTTCAATTCATAATTCACATGTTTGAGTTGTCATACTCAATATTTATCTTTTCCAATCACATGATTTCCAAATTATTCATGAGTCAATAACCATACATGAAGTTCAATTATCGTGCATTTCATAGTTAACATGTATTTCCACATTAAAATCATTTCACAAAATGTCTAATCAAAGTGAATGTTCACAAACTCATTAATGTCACACTATTCTTCAACAAGAATAATTCATACATAACATATACTTTCTTTCTTCCAATTGTTTCCTTTTCTAACACTTATCTCAATTTCTTGTCACAACACATTTTTATGAAATTATACGAGTGTAAAAACTATAGTTCCAATTTCACTTTTACTTTCAAAAATACGCTTTATTTCATTCTAGTAATTCCTAATAACTTCTCATAAGTTGTACTCATTTATACTAGGCCACAAGTCATAGGAATTGTTTCGCAAAAAGAGACAGATTTACTTGAAAACTTCGGAAAAGTCGACTGTCGAAATGGTCAGTCGGCTGTTCCACAATAATGCAAAACTTCGAAAAGAAGTCGACTGTTAAATGTATCAGTCGACTGGCCTGCGATATTTTTAATCTTGAAATCAATGATCAGAATAGTCGACTGTTGCACATGGCAGTCGACTGTACTGCGGAATTTTTCAAAAATATAATTTAACTCTGTATACTATTCTTTTCATAATTCATTTGACATTTCTTATACAACTTAACATTAATATTTCCTATACTAATTCCCTGTTTATCCTTCGTTTATAATCCCAAAACATATCTTAATTTGTTCATTCTAACTCATATCACGAAAGTCCACATAAAGCAACAATTTCATCTACTAGCATTTGCATTTAGTTTTGATGCTAATAACGAATTTTAATCCAAGCATTCCATAGCCATAAACAATTCACACACAACTTACAATTCATGATGGAATAACATGCAATCTATTTAGCATCAGTTCAATCAACTAACAAACCATTTTTCCAATTAGGTGTACTCTTATTAATCTCTTTCATGCATTATCATTTCAATCAGTCTTAGCAAGCTATCTAATTAGAAACATGGAAAATAACCCACCTTAATTGGAGAGAAATACAATTGCAATACCTTCTAAAAAGTCCTTGCCAAAAGAGCATTCCTCCTCCTCCTCGATGTGCACACAAGCCTCCAAGAGATGCAATCCCGAAAACTTCCTTGATGCCGACCTTCCTTTCTTGGTGCAAGCACAACTTACTCACACACAACTCTCAATCTTTTATCTCACTTACTATACTACTAACAATGTATTTTCTACTATAGGTTTTGGAGAGATGAAGAGTAAAAATAACTAGGCTGGGGGGGGGGGGGGTATTTATACTAAAAATTGGAGTAAATGAAAGGCTAGGATCAAACTAGGAGTTAGAAATAAAAGGCTAGGATTCAATGGGGAGTTATAGTAACCAACCATGATCAAGCAACCACCACCCATGACTCCATTATTTTTTTCATTTCCCTCCATGTCAAAAACCGGCCTCATATGGTACATTTGAACGTGTACGTGCACTGCTCGTGCATGCATTTGTCCTCCATTTAAAAAAAGTTGTACATTATATTTTCTATAAAAATAATTTTTAAAAGGTGTTCTACATTACAAGTTGTAAAAAATAAAAATAACTCATGGGCTTTAATTAATGGACCAAAATAATAGTTTTATATAAAAAATAAATAAATTAGATTTGGGCTAAAAGAAAGGCTTATGTTTATTTGAAGAAAATGGGCCTTTATAAAATAATTAAAGAACACATATACATATATATATATATATATATATACATATACTCACCATCCATAATGAAAATAATTATAAGATTTCATATTACAAAAATTCCACGTGCACAATACATGCAAAATTAAATAATTTTCATAAATGAAAATCGGGGCATTACAACACTCCCTCCTTAGAATAGTTCCGTCCCCGGAACTACAGTCAAGAGCGAGAAACAAAACACTCACAACAAGCACAAGAAAATACAAAATACAAATTAAGCAAAAAGCTCGGGATAATCCTTCAACATCCTCTACTCAGACTCCCAAGTAGCCTCTTCGACCAAATGGTTTCTCCAGACTACCTTGATCATCGGTATCGTCGTATTCCTCAAGACTTTCTCTCGACGATCAACAATCTCGACAGGAGACTCGATGTAATTCAGATCCAAATGCAAACCTTCCGGCACTTCAGGCAAATGATGACTCGGATCTGGAATATAACCTCTCAGCATAGACACATGAAAGACATTGTGCACCTGAGATAACTCTTCCGGTAATTCAAGCTGGTAAGCAGTTTTCCCGATCCTTTTCAATATCTTGTACGGGCCTATAAACCTCGGGGCTAACTTCCCGCCTTTGCCAAATCGAATCACACCTTTACTGGGCGATACTTTCAGAAAGACGAAGTCACCTTCCTCAAACTCAAGGTCCCTTCTCCGGTTGTCTGCATAGCTTTTCTGCCTGCTCTGAGCTTCTACCAACCTTTTCCTGATCAGATCAATCTTTTCAGAGGTTTGCTGTACAAGCTCAGGCCCAAACAATTGACGCTCCCCAACTTCAAACCAACAAACAGGTGTCCTGCTCTTCCTACCATACAAAGCTTCGTACGGCGCCATCCCGATGCTAGTCTGAAAACTATTGTTGTAGGCAAACTCCACCAAAGGTAAATGCCTTTCCTAACTGCCTCCAAAATCTAGTGTACAACACCGAAGCATATCCTCAAGAATACGGTTGACTCTCTCGGCCTGCCCATCGGTTTGCGGATGAAAAGCAGTGCTGAAATCCGTCTTGGTACCCAAAGCTGTCTGAAGACTCCTACAGAAATGCGAAGTAAACCGCGCATCTCGATCAGACACAATAGTTGACGGAACACCATGAAGCCTGATGATCTCGCCAGCATACAACTCAGCTAACTTGTCCATCAAAGCAGTGAGTTTCATCGCCAAAAAGTGAGCGGACTTGGTTAGTCGATCGACTATAACTCAAATCACATCATTGCCTTTAGGACTCTTAGGCAATCCCATAATGAAATCTATATTGATGTTATCCCACTTCCATTCCGGAATAGGTAACGGCTGTAATAACCTCCGGGTCTCTGATTTTCGGCTTTGACTTGCTGACAAACCTCACACTTCGCCACAAATTTAGCCACATTCCGCTTCAAACCTGACCACTAGAAATGCTATTTGATGTCTTTGTACATCTTAGTACTTCCAGGATGTACCGACAAAAGAGTAGCATGCGCCTCCTGAAAAATACACTCGTTCAGGTCCGCCTGATTTGGAACACATAGTCTATCTCCGAACCACAGCACTCCATCCCTGATTTGAAATCCTGGCAACCTGCCAGCACCAACCTGCTTCTTCATCTCCAAGATATCAGTATCAACCTCCTGACTTGCAATGATCCTTCCATTCAGTGTAGGCTGAAGCCTCAACTGAGTTAAGGATGCTCCCAATCCTTGCAAGACAACTTCAATACCAGCCCGATCCAATTCCTCTGCCAACTGCCACTGAGTTGTAATCAAACTGGATAAACTGCTCTTGTGACTAAGTGCATCAGCAACAACATTAGCTTTCCCAGGATGATACTTGATCTCAGGTCGCATGTCCTCAAGCACTTCCAACCATCTCCGCTCCCTCAAATTCAAATCCTTCTGCTGATATATGTACTTCAAACTCTTGTGGTCCGTGTACATGTTCAATTTCTCACCGTACACGTAGTGCCTCCATTGCATCAGGGCAAAGATAATCGCAGCCAACTCCAGATCATGAGTCGGGTAATTCTTCTCATGCAGTCGTAGTTGCCTGGACCCATAAGCGATTACTCTTCCTTCTTGCATTAAGACACAACCAAGCCCACGATGTGAAGCATCGCTGTAAACATCATACTCAACACCTGCTCTAGGCAAAGCCAAAATAGGTGCAGTACTCAGCTTCTCTTTCAACTCCTGAAAGCTCGCCTCACATTGCTCAGTCCACTTGAAGTTCACATTCTTCTTGGTCAAACTAGTAAGCGGTACGGCTAACTAAGCATAACCTTGAATAAATCTCCTGTAGTATCCAGTCATTGCAAGAAAACTTCTGACTTCCTTTACTGTAGTAGGCCTAGCCCAATCTCTCACTGCCTTTATCTTCTGAGAATCAGTTGCCACTCCCTCCTTAGAAAGGATGTGACCTAGGAATGCCACTTCAGATTTCCAGAAATCACACTTGGATAGCTTGGCATACAACTCATGCTCTTCCAGCTTCTTCAAAACTACTGCCAGATGCTCGGTGTGCTCCTCTTCTGACTTAGAGTACATGAGGATATCGTCGATAAACACCACGACAAAAGAATCAATGAACGGCCTCAGAATTATGTTCATCAAATCCATGAAGATTGCGGGTGCATTCGTTACTCCAAATGGCATAACTAAGAATTCGTAATGCCCATGTCGTGTTCTAAATACAGTTTTGTGCACATCTTCAACTTTCACTCGAACTTGGTGATATCCTGATCGAAGATTTATTTTGGAGAAAACAGCTGCTCCTTGTAGACGATCGAACAAGTCATCAATTCGGGGAATAGGATACTTATTCTGAACAGTAACCTTATTCAGCTCTCGGTAATCGATACACATTCTCATCGATCCATCTTTCTTCTTTACCAAAAGCACTGGTGCTCCCCAAGGTGACGCACTAGGTTGAATAAAGCCTTTCTCCAATAGTTCCTCAATCTGCCGGTTTACCTCATCCTGTTCCACTGGAGCCATCCTATACGGTGTCTTAGAAATGGATGCACTTCCCAGTTGAATAGTGATGCTGAACTCCACATCACGATGTGGGGGTAACCCAGAAAAATCATCCAAGAACACAGTCGGATAGTCCCGAACCACAGGAATCTCTTGCACTTCCACAGGAGTCTCTTCCTTGCGGATAGCTGCCACCAGCCTAGAACACTTCTTCTTCCCTTGGAAATTGACTTCAGGTCCACCTGGAGCCTTCACTGTTACTGTCTTGGTCTTGCACTCGATGCTTGCACTGTACACCAACATCCAATCAATGCCAATGATAACATCGACTCCCAAGATAGTCGGTTCGATCAGATCAATTCCGAAGATTCTGTCCCCAATCACAATTTCGCAATCCGTATAATACCGATCAGTGTTTAAAGTTTCCCCTGATGGAGTAGCTACTGCTAAGATCTTGCCTGGAAAAATCTTCGGTTCAACTCCCAACACTTTAGCAAATTTAGGAGACACAAAAGTATGAGAGGATCTAGTATCGAACAAAACAACAGCTTTCATTCCATTCAAATAAAGTTATCCTGTTACATAATACACACCCATTACGTAACAGTTCACAAAATAAGCGGGAAAAAAAACAACATAAACTTCTAAACATCCACCCTTGTACCAGTGATGACATGATCTACCTCATCAGCATTAGCTTTGGTCAAGGCAAATACTCGCCCTGGTTGGTACGGTCTCTTCCCAGTCCGCTGCATTGGCACAATGCGATTCCCATTTCGTGGTTTGGGGCATGGAGATTGGAAATGTCCCGTCTTACCACAGTTGAAGCAATTTACTGCAGAAGGTCTCACCACATTGTTCCCAGGTCTTCCAACCACACTAATAGCGTTCGCCCCTGTCGGTTTGAACCTTTGTGCAGATGGTTGTCCCTTGAAATTCCTAGAATTTGCGGGCCTCTTTCCAGACTGCCAGTTGTTCCTCCGATTCTGAATAACATGAAACTGCTCCAAGTCGGCTTCCGTGGCTGCCGTGCGCTTGACCAACTTGTCAAACCTTCTGATACCAAGAGGTATCATCTGGGACCTCAAGCTCAGCCTCAATCCATGCTCGAACTTATGAGCCTTCTTCGCCTCATCCATCAATAATTCAGGAGCATACCTAGAGAGCTGAGTAAATTTGGTCTCGTACTCTCTAACTGATATGCCACCTTGCTGCCGTGATAGAAACTCCATAGCCTTCTTCTCTTGGACGTCTGAAGGAAAGTAATGACTACGAAATTCTTCCAAAAATTCCTCCCAGCCAAGAACAATACCTCCCATTGTCCGCTTCATCGACTGCCACCAAACAGTCTTATCCTTCTCAAGTTGCAGAGTCGCCAACTTCACCTTGCTACCTTCAGGGGTCTCCAGCACTTCGAATATAGTCTCTACCTGACGAATCCAGTTGTCAGCCGCATCAGGGTTTGACTTCCCTTCAAACACAGGTGGTTTCATTCGTTTGAACGATTCCACTAGTTTAATTACCCCAGACACTGGATTCACAGGCCCCCTTCCTTGGTTCTGATTCATGGCCACGTCGTTGAGTGTCTGATAGACCCTCGCAAGTTCCATTTCCAAGTCCAGACCTTCACCGTTTCTAGCTCCTCTTCTAGCCATATTCTGATGCAAAAGATCCATTAAATTCGAAGTATAAGACATGAATTTTAAATCAACTTGCATTTCATTGAATTCCAAACTTTATACATTCGAATTGAAAAACATTTCAGGACATCAGAATGAAAACAGTAGAAGCTACAACAGTCTAACTCCTACGGTTCCTCTTCGCTTCACGAAGTTCTTCCCGTAGTTCATCAACTTCTTCCTTCAGCACATCGGTCATATTCTTCCTCTTCTCGAGTTCCCATACACGATGACTGAGAACTGAAAGTCGTACTTGCACTTGACCAACTGAGCCTCCAATAATCCGACTCTCTCCCACAGTGTTTCTACCTGCCTCTGAAGAGATTTCACAAGACTACTTGAAATTGGTTCTTCTTCCTCATCAGAAGAATCATCAGATGAATCCGGAGGTAGGGTGATCTCTCGGGATTCAGGCCATTCTTCTTCGTCAGAATCTGCTTGCCCTGGGTAGTACTCTTCCTCGGAATCTGCTTGTCCAGGATAATAATCTTCCTCGATGATATGCCAATTGTCGTCTCCAGCAGGGTCGAAGTGATCAGCCATCTTAGAAATAGAGAGGAAGAAGCATAAATCATAAAGCAACGCAAATGTAAGTAACTTACATTTAAATCTCTAGACTCAAACACACACTCTAATGTCCACTTCTAGGGTGTCGTTCCTTATAAATTTGTACTAGTGTGAAGCGTCGCTCTGATACCACTCTGTAACGCCCCGAATTCCAAAATACACTGAATTCGAGATTCCACAGGATCTTTACACTTCTTTCGTACAATTTTATAAGGAATTTAAAACTTTTCACTTTACATCAGAGTTACATGAGAACTTTACACTTTACATTTTACAGCGGAACCAAATTTACAACATTTAAATAAATGTACAACAACATTGAATAATCTCTAAGCATCTGTTCCTCTTTAATCTTTATCATGTCATTTACCCTGCATACAAAATTGCGGGTACGTCAATTTATTCAACCGACGAACATTATACACGGCCATCCTCTCTATGCCGAAAATAGTATAACTGATTTTCCATATTTAACAAACACAAACTTGTCACATATCAAACTAAAGGGAATACCCTATTGATGTCGTGTTGTGATTGTGCACTTAGTCCTTAATGCAATTATTTATTTTACATGACACTAATGCACACTTGTTCTGATTCTATGCATCCCATACTACATAGGTCCGAGGGCAAGCCTCTTAATCATTCTTCATCTTGTAGGGTTCAATCCCTCGTCATGACTTAATCTACTACTGTAACTACGGTAAGTATCCTAGATGATCTATGAGTACAAACACGTGTACAGAAAACCTGGAGGGGAATCCCACGCCATGTCTTGACGCATCAAGCACGTATTCTGTGGCAATTCAGCCTCCTTCATGGCACACGATCCTCTTGCAGTCACCAAACATCCCACAAGCGTCGCCAAGATCCCGACAATTCTGGAGTAGTGCCAACGCCATGTCTTGACGCATCAAGCATGCATTATGTGGATCACTCTCACATCTTAGACTCGAGGCCCTCATACTTGTGTTTTTCTCTCACTTTCATCACCTCTTCACTATGTACTAAATCTTAATTTAATGAAATCATGAACAAAATCAATCTATTAGAGTTATCCCTCTCACTACTACCGGTCTCATTTCTTTCATTTCACAATGACCGAAACTGGTCTTTTCAATATCAATAATCATAATTCATCACTTTTCACTTGCCGGTGTGAGTTTTGGCTACACCCTAATTTTCAATTTCAATTCATAATTCACATGTTTGAGTTGTCATACTCAATATTTATCTTTTCCAATCACATGATTTCCAAATTATTCATGAGTCAATAACCATACATGAAGTTCAATTATCGTGCATTTCATAGTTAACATGTATTTCCACATTAAAATCATTTCACAAAATGTCTAATCAAAGTGAATGTTCACAAACTCATTAATGTCACACTATTCTTCAACAAGAATAATTCATACATAACATATACTTTCTTTCTTCCAATTGTTTTCTTTTCTAACACTTATCTCAATTTCTTGTCACAACACATTTTTATGAAATTATACGAGTGTAAAAACTATAGTTCCAATTTCACTTTTACTTTCAAAAATACGCTTTATTTCATTCTAGTAATTCCCAATAACTTCTCATAAGTTGTACTCATTTATACTAGGCCACAAGTCATAGGAATTGTTTCGCAAAAAAAGACAGATTTACGTGAAAACTTCGGGAAAGTCGACTGTCGAAATGGTCAGTCGGCTGTTCCGCAATATTGCAAAACTTCGAAAAGAAGTCGACTGTTAAATGTATCAGTCGACTGGCCTGTGATATTTTTAATCTTGAAATCAATGATCAGAATAGTCGACTGTTGCACATGGCAGTCGACTGTACTGCGGAATTTTTCAAAAATATAATTTAACTCTGTATACTATTCTTTTCATAATTCATTTGACATTTCTTATACAACTTAACATTAATATTTCCTATATTAATTCCCTGTTTATCCTTCGTTTATAATCCCAAAACATATCTTAATTTGTTCATTCTAACTCATATCACGAAAGTCCACATAAAGCAACAATTTCATCTACTAGCATTTGCATCTAGTTTTGATGCTAATAACGAATTTTAATCCAAGCATTCCATAGCCATAAACAATTCACACATAACTTACAATTCATGATGGAATAACATGCAATCTATTTAGCATCAGTTCAATCAACTAACAAACCATTTTCCAATTAGGTGTACTCTTATTAATCACTTTCATGCATTATCATTTCAATCAATCTTAGCATGCTATCTAATTAGAAAATAGAAAATAACCCACCTTAATTGGAGAGAAATACAATTGCAACACCTCCTAAAAAGTCCTTGCCAAAAGAGCGTTCCTCCTCCTCCTCGATGTGCACACAAGCCTCTAAGAGATGCAATCCCGAAAACTTCCTTGATGTCGGCCTTCCCTTCTTGGTGCAAGCACAACTCACTCACACACAACTCTCAATCCAACTCACTCACACACAACTCTCAATCTTTTATCTCACTTACTATACTACTAACAATGTATTTTCTACTATAGGTTTTGGAGAGATGAAGAGTACAAAATAACTAGGCTAGGGGAGGGGGGGTATTTATACTAAAAATTGGAGTAAATGAAAGGCTAGGATCAAACTAGGAGTTAGAAATAAAAGGCTAGGATTCAATGGGGAGTTGTAGTAACCAACCATGATCAAGCAACCACCACCCATGACTCCATTATTTTTTTCATTTCCCTCCATGTCAAAAACCGGCCTAATATGGTACATTTGCACGTGTACGTGCAATGCACGTGCATGCATTTGTCCTCCATTTAAAAAAAGTTGTACATTATATTTTCTATAAAAATAATCTTTGAAAGGTGTTCTACATTACAAGTTGTAAAAAATAAAAATAACTCATGGGCTTTAATTAATGGGCCAAAATAATAGTTTTATATAAAAAATAAATAAATTAGATTTGGGCTAAAAGAAAGGCTTATGTTTATTTGAAGAAAATGGGCCTTTATAAAATAATTAAATAACACATATACATATACTCACCATCCATAATGAAAATAATTATAAGATTTCATATTACAAAAATTGCACGTGCACAATACGTGCAAAATTAAATAATTTTCATAAATAAAAATCGGGGCATTACAAGGCGTCCCTTGCCAAGAAGCCACATCGGGACTTCTCAGAACTCCTGCTTAGGAGTGAGAAGTACATCCGAGTGGAAGAGACTCTCAACTCCCCCACTCTCGAGGAATCATCTTCTGGAAACAAACAGAAGAATACGAGCGAACAAGGGTCATAGAAACTCCAGAGGGACAACAATGGCCAACGCCGCCCAGCTCCTAGTTTTGAGAAGTTCACCCCCCCTCAATGCTATTATATCAGCAGTTCTTATGGAGGTGGACAGGGAAGGGCTACTCTGCGCTTCCCCTAGAATGAATATCCCTGGCAAGAAAAGAAATAGGGATAGGTGGTGCTGCTTTCATAGGGACCACGGCCACAACACGGATGATTGTCGGGCTCTCAAAGAGGAGATCGAAGAGCTCATACAACGGGGACACCTGGCCAAGTTTGTCCGAAAATACGGGGCCGATCTTCCACCCCGAGGAGCCTACAAGCGAACAGAGTTGCCCACCGAGTTTCAAGATTCCGAACTTGGGGCCGTCCTCCACCTTATCCATAGAGTTCCAATGGGGGGAGAACCAAACTCCTCCCAAGAGGTCTTCACCCTATCGTAGAAGTAGGTTTAGTTTTCAATAAGCCCGATGCTTGTAACACGGCCAAAAGCATGTAATAATGGCTCACCCTATTTGAAGCGGCCACTTAGTTTGTTTCAATAAAACCTAGCATTTTTCTATTAAAAATTATTGCATTTGCCTCATTTCTATCTCTCTGGGTCACATCTACGACCCGTTAAATGGTAAGTTCGGAGTCCAGCTTGTCCTACAGGGTTTCTTTCACAAATTACTAAGCTCAAGAGACAAGTTTGGAGTCTAACACTTGGTTCGACGTTGCTTTATCCGCTTGCAAACAAGCAAGTGCGGGTCAACTCACCATTCGGAATTGCTCCTACAACTCGTTAACTCTCTTAACAATAAGTTCGGAGTCCAACGCTTGGTTCAATCCCGCTTTAGCTACTTGCGAACGAGCGAGTACGAAGTAGCTCACCATTCGAAATTTCTCCCACAATTGTTGAAACTCTTTTAAACAACAAGTACGGAGCACAACTCTCCCCTAGAGTTGCTCCTAAAACTTGTCTCCCAAACGGCTCTCTCCTAGAGCCTGGTGAAGCTCTTCGCTCCACTCGTCTCCCGAGCAGACCTCTTCTTAACGAGTTTAGAGCTAAAACTCTCCCCTATAGTTGCTCTTCAAACTTGTCTCCCAAACGGCTCTCTCTTAGAGCCTGGTGAAGCTCTTCGCTCCGCTCGCCTCCCGAGAGGACTTCTTCTTAACGAGTTCAGAGCTAAAACTCTTCCCTATAGTTGCCCCTCAAACTTGTCTCCCAAATGGCTCTCTCCTAGAGCCTAGTGAGGCTCTTCGCTCCGCTCGCCTCCAGAGCGGACCTCTTCTCAACGAGTTCGGGGCATAACTCTCCCCTATATTTGCTCCTCAAACTTGTCTCCCAAACGGCTCTCTCCTAGAGCCAAGCTCTTCACTCCGCTCGCCTCCCGAGCGGCCTTTTTCTCAACGAGTTCGGAGCTCAACTCTCCCCTAGAGTTACTCCTCAAACTTGTCTCCCAAATGGCTCTCTCCTAGAGCCTGACTATTCTCCTCCTGCTCACCTCCTGAGCAGCCTTCTTCTCATCGAGTTTGGAGCTAAACTCTCCCCTAGAGTTGCTCCTCAAACTCACCTCCCGAGTGGCCTTCTTCTGAAAGAGTTCAGAGCCTAACTCGTCTAGAGATGCTCCTTAAACTCGCTTCCAAGAACGAACCTACCCTAGAGTCAAGCAAAGCTCTTCTCAACTTTGTGAAGGCGAACATGTTGCGGGACTAACTTGACCTCGAAGAAGGATGATTCTCCAACTCACTTCTGAAGAAAACTTGTAGATATTCAAGTTAGCTTCGAAACAAGGGGTCGCACGCCCCAATTCGACATCCATGGCACCAGGAACGTCGGTTACAATATAGCCGCGCCGAAGCCTTCCTGGCCCTCGGCAACGTGCGCCGAGCACTCTTGCTACCGACATCCAAATGCGAGAAAAAGCACTCCTGGACTTCAGCAACGTGTGCCGAGCACTCTTGCCACCAACGTCCAAATATGAGAAAAAGCTCTCCTGGACTTCGGCAATGTGTGACGAGCACTCTTGCCACCGACGTCCAAATGCAAGAAAAAGTTCTCCTGGATTTCGGCAACATGTGCCGAGCACTATTGCCACCCACGTCCAAATGCGAGAAAAAACTCTCCTGGACTTCGGCAACAAGTGCCGAGCATTCTTGCCACCGACCCTGAAACGAGAGAAAATTTTATCAACAAGTCAACTATCAACGTTGACCGATTCAACGGTTAATCGTTGACCGCCACGTGTCAAGCCGCTGAAGTCTCTCATGAGTTCAGAAACTAGATCCGAGCGTTATTGCCACCGATGTCGAAATTAGGGAAAAATTTATCAAAAATTCAACTGTCAACTTTGACCGAGTCAACGGTCAACGTTGATGAGTCAATGGTCAACCGTTGACCGCCACGTGTCTTGCCGAACTCCGAAGCTCCATGTCGAGCTCCCCTCCTTCACATGCTCCACTATGGCCTCGTCGAGCTCTAACTCTCTCCCTCACCGAGCTCCTCCAATGGCCGTACCCCGAGCTCCCTCGTCGATCTCTTCCAATTGCCATACTCTGAGAACTCTCGCCATCGTCGTACTCCTCGCCGAGCTCCAGTGGCGCTCTCAGGGACGGAGCTGGAGTTGGGGTCGGAGGCATGGTCGGGGTCGAAGGGCAGGGTCGAGGGGAAGGTAGAAGACGACCCAGGAGAGAAGCAGAGGTCAGGAGAAGAAAAGAAGGGAAAAAAAGGGTCAACGTTGACCATGCCACGTGGCGTCGTCTGGGACTTCGGCACCCCGATCCGAGCACTCGTGCCACCGACCCCCAAATGAGAGAAAAAATGGCCCCTCCCGATGCGCGCTCTTCTGATCATGATCAACGCATGGGATCACGCTACGTCATCAGGTATTTATCTATTTATTTATTTATTTATTTAATTGAATTAATATTTTAAAAAATTCGAAAAAATATTTAAAAATTGAAAAAAATTAATTAAAAAATTCTTAAAATAAATATTAATTCAGAAAATAATTTTAAAATTCTGAAAATATAATTATTAAATTAGAATAATTAATTAATATTTTCGAAACTTAATTATTTAAATTCACAAATTGAATAAAAAAATTTGAAAAAATTCAGAAAAATCTGGAAAAATCACAAAAAAACAAGAATAATTTGAGAATAATTTTGGTTATTTTACAAGCTCATATTGACACCGTTACATCTCGAGCAAGATCTAAACTCCCTTAAGAAGTCCGATAAAATCCTGTACGCCATTAGAACAACAAAACTACTCCTTAAAGGCTGTTAAACTCAGTCTTCGAGAGTGGGGGGCTCGTGATATGGCTAAAAATATGATTAAATCGGGACCATTCAAATTGTGTGAATCTTAAAGCTCTCAGGGGTAAAACGGTAATTTCACCTACAAACGGGTTTGGAATGGGAACTGAGTCTTTCTTTAAAGCTCAATAACCCATAAACGGATCTTTTCTACTGTGTATGGGTAGCGACCCGTTACAAACCAACCCAAATGGATAAAGAGTAATTCAAATTCATAGTTATCTCTATGTCACGATTTAAACTCTAAATCTTATCCATCAACACCGGGAAGTAGAGATTTGTCCTTATCTCGAAACGGCTCCCTAAGGCGACTATAAATACCCCTTCTCCCGCCATAACAAGGTAATCAATCTTTTTCTACCTACAGCTCTTTCTTAATCTTTTTGATTACTGACAAGTGCGTCGGAGGGTTCGTCGCCGGGATCCATCCTAGTGTATCGAACTTTGTGCAGGTTCGTGGCAGCAACGAGAAACAAGTCAACACGTTGGTGAAGGTCAATAGGTTTGCTTTATTGTTTTCCTAAAAAAACTCACAAATTCATCTTTTTGCTCCCACACCCGAAATCAGCAGCAACAGATTGAGACTCGAGAAATGTGACATAAGCAGAAATAAGGCAACGACGCAATTCCAGACTATAACATTTATAACCTTTCTGAGAACATGAATACTCTAGAAAAATACATAAGTGCAAACACATGGTAAAGCCAAGAATTGGACTCGATGAGCTATCGGATAATTAGATGGGTGTAGAGGAAGTACATGATATACAACTATTTCACTGATGTCAAGCGTTTTCCTCAAGGCCTTCAGCGAGAGTGCAGACTAAGATGAATCCACATCGAAAGATAGTGTACTTCCCTACATTCTTTGTACATGAAAGCAATAAGTCAATTATTTGATTCCAAGTTCGAACCACTACAGTCATTTGTATTGGACTAATATAAATTCCTTCCTTCCCTTTATAATAAATTTGATGGAAAATTTTCTCTCTGGGAAAAGAAAATTGATGAAATTGATGTCATTTTATTGCTGTTTAGCAACCAGGATGAGAACCATGCATTTTGATTGCGACAAAATAAAGAGAGTTCAAGAACAAAAAGACTATAAATTATTTGCCCATTTAGAAGAGGTTAGTTAGTTATGGATTTGAGGATTACAACAGTATGTAAACCATGAACCATAACATCATAATAGGTAACATCCCTCTCCCCAGAAGAGAGGTGATATTCCTACACAGAATATTTTTCCATAACAACCAAAAATATCTAATGCGCTATAATATTAATGAGCTAATTTATGCAATTCTAGGTTGTTTAAACAGGAGACTCATAAACTACGGATCAAGGAATATATTTTAGGCGATCAATTGGGATTATTTCACCCTTCCAGCTCCTACACAGGGGACTTCGTTTTTGTAAGGTGTCGAAACGTGGAAACAGTTGATAACCTTGAGGTATGACTCCATTTTTCACGCAAAAAAGGAAGGAAACAAAGAACTCTCATCAATTAGTACACAATATAACTAGAATATATAGTTGACAATGATCGGATAATACCAGAGATCAAATATTACCAGTTATGGCTAGATTGCTTCGAGAAATTGTAAAGTTTCTGCAATGGCATGCGTTGTTAACTAAAGTTGCCATCTCCAGTAACCAAAACCTTAGTGATTGTAAACAGGACCGGCCCTGAGTTCTCAGGGGCCCGAGGCGAACTCCCGAAATGGGCCCCCCATACAAAAATAAAATAAAATAAAATAAAATAAAATAAAATTTGCACATTGTTGAAAACAAATTAGGTATGCAAAATATATAAACTTGTTTTGAATCACTCAAATTTAAACTCTCATATTCAATTCAAGTCTTCAAGCCTTAGCCCAAATCATTTATAAAAAAAAATTAAAGGCTCAAATAATTATTTTTGGGGCCCCTATTAACAGTATTTTTCTTGTACATCCAAAATTCTTGTCTATATTTATAATGTAATTACAAATTTGGGGCCCCTAAAATTGCAAAAATATCGGGGGCCTGAGGCGGCCGCCTCACCCACCTCAAGGGTGGGGCCGGCCCTGAGTATCTGCAGTATGATACCAATCTGTGATGTGGGGTTTCTTTTTTTGGAATGATTCACCGCATACCTAATAGCACAATTCTCTTTGAGAAAATTGATCTCTCCCTTATGTGGGATTCGAATTTTGGCTAAGAAAATCATCTAGACAATTCTGACATTGTGATTTGGGAGAATCAATGGGACATTACACTATCCCAATTAAACTACTTGTACTATTAAACATTAGTTGTTTGGATGCATACTCATTGCCATTTAGAACAACTATTGCCACTAATGATGAGTTGATCAGGTCCTTCAGCCACTTGTTGAAAGTATTTTTATCCACCACTTCTAGAGCCCCTTGACTATTGTATCATAAATGACGTTGTCAAGGGAGGAGAATGGGACTAAATCTCTATTTCTAACTAGACAATAGCCGTACCAGATGGTCACTTGACTAGTCTAGAGAACAAATAGAATCACATGAAGAATCACTAGATTTATTATCTGAGCAGTTTGCGAGGTTGATGTTGCCTCGGCAAAAAACGTATTCATATATATTCATTTTCATAGAGGTGGAGGCTGAGGAAGCAATAGAATGAACGAAATCCGTGAGATTCGGGGCAATGTCAACTTCTAAGCTGATACAATCATCGAGCTCTTTGACAAAGGCAAACCCACCAAAACACAGAAACAGAAATGCAATCACAACAACGTCGAGGTGCTACAAATGTATAGAAAGATGATTCATATTAACAACCCTTCCGAACTAATTCCAATTCTTCTGAACAACTTAACAATCTATCAAACAAAAATAGACAAACAAAAACGTCACTTACACTGCCATATAAGTCAGATTAGATGCATTCAACCATCTAATCTCAACCATTCATTTTTTTTAAAATGAGAGTTATATTAACCATTCATTTACTCAACTACATATTATTTCCACCATCAAATTGTCTGTCTTATATGGCCGTGTAAGTGACGTTTTTGTTTGTCTATTTTTGTTCGACGGATTGTTAAATAGTTCAGAAGAATTGGAATTAGTTCAGAAGGACTATTAATATGAATCACCTTTCTATACATTTGTGGCACCTCGACGTTGTTGTGATTGCATTTTTGTTTCTGTGTTTTGGTGGGTTTGCCTTTGTCAAAGAGCTCGATGATTGTTTCAGCTTAGAAGTTGACATTGCCCCGAATCTCACAGATTTCGTTCATTCCATTGTTTCCTCAGCCTCAACCTCTATGAAAAAGAATATATATGAACACGTTCTTTGCCGAGGCAACATCAACCTCATAAACTGCTCGGATAATAAATCTAGTAATTCTTCATGTGATTCTACTTGTTCTCTAGATAGTCAAGTGGCCATCTGGTACGGCTATTGTCTACTTAGAAACAGATATTTACTCCTATTCTCATCTCTTGACAATGTCATTCATGATAGAGGGCTCTAGAAGTAGTGGATAAAAATACTTTCAACAAGTGACTGAAGGATGTGATCAACTCGTCATTAGTGGCAACAGTTGTTCTAAATGGCAATGATTATGCATCCAAACAACTCATGTTTAATAGTACAAGTAGTTTAATTGGTTTAGTGCAATGTCCCATTGATTCTCTCAGGCCACAATGCCAAAATTGTCTAGATGATTTTCTTAACCAAAATTTGAATCCCACATACGGGAGAGACGAATGGTTTCCTCAAGAGAATTGTGCTATTAGGTATGAGGTGGATCTTTCCGAAGAAGGAAACCCCACATCACATATTGGTATCATAGATACTGCAGATACTACTCCTTCACAATTACAAGGTGTGGTGTTTCGAAATAAGTATAATAGGAATAATTTTTAGTGGGATCCACATTTTAAAAAAAAAGAAAAAAATGATTTAAAGGTGTGGGGTTTCATGAAACTGGAGCTTCATGTTATTAGTTGAAGCTCCACAACTTTTGAATTAGTAACTGAAAATTTTATCTTACGGAGAAGTATTTGTAAAGCTGTCTAATTAAATTACTAATTTAGAAGTTGTGTGGCCAGAGTTTAAAAATGCTAAGAACCAAACCCAAACCCCTTTATATCAGCCTTCTAACCCGAATTGTAGAATAACTAGAAATTTCAATACACGATACTCCGAGATTCAAAATGCAACCAATTCAAATTATAAATATATAATCTCTACTTTGTGCTTACCATAGCCTGTTTTTCGGGATCTCCTCCAACAAATGCATATGATAATCAAAATAAACACAACGACTGCTATAGGAGTGATAACAATCCATATGAGGTTACCAACATTTCTCTTCATTCCTGCACAAACAATTTACTACTTTCAGAATGCAACATGGCAGATAATAGATCTGAACGGTCAAATCTAATTCAATTATATCTTGTTCAATTTCCTTATTATCTTCTCATGATTTAATTTATTTATGAAACAAATATATGTTTTTTTTATGGAAGATTTGTGATACATAAAAGGTTTTTATCATAAAAATTTCTAAATAATAAAGTCTGCCAAGAAGCAAAAGGTTTCTGCCACAAGTTCTTCTGTTGAGAATATTAACTGTCAACTTTATTATCATTTGATGTAGAGATAAAATCCAATCAAAACTATCTACTTTTTTATTTCCACTAAGAAGTATATGTATTGTTCAAAGTGTGATAAGTGTCCAACAGAGTACAGGTGAGAAAGATATAATAAGAAGCTAATGAAATTAACCATGAGTTTAGTTAGCATATTTGTAACTGTGTACCTTGTAATTGTGAAGGAGTAGTATCTACAGGGCTGACCCTGAGTTCTCAGGCCCGAGGCGAACTCCCGAAATCCCCCCCCCCCATACAAAAATAAAATAAAATAATATAAAATAAAATAAAGTAAAATAAATTAAATTAAAATAAAATAAAATAAAAATTGCACATTGCTGAAAACAAATTATGGATGCAAAATATATAAACTTGTTTTGAATCACTCAAATTTAAAGTCTCATATTCCATTCAAGTCTTCAAGCCTAAACCCAAATCATTTAAAAAAAAAATTTAAAGGCTCAAATAATTATTTTTGGGGCCCCTAATAACAGTAATTTTCTTTTACGTGCAAAATTCATGTCTATATTTATAAGGTAATTACAAATTTGGGGGCCCCTAAAATCGCAAAAATATCGGGGGCCTGAGGCGGCCGCCTCACCCGCCTCAAGGGTGGGGCTGGCCCTGATTGTAAACAGAGAGAAACCCTCCTAGCAAAACAAACTGCAGAGGTAGTGACTAGACAATTAAGAAGCGTGGTCCTCTCCTTCTTTTTCCTGTAAAACTGAACTAAACACTCTGTAATAAATTAATAACAATATCAGTCTTACATTTTAAGAAATGGTAAAAGTAAATCTATATAATAAAACACAACGAACCAGAGAGTTCCAATTTATCTCTCCCCCCCCCCCTAGGGTTTTTAAACCGTTAACTCCAAATCTCTAAAACCATTATCTTGAATCTTCGCTTCCATTTCATTGGCGAAGCCTTCATCGTCCTCTCCAGCACGAATCTCAAAGCATATCCAAATCCAAATCTAGTGTCGAACCCCAATTAAGAGGTCGTCACTGGTATCTGATCCGATGCTGATTCCGTATCGACGACTCCCCTCCACCGATTCGAGAGCATCTACATGCGATGCAGCGACTCTAATTTCATCTCATTAACCGAATTCTTTTTAATTTGTGTGTGCAGGGGATTACTCAGTTTTTTGCTGACTCGAATTTTGTGTGTGCATGGGATATAAGTTCAGAGATGTATGATTATTTTATTTTTTGGTTTAAAAAATTTTAATTTGATAATTTATTTGATTAGTTTTTTTTTATTGATTTTGATTTAAGGTGTACACAAGTAAGCGATGGATTATTTGGTGGCCTCAATTTGGGCTTTCAAACCATAGCTGGACAGGTAAGATGATCAGCAACCTAAAATAGTTTGACAAATATGCAACATTAATTTCTTTACTACAAGAGAATATACTATCCTGAAGTGGCCTTCACTAGTTATTAGAAAACATAGATAACATAACATATAAGAACTTTTAGTGTATGTTTGAAAATATAGGATTGGGATGACTAGAGTTTACCAATGATGGATGCAAACTCTCCACTCAAGAACGACAGCTAAAGTAAATTTGTTATTGATCCATTTTGATTTTTTTTTTTTTTGCAAAGTGCAATGCGGAGACAAAGTGGAGATAAAAGAAATGATTAGCTTGGATTATAGTTTTGAGAACTTCATGTATTACATTTTAGTTGAAATTATAATAAGAGGAATTTCAATTACAAACTGAGTCTCAGACAAATAAATGTTTAGATTATTGGTATTGTAGATACCTTTACACCTGTATTTGGGTTATCATTGTATTTAGACATGCTCATAGTGGTTATGAGATTAGAGTAAACTCTATAAAATCTATGTAATCATGTATTTGCATAATTATTACAAGCATCTAAAAGTGATGCTGAAGTTAAAAAAAAAACTTTATGTAGTGTTTCTAACAAACTATAGTCATTCCAGGTAAGTTCAAGCTAATGATTAAGAAGACGATGTTGAGCTTACAGGTAGATATGCTTCCTCATATAATATGTTTCCTACTCTTCAAAAAAAATAAATTTGCTGGACCTCTAAAACTATTTTATATAATCAAAGCTTGTGCATCGTTCCGAAGACTTGGGCACATGTCAACCGGCAAATCTACTGCATACATAAAACATGAAAATAAAGCTCCATTTTTATAAACTGATAATCAGTATGTGTATAAGATCATGTTGGCTGATAGCTGCCTCACGTCTCTCATTTTGCAAACCCAAAACATACTCGTACCATACAATTGACAGTCCACATCACAAATCATCTACTCAAACTGTTCCATCTAAAATATTATAAATCACGAAAGAATAAGTGAACTCAACAATTCATTAAACTTGCCGTGCTCAGCATTCAGCAATGATGTCAATAGTTCCCCATGAGCTCGTAAAATTGGATAAAATAGTATATACACTACACATTCAATAAATCCAAGTACAGAAGGCTTAATAAATCAGTCACAGGAGAGAACATATCAGAGCATCAGTCATTTGATGCCACATTTTGGGTATTTGGCAAATGAAAATAGAAAATATAAGAAGTTATTGTAGTCGTGCAAAGCCAAATTTTGGCTTTTTGTTTGTTTTTTAATATCAGATAAGAGATTATCTATTGTCCTAGCGAAAAATACATGTAAATTACCTCAGACGGGGGATTATTTATCGTCCGTTAAATTTGGAAGAAAAAAAAAATCAAGCCAGACGGTGGATAAAGCATCGTCCATGAAACGCGGCGCCAAATTGGATCACGGGATGAAATATGTTCCTTCGTCTCATGCGAAAATGTTAAAATAAATAAATAAAAAAGTTTAAAGGTGCTGGTCAAGTGACTCTCATGATATCAACTGGTCAATGCGAAAATTGATAAAACATGCATAAATGACGGTGCTGGTCTCGAAAATGGGAAAAAAGGGGAGGGACGGTAGATTATATCTACCGTCTCAACCCATTTTTGTCATCTAGCTAATTGAAGGGACGGTAAATAATTTACCGTCCTTCGATTTTTTTTGTTTTTTAAAAATTTATTTCTCAGACGATATATTATCTTTCGTCCGATCACATTTGAGCTGCGATTGTGTAGGGACGGTGTTTCATTTTTCGTCTGGCTTCTTCGACGAAAGATAATCTTTCATTACATTAAACGGACGAAAGATTATCCCTCATTAGCTATATTTTGGCAAAAGCCATTTCGTCTTCTATATTCGGCCAAACACTATTCATGTCAGAGCGAAAAATTGAGTAAATGGCCAACAACTACAGCGCATTTTTTCTCTTTTTTTCCAAAAAATAGGTAAATGGCAAACGACTACAAATGCTCTGATGAAGCCTAACATTAAATCAAAACTAGTAACTGCACGTGTAATGAACGCTTTAATTAATATTTTTTTATATAGTAAATAATAAGATCTTCCTTTACTCATTAGATACTTTTTAAAAATTACTCCTATTGTTACAAACTTTTATTATATATAAGTGACAGTTTTGTAAATAATTATGTCGTAAATAAATTTAAACTTTGGAGTATTATGGTAACTAACAACAGTTGAATAAATGAATAATTAATATAACTCCTACTTAAAAATGAACAATTGAGATTATATAGTTGAATGATTGTAAACAAAAGACAACCCAACTCTCCTATTATAGTATTAGAGATTAGAGATTTGCTCCTAGACATCTTTATTTCCATAGATGATAGAAGTACTACTAAAACACAACAAAATTCATAATTCTCTCTAGAGAAATTCATTGAAGACAAATAATGAAACGATGAATGAAAACATGCTAGTGAAACAGAAGATGATTATGTCCCCATTACTTAGCGACTAGGAAGCAACCAGAAAGCCTCATAGTTGAGTTGGGAATAATTTTCATTTGCATAGCTCCATCAGTCAAGGTTCGAGGTTCCTTATATGGCAAAAACCTGTTGTATGAATCCAATGCCAAATAGATGTGGTTGGTGCCTCCTTTCATGCCGGAAGTGGTGGTGGTGGCTGAAACTGAGAATGAGTTCCTCCACCCCAAGTAGAGCACTCGATCTTGGAGATCACACACCCTCGACAACTTCCCTGTCTTCTTGTCCACCTTATAAACCTTGAACTCAGCATCCTCCTCATCACTAACAGGCTCATAGAGGAAAACAACCAAGATCTCACCAGCAGACTCCACAAGAAATAAACAGTCTGATTCATACGGAACAGGTGCGGTGCGCACACTCAACCAACTGAGAAATGTACCGCCACCTGTTCTTCTACGTCTTCTCATCAAATCGGTTGACACACCAAATGCGTACTTGATCTGTGGGGACCGGTCTAACATAACTAAAAGGTAAGCATTCCTATTGCATCCAACCAAGTACAAACATCGAGTGTCCTTTTCATACTTGACCCTTTCATAATAACCTCCCATGTCGCCATGTCGGTCCATCTAGGTTTGCCAGCGTTGAGTCGACAGAACATTACAAAACGAGTATAATTATTAATCATAATCAGTGCGCAGTCGGGATCCCTAGGCGGGGCAGTGAGAAGAATGGACTCTGAGTATTCAATGTCGCGCTTATGGAATGGAGGTAGGTTGATTCGCGCATTAGTTACAGGGTTAACGATGAACAATTGCACGTATCTCTTCTCATTGTATTCCCAATCATACAAGATTTCCTCATCCTCATCTTCTTCTTCATCTTCTTCTTCTTCTTCTTCTTCTTCTTCCAAACCTCCTACTTTGCCCTCTTCAACCTTATCATCCTCTTCCTCCTCCTCGTCATCACCATTTTCTCCTTGATCATCATCAATGTCATCTTCATCTTCATAGTGAAGGTAGTTCATCATCGTAGTCGACAGAGCTATCTTCTTCTTCTTCATGCCTGTTTTTCTTTTTAATCTCTTCTTTCTTATCATCATCATAATCATCATCATCATCTTCTTCATTATCTTCTTCCCGCGGTCTAAAGTTTTGGGAGAACAAAAGCCAACCGAAGGAGGAAGAAGCGATGAGAGAGGCAAATGCAGTACCAGGGATTCTAAAGAAGCCATCTTTCTCTTTCTTGTGAGGGAAGAGTACGGTGTAGGTATACGAATCTGAGGGTGAATGCGAATGGCAGCAGATGGGCTGAGGGTAAAGAATGATGAGGAGAGGGTGAGGGTAAGGAGCGAGTTGGGTTAGTTGCGCAGATGCAGAACGCCATGAGGGGCAAACGGCTGCGAATCGGAGGTGGTCGCAGGGTTCGGAGATGTTGGAGATGATCAGGTTGAGAAGGTTGGGGTCGAGATTTGACCATGGCCGGAAATTGGGATCTACTTCTTGTTGTGGGTCTTTGACGGTCGGGTTTTCAGATCGGGGCTTCTTCTTGTTCATTTTGGGGATTTTGGGATTTTGGTTGATGAGGTTTTGATTTGTGTTTTGTTAAATTTATAAAAGGGGAAGATGGAGCGGCCTGTCACGGGACGACTTCTTTTTCTCAAGTCAGGTGTCACCTAGCTTACTAATTAGATCGAGGGCTAAGTCAGGCAAACTGAGGGCTAAGAAGGCAGAGGATTGAAGAGAAGTGAGCAAAGTAAGATGGAAGAGAACTTTATTCTTCAAACAGAAAATTACAAGAGTAGCTTGGAATGCTTTTCCTTGGATGGTTGGAGCAAATGAGGCTCCTCTCTATTTATAGTGCTAGCATGATCTTTCTCCTCCTCAAGGAAAGATTCTAGAATACAAGAGTTCTACTATGAACAAGAGTTTTCTAAAGAGTTCTACAATACTCTATAACTATGTACATTCTTCCAAAATGTCTAGTTCGCTCTAGAACGTGCCACCTTGTCCTAGAGAACTCTAGGACATTTTTGATCCTTCTGGGGCATTCCGGAGTGTTCCGGACTTCTCTTGAACAGTCTGGATGCTTCTAGAATTTGTCCGTGACACCCTCCCCGCCTAAGTTCTTGACGTTCTCGTCAAGCTTTAGACTTGAATTCTTCGATCTTGTCACGGAACTGCCATAGGTCTTGTTCTCACTCCCAACTTGACTTGCTCTCGGGTTGATCCTTCCAGCGCACATAGTAATCGGTCCAGTTAGGCGTGCCCCTCTTGTGAACAACTCGGTCGACTAAGATCTCATCGACTTCCTTATCATATGAAACCACGTTTGCTGGTGGGGCTTGATGAGATTCGTTCCTCGTTGGGTCCTCCTCGTCCCTACTATAAGGTTTGAGAAGGCTAACATGGAAAACTGGGTGGATCTTCAGGTGCGACGGCAAAGCTACCTTGTAGGATCTCGTGCCAACTTTCTCCACTACTTGGTACAGTCCCTCATATCTTCATGTCAAGCCTTTGTGAACTTGGCGCGTAGACTTGAACATCTTTTGGGGTAACTTCACCATCACCTCGTCACCTATAATGAATTCCCTCGGCTGCCTTTTCACATCGGCCCATTTCTTCATCCGTTTGGCCGCTTTGGTCAAGTAGCTTCGGGCAATGTCTATCTCCTTATTCCACCCTTTGGCAAACTTGTAGGCTGGAGGGCTTGAACCAGTGTACCCCTTTGCTAGCTCTTGCGGTGTCATCGGTTGTTGTCCGGTTACTAGTTCAAAGGGACTCCTTCCCGTAGCCTCGCTCTTCTGCAAGTTATATGAAAACTGGGCCACGTCGAGCAACTTAGTCCAATCTCGTTGGTTGGCACTCACATAGTGCCGAAGGTATATATCCAACAGGTGGTTCACCCTCTCTGTCTGGCCATCGGTTTGAGGGTGAAAACTTGTGGAGAAGTGGAGATCCAAGCCCATCAACTTGAATAGTTCTCTCCAAAACTTACCTGTGAAGCGCGGATCTCGATCACTTATGATGGTCTGAGGAAGTCCCCAATACTTTGCCACATGTTTGAAGAATAACCTTCCCGCTTCCTCGGCCATGCAATCTCTCTGGGCCGGGATAAAGGTTCCATACTTAGAGAATCGATCCACTACAACCATTATGGAACCGCATCCCTCCGACAAAGACAATGCAGAGATGTAGTCCATGGATATACTTTCCCATGGAAGCTCCGGTACGGGTAGTGGTTCCAACAACCCAGCTGTCTTATCTTGTTTCACCTTGTCTTGTTGGCATATAAGACAAGTCTTCACATAAGCTTCCACATCGTCCCTCATGCTAGGCCAATAATACGACCGCTCCACTAATGCCCGCGTGCGGTGCGTGCCTGGATGTCCAGCCCACCTTGAATCATGGCATTCTTTCAAGACTTTCCTTCTCAAGTTGTCCCACTTGAGAACATAGAGACGATCACCAACTGTGAGGAGAAGTCCGTCCTCCATCCAAAATTTACGTGTCTTGCCATCCTTAGTCATATTCACCACATTAATGGCTAAGGGGTCATGACTCAATCCCTCCTTGATACGTTTGGCAAGGTCACATTCGACTTGGGTGATGGTCGCGAGCTCCGCCTTGCGACTTAATGCATCGGCTACCACGTTGGTCTTACCCGGCTTATACTCCATCACATAGTTAAACTCGGCCAAGAAGTCTTGCCAACGTGTTTGTTTGGGGCTTAGCTTCTTCTGATTTTTGAAGTAGCTCGTAGCCACATTGTCGGTCTTGATTATAAACTGACTCCCCAACAAGTAATGCCTCTATACCCGAAGATAATGGATGATAGCCGTCATCTCCTTGTCGTGCACCGGGTACCTCCGTTCCGTCTCATTTAACTTCTGACTCTTATAGGCCACTGGGTGATCTTTCTACATGAGTACCCCTCCTATCGCAAAGTCGGATGCATCAGTGTGTACCTCGAATGGCTCTGAGTAACCTGGCAGCCTCAGAACTGGTTCCTCCGTGATGACCTTCTTTAAATCTTCATACGTTGCTCGGCAGTCGTCCGTCCATTCCCAAACAACTTTTTTCTTGAGTAGGTTGGTGAGTGGTGTGGCTCTAGCCGAGTATCCAAGAATGAACCACCTGTAATAATTCACAAGGCCTAAGAAAGACCGTAGCTCAGTCACGTTCTTGGGCGGTTCCCACTCCGAAATGGCCTGCACCTTGGACTTATCCATATAGTTCTTCCCACCGGCTACCTTGTGCCTTAAGAACATCACATTCTGCTGGGCAAAGGAGCACTTCTCTGGCTTGACATAGAGTTCATTCTCCCTTAGTGTTTGGAAGACTTTTCGTAGGTGCTCAACATGCTCCTCCAACGTGTCCGAATATACCACGATGTCATCCAGATACACCACCACGAATTTGTCCAAGAACGGATGGAAGATATTGTTCATGAGGGTGCAGAATGTCGCAGGTGCATTGGTTAGACCAAAGGGCATCACCAAGAACTCAAACGAACCATACCTTGTCACAAAAGTCGTCTTAGCTTCATCCCATTCGGCTATGCGTACCTGCCAATAGCCTGACCTCAAATCCAACTTTGAAAACCAACGTGCCTTACCAAGTCGGTCGAAGAGATCAGCAACCAACGGTATAGGATATTTGTTCTTCACCGTGATTTTGTTGAGTGCCCGGTAGTCTATACACATCCGTAGATTTCCATCATGCTTCTTTTGGAATAACACCGGGGCACCATAAGGAGCTTTGAAGGGCCTAATGAGTCCAGCATCGAGCAACTCCTTTAACTGCTTCCTCAATTCTTCCAACTCGGGCGGAGCCATCCGGTAAGGTTCCATGGCTGGGGGTCTTGCACCCTGTTCAAACTCTATCACGTGATCCACTTCCCGTCTCGGAGGTAACTTCTTCGGCAACTCCGGTGGCATCACATCTTTGAACTCTACCAATACTTTCTTCACTTCGGTTGACACACCCGTCTCTGTTGGAATATCTGCCTCCTTCAAGATAGCTAAATAAGTGGTTTCCCCCTTCTGGAGACCTCTTTTGAGTTGTATGGCAGATAAGCTTCTTGACTCCATCTTCCTTCCCTCCAAAGGTACTATGTGGATAGTAGATCCCTTTGCAATATGCATGGTTGAGTCTTTCTCAAATGATAAGGGTCGTACCTTGTCCATAAATTCCATACCCAAAACCATGCGGTGGTCATCCATAGGGACAACCGTCAAGTCAATAGTGTCTTCCCATCCTCCAAGCTAGATAGGTACTCCACGAGCTACTCCAAGGATGGGTTGAGATGATGAGTTGAAGGCCTTCACCCAACTCAACTCCTTGGTGTACTTGATTCCCAATTTAGCAGCCTCTTCTTCAGCAATGAAGTTATGCGATGCACCTGTGTCCACTAATGCCTTGGTGGATCCTCCATTCACTTTGGCCTCCACGAACATGAGACCACCGACCTTGGTCTCGTTTTACTTGGACACCTTCACCTTCTTATCCTTGGCCTTAAGAGAGTTAAGGAGACGCATGGAACTAACGTGCGTTTCCTCTTCCGCTTGACAAGCCATAGCATTAAGGGCCTTCCGTTTCGGGCAGTTTCGAATATAGTGCGGCCCACTATACAAGTAACATTCCGGCTCATTCTTCTTGCTTCCTCCCTCATTGGGCTTGTCCCTTTTGAACGGCTTGTCATACTTCTTATCCTTTTTCACAAACTTGTGGGGCTTGTCTCCCACACTCTTCTTCTTGTTGTTGCCGAAGTCTTTCTTGAACTCCACAAGGTCCTCCGCCACGGCTATAGCTTCGTCTACATCTTGATGTTCCTTCTCTTGAGTTCTAAGTTGTCTCAAGATTGTAGTCCGTCCAAGAAGTAGAAAAGCTTATCTTCCTCATTCAGATCCGGTAACTCTAGCATCAAGGATGTGAATTCGGCAACATACTCCTTGATACTCCCGGTATGCCTCAACCCACGTAGCCTTTTTATAGCTGCATCTTTGGCATTTTGGGGAAAAATTGCCTTTTGAGTTGTTGTTTGAACTCGTCCCAAGTATCCACTGTGGATAGCCCCTTGGCTATGTCACCATGCTTCCTTCTCCACCATAATGCTGCATTTTCTTTCAAGTAAAGGACGACTGTATCCACTTTGAGTTGATCGTCCTTAATTCCTACAGCATTGAAGTAGCATTCTAGGGACCAACAGAATTCGTCGAGTTCTTTGGGATCACGCTTACCTCCATACTTCAAGGGTTCCGGCGCCTTAGTGCATGGCATCTCCCTTGCAATAATCCCACCTGCTATTGCTGCCTTGTACAACTTCACCTCCTCTCCTTGTGTGTTGAACGCCTCTTGGAGCTGCGCTATCTCTGCCTTGAACTCGGCCTTTAGGGTGTTGATGACACCAAGGATCTCCTCCCTTAGGCCACCAACATCCTCTCTGATACCATCCATGGTGTTGTCCATAGTATCCATCCTTTCAATGGACTCCCCCATGGAAATCTCCACCTTAGCCAATCTCGACTCGAAGCTGGCCAAAACATCCATCGACTGCTCCTTCGCGTTCTTGTTCTTGTTCTTCTTGGTATTTGTCTCCACTCTTCCCCTATCACCAACTACCTCCACGTTGGTGGTGACATCACTCACGTTTCCCTCGCGTCCAGCCATAATCTCTGCCCAACGAAACCTTTGCTCTGATACCACGTGTCACGGAACGACTTATTTTCCTCAAGTCAGGCCGTGTGCCACCTAGCTTACTCCTTAGATCGAAGGCTAAGTCAGGCAAACTGAGGGCTAAGAAGGTAGAGGATTGAAGAGAAGTGAGCAAAGTAAGATGGAAGAGAACTTTATTCTTCAAACAGAACTTTACAAGAGTGGCTTGGAATGCTTTTCCTTGGATGGTTGAAGCAAATGAGGCTCCTCCCTATTTATAGTGCTAGCATGATCTTTCTCCTCCTCAAGGGAAGATTCTAGAATACAAGAGTTCTACTATGTACAAGAGTTTTCTAGAGAGTTCTACAATACTCTATAACTATGTATATTCTTCCGAAAGGTTCTAGTTCACTCTAGAATGTGTCACCTTGTCCTAGAGAACTCTAGGAGGTTTTTGATCCTTCCGGGGCATTCCGGAGTGTTCCGGACTTCTCTTGAACAGTCTGGATGCTTCTAGAATTTGTCCATGACAGGCCGCTAGGAAATTAAACAGAGGTACCCTAAAAAGTTTATAATATAATAATTAATTATTTTTAGGCCCTTGGATTGACGCTGATTTTAATTAACCGTTTGAGTTTTTTCTTCTACTGTTTAAGCCCTTATTTATGTTATTACTGATGAAACTTTACTAACAGCTTCTATTTTAAAACGTAAATAGATGAAAAGAAGTTGAATATTTTTTCAAGTTCTATTATTTCCATTGAGAATTAATTTTCTTCCTTGATACAGTGTTTTTTTTTTAAAAAAAATATAGAAAAGTGAACATTGTCAAAATATGAAAAATCTTTATTCGAAGATTATTATGTGTTATTTTTATTATTTACTTTTTTGTTTGAGATTTCGAACATTGTATCGTGCGTTACTTAAACATGCTTCAATTGAATTGAGCATAGCTAATGTGGAGGAGCTATGTTCCTAAAGCAGAGAGCTAGGTTGCACTGCCAATATTTTTTTTAAGAAAATGAGAAATGCAGTCACTTTATTTTATTAATAAAAAGTTGATAAATATTTCTTGTATTACATGGCTACAAAACATCACTTCCAAAAAGACAACAATATAAGAAATTATATGAACACACTCTAAACCTCACAACATAATCTAAATAAATGTATAAATTCAAGACCAAGGCCGTGCCGTAGAAAATCCCCCTTGACATCTCTATGAGTTTGATATTCTATAGATCTATTATTCAAGAAACAAGAGAGGTTTGACCGGATTCGACTGGACTGGGTCCATGCGCAATGGGTTGGTCGAATTCGGATATTCCATAGATCTATTATTCTGTTTCTTACTCTTCCATGAAAACAATTTTTTTCCAACAAACACACAATACCCAGTTGTGGATCTCCTTCAACATCTGAAAATTTAGCCATTGGACATTGTCAACCATCAGTATACATCAATCATCTATCTGAAGAGCTCTTCAAATACTGAACAATTCTCATAACTGCATTTCAATGTCTTCTACGGGGAGAATGCATAAATTGACTTACTATGTTGACCGAATATGCAAAATCTTGAGTGACTGTGAGATAATTCAGTGTTCCCATAAGCCTCGTATTTCTCTCTGGATCCTCCAACAAGACTCCATGATCTGGCAATCACTTGGAGTTTGGGTCCATCAGAGTGTGTGATAGCATGCATCATAACATATCGCTCTTGGTAAGTATGTAATAAAGAAATTTCCTGTTTAGATCGAGCAACTTTGATCCTTAAAAAATACTTTAGTAGCCCGAGATCCCTAGTTTGAAACTTCTGTTGAATATATGACTTCAAATAGTAAATATTGAATACTATCATAATGATCTCATGTAATTACATTGTCATCCACATATACAACTAAAAGAATCCTCTGTCCTTGATGATGTTCATAGAACATAAAGTGATCGCTATCACTCCTCATCAAGCCAAAACTCATGACAACCTTAGTGAAATGACCAAACCAAGCACGAGGATACTGCTTGAGTATATACAAAGACCGTTTCAAGCGATAGACCCTTGTAAGCTCAGCTTTGCCACCAAAATCGGGGGATTGCTCCATATTAACATCATCCTCAAAAACGTCATTGAGAAAGACATTCTTAACATCAAGTTGGTGGACCGGCCAATGGAACATGACAGCTAAGGAAACGAAGATACAAACATAAGGCATTTTGGCCGCATGAGAGAATATCTCATCATAATCAATGTCAGAGGTCTGTAAATAACCTTTAGCAACCAATCGAGCTTTTAGGCTAGTTAGAGAACCATTAGGGTTTACTTGAACAGTGTACACACACTTACAACTAATACAATATTTGTCAAATGGAAGGGGAGTCATATCCTAGGTACCATTTTCCTCTGGAGTAGTCATCTCTTTCAGGGTGTGATAATGTCTCTTATAATGACTTGAAAATATGGTAAGTGTCCAAAGTGGAGATGAAGATAGACTAGGCAGATGATAAGTGAGCATATGAAAGACGACTATATAAAATATGTACAGTGAAGCAGTTCCCTTTATGTATTGCAATAGGAAGATCAAGATTAGAAGGTTCACCATCATGGGGAACTGCAGGTGTGGGGTCAATAGGTGTAGATTTAGTGGATGTAATGGAAGATGTAGTTGTAGGCTTACGCAAGGGTGTATCAATAACTGGATGCGAGGAAACAATATGCGCAAAGCGTGAATTGGGTTGGAAACAGTGATCTTACATCGTTGGAACACTTCAGTGATTACAAGCCTTGTGGGCAGTGGTGAAGATCGTTGTTTCATAGATGCCGAAGAAGTAGAGATCGAAAGATCAGGTTAGGTAAGGTATTCAGTATCTGTCTCATCGGATGGAAGTGGATTAAGATGAAGTGGTAGGTAAATAAGATTGAGACTCAAGAATGGTGACATAAACAAAAATAAAGTAACGATGCAATTCTAGACTATAGCATTTATAACCTCTATGGAAACACGAATACTCTAGAAAAATACAGCAAATAAAACGAGGATCTAACTTAGAATAACTTGGACAGTGATAATGAACAAAACTAACACAATCAAAATTTTTGGGAGGGAGTGAAAGCAGGTCAATGGATGGAAATAACATGAAAAATGTGGATGTTGTGTTGTTGCTAGGGTTAATCAGACTTACCATTTCAAAGGTTAATGTTCTTCTTGCTTATTTATTCACGAATTGAGTATTTTTTAAATTAAAAACTCTAATTTTAGCATTAATATTTTTTTTGGAATGTAAAACATAGTACGAGAAAATGAATCGTCTTGGTTGCAAATATCCGTTTATTCTAAATTTTGGTTTCATTGAGCTTCGCATTTGCATTGGCCACAAAATGTCTTTGATATATGTATTTTTAATTTATTTAGAATCATTTGCTACATTAGTCAAAGGATAAAAATTGGGATAGTTCCTAGTCAATATATTACTAGAAATAAACATGATCGGAATAAAATAAAATCATGAAAACTAGTGAATCCCTTATTTATGGGCCTAAAATGACTGATACTAACAAAATATAGTGCTTACATGCAGTAAGGTTGTAGGCCTGAATGAATTTGTCCATTTGGTTGATTATTCTGCTTTGTTTTCTAAAATAACACATCCATTTACTACTAGTTCACATCAACTCTCTCAGCAACAGCAACGATAACGCAGGATCAAAGGATAACGCAGGAGTTTGGGCAGAATCAAAGGTGAAAGAAGAAATTGGAGGAAGGATTCAATAGCTGGAAGTCCTTGAGGAGGAAAAAGATTTAAGAGTCTGAATTCGAGGAGCTTCGTAAGAATAGGCATGAGATTCAACAATTAGGGATCATGGAGGAACAATATTGGAGACAATGCTCAAGGATTCAATGGTTACAGGAAGGCGACGCCAACACAAAATTCTTTCACAGGATTGCCAATGGAAGAAGGAGGCTTAATGACATATCCAGGTTAGAGGTGAACGGAGACTGGTATGAAAATGAAGATAGAATCACGCAGCACATTAATGAGAGTTATAAGGATTTGCTGGGCAAAAAAAAGAGCATAGATGTAAATTGAATCAGGATATGTGGATAGACACGAGGTTGAACGGAAGTGATAATATAGAAGGCAAGTTCACTGAAGAGGTGGTTAGAGTTGCTATTAACAATTTGGGACTAGATAAGGCGCATGGTCCCGATGGGTTTCTGCTTTTCTTCTATGGTTTATACTGGAATATTATACGAGAAGATTTCATGAGGATCCTACAGAATTTCCATGACGGCCAGGTCGGTTTGGGAAGGTTGAACTACGCAAATATCGTTCTAATTCCAAATAAAACTGACATCAGGAAGGTGGAAGATTTGAGGCCGATCAGTCTACTCAACAGGTCTTTCAAAATAATCTCAAAAGTTTTGGCGAATAGACTAGGTCCGCAACTCAACGATATTGTTGGGAACTCTCAAAGCGGTTTCATTAGAGGGAGAGACATTATAGACAGTATAGCTTCGGCTCATGAAATCATCTTCAGAGGTAACAAAGACAAATCTGATGGGTTTCTTTATAAGGTGGACTTTCAAAAAGCATACGACTTTGTAGACTGGGATTGTGTAGGTGAGGTCTTATTGCTTAAAGGTTTCGGGGAAAGGTGGAGGAGGTGGATTAAACTATGTATGAGAGGAGGAAAATCGTTTCTTCTCATTAACGGGGTTCCATGAAAAGAGATTATATGTCAAAGGGGTTTAAGACAAGGAGATCTGTTGTCAGCACTTTTATTCGCAATTGTGGCAGACGGATTAGCAGAGATGATTGTAAATGGAAGAAAGGACAATGTAAGCCACGACATCAAAATCAAAGAAATTCCTAAAGTTTTATCCATACTTTAGTACGCGGACAATACCTTGCTGTTCGGTTCAGCGTCTAAAGAAGAAATTATTGCTATGGGTACGATTCTTAGGTGCTTCTAGGCGTGGTCTGGCAT
Organism: Hemerocallis citrina; assembly: GCA_017893485.1. NCBI lineage: Eukaryota > Viridiplantae > Streptophyta > Magnoliopsida > Asparagales > Asphodelaceae > Hemerocallis > Hemerocallis citrina. Next base: position 126,534,693 of record CM030358.1, read on the forward strand.
GAAGGTTAACCTCAACAAGAGTTGTATTTTACCACTTAGCGATAATTGCTCTATCTGTCGGAGAAATCTACTCCCAACTCGTAGTGCTAATAGCGGAAGTGCACCACAAGCAATAGAAACTCTCAAGAAATAGATGAACCAAGAACAAGCCGCCACAATATATGGATCTCACAAGAACACAACCAATATGCAAAGATAACCAATACTTCTTATTCCCAAAAAAATACAAAGATTACAAAAGAGATTACAACTCTCAATCTCTCTCTCTCTCTCACCTTTGAAACGCTCGGCACAATCTCTTTTGAAGTTGAATAATGATCACCACCATCTAAACCCTAGAGTTTACGGCTATATATATAGCCCCCAAGCAAACCCTAAAAGATAAACACAAATATAGCAATTGGGCCTTTAAACTCGTAAGCCCAAAAACAATCAGCCGCCGATGTCGGTCGACCGCACCCCAAGTGTCGGTCGAACGCAACATGTAAATCCAAACCCGAGGGCTGACCGGTCGACTGCACCCCCTAGGTCGGTCGACCGTCCCCTCTTCTGTTGGACTTGTACACTCGAAAAACTCTCAGTCGACTGGGTCGGTCGACCGCATCCCTAGGTCGGTCGACTGCAACCCTCCAAGCTACTTCTTCTACTTCGCTGCATGTCTTCTCTTGCTTCTTTGTCTTCTCCTCTTCTTCTTCAACTTCAAGTACCCCGTACCTACATGTATTTGAGGCCACAATTCCTAATAATCTCCCACTTGGACCAAATACACCATGCTTCAAAGTTATTGCAATCTTTCCTCGCATTATCTCTGTCATCTCCCACTTTCATGGAAGACCCAAGTACTCCCCACTCTCATGAAGAGCACCTCCGCCATTCCACCACGTGGGGTGCACCAATCACCCATTATCGCCTCATGAAGGATGTGCTCCACCAATCGCATTATCCTAGTGATGTCGAGTTGTGAATGTGCACTTAGTCCTTAATGCAATTATTTATGTTATATGACACTAATGCGCACTTGTTCAGAGTCTATGCAACTCATACTACATAGGTCCGAGGGCAAGCCCTTAACCATTCTTCATCTTGCAGGGTTCAATCCCTCGCCATGACTTAATCTACTTCTGTAATTACGGTAAGTATCCTAGATGTTCTACGAACTACGAACTCATGTCTAGGCACCCTGGAGAGAATCCTAACGCACTGACACATGACTCATCATGCAGGCATCCTGTGGTAATTCACCTCCTACCATAGACATGACACCACCCGCAGTTGCCAAACACCCCACGAGCATCGCCACCGGGACGGTACTCTGGAGCAGTATCCACGTCCTACTCATAACACATCATGGGACATCCTGTGAATACTCTCATGCCACCAATCCAATGGCCCTCATACTCAATGTTTTTCTCTTACTTTTATCAAATCTTCACTATATATCTAGTCCTTAATTTAATTGAATCATGAACAAAATCAATCCCTTAGGGTTAGCACTCCCACTATACCGGTCTTATTCAATCATTTCTCATGACCCAAATCTTGGTCTTTTTATTTCAAATTTCATCTCAACATTTCTTTTAATTGTTGGTATAAGACTTAGCTACACCCTAGTTCTTAATTTCAACTCATAATCGAAACATCGAGTTTTTCATACTCATAAGTTCTCTTTCATGATTAACAATAATTTTCATTTCATGTTCATAGCATTCATGTATTCATATTCATAATTTCCTTCATAACTCATCATGCCATTAAATTTCAATTTCATACACAATCTCATGCATAAACAATAAATTCAACTTGTCATATTCAATAGTTTACTCCTTTCACAAAAATTCTCTTATTCACGTTTTTAACAATACCAAATCTAACATTCATGCTTTCAATTTTTCCCATTTTCAAATCTCTTTTAATCAATACATTTTTCTTTATCCAAAGACAATTTAAACTAGCAATTTATAGTAAGTTATTTCTTGCAAAAAAATAGTCTCAATTTCTCATTTATATTAGGCCACAGATCATAGAAAATTATCTCACGAAAATTTAGATATTATTTGAAACTTCAGGGCAGTCGACTGTTAAAAATGGCCAGTCAGCTGTTCTGTAAAGATTTAAAACTCGAAAGTAAAATGATCAGGGCATTCGACTGTTAAACATGGCCAGTCGGCTGTTCTGCGATGATTTAAAACTCAAAAATAAAATGATTAGGGCAGTCGACTGTTACACATGGCCAGTCGGCTGTTCTGTAACTAAAATCCGAAATTTATTACCTGGCAGTCGACTGTCGACTCTAATCCGGTCGACTGTCGATTGCACCAGGTTGCAAATTAGAGTAGATCATGGATATGTTTTTTACATTGAAAATAAGATCACCCTTCTCATATTATTTATAATCACGATTTCCCCAAAATAATATTTTTTGAACACAAGTTTTCATCTTTCTACAATAATGAAACTTCATTTTAGATAATCAACTACACATGATGCATTCAATCAACTATTTGTCTCATATGCACAAATTTCAATATAGAACTCAATTCAAAACATAAAGCATGACAACATAATAATTTCTAGCAATTTAATTCACCATTTATTATCTAGCAATCATCATATCAATCATTCTCTAAATTACTATTCCATCTCTAATTTAGCAAACATGAGTTCAATTTCAACTAGTTATTCTTTAATAATTTCATCAAAACATTTCTAGCATGTTATCTAGATTTAGAAGCATGAGAAACACCCACCTATTGGAGAAAACGAAAATGAAATCTCCTAGAATGCAAGAACAGCCTTCTCATCCTAGAATGTATTGCAATTTTCCTTCTCCTCCTTGATGCTTGATTGGAACCCGAGCCCCTCAATGCTCCTTGGATGCTAGCCGGACTCCTCTCAGTTGGAATACACACGAAAGCACACTAACTAATCTTTTACCAACACTTCTAAATCTTTTCTCTCTTAGTCTTTTCTCTTTTAATAGTTTGTAGTGTATAAATGAGAAGAAACTAGGGGTATTTATACATTTTTAGGATGAGAATGAATGGATAGGATTCAATCAAGGAGTTAGAGATCAAGGATGAAGATGAATTGGGAAGTTGTGGCAACTTTCATGATCTCATAACCACCCCTCAACACAACTCCACTCCTCCACTCTTCTCCATGCATAATCCGGCCACTCCTATGGTATGCAATGCACACACAAGTGCATGCACGTGTCCCAACTAGTGTCCCCTATTAAAAGTTGTACATTATAAATTAATTAATTGTCTACAAAATGTGTCTACAAGACAAGTCATGACAATTAAAAGGATAATTAATTTATGGGCTTCAAAATGGTGGGCTTTTAGACTCATAGGTCAAAATAAAATATTTAATTTATTAGGTTGGACTTAACTTAGAAAAACAGCCTTAGGCTTTTTAAAATGTGCTTAAAAATAAAGAGAAGGAAAGAAAATAATCATTTGTTCATGTTATAGAAAATAATTTTATATAAAAAAAATATTTATACAAAAATTTGTATGTGCACAACACGTAAAATCAACAATTTCCCATTTAATAAAAATTCAGGGTATTACAGATACATCTCCGGAATTATCGGGACCATGGCGACGCCTGTGGGGTGCTTGGTGACTACATAGTGCCATCGTTCCATGACGGAGGCGAATTGTTCATAGGTTGTCAACATGATGCGTCATGTCATGACGTGGAATTTCCTCCAAGCTGTCTGGGCATGGGCTCGTAATTCATAAAACATCTAGGATACTTACCGTAGTAGTTAAATTCATACCAAGGGATTCAACCCTATAAGATGAAGAACGGCTAAGGGCTTGCCCTCGGATTTATGTAGAATGAGATGCATAAGTTCGAACAAGTGCGCATTAATGTCATGAAATAATAAGTAATTGCATTAAGACTAAGTGCATCGTCACACACGACATTAATAAGATAGTCCCCCTTAGTTTTGTTTGCGAATAAGTGTGTGCTTTCCAAGTAAGAGAAATTGATGTATTATATCCTAGCGTCAGTTGTAAGCAACTGACATACCCACAGTTTCTATGTAGGATAAAATGAATGAAAGGACTAAAGAATGAATGTTTTTTTTGAGGGGAAAAGGTAGGGTAAGTCCCTACCTCACTTAATATTAATAAAAAGCCAAAATAAAGTTAGGTTACAAAAGCAGACCAAGCAACTTCAGTATGGAACTGAATTCCTGGTCTGAAGAAAACAAACTGGCCTACAGAAACCCGGCCTAAAAAGGTCTACTCAAAAAACTCCCAAAAGAACTAGCTATAAGTACCCACGCAGGGGTCCCAAAAATCCTCACTAAACAGCCAGATAATCACCATGAGCAACTTCCCTCCTCGCTTGCCGACTGGCCACTGCGTCCCAGTGTCTCATGGAGCAGAAGTTCATGCGCATTTGCATCTGTCAATTCTTGTTCTATCTTCTGTCTCTTCTTCGCACTGCCGATCCCATCTAGCCAAGATCGAAACCAGAAAATTGCATTAGAAATAATCTCACGAGAGGAAGAGTGCTTTGCAGAGAAAGTACAGTCATTTCTAGCTATCCAGATACTCCAGCATATAGCAATAGATAAAAGGTGCCAAGTGTGGCTGTGCGGCGGAGTACCAAGGCACCATGATGCAAAACAATCATGCACGGTCGTGGGCAGTGTATGTATGTGAAATAGTGCAGTGAAGAAGTGCCAGGTCTCTAGTGCTACAGGGCATGAGAAGAAGATGTGGTAAGCCGACTCGACAGGAAATGCGCAAGCTGCGCATGCCGTGTCTCCCGACCAACCCTTGTGGCTCAAGAACTCCTTGGAGTTGATACGGCCCTGACTCAGTTGCCATATGAATACTTTGCACTTAAGTGGCGCTGATGAGGCCCAAATAGACTTGAAGAAGGGTGATCTCACGCTAGAGAGAATGAAGAATTTGTAGGCTGATTGTACGGAGTATGCTCCTGTAGGCGTTAGTCTCCACATCGGAGCATCATGGTCTTGAGAGGGGTGAAAATCTGCGAGTGCTAGGAGAAGGCTTTGCTTCTCTGCTTGGAGAGCTTGCGAGGTGATGCGGTTCAGTCTGGGGTGCCAATGCCAGGTCCCCTGAACCCATGAGCCCTGAGACGAAGCCGTAGCATGAAGGTTCCAAGCTGCTGCAGTAAGCGCGGGGTATAGGGTGGCTATACTGTGCCCATTGATCCATCTAGATTGCCAAAACAAGATCTTCTCACCATTGCCAAGCTGCCAATTGACATTGATAAGAAACTGGTGTTGCAAATGGAAGATACCCTTCCAAAAATGTGAAGCCGATACTGGACAAACAAAAGTTTTTGAAGGACTTTTGTAGTACAAGTCATGAAGAGTTTGGCTGACAAGGGAGTCTGATGCGTAAATGTTCCACCACCATTTCATAAGCAAAGCTTCGTTGAAAGTTTGCAGCGCCAGGACTCCAAGTCCGCCTTGATCCTTAGGTTGGCAGATATTACGCCAATTTGCGCAGGCAATACCCCTCGAGTCTTTGTCCGCCCCGCACCAGAAGAATCTGCTACAGACTTGATCAATGCGCTTGATGACCCACTTCGGAAGACGGAAGAAGGATGCAAAGTATACGGGTAGGGCGCTAAGCACCGCATTGATCAGAACTAGCCGTCCCCCTTTTGAAAGCAGTTTACCTTTCCAAACCGATAAACGCCTTTCAATTTTGAGAATGAAGGGTTGCCAATGTCGCTTGCACAACTTGCCTTTGGAAAGAGGCATGCCAAGATAAGTAAGAGGGAGACCGTCCTCCTTGCAGCCTGGGATGGTGGAGAAAGCATGCAGCTTGGCCTTAGAGAGACCAAAATAAACCACAGAGGACTTAGAAAAATTTATAGCTAAGCCAGAGATGTTTGCGAAGAGCTGAAGGGCAACCTTGAGGTTCAGAATTTCTTGCTCATCTCCCTTGCAAAAAATCAGTGTATCATCAGTAAATTGGAGAACCGATAGTTGAGATAACAGACCTCTGATCGGCAGCTGTGAGAAAGTGCCATTGCTTCTTCCGAGCTGCAGCATTTTAGCCAAGACATCTACTACCAAGATGAAGAGCATCGGAGATAGGGGGTCTCCCTGTTTTAGCCCACGTTTGGAATTGATTTTTTTGCCCTTCTCACCATTAATGATGATAAAAGATTTTGCTGTAGTGAGAATCATCTCAATCCACTTGCACCACCCCGACCCAAATCCCCTAGCTTTAAGAAGTTGAAGTAGGAAATCCCAACTCACTGTATCAAAAGCTTTTGTAAAATCAATTTTAAAAAGTAGGGTGTCAGAGTTACACCTGCTGCAGAGATTAATAGCTTCATGTGCTACAAGGAAGCAGTCTACAGTCGACTTGCCTTTCAAAAAAGCACTTTGGGACGAAGACACCAGGGAGTGGAGGAGAGGACTTAGCCTGTTTGCGAGTATCTTTGTGAAGATTTTCAGGGAGCAATTCAGGAGACTGATAGGCCTATAGTCACTCACTAAGTTGGCTCCGTCGCATTTAGGAATGAGGATGATGTCGGAATAGTTAAGGCGCCCAATATCCGTATCACCTCTATGGACTGACTGTATCATCTTGAGCAGATCAACTTTGACAGTGTCCCAAAAAGTGTGGTAGAAACTCATCGAGAAACCATCAGGGCCCGGTGCTTTATCACTGCTCATGTCAAAAACTGCCTTGCGCAGCTCTTCAATAGTTACAGGTTCTTCAAGGTGGTGCAGTCTGACAGAATTTGTGGGGTAGAGGGAAGGCCAGTCAATGTTGAAGTCGGAGATGGTGGCAGATCCACATATAGCTTGAAAGTGGGATTCGAAAGCTCTTCTGATTTCGGCAGGGTTGGTTGTGATGGAGTTGTCAATGCTGAGACTGTGGATGTAGTTTCTTCTTCTTCTCCCATTTGCAATGGAGTGAAAAAATTTCGAATTTGCATCGCCTTCTTTGATCCACTGCACACGGGATCGCTGCCTCCAGAATACTGTCTCTTCTTTGATCAGATTTTGAAGCTCAAGCTGAGTGGCTTTGAGGGACGGTGGGGGGGAAGGCAGAGACTCAGCCTCAATCTCAAGCTTGAGGAGAAGTTCTTGGAGTTGCTTCTTCCTTGTAGGAATAGAGCCCAGGGTTTCTGATTGCCATTTCCGTATGCGCCTTCTGAGGAGGCCTAGCTTGGCAGAAAACACATCGACTGGATTGCCCTTGTAGTGGAATTGACGCCACCAATTGCTGACTGCTGGTGTAAAAGATGGCTGCAGCAGCCATGACTTTTCAAATTTGAAATGGAAGGTATGATGTTGGAGTGCCATAGTGTCGAGGATGATGGGGCAATGGTCGGATGAATATCTTGGGAGAGAGGATTGGATGCTATCAGGGTAATGTAGATCCCAAGCGGCAGAGATGAGGAATCTGTCAAGTCTGGCCATAGAGGGGGTTTCACGCAGATTTGTCCAAGTGTATTTCCTTCCTGACAGTGGAAGATCAATCAATGAAAGGTCTTGGATGACATCGCGGAAGCATTTCATGTCTCTGGAAGAGCCCCGACCACTAGATCTCTCAGAATCAGAGATAGTAACATTAAAATCACCACAGAGGATCCATGCATCATGGAGAAATTGCCGTCTGTGCTTGATTTCATGAAAACATAATTCCCTATCATCGAGCTCAAACGGTGCATAGACAGATGTAATGGACCATTTCTCATCGGAGCACCGGCTCTTGAAGGAGGCTGAGATGGAGAAAATATCACAGGCTGAGTAGGAGCATTCGAGTAGATTGTCATTCCAGCCTAACAGGATACCTCCGCATCGTTGAATGGAGTCTAATTGGATCCAGTTGGTAATGATAGTGCCACCTACAGATGAGAGTTTGTTGGATGTTGGATTGCACAGCTTCGTCTCCTGCAAGCATACTACATGGGGGGAACAGCTGCAGATGCTTTCTTTGATAAAGGAGCATTTTATAGAGTTGCCCAAACCTCTGACATTCCAGCTTATGATCTTCATGAGTGAAAAAAGTAAAACAGCACAAAAAACCAATGATATAATCCCGAAGCATACTCTGCTTCTCCCCTAAATTAGACAGAGAGTCCTGGCTGATTAGTGTGATCAGCGAGGGCCTTCTGAGCATTTGTGATGTTGTGCACCGAGTGTGGCCCCTTAGCCTCCACTCCGATTGATTCAGCTACCTCTAAAATGTCTTCACTTGAAAGTAAAGCAAAAGGGTTCTGATGCAAATTTGTAACAGAGGCAGCTGAAGAAGCTGTACCTGAGGCCTTCTTCTTGATGGATGAGGAGAGGTGTTTCATGAATGGCCTAGAGCAGTGTAGCTTGGAGGCGGATCTGGCTCGCTTCTGGCGCTTTGATGGCCCTGCTGAGAAGCCTGGAGGGGCGTCAGAAGATGAGTTGGAAGTTTGCCTGTGAGGTTTTTGCAGAAGAGATCTAGTACGAAAGCTTGTGTTGCCCAAGGTGGTTGTGCCGGCACGAAAAGGTTCATGAATATCACCATGCAATTTGCCAGACTCTGCTTGTGACTGATCAGGGATAGAACCTTTGACAGCGGGAGCAGTACCTTCAACAGTAGGCTGAATCTTAGTGAATAAGGAGAGGGGGAGTATGACCTTTCTGCCATTCCAAAGTAACTCACGAACTTCTTCGCAAGACTCATCATCCAAGGATGTAGATTTGTTGTCAGGTACGGTAGTTGGGATGGGGGGGTCCAGCTTGATGTTACTATCTGAAGATTCGTTGATGGGGATAAACATAGTAGCGGATTTGTTGGGGTCGGGAATCATAGGGGGGACTTGCGGGGATTGTGGGGTCAGATTCTGGGGGATTTTTGCATGCATGCAACTCGCCAAAGGGGGAGATAATTGAGGGGCTAACTTTGGGAATAATTCAAAAGTGCCGCCAACTGGCTTAATCGTCCCCGAATTTTGCTCATCCAAATCTGCGGGGATATGCTGAACTGGCTCCGGAATATGCGGCGCGTTTGAGGGGCCTCCAACCTCCATCGCCCTTGCGCCGTCCGGCGCCTTGGGACGCCAGAAGCTGGAGATGACGGATGCACCCAAGGATCTTGCTGTTGTAAAAAGCTGAACTTTACCGCTCTGAACATCTTCAACTGCAATTGGATCACCAACGAGCAGCACCGGCACATCATGGGTGATACGTTCAAGGTTCCAAGGAACAGTGAAACGGATGCGGAGGGTCTTGGGAATGAGCGTGATGTCAGCCACCTCAATGAGAACCAGGGCCTGGTCTCTGGTCCTAGCATCAAGCATTTCTCTGCTCAAGGTCACAAGCTTCGCAAAAGGCGAGATAAGCTTCTCCATGGATTCCTGGTTCCAATAATGGAAAGGCAGAAGGGGGAGGTTGATCCAAACAAAAGATGGCTTTGGCCTGAGTTTTGCCTCAAACTCCATAGACCAGGGAGAAAAAGTAGCAGTGAAGCCAGAGAAGCTGAAGACCCCATCCGCTATTGCACTTTCCGCTTCAGTGGATGTTGGGAACTGGACATGGTAGATCCCCTCGCTGACCCGTTGCAACGACCACCATCGTCTGGATCTCCCCCATGCAAAATTGAAAGCACTTTCAAGTTCCTTAGTGAGAGGGATGCGGCGAGGGTTGATGAGATGGAGAAATGCACTGGCGTGTAGGGCTGGCAGAGCCTGGGCAATGGCATTATTGTAGGGCAGATCAATTTCCATGGACTCGACTCTGTTGTTGATGGGGCAGTCCATGGACTCGACCTTGTGGCCGAACTTTTTGCAATTAAAACAGTGGAAGCCGTAGATGCGGCATTCTCTGGTGGTGTGGTCGCCGGCACCGCATTTGAAACATCGCCTCTCCATCTTCTTTGAGTGGTTGGTGTTTGTGGTGGGTTTTTTTGTGAGGAGAGAGTGGTGTTTTGGGGTAGGTTGGAAGGCAGGTCTTGGGTGAAGAGAATGATTAATGGCATGGGAGATGAGTGGACGGGTTGAGTTGACGACTGTGGGGTGCGGATATCGAAGGGGCATCTGCAGGTTGTCATGATGGCGATAGGGAGGTGGTTGGCGCAGCACCTGAGCGTAAGATTTTCTCAGATCTCTAGGGAAGAAGGCAGTCTCTCTCTTCACCTCTCTCTCCATTCCTCTTCTGCTTCTTCTTTGTTGTATATTAAAGAATGAATGTTGCTTAAAGAAATGTTCAAATTGTTTATTTCATGTATCATGTTGTAATTATAATTTCGCTGCATTGATGTAAACATTGTTGTATAAAAATTTTAAATTCCTTATAAAATTGTACGAAGAGAAGTGTAAAGATCCTGTGGAACTTCGAATTCTGGCTTATTTGAAATTCGGGGTGTTACAAACGATACCAGTACAGGAGATTGATTGGTTAAATTGATTGGTTCAACTTCTAAAGCTCAATAGAAAGAAGAAAAGAGAGAGAGAGATGAAGTTGAAATAATTGATTGATCTGAAAGAAAAAAAAAAGAAGGAGAGAGACAGTGAGAGATGAAGCTGAAGTAATTGATTGATTTAATTAGTAGGACTTGGATACTGCACTCATCAGTTTTTAGCACCAACTGGTTTTCCCTCTCAACTTCCACATAAAGTTTGATTGTCCCCCACAATGGTGTCACTATTGCCAATAGCAGCACCTGCATAAAGTTATCGTTATTGGAGATAGCAGCATCATTTATTGAATTTTTTTTCACATTTATAATTTTTTTTCAAGTCAGAGAACTCTTAATTGAATATGAAATGTACATATGCCGTTACTTTCAATAATGGCATATGATTTTATTTTATTTTATAGATACCGCTGTTGGCAACAAAGAAATCAAAATAATATTTGTCTTTTTTGCTAATAATGTTTTATGTTAATGTATTCAAAACTGAATCAGTTGGGTAAATATTTTCGAAAGTGTATCAGTTTGGTAAATGTTTTCAAAAAGTGGGTCAGTACGGGGAAAAATTCGAATTAGGAATTCAGTTTTTGTTTCCCTAGTTAGTTCTGATCCTCCTTTTACACAAAAACATATGTTCCCAGACCAAACAGATTCCAGACATTTTATCAAACTCAAAAATATCAGTGCTACATTAATTAGGGGCATGATTTTCCATTAGAGACATGATTGCAAGCAAAGTACTCTTATTTAATTTGAGAATGAAGTTCAGTTTACATAAAGATCCATATGGATACAAACATTATTAATGAAAGGATTACAAAGACCCCCAAATAATTTGAATATATCAGCAACGATTTCTGAAGAAATTAAGACAACAACATAACTGGAGGACTATATTATTTTACAAGTCCTGATGTACCTAAGCCCTCAACAGTTTCACCGGAGCCTACATTCTCGTGGAAGCCCTCGAGGAAATCGCTTTACATCAGTACAGTAGTTGTAGATCATGTACTTCATTTGCACCCACCTCATCTTTCGGTAACTCACTCTATCCAACTCTTGGCTAAACCATCCATTTTGGCCGTCTGTTGTATCCATCGGGCTCTTTGTCGAGCAACTAGAATCACCTGAAGCTGAATTCCACACGCACGCATTAGCATTGAAATTTCGGTAGTACGCAGTAAAAGGTGCTTTGCTCCAGTCTGTTTTCACCAGCCCTCCCCTTGTTGCCCACTCCTCGGCGTCCCATAAGCTAGAGTACAATCTCATGGGTTGGCCCTTGGGGAATGGAACCCCCATCGCCTCGTGGTTCTTGAAGTCTCTTATCGGAATGTTGTCGACCAAGAAGCTGTACAACACATAATTTTAGTGTAAGTAAACAAAAGTGATAGTATTACATGTGATGATGAAAGATTGGAAGAGTTGGTGAAGTGAGCTTAATTACATGATGTGTCGAGGATTCCATAGAATGGAGTAGGTGTGGAAGTTCTTGGTCGGGTCAAACCAGAGGTGGAATTGCTGCTCTTTGTCGCCCTTGCCGTTAGTGAACACATTTGTGTGGAGAGTGTAGGGATCGCCGCTGAGGTTTCCAAGGAATTCAAAGTCGATCTCGTCGTGGTTTGGCTCCTTATCAGGACCTTGCGATGACAACTGCAACCAATAAAGCGAATGATTAGGTTTCCTAGGCTTCAAACTCCGTAGTGAAATCAAAGGTATAATGTTTTACAGAACAGTAATGCTACATCCACTACCAATTTCACTACATTTCTCTTCACTACCTTCGGTGGCACACTCCAATAGGTAGGGAAAGATAGAATAGGTGGGAGAACTCTTCAATAGAAATATGCCACCTAAAGTAGTGAACAAAATAGGAGTGAAATTGGTAGTGGACAAACTGACGAAGCATTACTCTTTAGAGAAAGGGTCATCTCCGACGTCCCGTTTTACAAGTTACAGGAAAGTCTATTGCACCTGTAGTGATCATGTACACTACTTCTCCCCAATAAGAAGAAGGAAAAAAAAGTTTTTAGTTTCTTTGTCAAACTTACGTAGAAAGTGGTGACAGTGCCAGCAGAATTCCCGGGGACAAGCTTGATCTGCATATCAAGCCTGCCGAAGAGATACTTGTTCTTAGATTGAAAACCAGAACCTGAATACTTGTCAAGCGACAACGACAGAAACTTCCCGTTTTCGATAATCTTGCCTCGGCCATCACCCCATTGAATCTCAACATCATCATAGAGACTACCACCACCACTGACTAAATTGAGAAGTGAAGAAAAGGCCAACATAGAAAGTACTACCACCATTGAACTGGAAGAGGTAGTCATGATTGGAAATTTATCTCGATTTGTGTTTGATGAATGGGATTGAGAGCTCGAAGTAGGCTGTATTTATATGTGAATTGGGTGACTGAAAAGAGAGAATAAACAAGGTAGCAAAGACCTCTCTTTTTCGCGTTTGGTTCAACAACAGATCACAGCTGTTGCTAGCTTTTGGCTAAGCCTGAGGTTTAATTAGACGAGGACACAAGTGATAATGGAGTAGTTGATAGACGCATGGATTGGGCTGTAAAGATAGAGAAAGAGAATGGAGGGATTCATGCATGACTAATAAAGTTCACCAGCAAAATTAAATTCGGAAGCAATAATAGAGGGACCATATATCCAATAATACGATAGGCATTGGAATTTCCTAAGTGTACGAAAATATTATTCGAGCTGATTAGTAGTATTGCATTAGTCTGGCATGATATTGACCTATACAACAGGTCTCATCCATGCAAGATAATACAAATACTTGACCATAATCGATGGTTCATGTTTTTTTTTTCCCCCAAATCAAGTAACTATTTGTTCGCTTGAAATGGATGTCAATTAAGCCTTTTGGATGTAAATTGAAGTAGGAATAGGCATAGCCAAATGATGTTAGTCTTATAAAAATGTCGAGGTGCGTCAACCTCGTCTTGACAAGTTTATTAACACTTCCCCTAGTATTATACCCACATAACTGTTAGGATTTCTTATTGAGTTTTGTGATAGGATAATTATAAACCACCAAACAAATAGTAGATCAAACCAAACACATAAAATGCACAAATTTATTCTGGTTTGGCTACACCTAAGCCATTGGAGAAAAACCAATATATTATTCAATTAGAGAAAGATACAAGAGTTACAACCACTCTCACCAAGGTCTATCTATCTCTTAATCATCACCAGAAAATACTTGTTGTTTACAATAAAAAAACTCTCAAACTCTGAGATGAAGTACTCGTTCTTTTATTGGCGCATTGCTTCACTGAGATATAAAAAAACTCTAGTTTGCAATCTTCATACAATAACCATCTGATATATCATGAAAAGATAATCATACGATAAGAGTCGTATGATCTAATTTGAAGAAGAAGTCGGGCTTCAATTAGATCACCCAGACCCGATACACTATCCTGTTGTCGCTGCACAGTTGCGGTCAACTGCCCAAAGTGGCATTCAGCTGCAATGAATTCTCCTAAGTCAGAGAGCACACCAATCAGTTGCGGTTGACTGCCACCTTTTGGCAGTCGATTGTCGGTTGATTCTGTAAATCACCCTAAGAGGGGTAAATAGGGTGATTGTGCGAAAATTAAAAATTCAAATGAAATGCATAAAGTAAAAAAAGATAGAGTAAGAGAAAACAAACAGTGCAACGAGCAAGACGCAACGATATAACGTGGTTCGACCCCCAGGTCTACGTCAACACCACCTACGTGTAGCAATTCTCCGCCACAAACATTCCACTATACTTTAAATCCTTGTACAGTGATTCTTGGAATTCAGACCGAGAAACCTATTACACCCGTAGGGCTTCTACAAATAAGTCCCGCAAAACTCACCAAAGTAGAAGAAGGAAAAACTCTCAAGATCAAAAAAGACCTTGACAAAGAAGACAATAAAATCTCTCACACTCGGAGTGTTGATTGAATGATTAGTTCAGAAGAGTTATGATAGCAAGGGATGAAGAATACACTGTGAATTCGCCTCAATATATAGAGTGGGAAAATGTATCTTTTCGAAAATGAAAAGATATTTCCGAAATAGTTAAATTTGCACTTGGACGGTCGACCGCAATGATGAATAGTCAACCGTTCATCTTTTAACTCGAAAGTAGAGAGATGACCGGTCGAATGATTCATCTTTTTTCACAGAAATGAACGGTCGACGGTTATGTCGGTCGACCGTCATATTGTGCGGTCGACCGCTGTCGTGCAGATTCGACTTTTATTTTGCGATTTCTCTTTATATTTTTTCCAAAACTAATTTATCAATCAACACTACTTTACATATATTCTCCTTACATAAACAGAAATAACTTATCTATTTTTGCTGGCTTTCTTGATAATTTGAAACACATGTTTCTTGTGTGCAATCTTTATTGATATTTTGGGTTCATGCCTCTTTTGCTTGATTTTCAAGCACTTTGAATCTTTTCTTTCTGTTTTTCTTTTTCTGTAGAACCCGTAAATCTTAACTAAAAATATTAGTTGTAGATGATACGTTTTGTGCACACCAAACTAAAGGTCAACAATCTCACCCTTTTGGTGTGGACAAAACATACCTTAGAATTTAAAAATGTGATCATAAATGTGTGTTCCCCCTAAATCCAATACTTCCCCCAAATTCATGCATGGTAAGATTTTAATTTCATGATACAACCTGTATGTAAAGACCAATTTAATAAATGTGTGTTCATGATACAACCTATATGTTAAGACCAAAACTTGTTTGAAAACATGCTTACATATATTTTGAGAGTCAAGTAATTTTTGGGGAATATTACATTTTTGAAAACGAAAGGAAAATCTACTTACATGCCCTTGATCGAGAAAAACTCTTTGATATACAGTGTGAGCTCTACACGGCATCATAGATTTGAGATTTCGCCAATACATAAGAGAGACAGAGATAAAAAGAGTTAAAAAATAACATAAAAGAGATTTCAAGTTCTAAGTAAAATAGATTTCAATTCCAAGTGAAGAAAATCTCCCCCTTTTTGGAACACACCAAAAGATACAAAATACAACTCTTAGAAATCCGAAAACAGAATAGATACCGGTCGACCGCACAGTCGATCGATGAGAAATTATGTGTGATTGTAAGAAAAATAGAGAGTGTGACGGTCGACCGCACAGTCGATCGATGAGAAATTATGTGTGATTGTAAGAAAAATAGAGAGTGTGACGGTCGACCGCACAGTCGACCAAAGAAAACAGAAAAAGCGTGTGTTCGACTGTAAGAAAAAAAAACAAGAGGGGACCGGTCGACAGGTAAAAAAATTGTAACACAAGTAGTTTTGACTGTAAGCAAAGCAAATCAAAGCAAATCTAAGCTGTAGACAGCACAGTCGACCATGCACTCAAACAAGAAAATAATAATGGAAAACACTACACATAGATAAGTGCGAGTGGTATCAAGAGTTTTTAAAGACATTCAAGTTGACATGATGAGCATTCAATTTCAAGTTGATAGAAATGTTTACAAACCACATTTTAAAGAAGATTTACATTGAAGCAAAATAAAGAATCCCATACAAGAGCAGCATCCAAACTAATATAAACTATTCCTCAGCGCCATTGTCATCATCATCACCATTATCATCTTCGTTATCATCTTCTTCATCATCATTATCCTCTTCATCAGAAGGAGGAGGAAGAAGTTCCCAATCTTTTTTACCTTGCAAGTACTCGATGGTGTTGACATAGTAATTGTAGACTTGCCTTTGATGGGCGGCGAATTTTTCATGAGTCACAAACATAGATGAGGTGGATGGAGGAGTAGCATTCTTGCGACGAGAGGAGGAAATTGCTTGTTGGGGTTGTTCATCTTGACGGTCTTGTTGGGCTTGACGACAGCGTACTCGTTGTGTGAATGGAACATTAATACCCATTGTTGGGAAAGGATTGGCATAGGATTTTTGCTAAGGAGAAAGTTCCCAACCTCAATGCGGAAATCAATAGTGAGATTATAAATAAGAGAGCTAAAAGGTAGACCACGATTACGAGTGGTGGCAGAATTCATTGTCCGAATGATGAATGTAGCAAGATCGAATTTATATTCTCCTAGAATGAGAAAAATTAGGAATGATTGATCCACCCAAATTTCGATCTTATCATTCTTTTTAGGCCAAATGTTCGCATTGACAATTTTATTTAAGACACAGGCAACATCTGTAAAATTTTTGGGAGCGGGACGAAGGATATGAAGAAACTCAGATTTATCAATCATAGATTTAAAGAATCGATTCTGTTCTCTCAAACTTACCTACCTATTACCTCTCCTTTTTCGAAATGCCGCAATGGGTTATTCAAAGAATCGACCGTACGCGAAAGTGCTTCTTATGGAAAGGGGCGGACACGGAACGGGGGGGGGGGGTACCACCTCATCAGATAGGAGAAGGCCTGTATGAAAAAGAAACACGGAGGATTAGGCATCATCGACCTTCGAGACATGAACCTGGCTCTACTGGGCAAATGGTGGTGGAAAGTCTTCCACCCTAATGGAGAAGGGTGACAATAATTTGTTCAAGGGTATATGCATGGTAATGGAACGAGAAACCTCGGCTTCAGGATAGGCCCCCGGGTCTCCTGGTTCTGGAAAGGAATCGCTA
Organism: Hemerocallis citrina; assembly: GCA_017893485.1. Classification (NCBI taxonomy): domain Eukaryota; kingdom Viridiplantae; phylum Streptophyta; class Magnoliopsida; order Asparagales; family Asphodelaceae; genus Hemerocallis; species Hemerocallis citrina. The sequence goes on from CM030358.1 coordinate 126,551,747, forward strand.
AAGCTTACGATCCCTTTAATACTTGCGTGCAGTCAGTGGTCGGCAATGGCAGACTCACCAGGTTCTGGTGGGACAAGTGGTGTTCGGACCACCTGCTTAGAAACCTGTTTCCAGACCTATTTGACCAAGCGACACACCCTCACTGTATGGTAGCCACAATCTGGAGGAGGGGCACCTGGATACCTACGTTCAAACAAGATGCAGGCTCCCAGCTTAGACTTACGGAGCTCCAGGACCTCATCACCAACGCCGGCATTGAGTGCTCCCAGGGCCCCGACAATAAATCATGGGGGTTGGAGAAGAACGGGAAGTTCACGGTTCGCTCCATGTAAAACCGCATTCACTTTAGGGGATGTACACCTACGTGGTCAGCTGTCATTTGGAGAACAAAAGCCCCGCTTAAAATCAAAGCTTTCCTATGGTTGGTTCTGAATGATGCGATCCCAACTAGGGAAAACTTAGCCAAGCGCCAGCCTAATGTGGATACCCAATGCGGGTTTTGCCTTACTACACTGGAGTCGAGGGACCACCTCTTCCTACAGTGCCCCAGAAGCAAAGCGGTCCTCGTTGAGGTCCTTGCTGCACTAGGGACGTCTCAATACCCTAACGTTTACGAGGATCTGTGGGTAGGTCCGTATTTTGGGGTTGAAAGGGGGGCCATGAGAGAAGCATGGTATATTGCTATAGCCGCTGTGACCTGGGTTCTTTGGCTAGACCAAAACAATCGTTACTTTCGTGGAACTTGCAATAGTATTTCTGGCAATTTGACTCACACTATGCATCTTATTTCCTTTTGGGCTAATGTGGCCAAAGCAGGTCCCAGAGGATGGACCGCGAGTGTCTTCCACGTTCAGGAGTTTGACGATGAGGAGATTGAGATCGGTCCGACGATCGAGTGATAGTTTGTGCAGCCGACATGGTTCGGTGGATACCCTCTAGATTAGCATAAAATTGATGAGCTAATGACTTGGAGTGAGTGCTTGGTGTAGTGAGATAATTTTCCCACCCAAAATCACGAATAATCCTAACCATTTGACTAAATTTCCCACCCAATATTTCTAGAATTATTTCACGATTAGCAACAATCGGAGTAGAAGAAAGTGTGGAAAAGAAAATATCTGCACATTTTGCATTTCTAAACGTTATTCCTTCTCTAGTGACAGATTTAGAGGAAACGGCTTTCTTACCCTTTAGATTTGTGAGAGGATGAAGAACCGTGAGAATCCATGAGAGAAAGAGAGAGAGCACCCCAAAAAAACTGAAGAGGAAACTGTGAGGGAATATGAAAACTTTTGATGGGTTTGGGAGAAAAGAGTTTAGGGTTTTTCGTGGAGGCTGGAGAAAGAATAAAAGATGGTATTTATGTTAGAAACGTGGTCCCCACATGTCATAGAAGAAAAGAAATATTTTGAGATATAATAAGCCGATAGGGTCGGTCGACCGGTTCAAGGATACAATCGACCGCAACCTAAAAGAAGAGAGGATTCAACTGTATCGAATCAGTCAGAGGGCAGGATGGTCGACCAGTCCACTTTCGATCAAACATATATATAAAAAGATCCAGAGTATGGGACGGTCGACCGAACCAGTTATGAGGAAACAGTCGACTATGCAGTCGACTGATCAACAGATATAGAAAACCATGCATAGAAAATAATGCAAAAAAAATAAAAATAAAAATAAAAATTGATGTCATTTTTCTTCTAATGGTATTGGAAGTGTTTCAGCTAATTCGTTGAAATGTAGTCTAGAACAACATCTCCCCTTTTAAAAGTGATCTTAGATGAAGTTGTAGCATTTCTTTACTGATTTTTAAAAGGAATTATTTGTGGCAGTTTTATCACATGTTACTACTAAGATATTAATGAATAATATTAACAAAGTGCATGCATTAGATAAACATTGTTTTAGATTTCTAAAGATATGTCATCCATAAAGTAAAAGTAAATCAAAATTGGTTTATCGTTTAGATTTTACCCGGTGTTGTACTCATCAGAAGAACTAATGTCCTTCTATTTTCTCCTTGATAAAGATGCAGATTTCGTGAGTTTCGAGCATCTACCATCAAGGTACCTATGATATCTTAAGTTCAAGGTGTTGATGCACCTACATGAAAGTTTGTAGGTGTCCAAGTAGACGTTGTTCCTGCATTTGCATTCTTTCTCACCCAAACAAATTAGTATTCATTTTTAATGAACAATTAGAAGATATATGTCCTAATTTACAATAATAGTGACATGTAATACGATTATACCTTGGATCATGCACATGCACATAGTTTTGTGTTGGTTTGTAATTGTTTTGGTGACTATGCATATGTGTATGACAGGGTTGCTTAAAATTATGACGTTGTATTGGCTCATTGTAATCAAGTCCTCGATTATCATGATATGACCTTTAATTTTTTTGTAATAAAATAACTGGACCCATCATATTTTTCAACAATTTTTTCGAGCTCAATTATTCTATTACAAAGTCTTTTTCTAGTCTTCTCATCGTCTTTGGTGTTCCAACAAAAAGTGTCTAGAGTAGCATCAAGTATTCTAAAGTGCTTCTTTACAATCTTCCATTACTTCATCAAATTTTCTTTTGCAGTCATTTAAATCATCAGTGAGTTTAGCAATATAAACAGATTTCTCATGAATTTCTTTTAGATTTTTATCATGTGTTGTTATGGGTTTTTGAATCTGTTGTTTAAATACTCATTTTCCTCTATCAACACATCATGGTCTTTCCTAAATGCCTCAAAATTTTCAATAATCAAAGAACTTTTAATTTTTTGCAATGCCAGAGTCATGTGATTCATTTGACATTTATTTATATTGTCTCAACTCATGACTTAATTTTTTTGCATAATCTCTTAAACCATTACACATATCAACTAAATCATCATAGGTGGGTTCTTCAATTACCTCTTCTTGGGTTGGTGATTGCACCTCACCATTCTCAGGAGCCATGAATCCAAAGTTGTTGTGTTCTTGCTCTTTATCGCAGGAGTCTGAATCTAGCCATGTTGCCTTCAATGCCTTATTTTTAAATCATGAGTTGTAGTGATAATGATCCTTATTTTTGTCTTGTGAGATAGGACAGTTTGCGCGAATATGTCCTTGCTTCTTGTATTTGTAACATATGTCATTTTTGTCCTTTTCTCGTCCTCATTGAGACCTGCCATACTTTTTGTGGTTGAGATACTTACGAAATTGTTTGGACAATAGAGTGATATTTTCATCTGATTCTTCATGATCTGACTCTGATTTTGATGATCGTGAAGTTTCTGCTTTCAAGACAATGGTATTTTCTTCAGTTTTGGGTTCAATCCCATTGTTCTGCCGGTGCCTCTTTGTTTCGGTCATCTCCATCTCATACGTCTTCAATTTTTCTAGGAAAGTGCAGTAGTCAAACCCTTTTTCTTCAAGTGTCTCCCTCATTGCTTTAGCTTTAACGTCTCATTCAGGTGTGAGACAGCTTATGAGTTTTCCGATCTTTCGGTCATCATCCAACCCCTTACCTACGCTCTCAAGATCATGTGCGATAATGTCGAAGCGGGTAAGCATATGATCTACGTTCTCTCCTAGCAACATACGAAAAACATCAAACTTATAAAAGCATAAATTAATTTTTGCCTTTACCTCAGACGCGGTTCCTTCATGCTGTTTTAGCATATTGTTCCAAATTTCACAGGCCGTTTTGCAATTTCGCCCACATCGCATCAACCCTTTATTATTTAGACCTGCATAGAGTGTTTTCATAGCTTTGGAGTATGCAATTTTTAATGCTAGTTCAGCTTTTGTGAAAGCCCTTTTTCCGTCATTGATAGGAATATCTATTTGTTTATGCAAATGTTCCATACTTATTCTTCAAGCATCTGCAAAAAGTGAGACATACGAACTTTCCAAACATTTCCATCAATATAAGGTGACCGTGTTAGACTTTTCCCATTGGAGATAAATGGCTCCGACGAGTACAAGTTTTCGGGAGAAGGGATTTCGGCCGTTAGACCTTTTGCTCAAGCTTTTAAGCTCTTAATAAGCACCTCGCTTTGATACCACTGTAAATCACACTAGGAGGGTGAATTGGGTGATTGTGAGAAAATTAAAAATTCAAATGAAATGCGTAAAGTAAAAAGATAGAGTAAGAGAAAGGAAACAGAACAACGAGCAAGACACAGCGATATAACGTGGTTTGACCCCCCGGTCTACGTCCACACCACCTACTTATAGCAATTCTCCGCCACAAGCGTTCCACTATACTTTAACCCTTGTATAATGATTCTCGGAATTCAGGCCAAGAGACCTATTACACCCACAGGACTTCTACAATAAGTCCCGCAAAACTCACCGAAGTGGAAGAAGGAAAAACTCTCAAGATCAAAAAAGACCTTGACTGAAGAAAACAATAAAATCTCTCACACTCGGAGTGTTGATTGAACGATTAGTTCAGAAGAGTTATGATAGTAAGGGATGAAGAATACACTGTGAATTCGCCTCAATATATAGTGGAAAAATGTATCTTTCCGAAATAGTCAAATATGCACTTGGACAGTCGACCGTTCATCTTTTAACTCGAAAGTCGAGAGATGACCAGTCGACTGATTCATCTCTTCCATAGAAATGAACGGTCGACGGTTGTGTCGGTCGACCGTCATTTTGTACGGTCGACCGCTGTCGTGCAGATTTCGACTTTTATTTGGCAATTTCACTTTATATTCTTTCCAAAACTAATTTATCAATCAACATTACTTTACATATATTCTCCTTACATAAACTGAAATAAATTATCTATTTTTGCTAGCTTTCTTAATTATTTGAAGCACATGTTTCTTGTGTGCAATCTTCATTGATATTTTGGGTTCATGCCTCTTTTGCTTGATTTCCAATCACTTTGAATCTTTTCTTTTGGTTTTTCTTTTTTCTGTAGAGCATGTAAATCTCAACTGAAAATATTAATTGTAGATGATACGTTTTGTGCACACCAAACTTAAGGTCAACAGACTCCCAACATGCACAATACCCTTTCTTCTTTCAACATTTGCTTCGAATCTTCTTCTCGCTTCACCTGTATTTTCTTCTCATCGATATCTAGTATGCAAGAAATAAACTCAATAATAACTTCGAGGGAAGTCACCACGCGGTAAAGATTTCACAAGAGATACATATCATGCTAATAAAGTTTTTAACATCCCTCTATCTGCAAAAAGAATTACGGGAAGCCTAAATATTAAACAAGATCTTTCTTTTTCTTTTTTATGAGAAGGTCGTCTATCTATCTCCCAAAAGAATGGATTCGTATCCCCTCCTATTCCCAAAAATAATAGGAGGATTCGATTAATGTTATAAATAAATTATTAAGTGTGAATTGTCTATTGAACTCCCCCCACCCATTCCACATTCTCCACCACCACCACTACATTCATTCATATTTATTCATATGTAATAATTATGTAATTGTCTCTTTGTATTCTTTGTAAGCCTATAAATAGGCCATTGGGTGAATCATTTGTATATACATGAAAAACCTATGAATGAGAATAATCTTCTTTCATCTCGTCTCTATTTTCTTTGTTTATTGTTCCTATTATTTTATAACACGTTATCAGCATGAGTGTCTACCGTTCGGATCTCAAGTTCATCCGAAGAAAAAGAAAAATGTTTGGTCTTATATATGTAAGTATGTTAATCTTGAGTTCATCTTATTATTTTTTTACTTTTGATCATTTCCTTAAGATCAATATAACCTAGTATGCTCTACACTCGCCATTTTTTATGGATCTTGTGTATCAGAAAAGTTATATTTTGATCTCGTCTTTTTATTTCTAATTATGCATATAATTTCATTATGTTCTTATTTTTCAAAGCTCTTGATAATAACCGACAAGAATTACTTGTCATGAGTTTTGGATGTTGAAATTCATTTGAATACCGAAAGTCTCAAAGAGACAATTGATGGATTCAAAGAATCATCGAAATGAGATCATACGAAAGATATAACGAAAGCTATAATTTTCTTTTGTCACAATCTCCCTGAAGGAGTGAAAGATGATTGTATCAAAATCAATGACCCTAAAGATCTCTTGAAATTTAAATAAAATATTGTTCATCTAGCAAAAGGAATTATGTGAGAATTTGATATATAAAAATTAAAGATCTCGAAGATCTCTCGAAATGAAGAAAATATTGTTTGTATAATAACAATACAATGAGTATGAATTGATGACGATCCTGTAGATCTAAATATGTATAATTGTGGCTAACTATAAATGTATGGAAAAATGACGATTTCGTCTTATATATTGAACATGCTCCATTCCCCGAAGTGAATGTGATGCTATATAATTGTTCTAGTAATTTTAGCCATGAGGGTACCCATCATCGTGGCCATAGATGTGGACTTGGATAATGAAAAGAAAATAAAATGTATAAACAATCCATCATTGACGTATGATGCAAGACCATCGGTCGCGTACCTGTAGTATGGTAATATATATTGTTGATCTATATCAAAAATCATTAAAGAATAAAGGAAAGAATTAACTGATGGTCATAACCTCAATAATATGATACACTTAAAGGTGGCAGATTTCTCTGTCCATTCTGAAGATGGAAGTGATATTCACCAGAAGTGATAAATATACTATCCTGAAGATAAAAATCATGATCACGAGAAGTGATCAAAATGATTTATCATTTCAAGTTACTTTATTTATAAGTTTTGTTTTTATTTTTCATGTCTGTTATGAGTTATGATAATATTCTGTTTATTTAATTTTAATATTATCATATATGCTTGATATATTGCTTTACAAGTTTGTTTATTTTCTTTTTTTTATATGTATAAATTCAAGATTCAAGTTGGGACAAATGTCTTGAAGACATTATTACCACACACACTCTATAATGCATATTCTCTCATTTGAGATATGATGAAGCACATACCAATATTATATAAATTTATATGGTTGTGTGAAATTAGAAATCTTGAAGAGTTAAATTTCATAAGCTCCTGAAGAGCTAATTCCATGATGCCTGAAGGCACAAAATTCAAAATTCAAAATACACCATTTTCTCTAAAGTCCCGATAAATTTGTTTAGATATAAGACTACGAATGAACAAGGTATACGCGTTACCTTAAGCATGACAATCAAAAGGTGTGTGTTGAAAAGTTTACTCCACTTTGTGATCTGAATTGTATTATACATATATAAGAATGGTTGAATCATATCACAGTAAACCCGAAATTTACTGATATTGTAAACCATAAGTTTACAAAGATGGTTAAGGTTTGGCATGACCGGTTAGACCATCCCGATTCATTACTGATGCGAAAATAATTGAGAATTCATGTGGCACTCCATTGAAAAACCAGAAGATTTTTCAAATACGAATACATTGAATTGTGAGAGCTATGATTATGAAATCTAATCTCTATGTTTGGACCTGGGGACATGCCGTTTTGTACTCATCACAACTTACACGCATCTGGCCAACCAATTATAATAATTATTCCCCCGACAATTGGTTCATGGTCAGGAATCACATATTTTCCATTTATGAATTTATCCACCACAACGCATAATAAAAAAAGGGGACCTGAGAGAAGAATGGGAATATTTGTTGGGAATTTCCATCTATAATCACGTTTATGGAATTAGTGACTAGAGATGTATTTACTGCAAGGTTTGCAGATTGTCACTTTAGTTTACAACATCAGGGGGAGGAAATAAACAGTTGGAAAAATAAATATAATGGAATTATCATTGAGAATTTGAATCCTCGAGTAAATTAGTTTGAACCAAAATTTCAAAAGATAATTTAGTTGCAAGATAATGTCAATTAACTGGCAGACATTTACTGACCAAATCTTATTTCCAACTGATAACGCTCCAATCAGAATTGGTATCCCTGAAGGATTACCTATAATTACTAGTGAGTCTAAGGCACGCCTGAAGCGTGGTAGATCGCTTGGTTCCAAAGAAAATTATAAACATCCTCGAAAAAATAAGGAGCAAATAAAAATGATGGTCGAAACCAGGATGTCTCTTCAGAAGAAACCGTTGATATAATTAATAATAAAGAGAATCATCAGGTATCTGAAATGAATAAGAATAAAGAGATCTCGATTAACTATGTCATTACGGGAAGAAGATGGAACCATTGTAAAAAATAATTGTCGACAATGTTTTGCATAAAATATAGCACGCGATATTATGAATAAAATGAAGATCGTGAATCTATCTCTATGGGAGAGTGTAGAAATAAAATAAAATTGGCCAAAAATGGAAAGGGACAATCAAGTTTAAATTAGACTCATTTGCAAAACGAGGGCATATAGTCCAAACACCAAAAGACAATAATTTGGTGGATTATAAAGTGGGTATTTTGTGCGAAAAACAAATGAATAAAATGATATTACTATATATATAACACGGCTTGTCACAAAAGGTGTTACCCAAATGCCTGGTGTTAATTATGAAGAGAAATATTCTCTTGTGGTGGATATAAGAAGTCTGGTAGTACATGAATATTTGAAAACGTGCCTCATAGATGTGATCATAAACTATCTGTATGGTTTGTATTACCATGACATAAATATGAAAACTATCTGAAGGATTTAAAGTTCCAGAATCACATAATAACTATTCTCGGGAAGTTTAATCAATAAAGGGAAACAAAGCTTAGTATGGATTAAAACAATCGGAACAAAATTTGATATAACCATCTTAGTGAGTTTTCGATAAAGGGGACCATAATAATGGTCATATAAGCTCACATATATTTATTAAATATTCAAGGTCAAAGTCTATTGGAACTCCTAAAGAGTTCTACAAGCCGTGCAATGTTTAAAGAAATATCTTAAGACGAAAAGACCTTGGATAAGCCGTGCAATGTATATATATTCACCCTGTATTCTACCCTGTTCACCTAGAAAACCCTAGCAGCCGCTCTAATACCTCATCTCCTACCTCCTATACCTCGGTCTCTCCTCACCCTGTGCACCTCCCACCTCCAGCCTAACCCCTCGTCGTCGGCTCCCTTCGACTGCAGTGTCGCTGCGCCACAATGCCGCTCATCTGACCAGCGACCCCGTCCAGCCGTCCCCTGTGTCGTGCCGCCATCCAGTGTCGCCAGCCACCCTGTGCTGCCCTCTCCCGAAGCCACAATAGCAGACACGGTGCTGTGTCTCCCCTCCAGCGACAGACATCAGCAACACAGTCAGCCACCGCCGTGCCCACTGTCTGCCGACCTTTCGACGCTGTGCAAATCCCCCTAGCTGTTCTTGGCTTGGGTTTTGTGCGTGTGTTGATCTTGAGCGAGAGTTGTGATTGTGTGTTCGTGGTTGGATTGTAATTCGTTCGCTTGGGTTCGTACCCGGAAAACCATTCCCGTTATTCTCTTTTCCTCCGTCGTTTTCGTCGTCAAATTTCAGTCAAGTAACTTGTATAATTTCTGTTTGCATATACAAGTACTAAATACTGCCTGTAGTTTGGTTGTTTCAAGATCTATTCTCATGAAAATCCTGTTAGATCTTGTTCATATGTGTTGATTTGCCCATAGTTGTCTCATTACACACACGACATGAAATAACTTAGAAATAATCTAAATTCTTGATGTATATATGTATGTTGGTTGTGATCCATTAGTTGTTGTAGGAATCTTGCATGCTTGACGTGTTACTGGTAGTATATCCTGTTTTAGATCTGTTAAACACCTTATACCATGTTTCTTGGACATCTAGTATACCATATTTCGTATTTTGTTATGATTTGGATGAGTTCCATATGAACTAGTTGATTTTATTCTTGAAAAAGATTTCAGTTTTTGTTGGGACCCCGTTTTGTTCAGTATTTTAGACCATATTAAGGTCAGTATATGAAAATTATTTATGAATATGAATTATAGTGAATTCTGTCTACTTTCCAGAATTTCTGAGAGAGCTCAATTTCGATTTGTGAGTTGCAGGTTATTGCTGTTTTACTACAGAGGTGTAGAAAATTACAGATTTGGTTTTATGTGAATTATGGAGAGTAATTTATTTTATACAGATGTTAAAGATAACATTTTGATCCAATATTTTGCTGAGTATAACTAAATTTGATTGGGATTAATCCCTAATTTTTTTGGATTTAATTGATGACTTTTATAAACTATTATATACTTGCAAACAACTATTATACTTGCAGAACTTTTATGTTGTTCAGTAAAGAACCTTAATTTCAACCTGATTCTACTTGCTGTTAATAAAAGCTTTGTGAATATGAATTGCAGCCTGTTGTATCTACTTTATCACCCTTTTGAAGGATCTGGATTTCGCTTTGTATTTCGTAATCTATTGTTGTTTTAGTACTGCTGTGTCAAGAGTTTCAGATTTACAAATTTGTTGTATCTTACTATTTTCTGATTTTATTTGACTATACTATCTATGTTGGAAAATTATAAAATTATATTTTCTAATACTAAACATACTAGGGAATACCCTAGGTTTTTCTTGAATTTAATCAGTAAGTTTTTATATCGTTTTCCTGTTTATAAATACAAACTTTTGATTTCTGGCTGAACATGTTTTCTGGATACAATTCTGTTTTTAGTCATGTTTTTGTGACATACCATATGACTTATATATTATTTCTGGATTCGGCCGAGAGTATATTTTCAAGATTTTCTGACGGATCCAGGTTTGCATGTTTGTGGCAACGGGAATCCCAGATTTGGTGCAGCATTTTCTTGCTGTTCTGAACTAGAATTTTCGTTGTCCTACCCTTTTATGAGTTGTCTTTCACCTGTGCATGTTTAACTTCTGACCTGAGCCTGTTACTTATTTATGTCATGTTATTCTTGCCATGTTTTGTTACACGTATATGCCTGTTTTATAATAATAACAAATAATCAAGCAGGGGTTAAGGGAAAGATCTAGTAGTGAAAAATATAGAAATGTGTACTTGGAAGGGAGCCCGTGTTTTCCACCTGTTATCTGTTATCTGTTACGTGTTCATGACTACATGATACACGAGTCTATTTATCTGATTACCTGGCTGCACACTTCCCTATAGGAAGGTGTACTCAGAAGAGGACCCATAGGTTCTATCTGTATCAGTATCTGTTTATCAGATACCTGAGTACACGACCCTATACAGTCAACTATGAAATCTTAACGCAAATTTATTTTAATGTAGAAACCATGTGGTAAATAGATGGGATGCATGAAGTGCAAGACCTGTAATAATATGGTCACCTGTATATTTCTGATTATCTGTTACCTGACACATGTTATCTGTATATCTGTTTGTATACCATTTGATACTTGACACATGTTACATGTACTCCGTTACCTCATCATAATATCTGATTCGGTTTCCTGATTCATGTTAGACATTCTGTTTTGCTGTCATGTCTATTCCATGCTATGTTTGTTTCCGTCGTTACTCTACATCTGTTTATCTTTTTCTGTACTTATGCCTGCACTACAAGCGGCCCGTAACTTACATTGACGGGTGTTTTGTTTCTTTTTCCCTTTTCCTGCAATTTATTAAATTGCATATTATGGTGACCAGTTGCCCAATGGAGCAGGTGATCTGAGATTCTAGTTGCTGGAGTTCTTGCTATTATTAATTCCTATCGCTTATTTTGAATAAATGTATTGCTACATGAATTTTGTATTGGCCAGTTTGACCCAAAATTTATGGCTTGTTCCAGATCTGATTTATTTGAGATTATTAAATTTTGTTTCAAGTAAATTCTGTTGGTATATTGATTTATTCATGCATGCATGGTTGATTTCTCCTTGTTTATTCTCTGTTTATTCCTGTGAAATGTTGTAAAAATCCTGACAGCTTATGGATGATGAAAATCATTCGCTGGATTTAGTCACGTATCCGTATTTCATATTTTTTTTTTGAGAAGCAGGACGTGACACAACAACAAGCGGCTACAACAGCCAATAGTGACAGCAAGCTGTTACAACAGCAACAACAAACGGCTACAGGCAAGAGGCAGCGTGCGGGGTCTCGGGATTGGAATTTAGACTTTGTCACTTTGGAGTCGGGTTTGAGAATCGGGACAACGATGCTTGGGTAGTTGGGTTTGTATGGAGTAACGGAGGATGGAGAATAGGGGTTGGACTTGGGACTTAGGAGGTCGGGAATCGGGATTTGGGAGATGGGCTGGTCAGATGGGTGGTTAAAGAAGGCAGGAAATGGATTTAGGGATTTAGAATTAGGGATTTGGGGATCTAGAGATTTAGAATTAGGTTTAGGGGAGAATGAAGATGGGATTTGAGAAGTTGAGGGCAGGTTGCGTGTTGGTGTTGGTTTGGGGATCAGGTTCGGGTTTGGGTGTTCGGGTATTCGGGGTTGGGGAGCGTCGAAGCGGGTTCGGGTGATCGGGTTGTAAAATCAAAGCTATTAATTTTGGGCTCTTATATGGATGATTGTGAATTTAAACAAAAAAAAAGGCTAAAAAATAAATCAATCAATTTCCATTTCTGTGGGCCGGCCCAAGTAAAAAAAAATTATCGTTAATGGTGGGTCGAAGCCCCCTGCGTTCCATTAAAAATTTTAACAAAACATACAACAAAAAATAAGGATTATGAAGTTCATAAAACCCGACAGACTGGGTTATGGAGCTCATACTCTCCAACCAAAAAACAAATAATACAACAAAATTTAATCCTACTTGTCGACCGACCTCGCCAAAACAAGTTCCTCGTGTCAACCCAATCTGACTTGAATTGGTCAAACATTGAACTCAATCTCTCATCTCCTCGCTTGTACACCGTTTGTCATCATCTCCACTCGCAAACACAATCGCTATTGCCCCCAACGATAACACAAATGCCAACTTCAAGTTCCTTAACGCTAGAGACACCGCAGGCACCCACCAATCTAACCTGAACATGTCCAAATTGAGGCCTTGTTCACTTCCCCTAGCTTGACCACCGTTGACTGTCACTGCTACCCCGCAATGAGAGCTGCCGTCGCCCCGACAGTACCACAAATGCCACCTCCAAGCCTATAGATACATGAGAAACCACAAACATTCCTCCAATCTGACCTGAATAGGTCAATATTTAGCCTTTCTCTCAATACCTAACTTGTCCATCGTCCACTGTTACCCACAATCGCAACTTACCGTCACAACAACGGTAACACGAACGCCACCTCCAAGCCCACTGGTACGAATGATCTTGGTTTTTGTTAGAACATGGCAACAGTTGTTAAACTTGAGCTATGACTCCATTTGTCACGCAAAAAGGAAGGAAACAAAGAACTCTCATCATATAATACTCGTAATATGACTAGAACATATGTTAGTTGATAATGAATGAATAATACCAGAGATCAAATATTACCAGTTATGGCTGGATTGCTTCGAAAATTTTGTAAAGTTCCGCAATGGTATGCGTGGTTTAACTAGAGATGCCATCTCCAGTAACCGTAACCTTGGTGATTGTAAACAGAGAGAAAACCTCCTAGCAAAATAAACTACAGAGGTAGAGACTAGACAATTAAGAAGCGTGGTCCTCTCCATCTTTTTCCTGTAAAACTGAACTAAACACTCTGTAATAAATCAGTGACAAGAGAGAACATATCATGATGCCGATACGAATTATGAAGCCTAACATTAAATCAAAATTTGCTACTGATATATCTTTAATTCATAGATGATAGAAGTATTACTAAAACACAACAAAAATCATAATTCTTTCTAGAAATTCATTGAAGAGAAATAATGAAACGATGAATGAAAACATGCTAGTGAAACAGAAGATGATTATGTCCCCATTACTTAGCGACTAGGAAGCAGGGGCGGATCCGGGGGGGGGGGGGGGGGGGGGGGGGGGCTAGGGTATGCTACAGCCCCCCCCCCCCCCCCCCCCCCCCCCCCCCCCCCCCCCCCCCCCCCCCCCCCCCCCCCCCCCCAACTTTTAACATTTGGTTGTAATTTTTTTTTTTTTTTTGGTATAGTTGTGTGAATTTATGCTTCAGCCCCCCCAAAAAAAATTAAAGCCCACCCCATATATATTTGAGCCTTGTGCATGTTACCTTGTGCAAAAAAATTTCCAGCCCCCCTCACATTTAAATCCTGGATCCGCCCCTGCTAGGAAGCAACCACAAAGCCTCATGGTTGGGAATAATTTTCATTTGCATAGCCCCATCAGTCAAGGTTCGAGGTTCCCTATATGGCAAAAAAGTGTTGCATGAATCCAATGCCAAATAGATGTGATTGGTGCCTCCTTTCATGCCGGAAGTGGTGGTGGTGGCTGAAACGGAGAATGAGTTCCTCCGCCCCAAGTAGAGCACTCGATCTTGGAGATCACACACCCTCAAAAACTTCCCAGTCTTTGGGTCCACCTTATAAACCTTGAACTCAGGATCCTCCTCAGGATCCCCCTCATCACTAACAGGCTCATAGAGCAAAACAACCAAGATCTCACCAGCAGACTCCACAAGAAATAAACTGTCATAATCGCAATCTGATTCACCCGGAACAGGTGCGGTGCGCCGACTCAACCAACTGAGAAACGGGCCGCCACCTGTTCTTCTACGTCTTCTCATCAAATCGGTTGACACACCAAATACGTACTTGATCTGTGAGCACAGATCTAACTTAACAAAAAGGTAAGCATTCATATTGCTTCCAACCAGGTACAAACATCGCGTGACACCATTTCCACACTTGTCCCTTTCATAACCTCCCATGTCGGTCCATCTAGGATTGCCAGCGTTGAGTCGACAGAAAGTTACATAACAAGTATAACTATTGATCATAATCAATGTCGAGCTTATGGCATGAAGGTAGGTTGATTCGCGAATTAGTTACAGGGTTAACGAGGAACAATTGGGCGTATCCCTTCTCATAGTATTCCCAATCATACAAGACTTCCTCATCCTCATCATCTTCTTCTACTTCATCCTCCTCTTTTTTTTCTTCTTCTTCCAAATCTCCTACTTTTCCCTCTTCGACCTTATCATCCTCCTCCTCGTCAACATCATCATCATTTTCTCCTTGATTATCATCAATGTCATCATATTCATAGTGAAAGTAGTCATCAGAGTCATCTTCGTCGTCATCATAGTCGATAGAGCTATCTTCTTCTTCTTCTTCTTCTTCTTCTTCTTCATGCATGTTTTTCTTTTTAATCTCTTCTTTCTTATTACCACCATAACCATCATCATCATCATCATCATCATCATCTTCTTCTTCTTCATTATCTTCTTCCCGCGGTTTAAAGTTTTGGGAGAACAAAAGCCAACCGAAGGAGGAAGAAGCGATGAGAGAGGCAAATGCAGTACTAAGGATTCTAAAGAAGCCGTCTTTCTCTTTCTTGTGAGGGAAGAGTACGGTGTAGGTATACGAATCTGAGGGTGAATGCGAATGGCAGCGGATGGGATGAGGGTAAAGAGTGATGAGGAGAGGGTGAGGGTAAGGGGCGAGTTGGGTTAGTTGCGAAGATGCAGAACGCCATGAGGGGCAAACGGCGCCGAATCGGAGGTGGTCGCGGGGTTCGGAGATGTTGGAGATGATCAGGTTGAGGAGGTTGGGGTCGAGATCTGACCATGGCCGGAAATTGGGACCTTCTTCTTGTTGTGGGTCTTTGACGGTCGGGTTTTCAGATCGGGGCTTCTTCTTGTTCATTTTGGGGATTTTGGGATTTTGATTGAAGAGGTTTTGATTTGGGTTTTGTTTTAATTTAATTTATACTAGTATACCCCATGTGCAAATTGCACATATTTACCAAAAGATATATTAAAATATTAAAAATATTCAATAAAAAATTCAGCATGAACCAATTTGAATTATAAGAAGATTAGTTGGTGATTAGTGTTATTCTGTACAAAAATTGCACAGACTAAAATAATTTTGGGAGACTCATAAAATTATATAAAACTCAAAAATTTAGAGATGTCTCTTAACTCTTTTGATCACAATATAATCAAAAGATAACAAATCTACAAATTCTCAAATTCACATTTTCAAACCAACCATCATCATTCTATATTTCTATTCAATTGAAAGAAAAAGAAAAAAAAGTCGAATAATTACCAAAGTTGGGTTGTGGCTCTTGTCGGACTCCTTGATGTACCCTGCTATCTTCTTCTCCACCGTGTGCTTCTAAACCGCCTTCTCTCTCAAATAAAACATAATCATTATCATCCAATGCAATATGAGCTAGGATGGTGTCACGCCCTGCTTCCCAAAAATACGGAATACAAGCTCATAACATTGGCCCAGCGAATGATTTTCATCATCCACAAGATGTTCAAGAATCTTTACAACATATCCCAATATGATCAGAGTCGGAAGCCAGCAGAGTCAACCACATGCACATATGAACCAAATACCAACAAGAATACTTAAAATAAAATATATTAATCTCAAATAGTTATGATCTGAAATACACAAATAATCCTGGGTCATAACGCCCAAATACAAAGAATCCAAATAACAAATACATTGTTCAAAATGAGCAATAGAAAATAAATGAAGATAGCAAAAGCTCTAGCCAACTAGAACTTCAGATCGCATACTCCATCGGGCAGCTGATCACCAAAATCTGCAATTTGACAAATTGCAGGGAGAAGGAAGAAGAAAACAAGTATCTGTCAATTGCAAGTTACGGGCCACTTATAATGTAAGATACAAGCACATGGAAAAACTAACTAATAGCATGGAATAATGCATCAACAGTAATAACTAGGATGAATCAGTAAAACAAAGTCAACTAGCATGGTATACTAACTGTTCAAATGGATGGGTCAAATGCAGTGTCATATGGCAACTAATAGTGTCCAGTAACAGTAAGCTCAGTATATCAGTGGATCAGAATCACAGTACAACAGTCTCAGTCTAACAGTCTCAGTCTAACAATATCAGTCTAATAGCATCAGTTTATGTTCTTACAGTCTTGTGTGTATTACTAGCTAGGTAGCACTTCATGCATCCCGGTTTTTACTACATGGTTGCTACAACAAACATTTTCGCTTTTAGATTACATAGTGGACCATAATGGAATAGTGTACTCAGGTATCAGTAACAGTAGTAGTAGCAGTAAGAGTAACAGTAACAGTAAGAACCTAGTGGTTCTCTTCTACTCTACACCTTCTTATAGGAAGTAATGTAGACATGGTCAGATAATAGTAACAGTAACAGTAACAGTAACAGTAGCAGTAACAGTAACAGTAACAGTATGGAACACTAGTTCCCTTCCAAGTACACGTTTCCATATTTTCCACTACTAGATCTTCCCTTAAGAAACCCCGGCTTGGTTATTTTTATTATGGTCATCAAACATGCATGATGAGTACAAAATAGTGACAAACTAACATGGTATAATCAGTATTAGGTTCAGGAAAACAAATAAATATGCATAGATAATTTACAATCACATAAACGCGCAAAACAGTGTATGTTCATATTCAGGACAGCATGACAGTGCAATACTAAAATAGTGAATTCCGTCGCTATGGAAATGCAAATCTGGATCCATCGAATGGTCTGGAAAATAGACTTCCACATGAATCCATCGAGTATAAATAAGTCATGTAGTAATTCACAACATCATAACTCAAAACAGGTTCGAAAACAGAAAACATGTTCAGTCAAAAATCAGGAAAACTAATTCTCAGTCAGGAAAGCTGCACCAAAACCTCTCAATAAAATTCAATCAAAATATGGGGTATTCCCCTATATGTCTAGAATCAAAATATAAAGTTACATAATATTCCAGTAAAATTAGTTTAGTCATTAAAATTAGGAAAACATCAAGAAACCATAGTTTGGCAAATCTGGAATTCCCAACACTGTTGTACGAAAACTCTGATATCTCGCAACCAGTGAAACGAAATCTAATTCCTCAAAGGGATATAAAAATAGATAAAATATACTAACTTTCATATTTCACAAATATTTTTCATACAGTAAAAGGAAACATAGTGAAAATAAGGTTCTTTATAGAACAGCGAGCAAAATACAGCAAGTATAGATTTCATAAACGAGCATGAAACAACACATAAAACTTATCAATAAAATTCACCAAAATTCTGGGTAAACCCTAACTAGATAAAGAAACACTGAAGGTAGAATAGTTCTTTAAAATAATTTGTCATCAAAATTACCGAAAAACAGAATCTGGAAAAGATCGACACCTCTGTAGTAAAACAGTCATAACTCACTCATATGAAATCAAAATCTAGCAAGGTCAGAGGGGTTTGAAAATAGACAAAATTATCTAAAACTCATGTTTTATACCGAAATTAAGATACTGACTTCAAGATAGTGCAAAACAACAAACAAAACAGAACAGCGACTCTGATATCTCGCAACCAGTGAAATGAAATCCAATTCCGCCAAATGGATATAAAAATAGATAAAATATACTAACTTTCATATTTCACAAAAAAATTTCATACAGTAAAAGGAAACATAGTGAAATATGGTTCTTTATAGAACAACGAGCAAAATACAGCAATTATAGATTTCATAAACGAGCATGAAACAACACATAAAACTCATCAATAAAATTCACCAAAATTCTGGGTAATCCCTAATTAGATAAAGAAACACTGACCAAAGTTTTGAATCAAAATAATATAGGTAGAATAGTTCTTTAAAATAATTTGTCATCAAAATTACCGAAAAACAAAATCTAGAAAAGATCGACACCTCTGTAGTAAAACAGTCATAACTCACTCATACGAAATCAAAATCAAGCAAGGTCAGAGGGGTTTGAAAATAGACAAAATTATCTAAAACTCATGTTTTATACCGAAATTAAGATATTGACTTCAAGATAGTCCAAAACAGCAAACAAAACAGAACAGCGACGAAATACAGATTTTTTCCTTAAAAACAAAATTAACATAGATCCAAGAAAATTGATCCAAACACACCCAAACATGAAATCGAGTCTACCAAGTGTCTAAACAACATGATTTAGGGTATCTAACATGTCCACACCAAATATTTCACATGGGTCTCAACCAAATCACTAGTTTTCACATAAGATCTCACATACACGATCAAAATCAAGAACGGGTGAATCCTAGGTTATTTCATATCCAAATTGTGTCGTGATTCATCTATGGTCATATTTTCACAATAGAGACAAAACTCATCAAGCAAATCACAACCAAGAGTTGTCTCTAGACCCAACTACACTATAGGTAAACTTTTTGACTTGTATCAAACAAATGAATTGGAGTACAAGTTACTTGCCTTAAATCGGGATAAAGAACGATGAACTCAAAAGTAGGAGCAAAACCCAAGAACAAAAATCCACGAACTCACGAACGATCCACACGCGCACTCGAGCACGCGCAAGAAAAACTCAAGAGCAAGAGAGCGCGAGACGGCGGATGGAGAGAAACGGGATAGAGAGAGCACGGAATAAGGTGCAAGGGTTAGGGCTGCATGCGGTAGTAAACAAATAGATAAGGATATATATATATATATGTACACAAGGGTTAGAAGAAAAGGAGGGTGCACACAAAGCGGATGGCTACAGGAAGAAATAAAAGAAAAGGAAAAGGGTCGGGTTGGCTTAGCAAGTAACGGGGTTGGGGTGTACAATGGGTTTTGGTTAATTAGAAAACGAGTATAGGAAAAAGGTTAATAATGGTTCTCAGGGATGTTTAGTTAGGCTAATGGGTATTAGGATGGTTGATAATGGGTATTTAGCTAATATAGATTCTGGGGGATTTTATGGAAGGTAATGGTAGGTAATACTAAGTGATTAATGGATGGGTTATTATAACTGGGGGAAATGTTTATTAAGAGTAGTTAATAGTGTAATCAAATGGGCTTTGGGTAGTATAAATGGTTTAGGGTATAGGGATTAAATAAGTAATGGGTTTTGGTTTACATCCAATATGGAAAATACGGTAAAATAAAATAACCAAATAATAAAAATATACAATTAGGACTTTATAAAAATATTAATAACAATAATCTCTACTATTTTAATGGGAGAGTTGGGGTTGTAAACAAACAAACCCTAATTTTGTAACTGAGTAAACCCGTGCAATATACGGCCAAACTAAATCCACCAAATATACCCGTGTGATGCACGTGCCGCCCCTAAAAAAGAGATATTTTAGCAAATTCCCCCATTTAAAATGTGAAAACTAACATATACCCCCACTATTTTTAAAAACTAAGAAATACTCATATCTCTAATATTATAATGAGAGAAGGCCTTAGTATCATTTGTAAATATTTTGTCAATCTACCAACCCGTGCAATACACGTGCATAACTATTATAAAGGAGGTTCTAAGTTCAAATCCAGATTATGTCTAAATTTTTATTTTAAAAAACTATATTTATTAAGACGTGCATCGCACGTGTAAATTACTAGTAATAATAATACTAGAGATCAAAGTAACCACATCAAAAATAAGGTTTGTATTACAAATGTAAAATTCATAGAAAATAGTTACCATAAGATTACTTATAAAAAATTAGAATTTTAATTGAAGAGTCAAGAATACATTTTAACAAAAGTATTTGAAAGCAGTAAAAATAATTTACGAAAATTTTAAATACAAAAAAAAATATTTTTTGGGAAAACAGGGGTTACAATCCTACCCACCTTACAACAAAATTTCGTCATTGAAATTTGCGTAGGCGGTACATAGGATAAGGAAAAAACAAACTGGGGAAGGGTAACAAAACAGAGGGCTAAAGGGGAGGGAACAAAGCAGGGGCAACATCATAAAAAGAAAGAAAATGGATAACAATGAGGTCAAATGGAATACAGAAAGAGAATAAACATTATCAAAAGAAAAGAAACAACACAAGATAACAAAGCAAGATAAGGGAGTAGGCAGAACATGAATCAAAGGAAGAAAAGACAGGGAAGAATTGAATCAAACAATAAGTCAACGGATGAGAACAATTACAAGAGATAGGGGAAAACCAAAACAATGCAAGGAAGGAGAGCAACAATATGATCCTGGGACCTGTGGGTTATGGGCCCACCACGCTTCCACTACGCCACTCTGATGGTGACGTTCCAAGCTGCAGACATGTCGTTGTAGACCACGCGACAACAAGCGACGATCCGAGTAGGAAGAAAAGAATGAGACACCAAAATAAAATTGGGCTTAGAGGAGGGCTTAATTTAAATAATTAGGTCAAAATTAATGGGTGTTAACAAAAATAATATTAGAAATACAAAAATCAACACATAATAATAAATAAATAATAACGAAAAAAATAATAAAAATAATAATAACAATAATCATCATCATAAACATACTGGTAAAAATAATAATAAAAATATTAACAATACTGGTAAGGATAATAATACAAGACAGAAAATAATTTGGGGTTCATCATTCTGGTGAAAGTAATTCAATATCAACATCAAAAATAAAATAGTAAGAAAAATACAATAATAATAATAGTAATCGTAATAATAATAATACTAAGGAAAACAATAATAATAGTAGTAGTAGAAATTCTTTGATGTGGGTTCAATTCGCCTCATTTATATCCATCTGTAGACTTACCTTCTCGACATAAAGTTGCAGGTTTGCCTCCACCACAACAGGTTGCAGGTTACCATCTGGATATTCGGTTGCACATTTTGCCTCACCGATATTCAGTTGCAATTTGCCTCCATTGACGTCTAGTTGCATGTTTGCCATCTCGACATCAAGTTACAACAAAACGATGAATGAGGTGATGCAATCTGCCACACGTACTTATATATTGATTACTCAATTTAAGTATGAAGTTACGTTTTAAAATTTGAGCTATTAAAATACACAGTTATTCGAAACACAAAATTTTCGTTTTAGAAAATAATTTTATAGAAAATCCGAAATATAACAAATAATAATCGAAAAACACAAAATATTATGGATTTTATACTCAATAAAGAGTCAACAAAACAGGACGACTACAAGGGACAAAAGAAAATGAGAAATCAAAGATTTGAATATGAAGGAAGAGGAACGAGGGGACACAAGCGGAATTTCAAGAGAATATGGCATAAAAATAATAACTAGCATGATACTCAAAATGAGTCAACAAACGAAGATGAATGAAAGAATCAAAGGAATATGGGTACAGAAAGAATGAAACTATACCCAACAAGGAATCAACAAATGAGAACGACTATAAAAGACGGAAGAAACAAAGAATCAAGGAATCGAATAAGAAGGGATAAAAAATAAAGGAATAAGACTAGTATCCAGATCAATGTTGATAATAACTGATTCATTTATGCATGCATGGTTGGTAAAATGTTGAGCAGATTCCAGATCGAGCCAAACTTGTCTAATATGTTAGTAGAACTAATACATTAGCCAAATCTGGGCTCTGATACCACTAAAAACCCTATCACGCCCCGCTTCTCAAAAATACGGAATACGAGCACGTATGATTGGCCCAGCGAATGATTTTCATCATCCATAAGCTGTTCAAGAATCTTTACAACATATCCCAATATGATCAGAGTCGGAAGCCAGCAGAGCCAACCACATGCACATATGAACCAAATACCAATAAGAATACTTAAAATAAAATATATTAATCTCAAATAGTCATGATCTGAAATACACAAATAATCGTGGGTCATAACGCCCAAATACAAAGAATCCAAATAACAAATACATTGTTCAAAATGAGCAATAGAAAATAAATGAAGATAGCAAAAGCACCAGCCAACTAGAACTTCAGATCACATACTCCATCGGGCAGCTGATCACCAAAATCTGCAATTTGACAAATTGCAGGGAGAAGGAAGAAGAAAACAAGTACCCGTCAATTGCAAGTTACGGGCCACTTATAATGTAAGATACAAGCACATGGGAAAACTAACTAATAGCATGGAATAATGCATCAACAGTAATAACTAGGATGAATAAGTAAAACAAAGTCAACTAGCATGGTCGACTAACAGTTCAAATGGATGGGTCAAATGCAGTGTCATATGACAACTAACAGTGTCCAGTAACAGTAAGCTTAGTATACCAGTGGATCAGAATAACAGTACAACAGTCTCAGTCTAACAGCCCCAGTCTAACAGTATCAGTCTAATAGT
This sequence comes from Hemerocallis citrina, assembly GCA_017893485.1. Lineage (NCBI taxonomy): Eukaryota > Viridiplantae > Streptophyta > Magnoliopsida > Asparagales > Asphodelaceae > Hemerocallis > Hemerocallis citrina. Next base: position 126,574,790 of record CM030358.1, read on the forward strand.
ATCAGTTTACGTTCTTACAGTCTTGTGTGTATTACTAGCTAGGTAGCACTTCATGCATCCCGATTTTTACTACATGGTTGCTACAACAAAAAGTTTCGCTTTTAGATTTCATAGTGGACCATAATGGAGCAGTGTACTCAGGTATCAGTAACAGTAACAGTAAGAAGCTAGTGGTTCTCTTCTCCTCTACACCTTCCTATAGGAAGTAATGTATACAGGGTCAGATAACAGTAACAATAATAGTAATAGTAGCAGTAACAGTATCAGTAACAGTATGGAACACTAGTTCCCTTCCAAGTACACGCTTCCATATTTTCCACTACTAGATCTTTCCTTAAGAAACCCCGGCTTGGTTATTTTTATTATGGTCATCAAACATGCATGATGAGTATGAAATAGTGACAAACTAACATGGTATAATCAGTATTAGGTTCAGGGAAACAAATAAATATGCATATATAATTTACAATCACATAAACGAACAAAACAGTGTATGTTCATATTCAGGACATCATGACAGTACAGTACTAAAACAGTGATTCCCGTCGCTACAGAAATGCAAATCTTCCGTCAAAGGATCTGGAAAATAGACTTACACACGAATCCAGCGAGTATAAATAAGTCCTATAGTAATTCACAACATCATAACTCAAAACAGGTTCGAAAATAGAAAACATGTTCAGTCAGAAATCAGGAAAACGAATTCTCAGTCAGGAAAACTGCACCAAAAACTCTCAAATAAATTCAAGCAAAATCTGGGGTATTCCCCTATAAGTCTAGAATCAAAATACAAAGTTTCATAATATTCCAGTAAAATTAGTTTAGTCATCAAAATTAGGAAAACATCAAGAAACCATAGTTTGGCAAATCTGAAATTCCTAACACTGCTGTACTAAAACTATGATATCTCGCAACCAGTGAAACAAAATCCAATTCCGCCAAAGGGATATAAAAATAGATAAAATATACTAACTTTCATATTTCACAAACATTTTTCATACAGTAAAAGGAAACATAGTGAAAATAAGGTTTTTTATAGAACAGCGAGCAAAATACAGCAAGTACAGATTTCATAAACGAGCATGAAACAAAACATAAAACTCATTAATAAAATTCACAAAAATTCTGGGTAATCCCTAACTAGATAAAGAAACACTGACCAAATTATTTTGAATCAAAATAATATAGGTTGCATAGTTCTTTAAAATAATTTATCATCAAAATTACTGAAAAACAGAATCTGGAAAAGATCGACACATCTGTAGTAAAACAGTCATAACTCAGTCATACGAAATCAAAATCAAGCAAGGTCAGAGGGGTTTGAAAATACATGAAATTATCTAAAACTCATGTTTTATACCGAAATTATGATACTCACTTCAAGATAGTCAAAACAGCAAACAAAACAGAACAACGACAAAATACAGATTTTTCCCTTAAAAACAAAATTAACATAGATCCAAGAAAATTGATCCAAACACACCCAAACATGAAATCGAGTCTACCAAGTGTCTAAAGATCATGATTTAGGGTATTTAACATGTCTACACCAAATATTTCACATGGGTCTCAACCAAATCACTAGTTTTCACATAAGATCTCACATACACGATCAAAATCAAGAACGGGTGAATCCTATGTTATTTCATATCCAAATTGTGTCGTGAGTCATCTATAGTCATATTTTCACAATAGAGACAAAATAAATCAAGCAAATCACAATCAAGAGTCGTCTCTAGACCCAACTACACTATATGTAAATTTTTTGACTTGTATCAAACAAATAAATTGGAGTACAAGTTACTTGCCTTAAATCGGGATAAAGAACGATGAACTCAAAAGTATGAGCAAAACCCACGAATGAAAATCCACAAACTCACGAACGATCCACACGCGCACTCGAGCACTCGCAAGAAAAACCCAAGAGCCCGAGACGGCGGATGGAGAGAAACGGGAGAGAGAGAGCACGGAATAGGGTGCAAGGGTTAGGGCTGCATGCGGTAGTAAACAAATAGATAAGGATATATATATATATATATATATATATATATATACACTAGGGTTAGAAGAAAAGGAGGGTGCACACAAAGCGGACGGCTACAGGAAGAAAGAAACGAAAAGGAAAAAGGGTCGGGTTGGCTTAGCAAGTAACGGGGTTGGGGTGTACAATGGGTTTCGGTTAATTAGAAAACGAGTATAGGAAAAAGGTTAATAATGGTTCTCAGGGATGTATAGTTAAGCTAATGGGTTTTAGGATGGTTGACAATGGGTATTTAGCTAATATAGATTCTGGGGGATTTTATGGAAGGTAATGGTAGGTAATTTTAAGTGATTAATGGATGGGTTATTATAACTGAGGGAAAAGTTTATTAGGAGTAGTTAATAGTGTAATCAAATGGGCTTTGGGTAGTATAAATGGTTTAGGGTATAGGGATTAAATAAGTAATGGGTTCTGGGTAACATCCAATATGGAAAATACTGTAAAATAAAATAACCAAATAATAAAAATATACAATTAGGACTTTATAAAAATATTAATAACAATAATAATAATAATACTAGAGATCAAAGTAACCTCATCGAAAATAAGGTTTGTATTACAAATGTAAAATTCATAGAAAATAGTTACCATAAAATTACTTATCAAAAATTAGAATTTTAATTGAAGAGTCAAGAATACATTTTAACAAAAGTATTTGAAAGCAGTAAAAATAATTTACGAAAATTTTAAATACAAAAAAAAAATACATTTTTTGGGAAAACCGGGTTTACAGATGGCAAGTGGGTCGGGTCAACCGCCGACCCGCCCGTATAACCCGGCCCGCGAAAAGGAGGTTCAGGTTCGGGTCAACCCGTGAATAGTAACGGGTCGACCTGGGTCACCGAAATAGCGGATCCAATCCGCCTAACCTGGCCTGCGGACCAGGTTAAAACCCCCAACCCGCGGGTCAACCCGCGGGTTGCAAACAGTTTGTTCGACCCGTTCCGGGTCGACCGTTGACCCGCGGGTCGAACGGGTCGCAAAAAATCTATGCCCAACGTCACCGTTGTGCAGAGCCCATCAACGGCTCTAATGGGCATTTTTTGGGGTTTTTTTGGTTTTTTTGTTATCTTGTTTTTTTAACCCTATAAATACCCCCGAAAACCCCATCAAAAAATTCACAAAAATCTCTCTTACTCTCTCTACTATTATAACTCATTTCTAAGAAATTTGTGAACAATTGAAGTAATGAACAAGCAATTCTTGAAGGTATATACACGATCAAATTCCGATCGTATCGAAATCAAAATTCAACAACGTCTTCAACTCTTCAACTCTCGTCCAACTCCAAGTGATCAAGTCTTCAACTCTCCTTCAAGCTCTCCTCAACACTTCAGTTCCGGAATCGTTTATTTCTACTTCTACTTCTATTCTTATTTTCACGGATTTTTTTAAATACGCGTATCCATGGTGAACGGTATCAAAATTTCATACCTCTGTTCTTATTTAATTTTTGTTGTAGTTATAATTTTTGTTGGTTTTTTGATCTTCTCTATCTCAACCCTCTTGTTTTCTAGATTTTTTTTATAACTCATCACTCCAACATTGTGTAGTTTTTTTTTTCATACATTACTACAATATTTCTAGATCACGCGGTAGCGGTCGTAGCCAAAGTGGGCAAGATTCCACCAGCACTTCCCGCAGGCCACCAATTGTCCCAATTAGTGAGCCCATCGAAGATTACCATGATCCTCCTACCCAACAATGGGGTACACACGATGAGGTTGTAGGAGACATACAATTAGAACAACAACAACCAACCAACCAACCAACCGAAACAACACAACTCCGTAGTGGTAGGAAAAGTAGAGGGGAAAGTAGTGATTGGCATAAATTTTACGATTTTATCCCGTATGAAGAAAATCCTGGTATAGGTTTTAAAGTTTGTAAAACATGTTCTAAGGCATACAAATTCAAGAGGGGTGATGACACCGGTATAATTAGTAGACACATCCAACGTAACCATAAAGACCTTCTTGTTGACCTACCCGGCCAACAAAAAATTAACCCTAGGACCGGTCTAGTAGATAGCCACCCTTATGATCCCGATCTTGTTCGTCAGAAAATGGCCCGATTAGTAATAAAGGAAGAGTTACAATTTTCCTATCCCGAGAGTAGGTACTTGGAAAATTTTAATCAAACGGCCTTAAACCCTCATTTTAGAAGAATCTCGAGAAATACTTGCAAATCAGATTGTTTTAAAGTATACAATGAAATGAAGGATGCTTTGATTGCAATTTTATGGAGTTTAACTTATAGAGTTAGTTTAACTTCGGATTGTTGGACGAGTGTCAACAATATTCCAATGATAGGAATAACCTGTCATTGGATCGACAATGATTGGATTCTTCAAAAAAGAATCATATCACTTGCCGCGTTGCCCTATCCCCATAGTGGCGCTGAAATAACAAACTGTATTTTAGAAATTTGTGATATTTTTCATATTCACGATAAAATTATGTGTATTAGTTTTGATAATGCATCTAACAACAATGCAGCAATTACTACTTTAAAATCCGCATTAAACCCTCCATCTGACAATATTTTTCATATTATATGTGCATGTCATATTTTAAATTTATGTGTTCAAGGTGCATTTAAAATAGTCGATCCGTATATACTTAAAATTAGAAATTGTGTACATTTTATTGCATTAAGTCCCAGTGTATTTCAAGAATGGAAAAATTAGTGTAAGATTTCAAATGTACCTTTTAGAAGATTTCCAAAGGATGTTAAACACCGATGGAACTCTACTTTTGATTTACTACATATTGTTACCGAATATAAAGCAGTTGTAAATAATTTTTGTATCACAAAAAATATGCCAAATTTTGAAATAACTCCCATCGATTGGTTTTATGCCGAATCTTTGTTGAAATTTTTAGAACCTTTTAAAACCGCAACTTTAAAATTTTCAAAATCATATGAATCTACTTCTAGTAGCATTTTTATTTCAATAGTTACTACGATGCAAATAACGAAATGTGAAATGATGCTTATGTTGGTGATATTGTAAAACCTGCATGCAAAAAAAAATTGAAGTATTTTAATCCTCCTCCTATGTTGATTTGTGTTGCTACCGTTATGGATCCTCATATCAAATTAGAAGGTACGAAGAGTTTGATTGAAATATTTTTTTGCATTACTTGGGGAAAATGTAGAAATAGAAATAGAAATTGATTGCGCTTCCTTTTTAGTTAAATTTGATTGATTGTTATGATATAGATTGCATAACTTGTATGATTATTATGATAGAGCTTTTGCTTCTAGTAGTACAACTTCTGTTGTTAGTTCTTCTTCTGGTAGTTTCAAAGGTAAGGGTAAGAGTAAATTTGATGATAGAACATTTAATTTACTTGCACAAGTTCAATTCAAAAAAACCTAGGACCAATCAACCAAATGAATTAAATTGGTATAACCAACAAGCAACTGAGTCTTCTTCTTCTTCACTAGATATTTTACAATGGTGGAAAGACCATGAACACACTTATAGTATTCTTAAATATATGGCTAAAGATTTACTAACTCCTCATGTCTCTACAGTTCCTTCTGAAATTGCCTTTTCTTCAAGTAGCAGGGTTCTAACTGATTACAGGAATCACTTGAAGCCCGACTCGTTAGAGATGCTCGTTTGCACAGAAGACTGACTGAAGGCTGAAGATAGGACACAAAGGAAAGCATTATCTACGTCCACAAGTGGGAGCAACTCGCCGGAACAACAACAACAACAACAATAGAAACCAAAATGAAGAATTCAATACCAACAACTGAACAACAAGTCAACAACAACAAATTGAAGGCCACCAACTTGAAGACAATTGTAAATAGATAAAAAAATTGTATTAGATCTTTGCTTGTTATTTCAAATTATAAATATTGAAGTAAATTGAAATTGTATATAAGAAATATGTTAATAAAACAAATTTGTGAATTATTTATTTCTTATTAGAAATTGTGAAACTTGTATAACTTGAAATCATATGAATAATATTTCAAATTTTTTGGGCCATTTCACTCTTACAATCTTATTATTATTATTATTATTATTCAATTTAGATAGGTTTTTTTTTAAAAAAAACCTATCTAAACGGGCCAGCCCGCGACCCGACCCGAACCGACCCGGGTTGGACCCGAAAGGGTTCACGGGTTGGGTGGGTCGCCATTTCTACTTTTCGACTCGGCCCGGCCCGGTTAAGCAACCAACCCGGACCGAACCCGCCCAAGTCAACATCGAACCCGGGCGGGTCCGGCCCGGCCCGTTCGACCCGAATGCCAACCCTAATATGAGCTACAAAATTACTGTGCTTTTCTTTAGATGATTCAATACATTATTTCCTACCGGCCAAACCCTGTAGGTTTTATGTGTCCAATATCTCCTAGGACATATCCTATGGAGCCAATATCTCCATAAGACGTCTCCGATGGAGCCAATACAATACACCATGAGTACAATACAGAGCCAATGCATTACACTATGACTTCAAACGGAATTGAACATTCAAACTTTAACGAAATTGTATACTCCAAAGTAAAGCACTTTAACAATATTTTCACTTGGCCCATCATTATATGTTTAATTTGTTTTGGATATACTCGGTTATGTCAAATAGCACATACCAGTCCATGCTTTTATACACAACGATGCCAAAATATCTTACTGTCAATGAAAGTGGTTAAAGCTTACTAATTACAAAGCTCAATCGAACTCCAGCCCAACTCAGATTTGATAAATCAACTTAACAAAATCATACTTTTAAAATCCATAACAAAAGTCACACTAAGGATAACAAATCAACTTCAGTGTTCAATTCTATCAATATAAGCCCAATAAATTTGATAGGTTTCATGTACAATTATGGTATAACCTTAACATTCAAATAAACATCTCCAATTCGTCGCTACCCACATCTCATGTTCAGTCTATAGATTAGGAAAATACCCAATTAAATAACGTACCGTGAGAACCCTATGAAATAATAACCTCAATTTCAATTTGTTGAAGAATCTTCAAGCGTTTAGCTAAACTCTGAATGTGAGACCAGCCTTATAAAACAAATATTCACCGCTTGTGAAATTGATCACCAACTAATCACTGAACTAATCACTGAACTAAACTAAACTCATCAACCTTAAAACCAATTTGATCACAAACTAATCACTGAATTGAACTCATATATTAAATTGGAAAGCAAACCAAACTAACAATAAAACAAACAATATCTAAAAACAATGACATGGGCGATCTTTAAAGCATACCGATGTGGCATGTGGATGAGAGCGACCGGATCGGCGTCGGCGAGGGTAATGACGGGCGGCGATGGAGGATAGCAATGGGCGGTGGGTAGCGACGGGCGGCGATGGCGAGGATAGCGACGGGCGGCGATGGCGAGGAGATCGACGGGCGGATTTGAGTCCATGGATTTGGGAATTTGAGAAAGGGGGGGGGGGATTAGGGTTTGACGGAATATGAGGGGTTTCTTTTTTTTTTTAATTTTCTATAAATTGAGTAGACGGGATTAGTATGTGTTAGTCCCTACTTTAGCTCTCCTTTCTCTATTTTGAAGGGGTAGAAATATTAGCTTAATATATATTTATATAAAAGGGAAAGAGGGAGCGGCGGCTAGGAAATGAAACAGAAATACCCTAAAAAGTTTAAAAATATAATAATGGGCTATATTTAAAAAAATCCGCTGACTCTGAAATCGAAAGTTGAATCCGCCAGAAAATCTGGAAACTAGACTTCCATACGGTTCTAACGCATACTTAAAGTTCAAATTCCGAAAACAGTAGCTAGGTCAAACACAAGTTTCTTTACAGGTTTTATGTTCAGGCAAAATTTCGACATCTTGTTATTTTAATTTTTGAATCAGCAAAAACTCCATATTAAATTCAGTAAAAATATAATATAGACTCCTAAACATGTTAAGCAACAATCTGGAAATTTCATAGCAAAATTTTATCATTTGATCAGCCTTTTTACTGTTTGAACATGAAAGGTACGAGAACCTGAAAATCTGAAATGTAAAACACAGCTGTAGTAAAACGGGCATAACTTTTGCTACAAAACTCGGAATTCAAAAATTATGGATGTTATTGGCAACTAGACACTTGGGGCTACATTTCATATTCATAAATTATTTCATTTGAAGGTCATTTACTGGTTCGAAAACAGCGATCAAAGTTCATGTCAGCATGCATGTACAGTTCTTAGGGTATTTTTCTTGAAAATAAAATTAATTGAACATGTTGTGTATCGATTATATAGTCAATAAGTTTTGTAACTAGCATGATAGGTGTCCAAACATGATAGATAAAATTTAGATCACACACCTATACAAGTCTAACATCAATCAATCACCAAACGATCAAACGACATACAACCTAACGATTGTCTCTACAATAATTTATTTGTGTTGTGACTTGTATAAATAACCCCATTAACAATTCTATATGCATTAATGAAGATCCAAACTTTAGGGTCAAAGTGGCACGATGTCAAGAATATTGGGGTTAGCTCGTGTAAACCCTCAATAGACCCAACGAAAGAGATAACCAAGGATAATACGATAACAAAGAGATCTACTTGCAAGAATTATAATAACACTTGAATTTGATACAAATAGCAATTCAAGAGGACGGTGACTTGCCTATTAATCGGTCAAAAAGAATACCAAGAATAACGGAATAAGAATCCCGAAGCAACGAACTCACGAACTAGTAAATCCCCAAAACAGCACATGCAAAATACGTGCAATCAAGTTCAAATATCACAGCACACAAAAGAGACAGCAACAACAAGAAGTAACAAAATAGCAACAACTCCAGCACAGACCAGGACCAGGGGCGGCACCGGCGACCAGAGGGCGGCACGACGCGACGGATGGCGTCGAGCGGCAGCAGAGGGCGGTGCTAGGGCGTCGCCGGCCGAAACAGAGAGGGAGGAAGCGGGATTTGGGGTTGATGGGTTCAGGGGTTTGAAGCATTGTTAATGGCGAGAATAGGGGGATAGGAGGTCGGGGTCGGGAATTGGGCAGTTAGGTGTCGAGGGGAGGCATCGGGGAGTGGTTGACGGGAGTGGGGGTCGCCGGAGATGGGTAGTTCGCTGGAGAAGACGAACCAGTGGATGGGTTTTGGGGGATTCAGGCAGGAAAACAGAGACGGATGAGAGAGGACGGGAGGAGAGAGAGAGGGCGGCTAGGGTTTCGATTTGTGTGCAGAATTAGGGTTTGCATTAGAGTTGTATTTATAGGGTACAATTAGGGTTCAATAATAGTGGTTTTGGGTCAAGAATTCATCAAATTGGGTTTTAGGGTTCAATTGGGAGGTAGATAAAAAACAACAGGGTTCGAATAAAAATACCCACAATCAATTAAAAGATAATAAGCTCAACAAGAAAAACTCCAACAAGAAGAACGGGAAATTTTCAAGAAATTCTTAATTAAAAATAATTGAGAACGAAAGAAAATAGGGATGTTTTATTCAATTGCAATTAAAAAGAAATACAAAGGGGAAAATTTTAAAAATTACAGAAACGGTAGTTACAAAAACAAAGCAACAACAAGCGGTTACAACAGTCAATAATGACAGAAAGCCGTTACAACATCAACAACAAACGGCTACAGGCAGGAGGTAGCGTGCGGGGCCTCAGGATTGGAATTTGGACTGTCACTTTGGAGTCGGGTTCGGGAGTCGGGACAACGAGGCTTATGTAGTTGGGTTTGTGTGGAGTAATGGAGGATGGAGAATGGGATTTGGACTTGGGACTTAGGCAGTCCGGAGTCGAGACTCGGGAGATGGGCTGGCCAGATGGGTGGTTAGAGAAGGCAGGAAATGGATTTAGGGATTTAGAATTGGGTATTTGGGGATCTTGGGATTTAGAATTAGATTTAGGGGAGAATGAAGATGGGATTTAGGAAGTGGAGGGCAGGTTGTGGCCGGTATTGGTTTGGGGATCAGGTTTGGGTATTCGAGTATTCGGGTTTGGGGAGTGTCGGAGCAGTTTCAGGTGATCGGGTGGTAAAATCAAAGCTATTTATTTGGGGCTCCTATATCAATGATTGTGAATTTTAAAAAAAAAAGCCTAAGGAAATAAATCAATCAATTTCCCTTTCTGTGGGCCGACCCAAGTAATTTTTTTTGATCGTTAATGGTGGGTCGAAGGTCCCCCGCATTCCATTAAAAATTTTAACAAAACATACAACAAAAAATAAGGATTATGAAGTTCATGAAACCTAATAGACGGGGTTATGGAGCTCATACTCTACAACCAACAAACAAATAATACAACAAAATCTAATCCTACTTGTCGATTGACCTCACCAAAACAAGTTCCTCGTGTCAACCCAATCTGACTTGAATAGGTCAAACATTGAGCTCAATCTCTCATCTCCTTGCTTGTACACCATTTTTCATCGTCGCCACTCGCAAACACAATCGTCATTTCCCCCAACGATAACACAAATGCCAACTTCAAGCCCCTTAACGCGAGAGACACCGTAGGCACCCACCAATCTAACCTGAACATGTCCAAATTGAGGCATTGTTCTCATCCCCTATCTTGACCTCCATTGACTATCACCGCTACCCCACAACGAGAGCTTCCGTTGCCCTTGACAGTACCACAAATGCCACCTCCAAGCCTATATATACGTGAGAAACTACATGCATCCCTCTAATCTGACCTGAATAGGTCAACATTTAGCCCTTCTCTCAATACCTGACTTGTCCATCGTCTACTGTTACCCACAATTGCAACTTGTCGTCACACCAACGGTAACACGAATGTCACCTCCAATCCCACTGGTACGAATGAAACCCTAGGCACCCACCCAATTCAACCTGAATAGGTCAAACTTGAACCCTCTCTCATGAACAAGTGTGTCCATCATTCTCCATCACCTCCAACCTCAATCACAACAGTCGTCACCCCAAATGGTAACACAAATGTCGCCACCAAACCCTCTGACATGAGAGAGACCCTAGGTACCCACTCAGTTTGACCTGAGTATGTCAAAGTTTAGCCCAAACTTTAAACTTGCTTGACCATTGTCGCCCAAGTAATTTTCTTTTTAAAAAAAGACAAAAAATAATAATAGGGATCCCTAAAAAATGCATAAATTGTAATTTGACTGCACACACAAACTAAGTATATATAGGTATAAGAAAGAAGAAGAAAATTTCAAGACTGCTAAAAATATGCAAAAATTGGGGGCCTGAGACCACCGCCTCTGCCTCAAGGTCAGCCCGGGTGGTAGGGGTAGTAAAGAAGGGAAAATATAGTCAAAGGTGATAATACAAACTCGTGATCAAATAATGGGCCTGATGTAACGCCCCGAATTCCAAATAAGCCCGAATTCGAGATTTCACAGGATCTTTACTTCACTTCGTACAATTTTACAAGGAAATTAAAATTTTTTAAAGACATCAGAGTTATTTACATTTTGTTTACACAACGAAAGAATAAAAGAAATACAACAATGAAATAAAATACAACTTGTACAACTTTAACAATGTAAGTCATGAACTGCATCATAACATCTTTACTTCTTCATAAAAAGTCCATTACCTGCATATTAAGCTGTAGGAACGTTAGTCACTTACAACTGACGAAAATGTTATACTCGGTCATCCTCTCTATGCCGGAACGGTATAACGATCTCAATACTTTAACAAAATCACAAATGTTGAATGAGATAAAGTGTTAAATGTGACTACACTAAACATGTAAGTGTATGCGATGCCTTAATGCCTAATGCACACATTTTAAACTAGGATGACACTAATGTATACTTGTTCGGATTCTATGCATCCCATACTACATAGGTCCGAGGGCATGCACCTACGTACTCCACATTTAAGGGTTCGATCCCTCGCCATGAAAACTACTCAGTAATAAGAAAAGGTTTAGATTATTGCACAAATATGGATCCCAGTCCCGGAGTCCACCGTCAGACTATTATAACTGATCCCTCATCGTGCGAATAATCCCGCATGTGCCCCTATAGCCCCGATATACGTATATACATTGAAGTATGGCAAACGATCCGCCCGACAACTCAAGATCCCGGAATCCACCCTGACCCTTCATCATAATCCCGGATTTAAAAATAAAAGCCCGTCTCCCACGGAGCAACCACAGTCACGGAGTCCACCGCCGACTATATAGAGGCAACCCACTTACGTTTGCCCAGGTTTACTACACCTTCACTTATGTGCCTAATTATTTAGTTCAAGACATGAATAAATTTCCAAGCCTAGAATTAGTTTTACCTCCTTCCGGACTTAGTCAACAAAAATACGATATAGCTCCATGGCCATGTCTCAAAATATATCTCAACTTTTTTCAATTCAGTAGTTCCGGTACCCGAGGTCTCACTAACTCTAAATCACAACTTTTTCATGTACAAGAACCCATGGGTACACATACCCTTTAATAAACATGTCTTAAACTTAGATATTTTCATATTCAATTTATTCAAAAATGTGATCAAAGTCACACCATTCATGATTCATTTATCCATTCTAAATTTTTTCCAAACAATAATTCTTCTCATGAACTCATAGCATAGATTCAAATCTCATTTAGGAACTTAATCACATAAAAGTCTTAACTACAATCAAGTATATTCATATAGTCTCATCAAAGGAAATCAAGTAACATAACAATTCTTTCCAAAGCTCTATATGAACTCACAATAGATTTTAATCTAATCAACTATTTATTACTCAACATAATTGTATAATCTCTTCAAGAGAACTCAATTCACATAACAATACCTTACTCTTCTTTTTAAAAGAAATAGATGTTACACTCTTAAATAAGTTAATTTGAAGTTGTCAACTCATTTCCATCTTAAATTCACTTTTTAATTCCCCAAAATATACATGAAAAATTATGAAACTATTTTTAATAAATTCCTTATCATTTTATAGAAATTATAGAATTTTTCCCAGTTTTTATTCTCATAAAAACCCCTTTAAAACCATTTAAAACAAAAAAAAAACTCAAAAGGCGGCATTCAGGTTTCGAACCCATGACCTCGGATCGCTATAGTAAGTGCCCAAACCCAAATCGGCTGACCACTTAGCCCATGTGGCTTAGTTGTCACAATAGTGAATCCGAAACCTTACATATAGTACTTCCAGCCTGTGGTTCATTTTAAAAAATATCAAAACAAAAGGGGATTTCAAGATTCGAACCTATAACCCACGGCTACAGTAAATGTGTTGTAGCGCACCGACTAGCCAAATATTCCATGTGTGATTACTGTTATCAAATTATACTAATATACTTTTGTTCAACCGTACTGTTATTCAATCATCTTCACAAAACTCGATTTCTCCATTGTTTCTAATCTTTTGTTAGACTGAAATTTATTCGTATATATTGAGTTTACAGTCTAACAGTGACTCACTGATTTATGATCCATATTTTAGAAAATAAAAACTAACTTTCAAATAGTTTCTTCTTACTAATAAACATGAATTTCAATTTAATCAAAAGTAACACATATATATGTTTTATAAACAATCAAAGGAGTTCAATAGGGCCAAATTCACTTTTACAAAACTCATTTGCTTATCAAAAGAGGAATTCCAAACAATGGTTCATGCAATCAACTATTCATTCGTGTATACTAATGCATGGCGAAATCATCAATCATTTCTTTTCCCATTAACAACTAACAAGTTGTAATTTAATTTACTAATCATAGCATGTTTCACTACTATTCTCACCATATCCAATAGAATAGATTTTTCTACTTTATCATATCAAAATATAATACTCATTTATTATTACTAGAATGCATAGTTCTAAAATTAGAAAGCATGAGAACACACACCTCTTATAAAGATTGAACAAAAGATGTAAGCACTCCTAGCTCCTAGCAAGTCATTCTTCTCCTAGCAAGAACTCCTCCAAGCAAGAACACTCTACTCTCTTTCTTTTTCTTTCTCTTGTTTAGTTTATTTTTTTGGTGTGTGAAAAAGGAGAGAACACTAGAGTATTTATAGGACAAGTTTAGGGATCAAAGTACAAAATTACCCACCTAATAAATTGCTCTTTTAATTCTCCAACCTTTAATTTTCTTAACTCCCCAAACCCCCAACCTTTCACTACTCCACCTCTTCAAATTTCAAAACCGGCCTACTCCTTCACATCCCAACCGGCCAAATTTCACTCTTCATTAGAAAGTAAAGGTCCATTTCAGCTCTTCATGCATGCATTTATTTTTTGATTACATGTACATATGTAGAAGATTAAATGGTATAAGTTATAGTTGTCAACAGTGGAAGGGGAAAACCAATTGCTGGTTGAGTCAAACCCCGTGGGCCCCTCATTTATGTACTACACAATATTTCCCAAATCACATTATTAATGCATACAAATCATCTATATATATAGTATATTATATAGTGTATTAATGTTTTTAGAATGTAAGTAAAAAATAGTTTAATTAAAACTTATAATGTATTATGAACAAATAAAATAAATACACATATTCTAAAAATTTATTTATTTATTTAATTTTGAAAACGAATACGCTCAAGTACGCGCACCGAAACAAACACGTGCGTCCCACGTAAAATATAAAAAATACGAAATTCAACGTTATAAACAGAAAAATGTTACAGATAATAAAAATATAATATAAGAAAATAAATTTTATATATTCCACGACGTGATTGCTACGTACGTAGAAAACACGTGCATTACACGTACAAAAGTATTTAGATCAAAATGCAAGAAAAACGAATTTCCGTTTTATAAAATGGATTTGAATACATAAATAAATAATTTAAACTCATAGAAATATTGCACGTAGCGGTGGAAACACATAATCGATATGTGCATCGGAAACACGTAAAAAGTACAGAAAATATCAAGATTGAAATATATAGGATAAAATCAATACGGGAAATGCATAAATAGCCAAAAATCAAGATATATAGTGAAAACACGTTACAAAATACACGTGCGTAACACACAAGGGCAAAATTGTTATTTTCAATTTTGCGAGGTGTTACACCTGAAGTAACTCTTCCATATTAGATATTAATAACCAAGTCAAAATCAGCACACTTGAATCTTTGTTCAAAGAGTAATGCTACATCCACTACCAATTTCACTACATTTCTCTTCACTACCTTAGGTGGCACACTCCAATAAGTAGGGAAAGATAGAGTAGGTGGGAGAACTCTCCAGTAGGAGTATGCCACCTAAGGTAGTGAACAAAATGGTAGTGAAATTGGCAGTGGATAAAGCATTACTCTTGTTCAAAAATCAAAAATCCGACGCGCCCGCCTGCCAGCTGGTGCTTCTTCACATTCTTCCTAAAGACTAATCTCTCTTCCCCTATAAATGCCATTCCCTTCTCTTTCTCAAGATCAACAGTGGCATTCATATTTCATACACACCAACTATCAACATGGCTTCTTCTCCTAGTCTTTTGCTAGGTTCTTTCTTGGTATAGCATTTTTATGGCTAGTCTTGTTCTTGGAGGAAACTTCTACCAAGAATTTGACATAACTTGGGGCGACGGAAGGGGAAAGATTCTTCAGAATGGACAGTTCTGATGGAATTTTATATGTAAACATGCATAAAACATTGATGTCATCCTTAATTATGTTTCTACAGATCCAGATCTTAATCCTGTTACAAAAGTGCTTTAATATAAAAGATCCTAAATCATGTTTCTATATATATCCTTTGCTAAATCAAAAGAAGAATAATATAAAAGCGGAAACACTAACCTGAAGTCATTGATGCCATTGATGTCATTGATGGAGATTGTGCAGGGAATTTGGATCTTTCTATATGATACGTACTTCTATAAGAGGCGTGTCTCTTTTCTTTTCTGTTAATGGGATGACAGATAGAATAGGAAGATTGTATATATAGGGGACCACAATCTTAATGGATAATTAGTGATTTCCAATTTTGCCCATTATAAAACTAAAAATTCACTTTACGGCTTCTACACGTAATATATCACACTTTATATTATATGTTTTTAAACCATCACTTAATCTTGGTTAGATCACTTTAATCTGGGTTAGACTTTAGAATAGGAATTATACATTTAGTCACATATGTGAGTCCACATAGATTATTTTTCAACAATCTTCAACTTGTGCTACATATGTTACACCTTATAAATGTACATGCTTTATGAGCTCAAAATTTTTGCTATCATAACCAAAAGCATAGACAAACAATCTCGTCCATTAATCATGTAAATATAGGATCAAAGCAATTTTTGTTACATTTATCGTAACTAAATTTATCAATGGTTATTTATATCAACATAATTAAATGACATAGATCAAGTGTGAATATGTAGCATGAAAATTGTATGCAATGTGATATATATATATATATATATGCCTATTTCCAACTAGTCATCTTTAAACTTAAGTGAGGTTAGAATCAAACATAACAAAAAAGGAGTGAGAAAACTGAATACTTCATTTCTGATCAGAAAATAACCATTTGTATAAATGTTTCAGACAAACATAAAGCCAATATAATACAGACTCCCACTAAATCATGATATCCTCAAATAATACAACACCCATATGAGCAGTGTGCTCATGAAAGACCTTGGGTGGTAATCCCTTTGTGAGCAGATCCGATATCATGGAGTTTGTCCTAATGTACTCTATGGATATCTGTCCACACTGCACTCTTTCTTTCACGACGAGAAACTTTATGTCAATATGCTTCGACTTGGTTGAGCTCCTGTTGTTGTTGGAATACATCACTGCTGACTTATTGTCACAAAATAACTTTGAGTGGTTTCTACATTCTCCAAAATGCGGAGCTCAGTGACAATGTTTCGCAGCCATATTCCATGATTCGATGCCTCATAGCATGCTACATACTCTGCTGCCATAGTGAAAGAAGCTACAAGTGTCTGTTTAACACTTTTCCAGAATATAGCTCCTCCAGCTAACATGTAAATATAGCATGATGTAGACTTTCTGCTATCTTAGCACCCAGGGATATCAGAATCAGAATATCCTATGACCTCCAAATGATCTGATTTTCTATATGTGAGCATGTAATCTTTTGTTGGCTAAATATAAAAAAGGACACAAAGTTTTTGTAACGCCCTGAATTCCAAATAATACCGAATTCGAAGTTCCACAGGATCTCTACACTTCACTTCGTACAATTTTATAAGGAAACTTAAACTTTTTATCATACATTAGAGTTTTTACATTTGTTTACACAGCGGAAGATAAAATGAAGTACAACACTGAAAATAATATACAACTTGCAACATCTTTAACATGTAATTAATCAATAGCATCATATCAACTTTACTTCTTCTTGAAAATCCAATTCCTGCATAATAAGCCGTGGGCACGTCAAGTAATTACAACTAACGAAAATGTTATACTCGGTCATCCTCTCTATGCCATGAATATAACGATCTCAATACTTTAACAAACCACAAACTTGAATGTAATAAAGTGTTAAATGTGACTACGCTAAATATGTAAGTGTATGGGATGCCTTAATGCCTAATGCAGATATTTTATACTAAAATGACACTAATGCATACTTGTTCGGATTCTATGCATCCCATACTACATAGGTTCGAGGGCAAGCACCTACGTACTCTATATTTAAGGGTTCGATCCCTCGCCATGAAAACTACCCAATAATAAAGCATGGTTTATATCATTCCACGAGTACGGATCCCAGTCCCGGAGTCCACCGCCTGATTGTTATAACAGACTCCTCCGTGCGAACATCCCGCAAGTGCCCCTCTAGCTCCGGTATACGTATATACATTGGAGTACGAAAAACTATTCACCCGACTATGCATAGTCCCAGTTTTAAAATAAATCTCGTCTCCCACGAAGCAACCACAGTCCCGGAATCCACCGCCCGACTATATAGAGTGCCCCACTTACGTTTGTCCAAGTTTTACTACATCTTCACTTATGTGCCTAGTTCTTAAGTTCAAGACATGAATAAATTTTCATACCTAGAGTTAGATTTACCCCCTACTGGACTTAATCACAAATACCGAGATAGCTCCATGGCCATATCTCAAAAATATAACTCAAATCAACAATGTCGGTACTCGGGGTCTCATTAAACTCTAAATCACAAACTTTCATGTACAAGAATCCATGGGTACTCATACCCTTCAATAATCATGTATTAAACTTAAATATTCTCATCTTCAACTTATTCACAATTTAATCAATGTCTCATTTTAGCACTATTCATGATTCATTTATTCACAATCTTTCAAAAGTAATAATCCTTTTCATGAACATAGATTCATCACTTTAAGTCTTATTAGCAAATTAAGCTCATATAATATATCTCAACCACACCCAACATTTCTTCAACCAAAATAAATATATAATTTCTTCAAGAGAATTCACACTACTAATCGGAATGGATATAACGGCGTATCTATCCCGGCGTTTATGCCCAAACGCCGCGATAGATCGTCATTATAATAATTTTTTAATAGCGGGCCTCTATAACGGCGGTGAAATATTACGCCGTTATATATTATATATATAACGGCGGTTGTATAAGAACCGCCGTTATAGGTACGAGCGCATAATCTCGCTCTTCGTTTAGCGAAAACATAATTAGCGCTAGTAATATCCTCTAGATCCCGCTCCGCTCTTCGTTTCCCCCCAAAATCGAAAACCCTAATCGAAAATCTTCCAGCGCCGCTCTTCTTCTTCCCGCTCCGCTCTTCGTCTTCCCGCTCCGCTCTTCGTTTCCCCCCAAAAACGAAAACCCTAATCAAAAATACTCCAGCACCGCTCTACTCTCCGTCTCCAAAATCTCTCTCTCTCTCTCTCTCTCTCTCTCTCTCTCTCTCTCTCTCTGACCAGTTGACCTCTCCACATTCGGCGCATCTTCCCCTCTCCCCATTCGGCTTCGTCTCCCCACACGGTTGCAGTCGCCCTTCTCCATTCAAGAAGAAGCTCCGTGTGGATTCATTCTCTATTTGATTGGTACATTTCACATCCTCTTAGTTCTGATGTCACTTTCAATTTTTCGGGATTAAGGTTTTGTTAACTTTGCTTAATTTGAAATGGTGGCCATCTGAGAAGTGTGATTATGCGACTTGTAGTTGGGGGACATTGTGGTTTTGGGGATGTGGGTTTTTGTTGGCCTTGGTGATTGAATAATGGGTTGGTTTGTGATATGGGATTGATTGTCTTGATTTGGTAGAAATTTGTTAGCCCATTTGCTATAATGTTGTTATTATTATTATTCTGTTGGCTTTGTAAGAGTAGTAAGTTCATAGCTGGTAATTTCTAAATTTGCAAATAAGCACAAGCTAGCCAAAAAGTGATTGTTTCTTTATTTTGTACAAGATTCACTGAAGTAAAAGATGATTAGATAGTGTTGGCAAGCTATCATCAACTATCAAGTACCAACAATTTTTTGTTAACAATATTAAGTCCTATGTCGACTGCAACTAGAAGTTTACTTGAGTTTAACATATTTGCTAGAAAGTGATACTATAAATTTATCAAAGGTGCTCCAACATGTTTTTTAGTTCTTGCAAAATTTTCCATCAGTTTACATTTAAAACACTCATGGTTAGAAAATCTGGTGCAGAACTTCTTCTGCAGACATATATTCTCTTCAAGACATCTTGAGCGTGTCTTGGTTAGAAAATCTGGTAATTTGAGGACTGAGATGGTGGAACCACTTGCGTTTGAGTTAAAAAATTTCATATAACAGAACTTTGATAGGAAATCAGAGTTTTAAATAAGAAATCTTCAGTGTGCAGGTTGGGTTGTTTCTTTTAAAACTGACACTGACTAGGGACTTTATATAATTGATTTTGGTTGAAACTTGACCTAGCTGAACTGAGTATGGTTATCCATTGTATTATTGATCTTGTATATATATATATACACACACTCTGCTTCCATATACAATGAATTCTTGAGTGGTTACTGATGCACTACACTCATACACATATTAACATTGTATACCTGCTGCTTTGAAAGTTTTGTGAAGAATTGCTATTTTTAGGTCTGTATATGTTTTGAAGTGTTTTTATAACCCTTATATGTAATGGTAGAGATGGTTAAACACCCCAGGAAATTAGACTTTAAGTTTACAAGGTCTATGTGTATATCAGTGGAAACATGCACAAAAATCAAAAACTTTAACTGGGTGTGAGTTGAGTAGGCTTAAACTTATTTTTGCCCATATATATATTGAGTCCTGGGGGTTTACTGATGCTTAATGAATGTCCTAATACAGCTCAACAAAAAGGGATTTTTTTTTCTATATACACTCATATGTCTTGTCTTCAGTGAAGGGGATATTTTTCTATATCATGTATATATATACCCAACTCAGTAAAAAGGAGTTCTCATCTACACCTTGTATATGGTCAATTCCAGTCAAGAGATATTTTCTATATATATCGTATACATATACTCCAAATCAATATCAGGTTATCTATATCTTCTATATATACATAATGGTTCATTTCCCACAAACCTACTATACCCTGCACATACTCACTTAGCATCAAAAGGGATTTTCTATGTATTACATATATACACTCATTCTCATCAGGAAAAGGGGTTTCCCATATATATCAGTTATGTATAATCTACCTATGTTTTCTCCAACTCAGTGAAGAGAAATTCCTACATATCATATATATAAATATACAGATACTTCTTTTAAGCAAAAGAGTGATTTTTCTTTCTACATCCTCCATTAGTAAAAGGGTTGTTTTTTATGTATCAATTATTTGTATGATCTCCACATGTTCCCTTCAAATCAGTAAAGGGGATTTGTATACATCATATATATATATATATATATATACACACACACACACACCTACTTCATAATCAGTACAAGGGGTTTTTATATATCACTTGCATATATACTTTAAATCAGTAAAGATGATCAATTTTGATATTCCTGCATATGCTAAATTCCTATTACCTGCATATGCATATGATCTATTCCTATAACCTGCATAGTTACTTTCCACATCTGCACATGTTTTTACTTTCTACAACCTGCATTTGGTTCATTATCCTTATACACATCTAGTAATTGAGTTGAGTAGTAGTTGAGTGTCGAGTTTATTAGCTCCTGTGAATGCTTAGTATGAGTCAAAGGGGAATCTTTTGATATATCCTACATATACACCTAGCTCATGATAGTATAGGGAATACCAAATGTCTATTTATACAAACCTCAATTCACTAAAAAATTTACTTCGAAGGCTGCATATGCTCAATTCAATGAGCTTATTTTCATAACCTGCATATTCATTCACTTCAGATCAGTTAAAAGGATTTCCATAGATGCATTATATATATATATGCATATACATACTTCTATTCACTAAAGGATTTACTTCTACATGAACTGCATATGTTTTTACCTTTTACAACTGCATATGCTTTCATTTCAATAACCTGCATATAGTTAATTTACTACATTCTACATATATTACTCTTCATAATCAGTATAAAGGATTTTCTATATATCAGTCATTTATATACATACATATATTTCAATTCAATAAAGAGTTTCTTTGTATCTTCATAAGGGTTAAATTCTATATTTGTGCATGTTCTCTTCAACTCAGTGAAAAGGAATTTTTGGATACATTATATATATATATATATATATATATATATATATATATATATATATACACACACACACACACACACACACACACACACACACACACACACACACACAACTTTATATCAGAAAAGGGAAATTTCTTATATATATACATTTACACAGTGAAAGGAACTTTCTGCATATTTTATGTTTCTGCATAAGCTTCATTTTAATCTTGATTGGTTCACAGCTGGAAGTAAGTCATTATATTATTAGTTTATGTCTTGAGCGTGTCTTTCATGTACAAATTATCTCTTTTATTGACCAAGTGTAGTTTATGTGCATCATTTTGAAGGCATTTAAGATGTTGTATGTCTATTTCGAGGACAGCTTAAGACACTTAGTTGGTTTGGATCTTTTATAGCCAGAACTTACACTAGAATCATACTGTATGAGTTTCGACAAAAAATTGGAATTTGGATCAGTACATATATAGCGACTAAAAGAAGAGAATATTATACTGGATTAGAAGTACACTTAGTTAGTTTGTACTTCTAATCTTTCCTAGTTTCTAATAGCCTATATGCAGTGGGTTGGTACAGGGAAACATAGGGACGTCCACCTTCTATCAGAAGCCCAATCGTGAGTCCAAGCTTATATATATAATTGTGTATACAGTAGATATAGTAATTAGTAGAGGGTAAACCTGGGAAATAAATTTTCATTGTGAGAGAGAGACTGATACATATACCGTTGACTTAATTACAATCATATGTCAATTAACTCTAATTTTATCTTCAGTGCAGAACTGATCATTCTATTGTTTTTAAAAAATTCTAAGTAAACATATCACTGTCTTCTATCACATGGATTAGCTGTCATACCTTTATTTGATACCTTGAGTCGTGACTATAACTACACTTTGGTGTGGTGGATGCACACTCATTT
Source organism: Hemerocallis citrina (assembly GCA_017893485.1). Classification (NCBI taxonomy): domain Eukaryota; kingdom Viridiplantae; phylum Streptophyta; class Magnoliopsida; order Asparagales; family Asphodelaceae; genus Hemerocallis; species Hemerocallis citrina. The sequence goes on from CM030358.1 coordinate 126,597,391, forward strand.
GTTTGTCGATTGTTTTCATGAATTTCTATGCAGATAATTAGTGGAACATATTGTTTTTATGATTATAATTAATGTTATTTGACGTAAAAGCCTAAAATTGTTGGCATATTGTGATGATTTGTGTTGTTTTAATGTCATTATTTGTTCATATGTTTGATTTGTTGATTAAATTATAATTAGTCTGAATTTTTTTGAAACATGTGACATATGGCTAGAACGAAGAGAAAGTTGCCAACAATAGTTGTCAACCAAGACGATGCCGTAAAGCAACCTAGCCGGGGACTTTCTACTGAGCACCCGACTGACTATCTTGAAGGTTCGGCGGATGGGGGTGCTACTACAGTCGGGGGGGGGTGAAGGTAGCACTCCCACTACTTTGAGGAGGTCGAGGGGGCCGACGAAGATGAAGGAAATCTGGAAGCTCCCAAATAATAAAAAAGTATTGGTGGAATGCAACGAACACAATCAACCATTAAGAGATGGCGGGAGTAAGCTCGCGAAGTTTTGCGGTGTCATAGCACGAAATCCGCGTATCCTTCCCCTAAGCTACGAGAGTTGGTCAAAAGTACCAACGATGACTAAGGTGACGGCCTTCGATGCGATTAAGGTATGTTTTTAAAAATTTCCTTACAAAGCTACTGCATATAGCATTTCTTGATACAAGAAAAAAAATTCTTGATACAACAAAAAAATTATTGTATGCAGTCTGATTATTCTTTACTGCATACTTCAAATTTTTTTGTTATTCTTTACTGCATTCTTTACTGATTGAATAATTCTTTACTGCAGTAAAGAATTATTCTTTGTCCGGATAGGAATTTTTTTTGTATGCAGTCTGATTATTCTTTACTGCATTCTTGTATGCAGTCTGATTATATACAATTATTCTTTACTGCAACAAAAAAATTCTTGTATGCAAAGCAACATTTCTTGTATGCAGTGAATCAAATACATTTCTTGTATGCAGTGAATCAAATACATTTCTTGTATGCAGTGAATCTTGCGTCAAATCTTGCAACTACATTTTAGGATCAAAGCAACATTTCTTGTATGCAGTGTGATGAAAAAAATTTAGGATCAATGCTTATATGAATCACATACAAAAAATTTTGAGTTTTGAGTGAGAGCTTAACAAAGACCCAACAATAATAGTATAAATTCAACATGCCCAAAACCTACTCTTTGTAAAGGAATGAAGACCCAACATATCTGAAAGGGAACAAAATACTCATTCTGTTAATTATGAAAACTTGGGGCCACTAGTGGACATGTCAATGCCTTCTATTAGCAAGTCCTCACCTGTAACATAAAGAAGTCATGTACTTTCCATCTTATTAGGATTGACTGCTTCCTCACCTATATAAATATATACTAAAAGAAAAAAACACGGACTAAGTAAACATCAGTCATGACTCAAATGGAAGAATTGTTTTCCTGTGTCCAGAGGAATTGCAGTCATACTCAACCCAGAAAAAGTGTTCAAAATAGAACTGGTCTAACCAAACTACATGATGCATCCTTATTCATGATTATAGCTGGCATACCGGGTGTTTTTAATGCAGGTTTTTTAAGGGAAAACAACAAGTTAAAAATTAAATACTATCCTAAAACTAGTCAGTCATGATTCATGACCATTTTTATGCTTGGTTACACATCACAGAGTTTGTTTTCAGATGTATTCAACAATTATCTTGATTAAACTTTGGTGACACACAAATCGAATCTGGTAAAACTTAAGTATTCATTTTCAAATGTTCTGATTACCTGATTACGTGGTACCATGATGCAAAATTCTCAGTTACGACTCTAATTCACAACTAATGGATATTGTATCATGTTAACATAGTTATACTGTCTGAGAAATTTGGATCAAATGCAACTTGATTTGTCTTAACCTTCTGAAACATATATGAGCCGGGTAATTTTCACTTGGATTACCATGAAATTTGTCATCATCTCTTTTCGGAAAAAATGAGAAGTTCCACACATATAGAGTTCACGTGAGTCGGTGGTTACATTGTAATTGAAGTTGGTGATCATTTGCACTAAATTAATACTCAAGTAATATAAATAAGAAGGACAATGACAATTCAATAAGCGTGTTTAATTTACAGCAGCTTTCCAATGTTTGAAGAAGTGGGAGAAAGAAAAAAAGCCTGGAATGCATCCAAGAAAAACAATACACATGTCGCGTTTTATACTTTCCAGTTTTATAGTTTTTACTCTATTTCATCTTCAATATTGTAATGCTCCATCATCTTTCTCATTTTGTAGCAAAAGTTTGCAATCCCTGACGGTTCTGATGGATGGCTCAATAAATCGATTTCGAAAAAATGGAGGGATCACAAGAGCTTCTTGAAAGGGAAGTACTATGATGAGGAGAAGACCGAGGTCGAAAATGCAAGGTCAGTCCCCGAATGCGTGACGCCACAGGATTGGCATTTTCTTGTCAAATATTGGAAATCGGAACCTGGAAAGGAAATTATATTTCATTGTTTATATCTTAAATTGATGATATAAATTATTAATTTTGGTAAACATAAGCATTTATTCCAATTATTAAAATGGTATAGAGGAAAGCTGAGATTGGTCAAAGCAACCGTAGGCAGTTGAAGATCAAGCACACTACGGGGAGCTGCAGCTTTGCTATTGTGCGGGATGAGATGGTAATGGAAATTTTATTTTATAGCTAGTCTGTTTTTTTTTTTTTTTGCCAATTTCTGCGTTGGTATGATTTAACTATTTCATTTGACTCATATATAGGATACGACAGTCGAGGGAGAGAGTGTCGGTGAGGTAGATTTTTTTGAATCTACCCACACAAGTAAGGATGGGACATATCGGGATGAATTTGCAGCTGATATAGTGGTATACATGAAACTTTCGAATTCCAATTTTCATTCTGCAAAAAAAATTTGGATAATATTCACAACTCAAATTTGGATTTTAATTTGGTCATAACTTACAAAATTTCAAACTAATTTTCAGCCCAATTTTTGGTATTAATGTATTGTTTGCTCTCTTTTTTAGAAAGAAGCTAGAAAATTGATTGAAGAGAGGTCGACATCTTCAGCAGATCGATTAACCATCCAGCGTGAAGCTATGACTGATGTGAGGGGGAAAGAGCGACCCGGTCGTGTGCGGGGAATGGGATTGGGGCCAACACCCTCACAGGTAAACATATATATATATATATATAATCAGTAGGTTTACCAGACATATATGAGTCCTAGATAGTAGTCGTAGATAGAAGTGCCATTGCTACATAATTCATGGCAATTCAACTTTTTTGTCATCTTAAGCATTTTTTTCAATTAATTGGTTTGGTACCACTAGTTTTGCACTTGCAATCACCCTGCTCTTCTTCCCCTGCTCTTGCAATCACCCTGCTCAGTTGTGCACTTGCAATCACCCTGCTCTTGCACTTGCAATCACCCTGCTCAGTTGTGCACTTGCAATCACCCTGCTCTTCTTCCCCTCTGTACCACCTCTGTGGGATCCTCAATCTGAATGGAGTGTGATTCAGTGCTGCCTACTAGCCAATGAAGACCCCTAACCAGCTGCAGCCCATTGAAAGCTTCCTGCTTCTTTCTACTCTCCATTGCACCATCTAGCCAAGATGCAAACCAAAACTTACACTTAGATATGAGATTTTCATGTGTGCTTGTTGTAAATTTAAAACTGTATCATTTCTATTCAACCAAATGCTCCAGTATATATTACAATAGTCAGAAGCAACCAAGTGTGTGAATACTGTGGAGAATGAAGGGTGTGACACCAACTACCAAACCATTCATGCAGTGAAATTGGAAGTGCAGTGATATGAAAAAACTGAGTGAAGTAGTTCCAAACCCTCAGTGAAATGGGGCATTCAAAGAAGATATAAAAGCAAGTCTCTACTTGTGCATGTCAGATCACCATCCCAACCCTTCTCTTAGAACAACCTTAGAATTAAGCATATCCTAGCTTAGTAGCCAAATGAAAATCTTTCATTCCAATGGTGCTAGACTCTTCCAAGTAGCTTTGAAGTATGAAGACCTCAATCCCATGTCCCTGTAGAATCTGTAGGCTGTTCTTGCTGAGTACTCTCCATAAGGGCTTAACTTCCATCTCGGCCAGTTTTTATTCTCACTCAGTTTGTATTGTTGCAAGTCTTGAAAGAGGCACTCTTTCTCTTGCATTGGTGTATCAAATAAAACTCTATGCGGTCTTGGTCTCCAACTCCAAGTTGATTAAGCACCTCTGAGAGCTGAATGTGTCCTCTAGATTCCATGCTATCTGAGCTAGTGATGGGAACTAATTTGCTACACTCAGACCCTCCATCTAGTTGTCTTTCCAAAAGAAAAGCGACATTCCATCCCCAGGGTCCAGCTAATTTTCATCTTGAATTGATCCTGTAGGCTGAACACTCCTGTCTAGATTTGAAAACAACATAGGGATAGGACACGACTACACATACAGTACTCATGCTTTTATGTTAATAATTACATAAACTATTAGTCTGTTAATACCATGTTGATTTGGTTGTCTGGTAAACTACTTCAACTTATGTTAGTTACTGGGCTAGTTACTGTCAGAATGTACTTATAAACATGTCTTGTTTCCTTTATTATCAATGAACTCTAGAGTTGCTAGTAAAATTAATTTGCATTGCTTTTATTTGGTTGTCTTTTAAACTTCTATATATGTCTCATAGTAGTTCATATTGGTTATATAGTTATGACCCTGTGAAAATTGGACTGACATGGTTTCAATCACAGGTATTTGGTTCTTGTGCATCTACCTCCAGTCGTACATCCTATCCGGATGTGTTCAAGATGCAAGCCAAGATGCAGGAAGAGATTGACGGCTTGAAAGATATGATTGTTTCTTTAATTTCCCAACAAAACCAGAACTCTAACAATCCAGTACATGGAACTGTAAGTATTCAGCAATATTTTATGATATTAGTATGAAATTTAACTATTGCATTTTACTTGTGTGGTGCCTAGTGTAGTGAATAATCTAATAAATGACACTATTGTGAATTATACAGGGCCAGCGAATTCCATCGACTTCTAGTCACGCACATACATCTGGGCAAAATATCAGTGGGAATCAAAGCAATGCCGAGCCGCTTCAGTAGACTTTGTCATTGTTGAGTTAAATTTGGACTTTAGTCTTTTTATGTTTTGTTGAAACTGTATTTATGCTTTGTTAAAGAAATTGATGTATAACAAGTATATTTTTAACTCTTCGTATGGCCATTTTTAGACAAGTAATTATTGTTTATTGTGGTCCATGATTATATAGTTGTTTATTATGCTGCTATTAGTGTTTTTAAGATTTGAACGTTGAAATTTGATAAATTTGTGACATTTTTTAAATAGTGGGAAAAACCCGAAACTCCGTATCAATCAGTTTTGAGATAAATATGCCGGGAAGATCCACCAATCGTGGTGAATTATAAAAAAAAGAGAAGCCAATCCCGGCGTATAGGAACACCGGTATAGCATATCGAAATGATTTAGAAAATATACGTGCATGTGTCTATCACGGCATTTATGAAGCGCCGTAATAGATCTATGACTTGTAACGACGTTTTAAACAAGCGCCTTAATAGACCTACGTACTGTAACGGCGGTCTTTAAAAGCGCCGTAATAGACCTACGAATTGTAACGACGCTTTTTAAAAATGCCGCCATAGGGCTACGGGTTTTAACGGCGGTTTAAAAATGCGCCGTTACAAGCTGTACACATATAGCGGCGTTTTTTAAAAATGCCGGTATAGGCATCCAACCTACAATGGCGCTTTTCTAGAGCGCCGTTACAGATCATAGGCCTATAGCGGCGCCTTTTAAGACGCGCCGTTGTAGACCTATGGTCTGTAACGGCGCTCTAGAAAAGCGCCGCGATAGGCCCATGATCTGTAACGACGCTCGATGTAACGGCGCTGCTCGCGGCAATAATTAAAACGCCGCTACCATCTATGGCGGCGTTTATAAACGCCGCCATAGACAGAAAAAAACGCCGCTATAGGCTTTCCGATTAGTAGTGTCAATTCAAACAACAATACTTTACTCTCCTTCTAAAATAAAAGTCATGCTCTTTAATAATTAATTTTTAAGTCAACACTCATTTTCTATCTCAATTTCTCCTTTTTAACTTCTCAAATATACATGAAAAATTCTACAACTATTTTTAATAAATTCTATATCATTTTATACGAATAATAGAATTTTCCCCCAAATTTTAATTGTATTTAAACTCATTTAAAAATCCAAAAAAAGAAAAAAAAAGAAATAAAATGGCGCCATCAGGCTTCGAACCCAGGCACCCCGACCAAACTCAGCGAGCACCCAAAGCCCCACCCGTAAGCCACTAAGTCCATGTGGACTTTATGTTAGAAAGGTGATCCGAAACCCATATATACAATGCCTCTCTGTTTGTGCTATTTAAAACCGAAAACAAAAAGAAAAGAAATTGCTAAGGCTTGACCCGAGACCCAAGACCACAGGTCCGCTACCGTAATAGTCTTATGGTGCACCGACTAACCAAGAAGTCCATGGGCAATTTCTGATATAGAATTATACTAATAGGCTTTTGTTCAACCTTACTGTTATTCAATTATTTTCACAAACTCAATTTTTCATTTGATCTAATCTTTCTAATTGATTGTAATTATCTCTCTCATACTGATTTTATTTGAAAACAGTAATTCACGAATTTCCAAACTTATATTTTTGACATATTTCAAATAATTTCTTGTTTTTAATAAACATGAATTTCATTTCTTTAATTTAATCAAAAATGGCAACTTGCATCTTTAACAAACAAATTAAAATGATTCTATGTGTATCAATTTTACTTCACAAAAGTTTATTTTAACCACAAGGGAAAATCTACAAGTTTCATACAATTACTCAACATGCATATTTGTTCATGGTAATAACTTATTGTTTCTTTTTCTCAATTTCAACTAACATGATGTCAATTAGTTTCTTAATCATAGCAAAATTTCTACAATTCATAGCACACATAAAAGCATAGATTTGTTCTCTAATTATCACATCAACTTTATCTATACTACTCATGTAATATATTAGCATGCATTTTCTACATTTTACAAGATCACTCACATCACATCAATTTGATCTACAATACTAATGTCATATTCTAGCATGCTCAACCTATGAATTAGAAATTACAAAGACCACCCACCTCTTATGAAGAATTACAAACAAGATGATGGAACACAACTCCTAGCTCCAACAAGCCACCTAGTCCTTCTCCTCCTAGCAAGAGCTCTCCAACAAGCCTCCAATGCACAAGAACACTCTCTAACTCCCTTTACTTTTTTTTTCCTCTCTCTAACTTGGTTTGTTTTGGTGTGAAATAAAAAGAAAAGAATGGTGTATTTATAGATCAAGAGAAGGGCTAAAATGCAAATTTCACCCACCTAATTAACTACCCACTACCCCATCTCTTCACTTTCCCTAACCCCCATCTTTTCACTTTCCTAACCTCCCACTCAATCCTGGCCTCTCTCTTTTCCCAACCGGTTTCTCTCTCTCTCCCTCCCCACACATGCACACACACATTCAAAAAGATAAATAAAAATCCTATAGTTCTAAAAATTAAGTTGTTACATGTCATGCGTGAGTCCATGCACAACTAAAAATGAGATTTAATTAAATGAGCTTGACTTGGGATTGGTTTTTAATTAATTAATTAATTAGTCTAGTGGGCTACAATCCATTCTTAGGTCTATGAGTTTAATAAAAGGCTAAATAAAAGACTTATGCATGCTAAAATAATAAATGAGAGTAAGAAAAAATAAAGATAGAAAAATTAGCACGTGCGATGCACTTGCACACACTTCCTTCAATTAAATATTTAAATTAAAACACATGTATATAATATATAAGATGCATATAAAATTAGCTTATTTAAAAATATAAATTTTTCATGCACAAATAAAATTAATATACACACACACCAAAGTTTATTTTGAAAACGAACACGCCCAAAATACGTGCACCGAAAACATGTACTTCGCACGTACAAATACTGAAATACGAAAATCGACTCTATCAACGGAAATATATTAAAATATAATCAAAAAAATATAAAAATAATATATTTATTAATTTATACATTCCACGACATAATCACTACGTACGTGAAAAGCACGTGTATTACACGTATAAAATTATTTTAATCAGAAAAGGGAAAAATGAATCTATGTTTATAAAAATAGATTTGAATACCTAAAATAAATAGTTTAAACACATAGAAAATATTACACGTAGTGGTGGAAACACATAATCGATACGGGCATCAAAAACACGTAAAAATGCAGAGATTGAAATTTATATTCGAGTTGACTCAAAATAGGATAAAATCAATACGGGAAATGCATAAATAGTTGGAAATCAAAATATGTAGTGAAACACACAACAAACATTACCAGTAACGGTACAAAATACACGTGCGTAACACACGAGGACAAAATTGTTATTTTCAATTTTGCGGGGTGTTACAGTTTTGGGCCAGTTTTAAAAAAGGACACTAAGGTTTTTATGTTTAAAAAAAGGACACAAAGTTTCAAAAAACTCCACTGGGTTAGTTAGGGTTAGGGTTAGTTCGAGGGGGGGTTATTTAAACATCTGATTAGTTAAGTGATTTTTTTTAAACACAAATAAAAGATGAATGTGGCATTTTTAAACACAAATGAAAAATGAAAGTGATTTTTTAAACCCTACCCTAACCCAACCCTAACCCTAACTAACCCAGTGGAGTTTGTTGAAACTTTGTGTCCTTTCTTTAAACAAAAAAACTTTAGTGTCCTTTTTTTAAACTGGCCCAGAACTTTGTGTCCTTTTTTTTATATTTAGCCATCTTTTGTTCTCTGAAGATACCTCATAACCCTCTTGGCTGCTATCCAATAGTCCATACTAGGTTTGCTTAAATACCTGCCTAACATTCTAATAATGTACGCAATATCTAAACGCGTACATAATTGTGCATACATTAGACTCCCAACAGCTGATGCATAGGGGATCTTTTGCATTTTCTGAATTTCAAGGTTACTTTTAGGGCACTCACTAAGACTAAATTTGTCTCATTTAGAAACATGAGCATTGCCTGGTCTACAATCTTGCATACCAAATCTTTTGAGTACTTTATCGATATATCCCTTTTGTGATAATCCAAGAATACCTCGAGAATGATCTCGGTGTATCTAAATTCCCAATACAAAAGAGGCATCCCAAGATCTTTCATCTTAAAATGCTTGGACCGAAACCTTTTGGTTTCGTGCAACAAGTCTATATCATTAGTAGCAAGCAATATGTCATCGACATTCAGAACTAGGAATATATGCTTACTCCCACTGAACTTCTGATACACACAATCATCAACAATATTCATCTCAAAACCGAATAAGGTAATTACTTGGTGAAACTTGTGGTACCATTGACGAGAAGCCTGCTTGAGTCCATAAATGAATTTCATCAATTTGCAAACCATATTCTTTGGGTCTCCCGACATAAAATTTTCTGGTTGCACCATATAAATCGTCTCGTCAAAGTCGACATTGAGAAACACCGTCTTGACATCCATCTGATGTAGCTCAAGGTCAAGATGAGCAACAAGTTCCATAATTGTCCTGAATGAGTCTTTCGATGAAACTGAAGAGAAAGTCTCTGTAAAATCGATGCATTCTTTCTGAGTATAGCCTTTAGCTACAAGACGTGCGTTATACCACTTCACATTACCATTTGCATCCCCTTTGTCTTAAATATCTATTTACAACCAATTGATTTTGCACCTTCTGGTAATGGAATAAGTTTTCAACCTTTGTTGTCTTGCATGGACTTATACTCTTCATTCATGGCACTCATCAACTTTTGAGAGTTATAACTTTTCCTGGCCTCATGAAATGTCCTTTCAACCTCATGTTCTTGGAGAAATACAATGTAATCATCCGGAATAGCATTCCTCATTTCTTTCGTGGATCTCCTTAATGACACTGGTTGTTGAGGTTGTTGAGTTTGTTCTTCTGGATAAATTACCTCATTTTGAAGAGGGGTTGTTCAACATTGTCTTGTTGAGGTTCTGGGTTCACTTCTTGATCAATGATAGGTGTGGGAACTTGAATATTGTCAAAAGTGGTAGTTGAAATTGGTTTTGTAATTGAATCCATTTCCTCCTCAAAAGCAATGTCCTTAACCTTATTTCCCCCCCCCCCAAACTCAACTTCCTCAAAAAATGTTGCAGTTCCCATCTCAAAAATATTCCTAAGTGTTGGATCATAAAACTTATAACCCCTAGATCGCTCAGAATAACCAATAAAGTAGTTGCTTACTGTTTTGGATTCCAATTTCTTTTCATGTGGCCTGTAACGCCTTGCCTCGACTGGACATTCCCAAATGTGAAATTTCTTTAGACTGGGTTTTTGACATGTTCAAAGATCATAAGGTATTTTTGCAGCTGCTTTAGTTGGTACTCTATTGAGAATGTAAGCTACTGTCTTTAATGCTTCTCTCCAGAGGGACTCAGGTAAGGTGGAATGAGCAATCATACTCCTTACCATATCCTTAATAGTCCTATTTCGTCTTTCAGCAACACCATTCTTGCTAGATGATCCTGGCATGGTGTACTGTGGGACAATACCGCATTCCTTTAGGAATCTAGCAAACAATCCTGGACATTGTTCACCTGACCCACCATTCTATCGTAGTACTCACCACCATGATCAGATCTGACATTTTTAATCCTTTTGTGAGTTGATTCTCAACTTCAGCTTTATAAGCTTTGAACACGTCCAGAGATTGTGATTTTTCATGAATGAGATATAGGTGTCCATAACATGAGTAATCGTTTATGAATGATATAAAATATTGTTGACCATTCCAAGATGTCGTAGGAAATGGCCTACAAATATCTGTATGAATCAATTCTAAGACGCCTGAAGATCTATTGGCACCTAATCTCTTAGTTTTGGTATGCTTTCCCTTTATGCAGTCTACACAGACATCAAAGTCTGTGAAGTCCAGGGACTCTAAAATGCCATCAGACATAAGACGCTCAACTCAACCTTTTGAGATATGACCTAAGCGCTTATGCCATAATGACGCCAATTTTTCTTCATTCAATTTACGTTTAGTGCCACGTGATTCCACATGCAAGGTTTCATTATAGGATGCAATTTTTTCGAGCAAATAAAGGTTGTCATAAGCATTCAAATAACCAGTTTCAATAACATTCGAATTTAAAGACAAACTAAACTGATTATTTCCAAATGAACAATAATATCCAAATTTATCCAATAAAGAAACAGAAATCAAATTTCATCTAAAATACGGTATAACAAAGGTGTCTTCCAACCAAATAAAAATCAGTTCCTAACAATAACCTAAAATGCCCAACTGCTTCCACTTCTACCGATTTTTCATCGCCCACGAAGATGTGTCTTTCACTATCATTTGGCTTTCGGCAGCTCAGGCAACTCTGTATAGAAACACCTATGTGAGTAGTAGCACCAGAATCTATCCACCAAGTGTTTCTAGATACTGAAGATAAATTAACCTCAGAACAGACCAAAGTAAGAAACATACATTTCTTTACACGCCATGCGTGATATTTGGTACATTCCTTCTTCACATGTTTAGGCTTGTTACAAAAGAAACAACTCTCTGTATCCTTCTGTTGTTTCTTTTGAGCTGGACCCTTAGCTTTTTCATTCTCATATTTTATTTTCTTGCCCATATCCTTAGAGGCATTGGCCAAGTGAGCACTTTCAGACTTTTCTTGTTTCAACCTTTCTTCCTCTTGCACATAGTGAGAAATGAGCTCATTCAGAGTCCATTTTTTCTTTTGGGAGTTATAACTGATCTTAAAATTGATTGAACTGTGCAGGAAGTGATACCAAAACTATAAGCACAAGCAATTCCTCAGGAAACTCAAGCTTAAGTGCATTAAGTCTTGAAACAATATGGTACATTTTCATAATGTACTCCCTTACATTTCCTCGACCCTTATACTCCATAGACATCAAAGAAGTCAGAAGTGTAGTCATTTCAACCTTATCATTTTTGGCAAAACATTTCTCAATTTGTTCGAAGAAATTCTTGGCCTTAGTAATCCCATTGGAATGATCATTAGACTCATGCGATTTGAATGATCTCACCTCTCAAAATCCCTTTTATCATCAAGAGTGCTTTTCGCAGTGAGAGGTGGAGGTTATTCTTCCCTTAATGCATGGTCTAATTCTATACAACCAAGAGTTATTAGTAAGGTCCCTTTTCAATCCTTGAAATTGGTTCTATTAAGCATGGGAAATGAGTTGATATTAGCAGTTATTGAGGCAGCAGAAGATAAGCTAGCTGAATATAGAACAAAATAAACAAAAATAAGCTCACAGAAGAATTCATATAAAAGAATAAATTCAAATAATGGTTAATCCCATCTCAAAATACCAAAAACAACATTAATATCAAGTCTTTTGACAGCAACATTAACTATAAGCGGTACTTTTGTTGTAGCAATCAAATATTGACAATAAATCTTGTCAAATAATAAGTCATTCTTTGGACTGATATATTGTTCGTATGGAATACCTTAAAATTGTCATATATTTATCACTACAGATGTGTATGAAATTCGGCAAAATATCAACTTACCTTTGGGTCAGTTAATAAACACATGAATTACAAACACACAATCATCTTAATATTTTAAATAAATTAATCTACACAAAAGAGGTCACTCTGACAACATTCTGTTTTAATTAATATATTCAAATATTAGACATTCATAAGAAAATCTAAAACCAAAATGTGAATTTAATTCTTTTCCTAAATTTTATTTGAATATCTTGATAATGTCAAATTGGTTTTTATTTATCCGATTATAAGACAAATATCTTTACTGTTTTGATAATCACAATTAGTAGGTTTAAACAGAATATTAACCGAAAACAAATTTAGTTAATCTCATATACTTCTGTTTGTTGATAACTCAACTGTTAATAAAAATAAAAATAAACAGAAAAACAAATAAATCCCACTCCCGACGTCAGTCAGGAGAGAAACAGAGAGCAATCACAGCCCAAAACCCGGGCCCCACTGCACGTGGCATCACCCCCTTCAGCGGGTCCCACTGCTCATGTCACCGTAGTGCAACAGCATTCTGTTGTTTCCTCCTGGGCGGGTCCCACGTGACGTCAGCAGATGTCAGCCGCAGCTATGCACTCTGCCTGCCATCCCGTGGGCACCCTATCCCAACAAATCCACACTGCCTCCTCTGTAGAATCTTCTATAGGGCAAATTATCCATAACAGAATCCAATGTCATAACCATATCTTAAAAAAAAACTTTATCAAAATCCAAAACCACATAAAATCAGTACTTACGGTTTTATTTTGTTTTTTTCTTCTTAAAATCTGAATTTTAGATAACTCTCATCAATTGATGTATATTAAACAGATTGTTATAGATCTACAGTGAAATAAAATAAGAATTGATCTATAACAACAAATTTATATTAAACAACCAACAAATTAATATAGATCTAAAGTGATAAAGCAACAACAGATCTATAACAACAGAATTGAACTAAAAATCATCTTCGAATTTTCTAGATTTGAGTTTTCTTACCTTTTGAATCTATCAAATTCCACAATTTGAATCTGAGGATCTAACTTTTAAAGTTTAGAAACCCTAAATTTCTTAAACAAAAACATCAGATCTTCAGTTAAATTAGAAAAGATAGTTCTGATACCAATTGATGGAATTTTATATGTAACACTTAAGCAACATGTATAAAACATTGATGTCATCCTTAATTATGTTTCTACAGATCCATATCTTAATCATGTTACAAAAGTGCTTTAATGTAAAAGATCCTAAATCATGTTTCTATATAGATCCTTTGCTAAATCAAAAGAAGAATAATATAAAAGCGGAAGCACTAATCTGAAGCCATTGATGCCATTGATGAAAAGTGTGCAGAGTATTTAGATCTTCTTATATGATACGTATTTCTATGAGAGGTCGTCTCTCTTTTCTTTTCTGTTAATAGGATGACAGAGAGAATAGGAAGATACGTATATATAGAGGACCACAACCCTAATGGATAATTAGTGATTTCCAATTTTGCCCCATCACAAAACTAAAGATTCACTTTACGGCATCTACACGTAATATATCACACTTTATATTATAATAACGACGATCTATCCCAGCGTTTGTGTACACGCCGGGATAGATATGCCGTTATAGCCGTTACGATTAGTAGTATTATATGTTTTTAACCCATCACTTAATCTTGGTTTGATCACTTTAATTTGGGTTAGACTTTAGAATATCAATTATACATTTAGTCACATATGTGAGTCCAGATAGATTATTTTCCAATACTTGACACTTTCACTTGACAAATCATCGGGTTCTGGGGTTCAATCCAAGAACCAGTTCCGGTATGGGAAGCTTGACATGCAGATAAAGCTTGTGCCGGGAAATTCTGCTGGCACTGTCACTACTTATTATGTAAGTCGTCGCTTAATATATTTTTCACTCGATATATATTACCTGTTTTTGACTAATCAAGTCGAATCTTTTGTCTTTGCAGTTATCATCACAAGGACCAACGCACGATGAAGTCGACTTTGAGTTCCTTGGGAATCTTAGCGGCGACCCTTACATCCTTCACACCAATGTGTTCACCCAAGGGAAGGGAAACAGAGAGCAACAATTCTACCTCTGGTTCGATCCAACCGCAGACTTCCACACCTACTCAATCTTATGGAACCCTCAACACATCATGTAAGTAACTACTCCGATCTTTTTTTTTCAGCTCCCAGTAACCAACTAAATCAAATTTCCTGCATTTAATTAATTAAACTATTTATCATTCTTTTCAGCTTCTCCGTTAATGGAATCCCCATCAGAGACTTCAAAAACTTGCAGAACTTCGGCGTTGGGTTCCCCAGTAGTCAGCCCATGAGGTTGTACTCTAGCTTTTGGGACGCTGAGGATTGGGCTAGAGAGGAGGGCAAGTGAAGACAGATTGGAGCCAAGCACCCTTCTCTGCATCTTACAGGAATTTTCAGAGCAGTGGGTGTGTTTGGGCTTCAGGCAAGTCGAATTGCGTGTCTGGATCGAATAGTTGGTTCAATCAACAACTGGATGCTACGAGCCAAAGTAAGATGAAGTGGGTGCAGAAGAACTACATGATATACAACTACTGCACCGATGTGAAGCGATTTCCTCAGGGACTTCCGGCTGAATGCTCCCATGCATAATGGATCTAAGATTGGAAGATCTTTGTTTGAATTAAGTACTACAAATTATTTATTTGCTATATTGTTGTATATGAGAGATGTATAGCAACATACATGCATATATTAATCTGATTCAATTGATATGTAAACGAATAAATGATAATAGGAGATGTTAATGGAATTTTGTTTCTAAAAAAAGTATTTGTTGCAAGTTTGTAGAGCCCCACTATTAATGTAAAGTTTTAAGCCCACATCATACAATAATTTTCAGCCATTTTAGTTCAATACCAAACTCAAGACTGTTCTTCTACTTTTATTTGCTTCATTGTATTTTCGTATAATATGTTTTATTTAATTACTTACCAATAAAGCAAGGACTTTTTACCCCACAGTTTTAGTCATTAATAAAACGGAAGTTAGTGATATAGCAAACAAGAAGAAAAGCATAGCATTATTAGATGGGAAAAAAAAATCTGATCCGGACCCGGCATTAGACCGGAACCGATCCGATCTATATGGTTTTGTGTCCGGATCCTAAAATAAGACCTGATGCACTTCCAGGTCTACGGAGAGAATGCATAAATTGACTTACTATGTTGACCGAATATGCAAAATCTTGAGTGACTGTGAGATAATTCATTGTTCCCATAAGCCTCATATATCTCTCTGGATCCTTTAACAAGGCTCCCTAATTTGGCAATCACTTGGAGTTTGTGTCCATATAAGTGTGTGATATCATGCATCATTACATATCGCTCTTGGTAAGTATGTGATAAAGAAATTTCATGCTTAGATCGAGCAACTTTGATTCTTAAAAAATACTTTAGTAGCCCGAGATCCCTAGTTTGAAACTTCTGTTGAATATATGACTTCAAATAGTAAATATTGAATACTATTATAATAATCTCATGTAATTACATTGTCATCCATATATACAACTAAAAGAATCCTCTGTCTTTGATGATGTTCATAGAACATAGAGTGATCGATATCACTCCTCCTCAAGCCAAAACTCGTGACAACCTTAGTGAAATTACCAAACCAAGCACGAGGATACTGCTTGAGTATATACAAAGACCGTTTCAAGCGACAGACCCTTGTAGGCTCAGCTTTGCCACCAAAATCGAAGGATTGCTCCATATAAACATCATCCTCAAAAATGTCATTGAGAAATGCATTCTTAACATCAATTTGGTGGACCGGCCAATGGAACATGATAGCTAAGGCAACAAAGATACAAACATAAGGCATTTTGGCCGCATGAGAGAATATCTCATCATAATCAATATTGTCATAGGTCTGTAAATAACTTTTAGCAACCAATCGAGCTTTTAGGCTAGTCAGAGAACCATTAGGGTTTACTTTAACAGTGTACATACACTTACAACTAATACAATATTTGTCAAATGGAAGGGGAGCCATATCCTAGGTACCATTTTCCTCTGGAGTAGTCATCTCTTTCAGGGTGTGATAATGTATCTTATAATGACTTGAAAATATGGTAAGCGTCCAAAGTGGAGATGAAGACAGACTAGGCAGATGATAAGTGAGCATATGAAAGACGACTATATAAAAGATGTACGCAGTGGAGCAGTTCCCTTTGTGTATTGCAATAGGAAGATCAAGATCAGAAGTTCACCATCATGGGGAACTGCAGGTGTGGGGTCAATAGGTGTAGATTTAGTGGATGTAATGGGAGATGTAGTTGTAGGCTTACGCAATGGTGTATCAATAACTGGATGCGAGGAAACAATATGCACAAAGCGTGAATTGGGTTGGAAACAGTGATTTTACGTTGTTGGAACACTTCAGTGATTGCAAGCTTTGTGGGCAGTGGCGAAGACCGTTGTTTCATAGATGCCAAATAAGTAGAGACCGAAAGATCAGGTTAGATAAGGTATTCAGTATCTCTCTCATCGGATGGAAGTGGAGTCAGATAAGATGAAGTGGTAGATAAATAAGATTGAGGCTCGAGAAATGTGACATAAACAAAAATAAAGTAACGATGCAATTCTGGACTATAACATTTATAATCTCTATGGGAACACGAATACTCTAGAAAAATATAGCAAATAAAATGAGGATCTAACTTAGAATAACTTGGACAGTGATAATGAACAAAACTAACACAATCAAAAATTTTGGGAGGGAGTGGAAGCGGGTCGATGGATGGAAATAACATGGAAAATGTGGATGTTGTGTTGTTGCTAGGGTTAATCAGACTTACCATTTCAAAGGTTAATGTTCTTCTTGCTTATTTTTTCACGAATTGAGTATTTTTTAAATTAAAAACTCTAATTTTAGCATTAATGTTTTTTTTGGAATATAAAACATAGTACGAGAAAATGAATCGTCTTAGTTGTAAATATCCGTTAATTGTAAATTTTGGTTTCATTGAGCTTCACATTTGCATTGGCCACAAAAAGTCTTTGATATATATATTTTTAATTTATTTAGAATCAATTACTACATTAGTCAAAGAATAAAAATTGGGATAGTTCCTAGTCAATATATTACTAGAAATAAACATAATCGGAATCCAATAAAATCATGAAAACTAGTGAATCCCTTATTATGGGCCAAAAATGACTGATACTAACAAAATATTGGTTATGTGGCATGCAATTGATTATTTGGGCAATTGACTATGTGGCATGCATGTGATACATTGGACAACTAACCATTTTAATAATTTTTCAATCACATGTATGCCACATCATCAATTGCTTATTTACTAATATATATATATATTATAGTATGGCGGAAGCTTTATAAGCTCTATTCTTATTATTAAAAAAAAATTAAAAAAATTGTCCACATAAAGAGATGGATAGATAGTTCAATCAGTTTGGAGAGAAAATAGCGCAAGGAGTTTCACATTTTGGTTTAAATTAATTTATCAAATATCTATGCATTATTACAATGTAAGAGCATCCACAATCGGTTTGCGATATTTGCCAATTTCTCATTTTTTGAGAAAGTAGGTGCTGCAGTCGTTTGTTATTTTGCCATAAAATGACAAAATCACTACAGTAGCTTCACATTTTTGAGAAACGAAATTGCGATTCTCAAAACAACATGTTCCGTCCCAAATTCTTTTTTTAGATCATCGGACAAGACAACTTGTCTCGTCCCAAATTAAAAAAAAAAAAAAAGAGGTCAGATGATACAACGTGTATCGTCCTTCCCCTTTTAATTTTTTAATTTTTTAATTTCCTCAAACGGGACGTGTTCTCCCGTTTGATCACAAAAGTGATCGGAGGGGACAACATGTCCCGTCCCAGGAGGATTTAATTTTTTTTAAAATTATTTGTTCCCCTTTTGCCCTCCAACGTCTCTTTTCGTTAAAATTCCTCAAATGGTTATTTTTTTTCAAACGGCTATATTGGATCAAGCGTCTATAAATATTGCGCTAACATCGTCAATAGAGTGTACAAATATTAGAAAAAATAAGAACAACCAACTCTTCCAACTGAGAGCTTACTGTGAGAAACAATTTTCGACAACAATGGCAACTAGGGGTTCAAGAGGCAGAGCGTATACAACAAGTGAAGATGTGATTCTTTCACAAAGTTGGATAGCAATCACTCAAGATCCAACAACCGGTGCGAACTAATCATGTAACCAATTTTGGGATCGTATATTCAACACCTTCATAGCTATATTAGGCACTCCCACCGATCGAACATCGAATTCGCTTAGTATTAGATTTCACATTATTTCCAAAGATGTCTCTATTTGTTGCTAAATTGGCGAGTGTAACAAATAGAGCTACGAGCGGAAATCTAGGCACGAATGAAACTCTCCATGAAGGTAGCCCAAGTAATAGGCCTGACCAGTCTCTCAACTTCAGCTCTCCACCAGATACGAGCGATATCCATCAACTGGATGGAATACATCCACTCGGTCCACATCAGCGATTCTCGCTGCTTGAAGCAATTGCTCCGTCCGGATAAGCCACTATTCTGCTTCAAATGGCGATTCAGTGCCCATGAATTTGTCCGGATGCAACTTCATAAAATCTGCAATAGTGTCGGGTCTAGGAGGAAGTGTCCTGCGTACAGGTTCGGTGGCGTTCCGGTTGGCGACTTCTAATGCAGCCCTCACAAGTTCGTTGTGTTCTTATTGCATCTGCATCATCTGTTGTAGTGCCTGGATGACGGCCGCACTCTCTAGCAGCTCATTGCGGGGATGGGATGAGGAAGCACCTTTACGAGCCATATTCTACACAAAAATCAAGTCGGTTAGTACCCAGATTATATGTTGGTTATTCATTATCCATGTGATCAACGTGGTGCACATGTTGTTGAGTTAACCTGGCTTAAACTCTATCATAATTAGAGTCTAACCTAGCTCTGATACCACTAAAAACCTGTCACGCTCCGCTTTCCAGAATACGGAACACAGGCACGTAACTGAGGCCCAGCGAATGATGTGAATACATCATTCATAAGCTGTATAATTAACTCAACAACAAGATGACAATATCAACTACGCAAGCATGTAAAATCACAATAGGATAACAAAGTACATGACATAGTATATGACATAATACAGGATATAACCAACAACTGAAAAAGAAACATAGTTACGGGTCAAACACGCCCGGATTACAACAAAGAGTACATGAATAAAATAAGAACTAAAATGACATGAAAATAAATAGGACTAAAATCTTTGCTCATCAACACCTTCGTTAATTCTCCATCTGAGCCTGCAAGTATATTATTACAAAGAAAGAAACAAAGAGGTACCTGTTAATGCAAGTCACGGGCCACAAGTGGTACAAGCTAACGGGACAAATATAAAAACGAAACAAAAGCAGGAAAAGAGCAAGGAACCAAGAATCATGTAATAGGACAAATACAACATGCAAACAGGATCATGAACAGGCATGCATGAAACAAGTAACCCAATCAATAGGAACATGTACATGTAAACGAGTAAGCAAGCAAACGTGTCAACATGAACGCGTAACATGTAAACAAGTAAGCAAGTCAACATAAACATGTAACATATAGTTGGATCATGCAAGTGTACATGTTAATGTCATGTCTTTTATTAACCTAACTAGGTAGTACTTCATGCGTCCCATACAAAATGGTTGCTACTCGCAATCAAGTGAACGTTTAGACTAGTGGTGGATTCTATAGGTCACGTACCCGGAAAAATATGTCATGTCAATAGTATCTTGTATCGAGATACGTGCAATGTGGAACATGTAGTGTGACTTGTAACGTGCACATGTAAACCTGTAATTTTGCAAACTTGCAACTTGTAACTTGCAATTTTCATCGGGAAACCACGAGCTCCCGTCCGAGTACGCTCTTCTATATTGCCCACTACTAAATCTTTTTCCTTTAGACCTCGGCTTGTTATCTTTTTATTACAATTAAACATGAACAACAACTACATGCAACAACAAGGACGAGTAACATGACAGGGTCGAGTATCGAAGCTTATGCAATGCAAGAAAATATATTTCGGGGTCTATAAAATATGTGAATGTGACCAATGGCATGTATAAAACTTAATCAAGAATAAAAGATGTTATAACAACATGCGACCTAGTAACAAGCAATTTATGCACAACATCCTGTACAATTCTAAGAGTGTTTATGTGTATCGTGTTCATGCAATGCATATGGCAACAAAGTATTCGTGATCTTGTACGAATATGAGATCAATAGGTTATGTATAATACGAATAGAGTCAAGAAATATACTTGCGGTATTTTGCAAAGGAGCTTGTACTAGAACAAACAAATTGTACAGGAGATACTTGCCTGTTAGTTGACGACGATGAAAGTGAAGACAAGAATAACGGGATCAGAATCCCAGGTAGTAGAACACGTGTAAGATATGTGGCAGCCACGCCAAAATAGCAACTCCCAAAATAGCAAACAACAATGAAGTATTCTCCTTTCTCTAAAACAGCAACAATAATCCTCAATACAACCAATACAATCCAATCCACAACACCACAATGCCTCAATCTCGTTCTCCTTTTTCACAGTGAGACAGAGAGAGAGAAAGAGAGATAGAGAGAGAGCGGGCGGGAGATAGGGAACGACGACGGGGTGAAGCCTCAGGCGGCGGCGCACTCCGGGAGAGGCGACGACGGGAAGGGGAAGAACAGTGATGGCGCTGGCGACAGATTTCGGAGTTGATGAGGAGCAGAGGCGAGGTCGCACGAGGAGGAGCGGTCGACAGCAATGGCGACGATAGTGGTGGAGGCGATGCGGTGTGGGGGTGAGCGGGAGGCGCTCGGAGACCGGGGCAAGCACAGGCGGAGGCTCGAATGGGGGGTTCGATGTGGTGGACTGCGGTGGTGCCACCGAGTTTGGGGTTGCGACTGTCGACGAGCTCGAGGGGACAACAGAGCGACGGCGGGACTGATGACGAGGGGCTTCGACTGTGGTCGCGACGGAGCGGGAGTTGTCGAGGTCGGATGAGGTCGAGACTGGAGGTGGATTGGTGAGGTGACAGGACGACGACGGAGAGGAATAGCGACGGGAGAGGTGGGGCAGGGAAGCTGCGAAGAGGAGTGGTGTGGGTTGAGGAAGATTCGATATTGGGTCCTCTGTGTGTGTATTTGAGAAACAAGGGGAAAGATAGAGAACGAGGTAGGGGTTGGTTTTTAATATAAAATAGGATAAAGTAATGGGGTGAGAAGTGGAGGGAGTTACAAGGTGATGGGAGAAAGTGCATATGCAGAGTGGGGAGTTGGAGTACGAGACAGAAAAGTAGGGGGAGAGAAGATTTTGTATACGGGTAGGTGTTGGATAATTCTGCACAATTATATGAATTTTGGGTTAGTGGGTTTGGGCTTGGTTCATGGGCTCAAAATACTTAAACAAAACAATTAGGGTGTTGGGCTAAACTTTGGGCTCGGATTAATTAAATAAATTAATAAAATCAAGATATGAAATTGGGCTTATGATCACAACTGGGCTCACATTAATAGTTAATAAAATCAAAATGCAAACTTGGGCTTTTAATAGAAAATTGGGTTTCGGATTAGATATATAAATGCAGAATGAATAAAATTGGGTTTTAAGAATAAATAGTTAGGCTCATAAAATAGTTTAAATAATAAAATCAATATTAAGGAAGAATAGTTATAAGATACTGAGGATTTAAATACAGAAAAATACTTTAAAAATACGTATTAATGGAAACAGGGGTTACAGTAGCACTGTCACATTTACTCGATGCTCGGACCCGACCCGGACCCGACATTGGACCGGAACCGATCCGATGTATACAGTTCTGTGTCTGGATCCTAAAATAAGACCTGATGCACTTTCAAGTCCGGGTCCGGGTCCGGGTCCGCTCAAAATAGAACCGACACGGACTCGGACCCGGACCCGGACCCGGACCCGGACCCGGACCCGGACCCGGACCCGGACCCGTTAAAAAATACCTAAAAATATGAAATTCGAATAAGATTATTGTAGGGACATACATATAAATAGTAATTTTTGAATATAGATGTGTAAATATAATATTTATTTATGTACTTAAGTGCAAAAATTGTTGGAACAGTAGGATATCGTGTAAAATACTTACGTGCAAATATTTATTCCCCGCTACAGGACCCGACGGGTAATTTTTTTAAACTAGGACCCGGACCCAGTTCTTGCAAGTCCGGGTCCGGGTAGTGGAGGACCCGACCAGATAGGACCGGATACCAGCTCTAACTGCATGTTAACTACATGAACACGTCTTTATGGAGTTAGACAACTACTACTATTATGTATCATTTAGTCGCATGTAAAACAATTTATTTAGGAACATACTAAAATTGACTTGTAAAATTTTTAGCCGTATTTTGCAATTAAGTTTCATCGATACTTTTTGTGGTTTCTTGGTTGTGGCTGTGCAGGGTGTTTATCTACTTTTTCTCACTCTCTTCTTCCTCCCTTGTGACTCTCTATGTTATTGTAATATCTTTTGGGTTCTATCGGAGCATGACTCTGTGTGAGCAGCCCAGATTTTGTGTTGGTTATCTTGGTTGTTGCTGATCGGTTGTTTTGTTTGGGCGTTTAGGCTTCCTTATCCTACTGTTTGTTTGGCTTCGCTGCTTATTGGCCTGTTATTTGCCTGTTATGATGCTTTTGCATTTTGTTTATTGTTTCTCCTGCCTCTTGGCCTTTGCCTCTTACTGCGCGTAGTTTTTTATTGTGTTGGTGGCGGGCTCTCTGAGCTGCGTTGGTTGTTAGCATTTTGTGTTTGGCGGGGGGAGCGGTTTTTTTCCCTTTGGCCTCGCTAGGGGCTTTCTCGAGGCGTTAGCAGCATTGTTGCGAGGGTTTTGTTACTCGATGGCCTTCCTTGGGTATTGCCTGGTCTGAGCTTTCCGGTCTCAAGCGCGACGGAGCTTCGGCCTCCAGTGTTTTTGTTGCGATAGTTTGGAGCCTTCTTCTCGTCTGCAGCTTTGTTCTGGCTCTCTACTGGATTAGTTCTTTCTCCATTTGCTTCCTTCTGTATCATTTTTATTGTTGCGCTGTTCTTGTTGCTTGTAATTTTTGGATTTTACGGCTTGTAAAACTTGACTATCTTTCTATCTTTTAATATATTTTTTGGTGATGGCTGGAGTCGTATGACTCTATCCGATTGATCAAAAAAAAAGTTTCATCGATACATACCAAAAAAAATGTCCAAAATGAGGGTATATCTTAGTTTTTTAAAATAGTGGGGGTATATGCTAGTTTTTACATTTTGAAGAATAGGGGTATTCTAAAATTTTTTATGGCCAGTTGAGCATATGATTTTTTTTCCTTGTTAGATGACTAAGAGTGAAATATGAAATGGTTCAAAGTCATGATTATAGTCACGTATTGTTAAATCATGGAAAATTAGGTCCAAAGGTCTCCGAGTTGTTAAATATATTTTACATTGATCGACCTCTTTTTGAATAATAAGTAAGATTAGATTCAAAATAATGCCAAGAACTTAGTTAGGTTCAAAGGGTTCCTAATTCGTAAATATGTTGTTAGAATACGAACATCCATTCATGGTTGTCTGATATGATCAAATTGGGAATACAAAACTGGATTGAGATATGCAAAGCCTAATAAAACGAGAATTTCCCTTAAAATACACAAGGAAGATCAAGTTGGTCTCCTAACTAAAAGCGTAAAGTCCAATTTGGTACACAAGTTTTTTTCTGAAGCTTCTAAATTGCTTCTAAAAATCCCACACAACTAAGTAGCATTCTAACACCACCTAATGAAGCATTGACTACCCCTTACATTTAATGTTTTTTTTGAGGTAAAATGTGGAATAATGTCACCCTGTTTCATTAATAAGAAGTTAATAAAACAACCCCGGAGTACCGGGAAAAACAAAAGGGCAGTGCAGGAAATAAAATATAAACCCCCAACAAAACCCTGGGGGGTGGGTTAAATCATCCAAGTAACAAACATCCTAAAAGTACAATAGAATAGATTGATACAAAATACAAAGAGGCAGAGATTGCAGCTGATGAAATACTGAAGAGTATGTCGGGTGCCCATTCCTCAGTCCAGAGTCGGTCCGAACTCTACCTCCTCGTCGCCAAATTCTTCCACCTGGAACACCCTTGCAATTCTCATTCTCGCTCATGAGGCAGCAGCTGTAGCCCAAAAGGAAATCAGATGCATGATATGGGTAAGGTTACCAGAAATAGTATTACAAGAAGCACGAAAATAAAAATTGTTCCTATCTAGCCATAACACCCATGTGGTTGCCGCAATGGCAATATACCATGCTTCCCTCATAACGTGTCTGATCGAGGAAAATCTGTGGCCAACCCACAGTTCCTCATATTCGCATGGGTAGTCACTTGTTCCTAGGGCTCGAAGAACTTCTATCATGGTGGCCTTACTTCTTGTGCAGTGAATAAACAGATGGTTCAAATTTTTCGTGTGCATGGCCTTACATTTAATGTTGATGAAGCATTCTTATGTCTTAAATTGTAAGGGGTAGTCAAAAACAAGGGGACCAAGCGCGTAGACAAGCTCCAGCGAGGAGTTATCTGGCTAAATACCCTTCTTTTTGAAAATATTTAGGGAAATACCCTTGTTTAGAAAATATTTAGTGAAATACCCTTGTTCTCAATTAAGTTTCTATAGTATTCTTCCTATAATAATTTTATAGGATGTGTGACCTTTCTATAAAAACTAAAAGTATTTGGGTCTTAAGATAATTTCTATTTTTATTATTAGATTTTAGTTTTTCTGCTTTCTAGCCTATAAATTATTAATAAATTTACGAAAAATTAGAGAAATTAAGTTAAAATTACTTACTCTGTACTGGCTCTGATACCACTCTAGGTGCGTAGCGCGTAATCTCCTGAAGACCTGAAAATCAATAGAAAGAGAGTATCAAACACTTTAAAAGTCTAAAGAGTTGAAATAAAGATCAAAGTTTAGTCATGTATCATAGGTTATCAGGTATAGAAATGATAGAAAAAAGCAAAGTTATGAGCATACAAATAAGAAATATTTACGCTTTCACTAGTAAGCACGAGGTAAAGAATAGAAATACAGATAATTTTAAAATAGAGCCTCTATTCAGCGAAATCATAAGATACAAACCAGCTAGAGAAAACCCTGAAATGACTATACCAAATTATATAGAATTCGACTTTAATAAAGAAAAAGAAACTGGAAAAGCACCACAAATAATGTTCGGTAAAAGATCACTATCAATAAGAAATAAACCACAAGCATTGGAATTAATACCAATAATAAATACATTAGAACACCAAAATAATAACCAATTTAAAATAGAAATAGAATATTATGACAATGAAAAATGGAATAAACAAATAGCCTTAGTAGATACATGAGCTACCAATTCACATATTAAACAAACAAATATAAAAACCACTGAATTAATAACATTAGAAAACTCATATTACTAACTAGACTATTACAATAATAGACATCCAATTGTACATAAAATCATACTACCACTAAGAATAAATGGTAGGAAGAAAATGTTATTACACTTACACGTAGACCCAGAACACCATGTTAATGATATGTTATTAGGAACTGACTTCCTTACATCAGTACAACCTTACTCAATTCAAGAAGAAAAAATCACAATAACAGTAAACAATGAAACCATGATAATAAATAGGATATTGGACAAATGAATCCATTAAGAGCAACAAAAAACACATTATACATTCTAACAGAATTTGTTTACGAAGGATACAAATCACGAAACTATCACAGTCTAATAGACACCGGAGCAGGTACTAGTCTATGCCGCGAAAATATACTACCAAAATGGAAACAAGATGGTTTTAATAAAAAAGCCATAACTGGATTAACTCGACAAACTATCATACTAGACAAATATCAACAAAATGTTAATGTACAAATAGGAAGTTACATACTAAAAATACCTATAATATACCAGTTTGACGATATGAATAATGATGTACTCTTAGGAAATGACTTTTTCCAACAATACTATCCCATAACTATATCACATAAATCAGTTGTAATTACAACACCTTGCAGACACCAAGCAATAGCAATTAGAATAACCCAACCTTATTCCAGAACTGACCTACCACACATCAGAGTTTCTTCAACCCAACGTGGTGAGTACCAGTATTTACCAAACAAAACTAGAATACAACAAGTTCAAGTAACAACTACAAAAGAAATCTTACAAAAACAATTAGAAGATCTGTGCGGAGAAGACCCCTTGGCAAAATGGAACTTAAGTGAACCCACGACACATATAGAGCTAATAGATAAGAACAAAATAATAAAAATTAGACCTATAAGACATACTCCAACAGACCAAGAAGAGTTCAAAATACACATAAAAGAATTAGTGGAAAATAATTACATAAGAAAATCACAAAGTCCCCATTCATCACCAGCATTCATAGTAAGAAAACATTCAGAAGAAAAAAGAGGTAAATCTCGAATGGTAGTAAATTATAAGGAACTAAATAAAAATACTAAGAAGTTTGGATACCCACTACCAGACATACAGATACTACTTAACACAGTAAGAACAAGAAAAATATATTCGAAATTTGACTGTAAATCAGGATTTTATCATGTAAAACTAACAGAAGATTCAAAACCTCTAACAGCATTTAGCACACCTCAAGGATTTTATGAATGGAATGTATTACCATTCAGTTATAAAAACAGCCCAGGAATATTTCAAGAGTATATGGATAAAATTTTTGAAAAACACAACAATTTCATATTAGTATATGTAGATGATATTCTAATAGGATCAGAAAACGAGGAACAACATAAGGAACATCTACTAAAATTCATAGAAATAGTGAAAAATACAGGTATTATACTATCAAAAAAGAAAATGGAATTATTCAAAACTGAGAGAATTCTTAGGAACAAAATTATCACATGAAGGAATAGAATTACAACCACATATAGCAGAAAAAATAAAGACCTTTCCTAATGTCTTAAAAGAAAAAAGAGAAGTGCAAGCTATAATAGGATTACTAAATCAAACTTGCATACCAAATTTATCAGCAAAAACAAATTGGTTACAACAAAAACTAAAAAAGTTTAAGAAATGGGAATGGACCCCGGAGGATGAAGAGAAACTTAAAATATTAAAACAACAAACTTCAGAATTACATAAGCTAAGATTACCTGTTAAAGAATGTTCTTAGATAATAGAAACAGATGCATGTGAAACCAATTGGGGAGCAGTATTAAAATTTATTGAAATAGGAGAAAAAGAGGAAAAACTAGCTAGATACTCTAGTGGATCTTTCACACAAACCCAACAAAATTACCACATAAACGAAAAAGAACTACTAGCAATCTTAAAAGCTATAAAAAAGTTTGAATTATTGATAATACATACAAAATTTACTGTGAGAACAGATAACACCCAAGCAAAGAGTTGGATTAATAAAATAATAGACCCAACCATAGCAAACAAAAGATTGATAAGATGGCAGATGGAATTAGCACATTACGATTTCTTAATAGAAAACATAAAAGGAAAACATAATATTTTAGCTAATTTTCTATCAAGAAATTAACTATTTCACTTGTTACAGAATGGAAACCAGAGTTCAGTAAATAGAACAAGATATGGTCTACCTAAAGGAGACAGTGGAGCAATTAAAAGGAGCATTTAACCAGTTACAACTACAAATATGTGGACTCCAAAGTCTGCTCTATCAGCATATAAGCCAGCATGTAACCACAGAAAATTTGGCGAACAATAATAGCGAAAAAATAAGTGAGATAGGTGAGCCTTCTCAGTCAGTGAAAGAAGAAGCAATTATATCCTCAAATAAAACCACATACAAGGAGACACTTCTTACTGAGAAAGCTCCTACCAAAGTATCGAAGAAAATATTATTTTTACAATATATTCATAAATTGTGCCAAGTAACAGAGATAAACCAATTCATCAAGACCATATCTCAACAGCACATGAACAAGGCTATCATCCTACCAGGAGCTAATCCGAGAACAACTAGGGCACTATTCGAAAGAGGACTTATTCATTGCATCCACCCATCCAGGGAATGTGAAGAACTAATCCACCTACCAAGAGAAAATTATAAGGCCGCCAAATGTTATTTTGGGCTCACGAAGGCCTCGAAAATATATGTTAGAATGTATTCAGTCATCCCCGAGTATCTTAATGAAGAGGAAGAATTCCCAGCAGATCATGTTATAAAAATAGGGATGACCACCCAAATAATCTATGGTGCATCAAACATTGTCTCATTTAAAGCTGAAGAATTTGAGAAATTTATCCCAGAAAGAAGAACAATGGGCTTTAGGAACATGTACTGTGAATTAAAAGACAAAACAAAGAGATAGCAATATATGGATCTATGACAGCCCAGATCCAGATAAGATAATAATGTATAGTATAACAAAGATCAAACAGCCACAAGATAAGCATGAGCTGTTTGACAGCTGGTACCAGATACTATCTACTGGAGCAATGACAATGACAGCAGAGACAGCTGTACATTACTGTAGCCTGATGAAGATGGAGCACCAACATAAATGTGAAGCATGTGAAGATTTAGGCCAAGAGGAATCTCTTTTCCTGGAATAGGCCAAAATGTAATCAGAACAATTATTGTAACCTGATGTAAGCACTTACGTATTTACCCAATTATTGAACATATGATGTAAGCAGTGATGCATGAAAAATCTGTTGTAAGCTGATCCCTTGGTCTATAAAAGGGAAAGCTAAACAAGAGAAAAAGGCAGACTATCCTGGAGAGAAAAAATTCCACAAAATCTTGAAGAGTCTCTGTTTGTAACAAGTTTGAAGGAAATAAAAATTATCTTTCTTGTTCAAAATAAGAGATGATTAACTAATCTCTTCCCCTCAGGGAGAGTTTTGTTAGGCTCTGCCTAAAAATCTTGCAAAAAGTCCAATTGCAACCTTCTCTAGTTGAGCTGTACACCTAGTAGCAGGAAACGATCTAGGTTGTGGTTGTCTGTATCGATGTGTTACTAGTTGTTCCAGACGTATTTCTTGGGTGAAGCTCTCTTGAAGAGCATAGTAGTCCTGAGATGGGAGGAACGTAAAATGAGCACTGAAATCGGGGTGCATACCAGAGGTATTTTATCTACTAGTAATAACTGGTACAGAGCAGCTCAAAGAGGCTTAACTAGGTCGGAAGCATGATGGGCCATTTTGTTTTGATTTTTATGGTATCCTTAAGAAATCTCTCCCTACTCATGATTTCATTTTCAGAATAGACAATATCCATTATTTTGACGAATATTATTTTACACCAAACTATCATCTTTAGAATTTTAAAGTTTTGATACTCTCTTCCTTTTGATTGCACACTTCGCTCACACAGTTCGTATCAGAGCATACTAAATACATATGAAGAAGAAAAAGACAAGCAGAATTTAATTTGTGAAAGTAATGGAGGTACGGGAGATAAGAAAGGAATCTAACAAAGGAGAAGGAGACAAATTTAATAAAGAAACCTAATAATGATGAAAGTGACCTAACAAGGGAGAAGGATACAAATCTAATAAAGGAATCTAATAATGATGAAAGTGTCAAGACTTATGGACATACTAGTTTATCAAGACTGCAAGTTAGCTGTACTACTTTCTTCATGTTATCCTGTATTATTTTCTTTATGTCGTGTTAGTGTTGTGAGTTTGCTTTATGTACTGAGTCAGTTTATGTACTTTTTATTTGTATCTGCGTAAGAGTCGGTCATGTAATGAGTCATGTAACGCTTTACTTTATCTTTTGGTACATTAGGTTTCCTTGCACTATTCCTATTAAGGCATCTTGTGTACTTGATATTATCCTATCATCCATTAGATATATTTCGAGGGGTGTATTTATTCCTTCCTTAAAATAGGCTTTTATTATTATTTGTACAGCTCTTAAATGTATGTGTCTTAATATTTTTCTAATCTTTTCACTTATTTTTCCCATCTCTTGTCTTATTATTCTTTCGGTTATTAATGGGATTATGGTTTTGCCTTGTGCTTGTTCAATGTCTATAGGTTGTTCATTATTCCTAACTATTACTATGGTACTTTTCTTTCTTTCAAATATTGGTAGTTTAAAGATTTCTTTTGGATTTATATCTAATTTGGTCTCTCTTATTTTATCGTACTTTTGTATGTCGAAACACATTCTTTCTCTTAGTTCTTCATTGTTTTCTTCTCTTTCTGAGGGTTCTCCTATTTCTGTTAGATCAGTTAACATGTTAATTTCACATTCTTCTGTTTCACCTTTACTACTTCCACTATCTTCTTCCATTACCATTATTTCTTCATCTTCACTTATTTATGACCATTCCTCATCATATTCTATGGGTTCGTAATTTATGTTATTCATTTCTTCAATTTCTTCTACGTATTTTACATTTTCTTTTTTCATTCTTTTAGGACAGTTTGGTGATATATGTCCTACCTCTCCACATATGTAACAATTACATTTTTTTTGGATTTTTCGTATACTGCCTATTTTTATTTTTCTTCATTTTTCTAAAGTATTTTTTGAAAGGTTTTCTATATCTCTTAAAAGTTTTCCTATATTTTGGTTGATATTTTTGGAATTTGTGAGATTCTTCTTTGTGTATTTATAGTTATTATTGCATCCCCAATGATTTGGTCTTGCATCCTCACAGCAAATTCTTTTTTTATATGTCCTATAATATTTCATTGTTGCTCTAGCCTCTTGGCACACTTTGTCTCTATAATCTTTTACAAATTGCGTTCTATACCCTAAAGTGTCTTCTTCTGGTTTCACTTTCTCGCTTATGTATGCACTATATATGTTTATACTCCATGGATCAGGTAGTTTTAGAAAGAATGAGTCTAAAATTGGACTCCGTTCTTCTTTTGTATAATAACTATCTTGATAATATTCTCGGAATTCACAAGCATAGTTGTCAAAATGACACATGTCGCATATTTCTAAGTTAGTCTCCATCTTGCTTGATTCTTTTTATATATAGTGTGTTTTTCTCCTTTATCGTATACACTGAATTCGGTTCTTATTGCTTTTTCGTAATTTGTAATTATTTCTTTTAAACCTAACGTCCGTTGTGCTGAGCTTTCTTCAGTTCCTCTATCATCAATTGGTCTTGATTTTTTTATAGTATTTCTCTCTTCTTCCTCTAGCCCATTCCACCATTTTGCTACTACACCCATAAAGGTGGCTTCTATAAATTTCTCAAATGCATTTCCGTTAAGGTTTTGCCTAAATCCTACTATTAGTGATGCTTTTACCCATTCTTCAATTGTCGTATCTACGTCTTTTACGCAATCTAGGTCTAACCATTCTCCATTTCCTGTTATTCCTTTTTCGTAGTGTTGGGCAGGTTCGTATTTTGGGGTTTCTTTTTCTTTATCTTTTCCTAGTCACATTCTTCTTTTTGTGTTTTGCCATTTCCATGGTAATTGGTAAAGTTTTTTGTTAGGTGGTGGTCTTAGGAATTCATACATGTTACTTGGAATTTCTGAAGGTTTTTCAATAATCTTATCTTGGTCCATTTTTATTTCCTCGTTTGTTATATCTAGATTTTTCAAGGCTTCTTGTACTTCTTCTGAATTAGGATTTGCCATTAAATCTTCTATTTCCAAGATATTTATATTAAGTTTTGTTATGGCTTCTAGCTCTTTCATACCTTCTTCTGTTATGCCCAATTCTTCTTCTGGGTAGCCAGTCATGTATCTTCCTAATTCTTTTATATTTTTATTTATGATTCTTAAATATTTTCTTATATCACTAAATATTTCAGGACCATTGTAATCTTCTTCCAACTCTTGTATGTTTAACATATGAACCTTTGGGTCCATGTCCTATTATTTTTTCTGCTAGTAGGTGTTGGTAATACCAACTTGCTTCTTCGTTTCTGTAATCTAATACTTTGTATGCTATTTCTTTTTGTATCTCTTTAGGTAGTTGATTAGTTACTTTTATTGTTAGTAATAGGTATTCTGATATTTCTTTACTAGCAATATGCTTACTCTCTACTAATCTTTTATCAACATATCTAATCTTGAATTTTGAAAGATTTTTTAATTTAAGTTTCTTTATTTTCTGTGAATTATCCTGCTTTTATACGGGTAAGGTGTATTATAGTTTATAATTTTTAAAGTAGGGTTATATATAAAATTTTGCTTTATGGTTATTATAATTAAAAGAGGTAGTTGGCTAAATATTTTATAAAAGTGGGGTATTTGGCTAAATCTTTTAGGAAGTGGAGTATTTGGCTAAATATTTTCCAAAAGTAGGTTAGTTACCCACCATACTCTCCAGCGAGTCTGTAACATCTCTCTCATGGGTAACACCCTACTCTACTAATTGTTTCCATGTAAAATCCTCGTCTTCTAATAAACTTCAAAACCCCTCTCCTATAAATAGGGCCTTAGTTCAAACAACTCAATCATCCCCAAAAAAAAACACTTCTAAGTAACAATGTCTTCTTGTGATGCTTCTATGCTAGTTCTTTTCCTGTTTGTGATCAGCTCTTGTTTCCTGCTAAGTTTAGTCCATTCTGATTTCAACCGAGATATTGACATCACTTGGGGCGGCGGTATAGCAAAATTCTTAACAACGGACAGTTACTCACTTTGTCACTCGACTAGCATTCTGGTTCGGGTTTTCAGTCTAAGAATCAGTATCTTTTCGGCAGGCTTGGTGCTTAGATCAGGCTCGTGCCTGCAAACTCTGCTGGCACTGTCACCAAACTCTATGTAAGTTCATTTGCTTAAAAAATTTACTATTTTTCTATATGTGTGAACGGTTATCTTCACAAGGATCTAATCACGATGAGGTCGATTTTGAATTCCTCGGCAATCTTAGTCGCGATTTTTACACACTCCACACCAATGTGTTCACCAAAGGGAAATGTAACAGGGAGCGGAGCAACAGTTTCACCTCTGGTACAATCGAACAAAGGACTTCCATATGTATTCTATCCTCTGGAATCCACAACACATCATGTATGTAATTAATTAATCTCTACACTATCAATCTTTGCGTTGCTAAATATTTATCAGTGTTTCATCCCTTTTTGTTCTACTTGATGCAGCCTCTTGGCTGACAACATTGCAATAAGAGATTTCAAGAACAAGGAGACGAATGGAGTTCCGTTCCCCAAGAACCTATTCGATCTTGCGGGATGCCCAAGATTGGGCTACGAGGGGCGGGCTTGTGAAGTCCGACTGGACTCAGACTCCCGCAATAGAAATTTCCCTTGTAGAAGAGTACAATTCCATGGTTAGTGTACATTTGTAAGGGATTTTTCTTCATTCCCTTGTAATTGTGCTGTTACGAAATCTCTCCTGGTTAATGTACACATTCGCAACGGAATTTTAACTATCCCTTGCGAATATTAGCCACAATAGAATATCTGCAATAGAAGTTGTACCTTGCTATCCCCATATATAAGAGATTATCTACAACAAATTCGTATCTTGCAAATGTGCTTTAAAAGGAATTTTTCCCGTTGCTGATGAACTATTGCTACAGAGATCTGCAAGATACTGATTCCCTTGCAATTGCTACCTCGCGAATGCAATTGCACACATTTTTTCTTCCTTACTGATTATATTTGAATGGCTTAACCAAATTTACAAATTAAAACAATGTATTTTTACAATGAAGAACATATAATTATTTCACATATTGATTCACACAATTATATAAAGAAAACACAATAATTCAAAATAAGTTTGAATATTATATAATTCAGAACCTTCTCATTACAAAATTTTTTGTTTGTTTCATAGTGCCAAAACAACAATACATTCTTGAAGAAAAGATAAGTTGTGAAACTCCAAGAAACAAAATAAAATGTTTTCGAAATAACTTTTAACCCGCTACTGCTTCCATGTATCTCCAATTTCACTTTTAACGTATGGTCTTCTGCATGTTCCTCATTACCCACTGTCTCATAGTCATCGCCACTACATATAGACTACATGAAAAAGAAACAATACAAAATTAGAACTCGTTATTCAATATATATTGATAATAATATATTATCCAATTAAGGCAATTAAATATATGGCATTCCAAAATTTAACACATGGAATTCATTTGGAATATGCCAGTTTTATTTCAGACATTAAAGCACAAATTTAAGAAAAGAAAACCTAAAGAAATGACAAGGTTAACATTAACAACAAGGGAAGAAAGAAGTATAGTATTAAATTGTAAGGTGCCTGCCTTCGTAAACAATGTTCAAGAACTTACGTCAAGGACTTCCCCTCGAAAAATATTGGAGGAGCCACAGTTGAATAGATGACGAAGGCAATGTGAAGCTGCAATGGAGATATATAGCTAATCACTATTAACCTTTAAAAAACGCATGCAATGCTAGCATAGCTGGAAACAACTAACCAGATAAAACAGGAAAAACCATCCGAACCTCAACGCACTTTCGGTTCTATACATGCAAAGCAAGTCAAGTTATAAGCCATGCATTCCATAATCAATCACAAATTTGATTATATACTTGTTATGATTCAAAAAGTTTTATGTTAGCCTATCAATTGTACCTCATGGCTAGGTAAAGAGGTCGGTACCACAAAACATATGCTCCGGGAACACCCGAGATGAAGTAAATTATTGCAAGGAACCAGATTTTTACACCTAAAAGATGAATAAGTAGAATATCAGCATATTGAGGACAAAGATGATCACAGAACTAGCTAGCAACTCAAAATAACCCGAGCCACAAAACAGCTTAGTAAAAGCTCTGAAAACACACCTTCCCCTTTAATCCAAGCAGCTGTGCTACAATATTCCAAAACAAGTATATAGTCAATCCTGCAAAACAACCAAATGCTACATTTGAGCATGCTCCTCACCAACTCAATAAACATTATATGCAGCTATCAGCAAATAATGAACAACGTAGGAAGAAACTATTAAAGAGTTTTAAGAATCTATTAGATAGTTGGAATTTCTCTACTATTTAAAATTTAAAAGTTCTACACTTTTAATCACTACAAATGACAAGCCGAACTCTTCCATTATAATATTATAAATTAGAGATTAGAGATATATCTTTTTATTTTAGGCATATTACAAACTCATCTTCTACAAATTTATAACCCTTTCTAATTACACATTTTGATAGATATTTATTTTTATATACATCGACATAATATCTCAGGGAAACATCATTTCAAGTTTAATGTAATGTCAAGTTGTATTTCATTACAGGCGCCAAGAATTTGTAAGCTATTTTAATTTGAATTATTGTTGTCCAAAATCACATGGTGTATTATCTCAGACATGATCACTATTTGTAGCCTCGCATTCAGTGAGATGTAATGTGAAGTATGAGCTATTTAGATAGTATGCTTTATTGAAAAAATTTCATTAATGTTCTCTCCAAAAAGAAACATTTACATTAATGTTTTTTTTTTGAGGAAACATTTAATATGTTGATCAGTACTATAACACTCTAGATGAGCAGTAATTTTCTTAAGAGTTCTGTTTGCTAGCAATAGTACTGATCAACATGCCTAAAATATCTCTAAAATAAAAAGATGAGTTTGTAATATGCCTAAAATAAAAAGATATATCTCTAATCTCTAATTTCTAATATTATAATGGAAGAGTTCTACACTATTTAAAATTTAAAACCTTATTTCGAGACAAACTTGTCCGTGTGACCAAAACTTCTATACATATCTGTTGGCATTGTAGGTGAAAGAAATTAGTCACCTGAGCAAATCGCACAAAGCTGAAATCCTTTCGAACATAATAATAAGAGAAGTTCCCGAATCCAGTCATCCAGACATATCCAGCAATGAAGATACGGATTGCATTGTACATTTCTCCCGCATTGAAGTAGTGATACATCACGAATAATACCTGGTAAATGAAAGCGACCATCCATTCATGTTGCTAACTACAAAATCTCGAAGACTAAGAAGCAAAATCACATAGAAATGATACGACATATGGCAATGAAAAATTCTAAATATAACATAAGGAATAGAACAATTTGGAAAATATTGTTATGATGATAGGAAATTAGGCCCTCTTAAAGAGGAAACCCAGTTTTAAAGGACAACTAACCTGCATACACCCTTTCCATTCCTCAGTCTGATGCCGATTCAGATAAAGTACAGATTTTCCAGTAACTTGCGACGTTTCATGGTGAACCTTAAAAGAAGTAATTCCCGCCATGATGATGAGAAGAAAGTAAAGAAATAGGAAAAGGTCTCTATTGTACACCTGCAAGCAGTTAACCGCTGTTAACTTATCATTCATTATAACGAGGACAGAAGAACAATTGGGGATCAGTATTCTGATAATGTGAGTAGTAATGAACTAATGATTGCTATCGTTATTATTGAGACATCACAATGTTCTACCCAATAAAACCATCATAGTACAGAATATTGGTGAATATATGACATACAACTAGAGTAGATGTATATGAGCTATAAATGAGATGGTGAGCTAAAATTTAATATCTCATAGTATGCTAATTTAACCAATCATCCAAATCAACGAGTTAACATTATCCATCTCATAATACATTAATGATTGGGTAGTTAGGAGTGCTCATTAAGTTTTCGTCAAGCAATCAAGAAGTTGCATTTTCCTTATAGTTATTGTTACATTTAAGTGAATTAGTTGTCCTTTACATTTTCAAACTAAAAGTTAAAACATGTTTTAATTGAATTAAACTCACCTTTGTGGACTCACCAAAGATATCTGTACGGTCACAGATGTAATAATAAATCAAAAAAGCTCCGAATTCTGACCTGAAATCCGGTAAATAGAATCGCTTACCAACTACTTAACAAGTACTCTGACATGGGAACTTCAGAGAAATTAAAGCTTACATGGCTCTCAATGTCCGTCGGTTCTCTACCAGGAAGTCCTTATCCAATACAAGAAATCTGAACAGCACCGTGACAAATACAACAATCAAGTCGGGTTCAAACAATGATGCCAGGTTGGCATGATGTATTTATACTATAGTTAGGGGTGGCAACGGAGCCCTATAATCCAATAAGCTGAAACAAATCTGACCCAAACTTTACGGTTTGCATCCTTTGATTGTATCTAATATCTTAAGATAAGTAAAGATTTCAAAACTGAACCCATAAAGATCTAGATTACTCGATGGTTGTTTGTACACTACTTCTAAGTGCCGTTTGTATGCAAGAGCGTTAAGGTGGACACATACAAGTAAGAGTTGTTCAATAATTTATTAGATCTGACCGTATATTGCACATAAATACCTGAAGATTCCATCTGATAATCTGGGAGACTTTGGAGAGGATGATGATGGTAGAAGTCCACCCTCCAGTAAGCGAGTATTGACGTTGAAAAGGAGGCGTGGAGGATGAGGCGGCGGCGGCATGGAGCGGCGACGAGGAGTAGGGGCGACAAAGAGCGGGTAGGGGTGACGAAGAGCGGCGAGGAGCGGCGACGAGGACGCTGGATGAAGAAAGTTGCAATTTTTGGTGGGATGCGGGCGTGGGGGGTGTGGGGGGGAATCAGGGTTTATGTTTTGGGGGAAGGTCGCGGGGTTTTCTGATTTTTTTTTTCGCTTTTCGATTTTGGCCCTGGGAAAGAAGATTGTGTTTATTGATTTTTTTTTCTTTTTACCCGCTCAATATTTTGAGAAGTGAGGATCATTTTTTAACATCAAATTGTTGAGTGGCAAAATTATCTATGTAATGCACGTGTTTATATCTAATTTATTTTTAAAAATAAATATTTTATTACTACTTTGATAATGGAGTATTGTTTGTTACAATTGCTCCCTTGTAATTGTCAACATTTGCAACGGTTGAATAAAATCTCTTGCGGATGTCAAAATATTTGCAATGAATGGATTTGTTGTGATTAATTTTTTGTTGGTGGTAGTAACTACAAGAAATTTTTGGTGCTTGCAAATAATTCATTATTATTGCAAGGTTTTCTAGTAGTGTTCACTGCATCATTTCGTAATTTCAATTCTTATGTTTGTGTTTGGTCAGCTTCAACTGGATATAGTTGCTCTTCTAGTCGTCCTATGATCAAGTGCAAACACATGGTAAAGCCCAGAATTGCACTCAATGGAGCTATTGGAGAATGAGATGGGTGCAGAGGAAGAGTTTTTTTGCCTACATAGGCCACTTTTTGAAAATATTTGTGTTTTTGGGCTAGTTTTTCAACTATTAGCGTTTTTGGCCTATTTTATGCCACGTCAGTAGCGGCCACTATTCCTAATAGCGGCAACTTTATTTCGAGGTCGCTAATGGAAATAACGACCTCAAAATAAAGAGGTTGTTATTGGTAATAGCGCCCGCTGCTGACGTGACACAAAGTAGCCCAAAAATACTAATAGTTGGAAAACTGATCCAAAACGCAAATATTTTCAAAAAGTGTCCTATGATGGCAAAAAATTAGCAGAGGAAGTACATGATATACAACTATTGCACTGATGTCAAGCGTTTTCCTCAAGGCCTTCCGCGAGAGTGTAGACTAAGATGAATCCACATCGAAATACTGTATTTCTCTAAATTCCTTGTACATGAAAGCATAATCTGAAATTCTTTGATTCAAAGTTCAAACCAGTGCAGTCATTTGTATTAGACTTGTATAAATTCCTTCATTCCCTTTATAATAAATTTGATGGAAACTGTTCTCTCTGGGGAAAGGAAATTGATGAAAATTGATGTCATTTTATTGCTGTTTAGTGACTAGGATGAGAACCATGCATTTTGATTGCAACAGAACAAAGACATTTCAAGAACAAAAAGACAATATATAGATTATTTGGCCATTTAGAAGAGTGTTAGTTGGTTATCGATTAGAGGATTACAACAGTATGTACCATCCTAAAAGAGAGGTGACATCCCCTCCTAAAAGAGAGGTGACATTCCTACGTATAATATTTTTCCATATCTAAAGCGCTATAATATTAATGAGCAAATTTATGTAATTCTAGGGTGTTTAATAAGGAGAATCACAAGCTACTGATTATTCAATGAATATATTCTAGGCAGGGCCGGCCCAACTTTGAGGCCGGCGATGCGGCCGTCTCAGCCCCCGATTTTTTGCAATTTTAGGGATCCCAAATTTGTATATTCTTTGTAAATATAAGCACGTATTTTGTACGCATAAAAATTATATTGTAATTAGGGGCCTCAAAAAATAATTATTTGGATTTTTCGCCTCGGCCCTGATTCTAGGCGATGGATTGGGATTATTTCACACTTCCAGCTCCTACTCAAGGGACTTGGTTTTTGTAAGGTGTCAGAACATGGCAACAGTTGTTAAACTTGAGCTATGACTCCATTTGTCACGCAAAAAGGAAGGAAACAAAGAACTCTCATCATTTAATACTCGTAATATGACTAGAACATATGTTAGTTGATAATGAACGAATAATACCAGAGATCAAATATGACCCAGTTATGGCTGGATTGCTTTGAAAATTTTGTGAAGTTTCCGCAATGGTATGCGTTGTTTAACTAGAGATGCCATCTCCAGTAACCGTAACCTTGGTGATTGTAAACAGAGAGAAAACCTCCTAGCAAAATAAACTGCAGAGGTAGAGACTAGACAATTAAGAAGCTTGGTCCTCTCCATCTTTTTCCTGTAAAACTGAACTAAACACTCTCTAATAAATTAATAACACATGAAGCATTTAAATTCCTACTTATCCCTCGCATGAAAAGGAGAATATATATATATACACATATATATATATATATATATATATAGGGGCCGGTTCGGGTGAGAACCAGCCCTGGGGTGAGAACCTAAGGGCCTCTCCCTACCACTCATCAAATCATGATGAATGGCTGAGATTATGCAAACTACAAAAAATGGTAATAGATCCTAATGTATAGACTTTTTTTGGTGTGTGACGGTTAAGGTAAATTTTTCATAATTAGAGAGAGAAAAATTTGGTGTGTGACGGTTCCCGAAAAATATGGAAAAAGATTTTGTATCCCATTAATATCAAATGCAGAATCAATCACCATTTTTTTTCACTTAACCCTAATAATAACACAACAAAAGAATCTAGAGATTTTTTACCGCACGATTTCGTTCTTTCATCGTCGAAAATTACTAAACACTCGCGACAAGACCTAGGAGATCGTAGTTTAGGCGATTTCAATTTGGTTAGACATGTCACCGAAAAAGAACATGAAGAGGCTCATTTGCGACGGCGCCGGCGCCGGTGAGTTTTTTTTTTTTTTATGAAATTATTC
Source organism: Hemerocallis citrina (assembly GCA_017893485.1). NCBI lineage: Eukaryota > Viridiplantae > Streptophyta > Magnoliopsida > Asparagales > Asphodelaceae > Hemerocallis > Hemerocallis citrina. The sequence continues at coordinate 126,638,364 of CM030358.1, forward strand.
CGATGTCGCCTTTTATTATTTTATTTTCTTGCAATTCGTTCTACTTTATTGAATCCCCGAACAATTTGTTGTTTTAATTATATAGACCTAAAAAAATAATAACAATACAGTCAGTTGCTATTTAGGACCTAAAAAAAAATAGTTTTAGCATTCAATAGTTGCTATTGAAATGCATGAGTCAGTTGCTATTTAGTTTTTGTTTTCTAATAAAAGAGTTTCTAACATGAAAAATTGATTTTCTAAATAGTTGCTATCCAGTTGCTATGCAATTGCTATTTAATTGCTATGCAGTTGCTATTTTGTTTTGAGTTTCTATGCAGTTGATATGCAGTTGCTATTTATAGTTATTACAGTTGCTATTTATAGTTATTACAGTTGCTATTTATAGTTATTACAGTTGCTATTTACAGTTGCTATTACAGTTGCTATTTTGTTTTGAGTTTTTATGCAGTTGATATGCAAATGCTAATTAACTACTATGCAGTTGCTAATTATAGTTATTACAGTTGCTATTTATAATTATTACAGTTGTTATTTATAGTTATTTATAATTATTACAGTTGCTATTTCTAACATAAATTGCTATGCAGTTGCTATTTTGTTTTGAGAGTCTATGCAGTTGCTAATCAGTTGCTATGCAGTTGCTATTTACATGAAAGATTTTGTTTCTAATTTGATATTATTCAGTTGCAATCTAATTCTTATGCAATTGCTCATTACATTTAAAAACTTGTTGTAATTGATGTCTTTGTGTTATTTCTTTCAAAGGTGAAAGTGTTTCAAAAAGAAGTTCAAGTTGTGCACTAAATGTTAGAGAGGAAGCAAATATTGATAGTTGTCAGAAGAATGTAAACGACGACTTTGTCGAAGTAGATGCTGGAAATAAAAGGGGGATTGAGAAGCCAGCTGAGAGCGTCGCCGATGAGCCAGTTGTACTTAGTAGGACATGCCCCCGTATTCTGGTGAATGCTATTAAAGACATGAAGGATGCACAGCGACGTGCTGTTGTTGAAATGGGATTTGGTAACATCCTGAATTTGAAAACCACGAAGGTACCAGCTTCTTTGGCGTATTGGGTTCTTGATCACTTTGATCCTAGGAGCTGCGAATTAAAGATGGATAATGGACGGTCACTTCATGTTGAATCCGATGACGCTGCACTAATTTTTGGACTGCCGAGAGGCAAGCGCCAATTAGATAGAAAGCGGAGAAGGGCAGTATGTCCGGAGGTTTTGGAGTGGAAACAGCATATTGGGAAAGATAGAGTATTAATCAATACTCTGAAGGACAAGATGCCTGCCGAGGTCGATGGTGGCGTATGGTTCAAGCGTCATTTAGTGGTTTTATTAGGAGCTTGCCTATTTGAAAATCCAGGCAATGGGTATGTGAATCCCCAAATACTAAGCAACTTGGAATGTATGTCGAAGCTAAGGGAGTACGACTGGGGTGATTACATGGTGAGATGCCTCGTAGAATGGAAGCTTAAATGGGAGGGGAAAAAAACAAAAAACTTCATGGGCCCGACCTTGTTCATTGTGGTGAGTTTTTTCGTACTTCGTAAATATATATTTTGTGTACTATAATTAGCAATATGAATATCTATAAGTTGCAACTAATAAAATATTTGGTTAATTGTTTTTTTCAGCTCTTTTATCTCGATCCATTCTTGTTTTTGATATTATTTTTTATTGTATTATTTTTTCATATCTTTTGTAGGCTCTTTACCTCGATCGTGTCGTGTTCTTGAGAAGAACCGTCCCAAGATGTTATCCGTTAATAAAGGTTTGGACGTTTGGTGAGATGTTGAAGCGGGAGAAGGAGGAAAAGAAACACGGAGGTTTTGGAACAGGACATCTTTGCGACCGAATCGAATGGTCGGGTGAGGAATTTGAAGAAGATAAAGATGCTGAAGTTCATGAAAAAGAACCTGAGACTGAGAAGCGTACGGGAAAATCAACTGATGGTGAAAGTAGTGAAGCCGGAGACGCTGTACGCTTGTTTGCGGATAAATTCCTTTCTAAGGCGAAAATATTGGCTGATACGATGGTTGATCTAATGTCAATGGTCCGAGATGCGCCGGCAGAGATCATGTTTGATCCAAATGTCAAAAATATGGTTGACAAGGCTCAAGTACTATTGGGTTGTACAGCCAGTGTACCAGTACAAAAAGAAAATTTGGCAGATCAGCAAGCTGGTAGCACACAGAACATGTACGATTCCTTCTGGGCTCAGGATGATGTACTTGATCAGTTGAAGGTGGTTGAGGAAGCAGCGGTTAAACGTTTCGCGTTTAATAAAGAAGTGGCCGCTAAAACAGATCGGCCAGACATGAGTGGATCGGGACATAATGAGCCAAGTTTCAGCCTTGGATTAACACAACTGCAAGGTGACGATGATACGGGAGCTGAGCAGGTTCAAGATCCCTTGTTGCAGGTAGATAAATAATGAATTATATATTTTTCCTTTTCAACTTTCCCTATACGAAAAGTTATTTTAATTGAAAGACTTATGTATTTTGTAGGCACACGATAAGAGCACTGAGAAGGAGGAAGGAAAAACAGCACAGGTCATACCTTACAAATGTTATCTTTTTTGCTACGTTTAATGTATGTACTTGCTAATTAATTGCTATGCAGTTGCTATTTTGTTTTGATTTTCTATCCAGTTTCTATGCAATTGCTAATTAATTGCTAAGCAGTTGCTATTTTGTTTTGAGTTTTTATGCAGTTGATAATTAACTGCTATGCAGTTGCTATTTATAGTTATTACAGTTGCTATTTATTGTTATTACAGTTGCTATTTATAGTTATTACAGTTGCTATTTTGTTTTGATTTTGTTTACTATGCAGTTGCTATGCAGTTGCTATTTATAACTATTAATTACTATGCAGTTGCTATTTACTTGAAAAATTGAGTTTCTATATAATTGCTATGCAGTTGCTATTTTGTTTTGATTTTCTATCTAGTTGCTATGCAATTGCCAATTAATTGCTATGCAGTTGCTATTTTGTTTTGAGTTTTTATGCAGTTGATATGCAGTTGCTAATTAACTGCTATGCAGTTGCTATTTATAGTTATTTCAGTTGCTAGTTACAGTTATTACAGTTGCTATTTATAGTTATTACAGTTGCTATTTATAGTTATTACAGTTGCTATTTACAGTTGCTATTTACAGTTGCTATTTTTTTTTGAGTTTTTATGCAGTTGATATGCAGTTGCTAATTAACTGCTATGCAGTTGCTATTTATAGTTATTATAGTTGCTATTTATAGTTATTACAGTTGCTATTTATAGTTATTACAGTTGCTATTTATAGTTATTACAGTTGCTATTTACTTGAAATATAGTTATTACAGTTGCTATTTACAATGAATTTTTTTCATTAGTATACAAAAGAACCATAATATTTTTTCCTTTTTTTTGTGTTTAGGAATTGATGGAGGAGAAAACAAAAGATTGTCAACAAAATGTTGAATGGGCGAAAAAAGCTGTTAGAAAACCTCGAAATCCTGTTAGAAAACGTCGATTTCCTAGTCAGGTATTGGTATTGCAGTTGCTTTTTATAATCATTACAGTTGCTGTATAATCATGCTGCATTTGCTTATGGGAGTAGTATTTATGTTTAAAGGTTGTTCGAGATGCGGATGCAGGAAATAAAAAGCGTCAGATAAACATGGGAAGTGGCAAGGTATTTGGACTGTTGTTTTTAAGATTTAATTCAATTGTTGTGCTATTTTTTGAATGATGTTAACTAGAATATTTGTTACCAACACTTCATAGGAGACCGAGACGCATACTCCGACTGATGGAGGGGAATACTTGATTGTGGAAGGTCCAGAAGAGGGTGTGGAGATCAATAAGGTTAAGAAGAATTCTGATATTTTGAAAGGCAAAAACCCTATTGAGACTGCACACCACATGGTACGCCGGAAAGAAACAGAAAAAAAGAAGACTGAAAAATTAATTTCCCCCTACGTCCGTAGGGAAGTGGCGTTGACCGACGGATGGACAGATTCTGAAAAGAAGATTGGCTACTGGGTGATGAACAATGCTGATGCTGATATGTAAGTTTTTCTTTAACGTATGCAATATTTTGCAAGTTTTTATGAAATTCTAAGGATTTTTATAGCTGACTTATTATTTATTAATGTAGGATGGAGATCTTATTTTACAGCGCACAGTATCAGCTCAGTAGGGAACAAATGATTTCACTTTTGCCTTCTGTTTATGTGGAAGCATCAGTTATTGATATTTGGAGTATAATACTCAATCACAAGGAGATGTCTCGGTCAAAGGGTTCACCATGTAGATTCTTCGCATCTACATACCTAACTGTGAGTCTGACTGAAATTATTTATTTATTTATTTATTTATTTTTATTTTTCATTTATTATTATGTTTTTTTTTTTTGCATTCTTTTGTTTGTTTCACCACTATTTTCGACCTAACATAATTTACGGTTAGGCATACACTGCTGTGAACCTTGTTAAAGAATGGAGTATGAATAGACGATGCGAGAAGTTCTTCGAGCAACTTGATGCGGAAATCGTTGATACGAAGTGGATGAAATTGGGCAGCATTGACATCGTAAGTTTGATGGTTATTAATTTTTTTAATGTTAGGCATATCTTACAATTTGTGACGTAAAAAGAATGTGTTGCTATTTAGTTAATTTGAGATTGCTATTTTGCGTATGCAGTTTGTGTTTCCAATAATACATGCAAGTCATTTTTACATGATGGTATATGACTTGAAGAATATGTCCATTGATATTATTGATAACTCCTCGGCGATGGATACTGGTTCGTTGAAGACAAAATATGGGGATGTTCCAGGATCACTGGTATGAAACATTATGATAATTGCAAACCTAAATTTATAATTTTGTGAGTGCAGCCTACATTTAGTTAATATTATTTTTAAACATTCTTGCAGAGCCAATTGTTTAATCTATTTTTGGAGCCAAAAGGAAAAATAAAGGAGTCCATGCAACTGCAGAATGTAAATATACGGAGGCTGAGTATGCCTTGGAGGGACGACAAAAACAAGGAGGATTGTGGGGTGTTTCTGATGCGCCACATGGAGACCTATCATGGCGGGGGAGAAAAAAATTGGAATAGTGGCTTAAAGAAGAACAATAAGAGACAGCTTAATTTATTGAGGATTAAGTACTGTGCTGCCACATTGAAATCGGATGTTAATACCTTAAAGGATCAAGTTGATGCAGCATCAAACCTCCACTATCAGCAACAATGCGTGGATGGGCCAATAGATTTGGGGCCCATTCTGCTTAATTACAAGCCGCCAACGGTCTGAGTGTCGTTAGATTATAGTAGTCAGACGTATGATTCTTTTGTATACTAATGAATGATTCTTTTGTATACTAATGAATGATATTCAAATTGCAAGACAGTATGATTCTTTTGTATACTAATGAATGATGTTGTTTTTGATCGATATAGGCTCATTTTACACGTTGTGATTGGTTTATTTATTTTCATGATCATTATGACTGCAAATTGTATTCCACAATAAGAATATTTTTGATATTTACAAACCTACATCATAATTACTTTAATTTTAAATAGCAACTGTATTAACTATAAATAGCAACTGTATTAACTATAAATAGCAACTGTAATAACTATAAATAGCAACTGTGATAACTATAAATAGCAACTGCAATAATTATACAGCAATACCTGGCCACTTAAACAGCAACTGTAAATAATTATAAATAGCAACTGTAATAAATAGTAACTGTATGGAACGAAATTGTGAATGATTCTGCAGTTACAATTATTTTGGGAATAAATATTTTCAATACAAAAATAGCAACTGCATAGAAACTCAAATCAAAATAGCAACTGCATAGCAATTGCATAGCAACTAATTAGCAACTGTATAGCAACTACATAGCAACTGTATTAACTATAAATAGCAACTGTAATAACTATAAATAGCAACTGTAATAACTATAAATAGCAACTGTAATAACTTTACATAGCAACTGTAATAATTATACAGCAATACCTGACCACTTAAGCAGCAACTGTAATAATTATAAATAGCAACTGTAATAAACAGTAACTGTATATAGCAACTGCATAGCAACTACAAACTCAAGACTGTATAGTAATTAATTAAAACTGTATAAACTCAAAACTATAAACTCAAAACTGTATATAGCAAGTGTAAACTCAAAATAAAATAGCAACTGCATAGCAATTAATTAGCAATTGCACATCAACTACAGAGGAAATAATGTTGTTTATTTCGAACTCAAAGTAACTATATAATTAACGTTACAAATTTGATATTAAAATAGCAACACCATAGAAACAAAATATCAAATAATTAACAGTAACCTATGAACATAGATTGAATTCAAAATAGCAATTCCATAAAATCATTCGACCCCGATTTCTTCTTCAACGACAACTGTTCGGCCAGGACAATTTCTAGCATCATGTCTAACTTTTTTCATGCATATGCTGCACGTACGCAACGGTTTCTTGTTGCGCTCAATCGCAGCTTCTTGACGAGAAACAAGTCTACTACCACTTCCTTTGGTACTGACCTTGGTTGGTGGATGCACCGAGACTTGTTCAGGAGCAGGAGCTCCGAAATGCGTTTCGAACATCCTATTCTTGGTAGACGGACCAGCTTGTGTCTCTTCGGTGGAATTAAGCAGGGCCATTTGTTCTTTGATGCAACGGTGGAAACTCGACATCTTCGCAATGTTACCATCAATAAGACCAATACACGAGTAAAAATCTGAAATTAAATTATTCATGATAGACTTTTGCTCATCAATGCCTGCGCAGTCGTTAAGGACATTGTCGTCAAGTTGGTGTATTGGCTTCGATTCAGCTGTTTTAGTCCATCGGCTGATAACATACTTATCAGGTATAGCTTCAAATTTTTGATCTTTGAACACCCAGAAAATATGCCGACATAGTAAGCCCATCATTGTAAACTTCTTGCAGGTGCATGTCACATCCTCAGCAGTGTTGTTGTGTGTGACAGTTGCTATATTGCTACTGTCACTACTTATTTCATATGTGGAACTTAGGGAGCCTTTTGTGATACTGACAATGCTACAATCATAACATGCAGAGACGATCTCCTTTTGCGTTTCTTTGAAAATTGTTGACGTGTATACCTTGCTAGCATGCCTCTCGATCAACAACTGGGTGATGGGAATGGAGACAGATAAGGTGTTCTTGTTGTTCAACTTGTCGTATTCATTTCGCTATTTCTCTAAAGCCCCTTCAAAAAACATGACAAACTCAATCAAGTTTGATCGAGGGTTGAAGTGTATTTTGAAGAAATTGTTTTCGCTCTCAGACATTGATGTAGTTCGTAGCAAGCCGCTCATAGGGCAGTCCCTAAAATATGCTGGGATCCAAAACTCTCGTATCTGAAACATTGACTTCAACCAATTGTCGTCTTGAACTCCGTATTCGGTCATTAATGTAACCCACTTATCTTCAAATTCTGGTGGCTCAATGAGGCTTGTCCAAACAATCGACCTCAACATCGATTTGAAAGTGTCGTCATCTTTCACTTTATTTGGTAGCCTCAAAGGCAACTTCTGCATGATGTGCCACATGCACAGGCGTCGCCTGACACCAGGAAATACGCGTTCAAGTGCAATCTTCAATGCAGGGTCTTGGTCTGTAATAATCATTGAGGGGCAATGACCCATGCAATCTTTAAATTTCTCAAGCACCCAAGTGTAAGAATCGACATCTTCCTTAGTGAGCAACGCAGCAGCAAAAGTTATACATCCGCCGTGGTTGTCTTTTCCCGTGAACGGAGTGAAGATCATGTTATACCTATGGATATATAAAAATTAACATAAACTTGATTGTGGACATATTTATTAAAAAAATATCTACAAGTATCCTGTTTTGTTTGACATAAATAACTATAAATAGCAACTGTAATAACTATAAATAGCAACTGTAATAATTATAAATAGCAACTGTAATAACTATACATAGCAACTGTAATAACTATAAATAGCAACTGCATATAAGTTCAAACACAAAAGAGCAACTGCATATCAATTAATTAGCAACTGCAAAGCAACTACATAGCAACTGCATAATACATTCAGTTGCTATATAGTGAATTCACATCATGTAGTACAGAAATTTGCGAAATGAGAAACAAGCAATATTAATATTGTTTCCAACTAATATATGTAATACTTGTGGCTACTTAAAATCAGAAAACAAACGCATGCTCGTACCTATTAGTTGAATAAGTAGCATCAAAGCTCAGAACATCACCGAAAACGGCATAATTTCTGCGGCATACTGAGTCAGCCCAAAAGACACGTGTCAGCTGGTCTTTCTCATTGACATCGTACTCCAAAACAAAGGCTGGACTTATTTCTTTTTTCCTGAAAAGCCTGTCCAAAGCCATTTGAGCATCAACACCAAGCGCATATTCCTTAAGGTCGCGCGAGAAATTTTTGAACTCAACACTTGTGCATCCGATATTGGAGTAAGATCCAACAACCTCTTTGAACAACCTGTAAGACTTCATCGGACCTATATTTGCTCTAGCACAATTAAGAATGAAATTCTGGTGACCAGGATTTAATATTTTATTCGCGTCGAGGAATTGTCTCTGAACCAATGGAACTAACGGGTGAGAATGATGCTCGACGAATTTAGAGACAATGTAGTTCGAATTTGTTTCGTGTTTTAAAAGCATAAGAGCCTTGCAGTCTAGCCGTTTCGACACCCGACGCCTCTTGATTTTTGGCTTATCGATCGGATCATTCTCCTCTACAATATTCTCCTCGACAATATCATTATCGAGATGGTTGTTTGAATCATCAGACTTAACGGTATTCTTATTTCCCTGCCTGTTACAATAAAGCCACTTGTGTGTAATTAAACCACGTTTTCTCTTGTTGCCACCCCGCCGAACATCAAAACCACAAGCTGAGGCGTATTCTGTATAAAACTTTATCCCGTCATTCATATTAGCAAATTGCTTGCCGACAAAAGGCTTCAAGTCACTGTCGCAATGAGGTATATGGCGTTCAGTTAATCCGGGCGATATCGACAAGGTACAACCCTGAACTGGAATAATTTTATTTCCAACTACAAAATCAATATAAACTTTGTTATGACATTTATATCAAATAAGATTTATAAAAAAAAGTATAAATCTTGCTAATCAGTATTTTCAAATTTTCATTATTTGCTATGTATCTTGCTGTTCAGTATTTGCTATTTTCAATTCCAGTATTTTTTTTGTTTTCTAATAAAAGAGTTTCTATTTAGTACGCTGTAGTTGTTGTTTGTATAATATGTAGTTGCTGTTTATAGTTATTACAGTTGCTATTTATAGTTATTACAGTTGCTATTTATAGTTATTACAGTTGCTATTTATAGTTAATATAGTTGCTATTTATAGTTATTACAGTTGCATTTACTGTTTATTACAGTTACTATTTATAATTATTACAGTTTCTGTTTAAATTCGAAATAAACAACATAAGCTTCTATGTAGTTGCTATGCAGTTGCTAATTAGTTGCTATGCAATTGCTATGCAGTTGCTATTTTGATTTGAGTTTCTATGCAGTTGCTATTTTTGTATTGAAAATATTTATTCCCAAAATAATAGCAACTGCAGAATCATTCACAATTTCGTTCCATACAGTTACTGTTTATTACAGTTGCTATTTATAATTATTTACAGTTGCTGTTTAAGTGGCCAGGTATTGCTGTATAATTATTGCAGTTGCTATTTATAGTTATCACAGTTGCTATTTATAGTTATTACAGTTGCTATTTATAGTTAATACAGTTGCTATTTATAGTTAATACAGTTGCTATTGATAGTTATTATAGTTGCTATTTAAAATTAAAGTAATTATGATGTAGGTTTGTAAATATCAAAAATATTCTTATTGTGGAATACAATTTGCAGTCATAATGATCATGAAAATGAATAAACCAATCACAATGTGTAAAATCAGCCTATATCGATCAAAAACAACATCATTCATTAATATACAAAAACAACATCATTCATTACTGTAATTGATGATTCTTATATAGTACTGTATATTATGTTTCTATTTATAAAATATAAATCTGCAAACAACAGGGGAAAATAGGAGGTATATAATGACCTGATCGACGTTCTATATAACAAGAAATACAATAATCAGAAACATTAAAACATAGTAGAATGAAAACCTGGTGTATCCACCTTCTTCGGATTCATTTGAGGAGACGGGAACGGTGTTTGGATATTATTCGGATTGTCTACATCGGAAGTTTTGGGAGTAGGGTTACCGTCGTCGTAATCGGACGTGTTCATCATCGTGATGAAGAATGTGGTTCGGTTGCAAAATAAAATAAAAAAGGCAAAAAATATTGATCGAAAATCTGTCTAATATCTTCATTCCTTTTATTATGCGGTCCCCAACGCTTAATTACCGGGATTGACATCTAAAATCAAAAATTAATTAATCTAATTAATTATAACGGATAAGATCTAGACCGTTAATATTAGTCAGATGAATGGCTGGGATAGGCCCTTAGGTTCTCACCCCAGGGAATGGTTCTCACCCGAACCTTTTCCTATATATATATATACCAAATAGTTTGTGTAAAATCAAACTAGATTATAAGTATGTGAAGCCAACCTTTGATTAGAACGCAAAACTGAAATCATGCCGGCATATCAATATCAGTCTTACATTTTTAGAAATGCACGGTACAAGTAAATACATAAATAACACATGAAAATAAAGCTCCATCTTTATGAACTGATAATCAGTAAGTGTATAAGATCATGTTGGCTGATAGCTCCATTAAGATAGCTGCCTCACCTCTCTCATTTTGCAAACCCAAAACCTACTTGTACCATACAATTGACAGTCCACATGCAAATAAATCATCAACTCAAACCGTTCCATCTAAAATATTACAAATCACGAAAGAATTTGTGAACTCATCAACAATTCATTAAACTTGCCGTGGTCAGCAATGATGTCAATAGTTTCCCATGAGTGCATAAAATAGTATATACACTACACATTCGAATAGATCCAAGTACAGAAGGCTAAATAAATCAGTCACAAGAGAGAACATATCATGATGCCAATATGAAGCCTAACATTAAATCAAAATTTGCTCCTGACATATACCTTTAATTCTAGATGATACAAGTACTACTAAAACACAACAAAATTCATAATTCTAGAGATTGAAGACAAATAATGAAACGATGAATGAAAACATGCTAGTGAAACAGAAGATGATTATGTCCCCATTACTTAGCGACTAGGAAGCAACCACAAAGCCTCGTGGTTGGGAATAATTTTCATTTGCATAGCCCCATCAGTCGAGGTTCGAGGTAACCTATATTGCAAACAATTGTCGCATGAATCCAATGCCAAATAGATGTGATAGGTGCCTCCTTTCATGCCGGAAGTGGTGGTGGTGGCTGAAACAGAGAATGAGTTCCTCCGCCCCAAGTAGAGCACTCGATCTTGGAGATCACACACCCTCAAAAACTTCCCAGTCTTTGGGTCCACCTTATAAACCTTGAACTCACTAACAGGATCCTGATCCTCAGGATCATCCTCATCACTAACAGGCTCATAGAGAAAAACAGGCTCATAGAGAAAAACAACCAAGATCTCACCAGCAGACTCCACAAGAAATAAACTGTTATAATCGCAATCTGATTCGCCCGGAACAGGTGCGGTGCGCCGACTCAACCAACTCAGAAACGGGCCGCCACCTGTTCTTCTACGTCTTCTCATCAAATCGGTTGACACACCAAATACGTACTTGATCTGTGAGCACAGATATAACTTAACAAAAAGGTAAGCATTCCTATTGCTTCCAACCAGGTACAAACATCGCGGGACACCATTTCCATACTTGTCCCTTTCATAACCTCCCATGTCGGTCCATCTAGGATTGCCAGCGTTGAGTCGACAGAAAGTTACATAACAAGTATAACTATTGATCATAATCAGTGCGCAGTCGGGATCCCCAGGCGGGGCAGTGAGAAGAATGGACTCTGAGGATTCAATGTCGAGCTTATGGCATGGAGGTAGGTTGATTCGCGAATTAGTTACAGGGTTAACGAGGAACAATTGGGCGTATCCCTTCTCATAGTATTCCCAATCATACAAGACTTCCTCATCCTCATCATCTTCTTCTACTTCATCCTCCTCTTTTTTTTCTTCTTCTTCCAAATCTCCTACTTTTCCCTCTTCGACCTTATCATCCTCCTCCTCGTCAACATCATCATCATTTTCTCCTTGATTATCATCAATGTCATCATCTTCACAGTGAAAGTAGTCATCAGAATTATCTTCGTCGTCATCATAGTCGACATTGCCATCTTCTTCTTTTTCTTCTTCTTCTTCTTCTTCTTCATGCCTGTTTTTCTTTTTAATCTCTTCTTTCTTATTACCACCATAACCATTATCATCATCATCATCATCATCATCTTCATTATCTTCTTCCCGCGGTTTAAAGTTTTGGGAGAACAAAAGCCAACCGAAGGAGGAAGAAGCGATGAGAGAGGCAAATGCAGTACCAGGGATTCTAAAGAAGCCGTCTTTCTCTTTCTTGTGAGGGAAGAGTACGGTGTAGGTATACGAATCTGAGGGTGAATGCGAATGGCAGCGGATGGGATGAGGGTGAGGGTAAGGAGTGATGAGGAGAGGGTGAGGGTAAGGGGCGAGTTGGGTTAGTTGCGAAGATGCAGAACGCCATGAGGGGCAAACGGCGCCGAATCGGAGGTGGTCGCGGGGTTCGGAGATGTTGGAGATGATCAGGTTGAGGAGGTTGGGGTCGAGATCTGACCATGGCCGGAAATTGGGATCTTCTTCTTGTTGTGGGTCTTTGACGGTCGGGTTTTCAGATCTGGGCTTCTTCTTGTTCATTTTGGGGATTTTGGGATTTTAATTGATGATGTTTTGATTTGGGTTTTGTTTTAATTTAATTTATACTAGTCTACCCCATGCGTAAATTGCACATATTTTATCAAAAGACTAGGTATGCCCGTGGACACGTGCCTACGGCACGTTTTCGAGAACGGTGCAGTATATAAAAGCCCTGTAAAAAGTTAAATATACGCACGTCTCTGTGAAAAATGATTTATGTAAATGTGTATTTGGCAGTAGACATTGATATAATCTGAATTAAGTTGTTTATTGGTTTATATCTTGCAGGATCATTTGTCAGGAGCTCGGGATTGAAAAAGAATACTGTGAATCTACAACAATAGTGGATCAAAATCACTTGCTATGTGTGACTTCAACATAAGAGATTCCCCATTGTCATATTTGTAGTCTGCCATAAGTAGCTATTCAGTTGCTAATGCAGTTATCGCCTCAAACTGCATGAGTTAATTCCCCATTGTCATATTTTCATGTAGTTAACCATGTATGATTTTAGAAGAGGTTAAAAAAGAGAATGGGAGAGAGAGAGAGAGAAAGCTTGTTGTGATGTACATGTTAAACCTTTTGTTAAATGTGATCGAGTACAATTACATCTCCATATTAATATATCTATATCCATATACTGGACAGTGTACTGCAAATTTGATCTGAAATCTACTTGTTGGACCCAATTTTTTATATATTTCAATGTATGAGATATTTTACATTCTTGAATGTAGTTATAGATTAAAAAAAAAAAGAGGTACATGCTAGTAGAACTAACATTGGCCCCAACCCCTCAAAATAATTACGGAGTGATTCACACAAAATACATAAGCCCAACTATCAGGCATAACAAACATTCTAAGAACACGAAAATTGCTGATGGATAGACGACTAAACCCGCCATAATGAAGAGACCTGAAAAATCATTTTAATGAAAAAGGAATCAATCAAGTCAAAACCAATGAGAACTTAAAAAAACCAACACAAATAGTTTGTAGGAAAATGCATTTTCAAACCAATACCTTTCAAAATGAGTGATGTACAAAAGAGATTGCCTTCAAACTCAACGGTTCGTACCCAAAATGCTCTTCATCACCCCAACATATCTGTATAATAAAGCTTACTATTAGTTAGCTATTACCATGTATGATTTGATTTTTTAATTTTTTCTACACCTACTCAATTTAATCCTTATTTCTATTCTAGAATGCTAATAGAAATTTTAGTAAAAATTTCGGCAGAATCTCTCCTAAAATATTAGCCCTTTTACAACAATTCCTTACGGAATTCTGCTAACAATTAAAAATATCACATCACAGGCAGTTAATATCAATCCTCCCCAGGCCAATCCAAGCAACATCACACAGACATCATATATATAGGGCTCTGGGGGCAAATATATTCACATGATGCAAGATACAAAATAAAAAACAAAAATTTTGTTTGAAAACATAATGGACTTTTAGAAAAATCTTTGAAAAACCACACATAGAGCCCAATACTCCACAACTTTGCGGGTACGGGTTTTAACATATACTATATACCATCACTATATATCATCATCACATACAGTACTTACAAAATCTCCCAAAATACTAAATATTACACAGATTTTCTTAACTACCCTCATTTTACATAACTGAAGTTAACTACAAAAAAAAGTAACACTACGAAAAAAAGATTCTCCATTCATTTTCCTTGCTCTTCCTTTGCCAGAATAACTCGTTGCTTCCTTTCTCTACATTGGTTGGTAACACTACAAAAGTAAGAATTAAAAAAATAACACTAAAAAAGTAACACTACGAAAAAGTAAGAATTAAAAAAATATCTATATCCATATATAGATACTATAGTTTAGCAAATATCTGAACCCAATCCGAACTTTTAAAGAAATCTATATCCGAATCCAAACCCAATTGCAAACCCAGGTCCAATTCCAGATTCGTTGCCGATCCATTTCTGATATGGTTCAGGAATCTGGATCGGATCCGAAATGTCTGGATCTGATGTCATTTCTACTACAACCTTTGTTTTTTTACATTTAATCAATGTCTGTTGCCGGACTTCATCAGAATATGTATGGTAAATAAGAAATTGAGACTAACTTCATGTATCGGAATATCAACCAGACTTGGGCTTTTGTTTGAAGGAGTTTTCACTGGAGATTATGGAGTAATGAGAATTTGAACTCAGTTTGATGTGCAGAATATAATTTTGATTTTATTGTAAAAAGTGATGGCCAAATTAGTGAGAATGCAATGTAAAGCTTTTGGGTATCCTTTAGTTTACAAACTTAATTAAGTTTCGTTTTATATATATAATGCTCCTTTGATGTGATAATATTATCATGTTGCCTTATAGTGGATTATTTCAGTTTCTGTTTTAAAAAGAGGCAATTTGCACTGGCCTTCAAACAGGACGATTGTTATATAAATATTTCAAAGGCAGCCACTACTCTAAAACTTATAATCATTCCTGTAACTTTGGTTATTTTAATATGCTATGCATTCATGTATCAACCTGGAATTATAATGTAATAGATAGAAAAACAGTCATGATAGGGTAGGTACAGAATGCATAAAATAGAGGTTAGTGGCTTATTGTTGAACTAATTATCCTTCTCTCCGATATGATTAGGGTGGACTGAAGCAGTTAGTAGTAGTTCACTGGCATGTGCCCTCAAAATGCCGTCGCACCTCAACATCTATTCTCTATTAATGGCATGCTGGAGATCTTCTTCCTCACAAATTGGATTCTCTTTTCCTCTGGGTGGGACTCTTACTATAAAACAATCCGCCTTTTTTCGCTTGAAGTTTAAAAAATACGATCACTGTCACAATGAATTTAAAGGTTACTACATACATCTATCTATGTTGTTTTCACTAAAAATACAATCACTATCACAATGAATTCAAAAATCCAATCAGTGTCACAATGAATTCATAGGTTATACTACATACATCTATCTATTCACTTAGTCTTTTTCCAGAATGGACTAAGAATTAGTTTGCCTGAAATGGCAAATGTTTTGAAACTGGTTGAAGAACAAAAACTATTTAATTTTCCTAGCTCACCTTATCTAAAAATGGACAAAAGTAATTTAGGCTGCATTGAAGAAAATACTCAAATTCGAACAACAACTTGGTGTAAATAAAAAACTGCAAGTGGATATCCAAGAATCAAAGGAGAAGTTAAAGGAGTTCACCATTCTTTTGTACAGTTAAGGTTTGAAATATTGTACGTATGAAAATAGCTTCTTTTGCTGGAGTTTGAGGAATGGCAATACATTTAGCGGTTATTTTTGTTATTCATCGTGCATGTTGGAGTACATGTTTTCCTCATCAGTAACTAAGATTTGCGCGCGTTCTTTAAAATAGATTACTCTTATGTTACCTTAAAGGCATCCTCATCAGTACGGTCATCGCCAATGTAAACAGGCCAAACATTATTGTTGTCGGCAAATCCTAGAAACAGAGCAAAAGTTGTAGAAGTTGACAGGTTTGCTTAATTATGATTGATTAAAATTTAACCAAACAAATTGAATGAAAATGATGTGAATGAACGTGTCTGAAAGTAAATCCAAAAGCATACCAAGTGACTCGAGCGGGAACTCCAAGGTCTTGCCTTTGTCCCACTTGATCGTAGGACGAATCTCAAAAACCTGCAGAAACCAAGTTCCCCTCAAAGTTATAATCAAGATACAGAGATAGATAGCAAACTGCAAACTGTAACAAAATGAGAACTATAGAGAGTTGAAACACACACCTTTCTCCCTTTAGTTAGCTTCAACATGGGGTAGTCTTCTAGCACTGACCTCACCTGCTCAGCCAATGCACTCCAATTCTGTTTACATAAAAAAGTTGAATACAAAAATATGAACATGTTAATTAACAAACAAAAGTCAGGATTTTCGATGTAAGCTTGATCCCAAACTTTTACTTTTTCAGGCACACATCTGAAGTGAACAGAGACACAGAACTTGTTGTTCTCTACCGTCGCCCCTGGCGTGGACTCAGTTTTCTTCGTTAACACCTTGTACACCTTCAACATCATATTCAAAACAAACCCAATTTCAAATACAGTACCATATGCATGAATTTAATAAGGCATCATGATTATAAAAGAAAACAACAAAATAAAGATACCCACCCACCTCATCAATCACAGGCAAGAACCCATCGGCTGCCTGAAACAGCAATGGCTTTGCCTGAACCACACAAATTGAGATCAATAAGTATGATCCCAAATTTTGATTTGGTTTTTAAATAGCAAAGAAAATGAGATGTGTTTTGCTTTTACTCACCTTGTTTTTGATGAACTTCTTGCGTTTTTCAGGACCCTTGATATTCATCCCATGGCTGCTAGCGTAATACAACTCGGCTATCCTCACAAAATTATACACCTAAAACCAGAATTTCAAGAACCCAAATCTGCATCAATTTCAACGAAATGAAGCCGATGAACTGAGGAGATTGCAACAAAAAAAAGTACCTTATGGCGACATCTGCCACTAACAATAGCAGTCGGAAAGTGCCTGGCAAACCCCTCTAACTGCATCCCTCATCTACAATGCAAATCAAACCCAGTTCAACTCACAACCCCCCAAAAAAGAGACAAATTAAATCAAGAAAATGAAATCAATGGACTTCACTCACAGATTCGGCGACAAAGTTCCCTTGGATGCCTTTGCAATCTCACTAAACAGAGGGGTTCTGGCTGGCGTTGGACGGAAATAGGGGGTTTTGTCGGCGGGAGGCTGGCCTTTGCAATCTCACTCACAGATTATGTAGGTCTTGATAATATAAACTTAAACAAACAATTAACATAACTACTTCTCGCAGAACAAAATTGTATGTATAAAATCCAGGTAACCATTTTACAATCAATCAAACAGAAATCAAAACTCTACATCAAACATATCCAATAATAGTTTTTTGGTCAATCCACATTAGCATTTACCAAGCATTTATCTATAGCATTAATGCCCTAATTGATTATCATTCTTGAATCAAACTAACTAACGAATACCCAATAAATTCTTTAGAGTAGTTACCCTGATAAGGCGATATTTGGGCTCGTACTTCTTCGCACTCTCAACCGAATCATAGATCAACCCAAACCCAGTCGACTTCCCACCTCCAAACGCAGTCCTGAACTTGAACACAAAGATCGAGTTTTCGTCCCGTACATCATACAACTTTGCCAATTTCTCCTTCAACTCCGCCTTCAAATCAAATTAAACCCAATCAATAAATCACTCGAAAAACAACAAAATAATCCAAAAAAAACCCCAAAATTAATTACCTTGGAAACATTCGCTCTTCCCGGATGCAAGACGTCGATGACCTAAAAGGCAAGAACTTGTTAATGAAAGTGGAGTAACAGATGAAATGGAGCTTAAAAAGATGGTTTCTTTTTAGGGGTTCTTACGAATTGCTTGCGAGAGAGGAGGCGATTGGTCATGAACTTGCGGGTTCGGATCGTAACGGCTTTGGTATCCGCCATTGTTGTCAATTTGGGAGCTGGGAATGGATAGAAGCCGCCGCTTTTGAGAAGAAGAAGAAAAAAAAAATACAGAGTGAGATCGAGAGAGAGAGAGAGAGAGAGAGCGAAAGGAGAGTGAGAGAGAGACATAGAGAGGGAAGAGAAGAGAGAGAGCGACGGGAAGAGAAAGAGCGGGGAGAGAGAGAAAGACAGAGTGAGAGAGAGAGAGAGCGGGAGGAGAGTTAGAGAGAGCTGGTAGAGAGAGGAGACAGAGAGATTTCGGAAGAGAGAGAGAGAGATAGAGATGAATTTTAAAATTGTGGGGTTTGAAATTTGGGCGGGAAAATATGTTTTGTGAGAGTAGATCTGGTCCATTGATTTTGGGATAGATTGAATGTGAGCCACTTGATAGCTTTCTTTGTGTTTTATTATATAGATATATATTAAAATATTAAAAATATTCAATAAAAAATTCAGCATGAACCAATTTGAATTATAAGAAGATTAGTTGGTGAGAGCATCCACAGTGGTTTGCTAAATTTCTCATTCTGCCATTTTTTTAGAAAACGAGCGCCGTAATGGTTTGCTAAATTTCTCATATTTGCCATTTTTTAGCAAACGTCTCAATTCTGTTTCTCAAATATGAGAAACGATTTGAGAATTCTCAAATTATAGAGGACGGGGAATGATTCCCCGTCTCACAAATTTTAATATAGTTTATTGTATACAGACGGGGAATGATATCCCGTCTGTAATATTTTATTATTATTTTTTTTTAGAAAAGGGTCAGACGGGGAATGATATCCCGTCTGTAATATTTTATTATTTTTTTTAGAAAAGGGTCAGACGAGGAATGATATCCCGTCTGTGCCGTTTGTAATTTTTTTTTTTTAAATGAACGTCCCTGATTGGTCCGAAAAAAGAAAAAAAATATTAAAAGGGTCAAACGGGGAATGATTCCCCGTTTGTTCCCAAAGAAGTCAAATAGTCAACGTGGATGCTCTTAATTAGGTGGGTTGGGGTATAATAATTAGGTTTAGTTATTTGTTTAATTAAGTTTAGTTATTATTATATTATTTAATTTAGTTAATTAATTAGGTTTAATAGTTAATAAGTAGTTAATAAGTAATTAATTTCTAAAAGTTGACAAACAGTACATCATATACCGTCTCACGCTTTTTTTAAAATAAAAAAAGAGAGACGGGATATCATATCCCGTCTCTCGTATAAATGAGAAAGATATAGCAAATGACCACTGCACGATCGCTCCCTGTTTGCTATTACTGTAGATGCCATATTATAGAAAATGAGAAACACCACTGTGGATGCTCTGATTAGTGTTATTCTGTACAAATTGTACAAACTAAAATAATTTTGGGAGACTCATAAAATTATATAAAACTCAAAAATTTAGAGATGTCTCTTAACTCTTTTGATCACAATATAATCAAAAGATAACAAATCTACAAATTCTCAAATTCAAATTTCAAACCAACCATCATCACTCGATATTTCTATTCAATTGAAAGAAAAAGAAAAAAAAAGTCAAATAATTACCAAAGTTGGGTTGTGGCTCTTGTCGGACTCCTTGATGTACTCCGATATCTTCTTCTCCACAGTGTGCTTCTAAACCGCCTTCTCTGTCAAATAAAACATAATCATTATCATCCAATGCAATATGAGCTAGGATGGTGTCACGCCCCGCTTTCTAAAAATACGGAATACGAGCACGTAACATTGGCACAACGAATGATTTACAACATATCCCAATATGATCAGAGTCGGAAGCCAGAAGAGTCAACCACATGCACATATGAACCAAATACCAACAAGAATACATGAAATAAAATATATTAATCTCAAATAGTCATGATCTGAAATACACAAATAATCTTGGGTCATAACGCCCAAATACAAAGAATCCAAATAACACATATATTGTTCAAAATGAGCAACAGAAAATAAATGAAGATAGCAAAAGCTCCAGCCAACTAGAACTTCAGATCACATACTCCATCGGGCAGCTGATCACCAAAATCTGCAATTTGACAAATTGCAGGGAGAAGGAAGAAGAAAACAAGTACCCATCAATTGCAAGTTACGGATCACTTATAATGTAGGATACAAGCACATGGAAAAACTAACTAATAGCATGGAATAATGCATCAACAGTAATAACTAGGATGAATCAGTAAAACAAAGTCAACTAGCATGGTATACTAACCGTACAAATGGATGTGTCAAATGCAGTGTCATATGGCAACTAACAGTGTCCAGTAACAGTAAGCTCAGTATATCAGTGGATCAGAATAACAGTACAATAGTCTCGGTCTAACAATATCATTTTATGTTCTTACAGTCTTGTGTGCATTACTAGCTAGGTAGCACTTCATGCATCCCGGTTTTTACTACATGGTTGATACAACAAACAGTTTCGCTTTTAGATTTCATAGTGGACCATAATGGGGCAGTGTACTCAGGTATCAGTAACAGTAGCAGTAGCAGTAGCAGTAGCAGTAACAGTAACAGTAAGAACCTAGTGGTTCTCTTCTCCTCTACACCTTCTTATAGAAAGTAATGTAGACATGGTCAGATAACAGTAACAGTAACAGTAACAGTAGCAGTAACAGTAACAGTAACAGTATGGAACACTAGTTCCCTTCCAAGTACACGTTTCCATATTTTCCAATACTAGATCTTCCCTTAAGAAACCCCGGCTTGGTTATTTTTATTATGGTCATCAAACATGCATGATGAGTACGAAATAGTGACAAACTAACATGGTATAATCAGTATTAGGTTCAGGGAAACAAATAAATATGCATATAATTTACAATCACATAAACGAGCAAAACAATGTATGTTCATATTCAGGACATCATGACAGTACAGTACTAAAACAGTGAATTCCATCGCTACAGAAATGCAGATCTGGATCCATCGAATGATCTGGAAAATAGACTTCCACACGAATCCAGCGAGTATAAATAAGTCATATAGTAATTCACAATATCATAACTCAAAACTGGTTCGAAAACAGAAAACATGTTCAGTCAAAAATCAGGAAAACTAATTCTCAGTCAGGAAAACTGCGCCAAAACCTCTCAATAAAATTCAATCAAAATCTGGGGTACTCCCCTATATGTCTAGAATCAAAATATAAAGTTACATAATATTCCAGTAAAATTAGTTTAGTCATCAAAATTAGGAAAACATCAAGAAACAATAGTTTGGCAAATCTCTAATTCCCAACACTGCTGTACGTAAACTCTGATATCTCGCAACCAGTGAAACGAAATCAAATTCCGCCAAAGGAATATAAAAATAGATAAAATATACTAACTTTCATATTTCACAAATATTTTTCATACAGTAAAATGAAACATAGTGAAAATAAGGTTCTTTATAGAACAACGAGCAAAATATAGCAAGTACAGATTTCATAAACGAGCATGAAACAATACATAAAACTCATCAATAAAATTCACCAAAATTCTGGGTAATCCCTAACTAGATAAAGAAACCCTCACCAAAGTTTTGAATCAAAATAATATAGGTAGAATAGTTCCTTAAAATAATTTGTCATCAAAATTACCGAAAAACAGAATCTGGAAAAGATCGACACCTCTGTAGTAAAACAGTCATAACTCACTCATACGAAATCAAAATCAAGCAAAGTCAGAGGGGTTTGAAAATAAACGAAATTATCTAAAACTCATGTTTTATACCGAAATTAAATACTGATTTCAAGATAGTCCAAAACAGCAAACAAAACAGAACAACGACTCTGGTATCTCGCAACCAGTGAAACGAAATCCAATTCCGCCAAAGGAATATAAAAATAGATAAAATATACTAACTTTCATATTTCACAAATATTTTTCATACAGTAAAAGGAAACATAGTGAAAATAAGGTTCTTTATAGAATAGCGAGCAAAATACAGCAAGTATAGATTTCATAAACGAGCATGAAACAACACATAAAACTCATCAATAAAATTCACCAAAATTCTGGGTAATCCCTAACTAGATAAAGAAATACTGACCAAAGTTTTGAATCAAAATAATATAGGTAGAATAGTTCTTTAAAATAATTTGTCATCAAAATTACCGAAAAACATAATCTGGAAAAGATCGACACCTCTGTAGTAAAACAGTCATAACTCACTCTTACGAAATTAAAATCAAGCAAGGTCAGAGGGGTTTGAAAATAGACGAAATTATCTAAAACTCATGTTTTATACCGAAATTAAGATACTGACTAGTCCAAAACAACAAACAAAACAGAACAACGACGAAATACAGATTTTTTCCTTAAAAACAAAATTAACATAGATCCAAGTAAATTGATCCAAACACACCCAAACATGAAATCGAGTCTACCAAGTGTCTAAACATCATGATTTAGGGTATCTAACATGTCCACACCAAATATTTCACATGGGTCTCAACCAAATCACTAGTTTTCACATAAGATCTCACATACACGATCAAAATCAAGAACGGGCGAATCCTATGTTATTTCATATCCAAATTGTGTCGTGATTCATCTATGGTCATATTTTCACAATAGAGACAAAACCCATTAAGCAAATCACAACCAAGAGTCGTCTCTAGACCAAACTACACTATAGGTGAACTTTTTGACTTGTATCAAACAAATAAATTGGAGTACAAGTTACTTGCCTTAAATCGGGATAAAGAACGATGAACTCAAAAGTATGAGCAAAACCCACGAACAAAAAATCCACGAACTCACTAACGATCCACACGCGAACTCGAGCACACCCAAGAAAAATCCAAGAGCAAGAGAGCGCGAGACGGCGGATGGAGAGAAACGGGAGAGAGAGCATGGAATAGGGTGCAAGGGTTAGGGCTGCATGCGGTAGTAAACAAATAGATAAGGATATATATATATATATATATATATATATATATATATATATATATATATATATATGTACACTAGGGTTAGAAGAAAAGGAGGGTGCACACAAAGCGGGCGGCTACATGAAGAAAAAAAAGGAAAAGGAAAAGGGTCGGGTTGGCTTAGCAAGTAACGAGGTTGGGGTGTACAATGGGTTTCGGTTAATTAGAAAATGAGTATAGGAAAAGGGTTAATAATGGTTCTCCGGGATATATAGTTAGGCTAATGGGTATTAGGATGGTTGACCATGGGTATTTAGCTAATATAGATTCTGGGGGATTTTATGGAAGGTAATGGTAGGTAATACTAAGTGATTAATGGATGAGTTATTATAACTGGGGGAAAAAGTTTATTAGGAGTAGTTAATAGTGTAATCAAATGGGCTTTGGGTAGTATAAATGGTTTAGGGTATAGGGATTAAATAAATAATGGGTTTTGGGTAACATCCAATATGGAAAATACTGTAAAATAAAATAACCAAATAATAAAAATATACAATTAGGACTTTATAAAAATATTAATAACAATAATAATAATAATACTAGAGATCAAAGTAACCACATCAAAAATAAGGTTTGTATTACAAATGTAAAATTTATAGAAAATAGTTACCATAAGATTAATTATCAAAAATTAGAATTTTAATTGAAGAGTCAAGAATACATTTTAACAAAAGTATTTGAAAGCAGTAAAAATAATTTACGAAAATTTTAAATAAAAAAAAAATACATTTTTTGGGAAAACAGGGTTTACAGATGGCAAGTGGGCCGGGTCAACCGCCGACCCGCCCGCGACCCGCCCATATAACCCGGCCCGTGAAAAGGCGGTTCAGGTTCGGGTCAACCCGTGAACAGTAACGGGTCGACCCGGGTCACCGAAATAGCGGATCTAATCCGCCCAACCCGGCCCGCAGACCCGGTTAAAAGCCCCAACCCGCCCGCCAACCCACGGGTCGACCTGCGGGTTGCGAACCGTTTGTTCGATCCGTCCCGGGTCGACCGTTGACCCGCGGGTCGAACGGGTCTCAAAAAATCTATTCCCAATGTCACTGTTGTCCAGAGACCATCAACGGCTCTAATGGCCAATTTTTTGGGTTTTTTTGGTTTTTTTTTGTTATCTTGTTTTTCTAACCCTATAAATACCCCCCCCCCCCCCCCCCAAAACCCCATAAAAAAATTTCCAAAAATCTCTCTTACTCTCTCTACTATTATAACTCATTTCTAAGCAATTTGTGAACAATTGAAGTAATGAACAAGCAATTCTTGAAGGCATATATACGATCAAATTCCGATCGTATCGAAATCAAAATTCAACAACGTCTTCAACTCTTCAACTCTCGTCCAACTCCAAGTGATCAAGTCTTCAACTCTCCTTCAAGCTCTCCTCAACACTTCAATTCCGGAATCACTTATTTCTACTTCTACTTCTATTCTTATTTTCACGGTTTTTTTTATATACGCGTATCCACGGTGAACGATATCAAAATTTCATACCTCTCTTCTGATTTAATTTTTGTTGTAGTTATAACTTTTGTTGGTTTTTTGACCTTCTCTATCTCAACCATCTTGTTTTCTAGATTTATTTTATAACTCATCGCTCCAACATTGTGTAGTTTTTTTTACATACATTACTAAATTATGTCTAGATCACGCGGTAGCGGTTGTAGCCAAAGTGGGCAAGATTCCACCGGCACTTCTCGTAGGCCACCAATTGTCCCAATTAGTGAGCCCGTCGAAGAGTACCATGATCCTCCTACCTAAAAATGAGGTACACACGATGAGGTTGTAGGAGACATACAATTAGAACAACAACAACAACCAATCAACCAACCGAAACAACACTACCCCGTAGTGGTAGGAAAAGTAGAGGAAAAAGTAGTGATTGGCATAAATTTTACGATTTTATCCCGGATGAAGAAAATCCAGGTATAGGTTTTAAAGTTTGTAAAACATGTTCTAAGGCATAAAAATTCAAGAGGGGTGATGGCACCGGTACAATTAGTAGACACATCCAACATAACCATATAGACCTTCTTGTTGACCTACCCGGCCAACAAAAAATCAACCATAGGACCGGTCTAGTAGATTGTCACCCTTATGATCCCGATCTTGTTCGTCGGAAAATGGCCTGATTAGTAATAAAGGAAGAGTTACAAGTTTCCTATCCCGAGAGTAGGTACTTGGAAAATTTTAATCAAACGGCCTTAAACCTAATTTTAGAAAAATCTCGAGAAATACTTGCAAATCGGATTGTTTTAAAGTATACAATGAAATGAAAGACGCTTTGATTGCAATTTTATAGAGTTTAACTTATAGAGTTAGTTTAACTTCGGATTGTTGGACGAGTGTCAACAATATTCCAATGATGGGAATAACTTGTCATTGGATCGACAATGATTGGATTCTTCAAAAAAGAATCATATCACTTGCCGCGTTGCCCTATCCCCATAGTGGCGATGAAATAAAAAACTGTATTTTAGAAATTTGTGACATTTTTCATATTCAAGATAAAATTATGTGTATTAGTTTTGATAATGCATCTAACAACAATGCAGCAATTACTACTTTAAAATCCGCATTAAACCATCCATCTGACAATATTTTTCATATTATATGTGCATGTCATATTTTAAATTTATGTGTTCAATGTGCATTTAAAATAGTCGATCCATATATACTTAAAATTAGAAATTGTGTACATTTTATTGCATTAAATCCCAGCGTATTTTAATAATGGAAAAATTGGTGTAAAATTTCAAATGTACCTTTTAGAAGATTTCCAAAGGATGTTAAACACCGATGGAACTCTACTTTTGATTTACTACATGTTGTTACCGAATATAAAGCAGTTGTAAATGATTTTTGTATCGCAAAAAATATGCCAAATTTTGAAATGACTCCCACCGATTGGTTTTATGCCGAATCTTTGTTGAAGTTTTTAGAACCTTTTAAAACCACAACTTCGAAATTTTCAAAATCATATGAATCTACTTCTAGTAACATTTTTATTTCAATAGTTACTATGATGCAAATAACGAAGTGTGAAATGATGCTTATGTTGGTGATATTGTAAAACCTGCATACAAAAAATTTTTGAAGTATTTTTATCCTCCTCCTATGTTGATTTGTGTTGCTACCGTTATGGATCCTCGTATCAAATTAGAAGGTACGAAGAGTTTGATTGAAAAGTTTTTTTGCATTACTTGGGGGAAATGTAGAAATAGAAATAGAAATTGATTGCGCTTCTTTTTTAGTTAAATTTGATTGATTATTATGATATAGATTGCATAACTTGTATGATTATTATGATAGTGCTTTTGCTTCTAGTAGTACAACTTCTGTAGTTAGTTCTTCTTCTGGTAGTTCCAAAGGTAAGGGTAAGAGTAAATTTGATGATAGAACATTTAATTTACTTGCACAAATTCAATCCAAAAAATCTAGGACTAATCAACCAAATGAATTAAATTGGTATAACCAACAAGATTCTGAGTCTTCTTCTTCTTCACTAGATATTTTACAATGGTGGAAAGACCATGAACACACTTATAATATTCTTAAATATATGGCTAACGATTTACTAACTCCTCCTGTCTCTACAGTTCCTTCTGAAATTGCATTTTCTTCAAGTGGCAGGGTTCTAACTGATTACAGGAATCGCTTGAAGCCCGACTCGTTAGAGATGCTCGTTTGCACAGAAGACTGGCTGAAGGATGAAGATAGGACACAAAGGAAAGCATTATCTACGTTCATAAGTGGGAGCAACTCGCCGGAACAACAACAACAACAACAACAACAACAACAATAGCAACCAAAATAAAGAATTCAATACCAACAACTGAACAACAACAAGTCAACAACAACAAATTGAAGGCCACCAACTTGAAGACAAATGTAAATAGATAAAAAAATTGTATTAGATCTTTGCTTGTTATTTCAAATTATAAATATTGAAGTAAATTGAAATTGTATAAAAGAAATATGTTTATAAAACAAATTTGTGAATTATTTATTTCTTATTAGAAATTGTGAAACTTGTATAACTTGAAATCAAATGAATAATATTTCAAACTTTTTGGGCAATTTCACTCTTACAATCTTATTATTATTATTATTATTATTAATTTTTTTAAAGGTTTTTTTTAAAAAAAAACCCTATCTAAACGGGTCAGCCCGCGACCCGACCCGAATCGACCCGGGTTGGACCCGAATGGGTTCACGAGTTGGGCGGGTCGCCATTTCTACTTTTCGACCCGGCCCGGCCCGGCCCAGTTAAGCAACCAACTCAGCCCGAACCCGCCCAAGTCAACATCGAACCCGGGCGGGTTCGGCCCGGCCAGGCCCGTTCGACCCGAATGCCAACCCTAATATGAGCTACAAAATTACTGTGCTTTTCTTTAGATGATTCAATATGTTATTTCCTACCGGCCAAACCCTGTAGGTTTTATGTGTCCAATATCTCCTAGGACATATCCTATGGAGCCAATATCTCCATAAGACGTCTCCGATGGAGCCAATACAATACACCATGAGTACAATACAGAGCCAATGCAATACACTATGACTTCACACAGAATTGAACATTCAAACTTTAACGAAATTGTATACTCCAAAGTAAAGCACTTTAACAATATTTTCACTTGGCCCATCATTATATGTTTAATTTGTTTTGGATATACTCGGTTATGTCAAATAGCACATACCAGTCCATGCTTTTATACACAATGACGCCAAAATATCTTACTTTCAATGAAAGTGGTTAAAGCTTACTAATTACAAAGCTCAATCGAACTCTAGCCCAACTCATATTTGATAAATCAATTTAACAAAATCATACTTTTAAAATCCATAACAAAAGTCACACTAAGGATAACAAATCAACTTCATTGTTCAATTATATCAATATAAGCCCAATAAATTTGATAGGTTTCATGTACAATTATGGTATAACCTTAACATTCAAATAAACATCTCCAATTCGTCGCTACCCACATCTCATGTTCAGTCTATAGATTAGGAAAATACCCAATTAAATAACTTACCGTGAGAACCCTATGAAATAATAACCTTAATTTCAATTTGTTGAAGAATCTTCAAGCGTTTAGCTAAACTCTGAATGTGAGACCAACCTTATAAAACAAATATTCACTGCCTGTGAAATTGATCACCAACTAATCACTGAACTGAACTAAACTCATCGGCCTTAAAACCAATTTGATCACAAACTAATCACTGAATTGAACTCATCTATTAAACTGGAAAACAAATCAAACTAACAATAAAACAAACAATATCTAAAAACAATGAAATGGGCAATCTTTAAAGCATACCGATGTGGCATGTGGATGAGAGCGACCAGATCGGCATCGGCGAGGTTAGTGACGGGCGGCGATGGAGGATAGCGATGGGCGGTGGGTAGCGACGGGCGGCGATGGTGAGGATAGTGACGGGTGGCGATGGCGAGGAGATTGACGGGCGGATTTGAGTCCATGGATTTGGGAATTTGAGAAGGGGGGGGGGGATTAGGGTTTGACGGAAGATGAGGTGTTTTGTTTTTTTTTAATTTTCTATAAATTGAGTAGACGGGATTAGCATGTGTTAGTCCCTACTTTAGCTCTCCTTTCTCTATTTCAAAATAGAGAAACAAAAGAAGGGGTAGACCTATTAGCTTAATATATATATATATAAGGGAAAGAGGGAGCGGCGGCTAGGAAATGAAACAGAAATACCCTAAAAAGTTTAAAAATATAATAATGGGCTATATTTAAAAAAATCTGCTGACTCAGAAATTGAAAGTTGAATCCGTCAGAAAATATGGAAACTAGACTTCCATACGGTTCTAACGCATACTTAAAGTTCAAATTCCGAAAAAAGTAGCTAGGTCAAACACATGTTTCTTTACAGGTTTTATGTTCAGGCAGAATTTCGATATCTTGTTATTTTAATTTTTGAATCAGAAAGAACTCAATATTAAATTCAGTAAAAATATAATCTAGACTCCTAAACATGTTAAGAAACAATCTGGAAATTTTCATAGCAAAATTTTATAATTTGATCAGCCTTTTTACTGTTTGAACATGAAAGGTACGAGAATCTGAAAATCTGAAATGTAAAACACAGCTGTAGTAAAACGGGCATAACTTTTTCTACAAAACTCGGAATTCAAAAAATGTGGATGTTATTGGCAACTAGACACTTGGGGAAACATTTCATATTCAGAAATTATTTCATTTGAAGGTCATTTACTGGTTCGAAAACAGCGATCAAAGTTCAGGTCAGCATGCATGTACAGTTCTTAGGGTATTTTTCTTGAAAATAAAATTAATTGAACATGTCGGGTATCGATTCTATAGTCAATAAATTTTGTAACTAGCATGATAGGTTTCCAAACATGATAGATAAAATTTAGATCACACACATATACAAGTCTAACATCAATCAATCACCAAACGATCAAACGACATATAACCTAACGATTGTCTCTACAATAATTTATTTGTGTTGTGACTTGTATGAATAACCCCATTAACAATTCTATATGTATTCATGAAAATCCAAACTTTAGGGTCAAAGTGGCACGATGTCAAAAATATTGGGGTTAGCTCGTGTAAACCCTCAATAGACCCAACGAAAGAGATAACCAAGGATAATATGATAACAAAGAGATCTACTTGCATGAATTACAATAACACTTGAATTTGATACAATTAGCAATTCAAGAGGACGGTGACTTGTCTGTTAATCGGTGAAAACGAATACCAAGAATAACGGGATAAGAATCCCGAAGCAACGAACTCACGAACTAGTAAATCCCCAAAATAGCATATGCAAAATATGTGCAATCAAGTTCAAATATCACAGCACACAAAAGAGACAACAACAACAAGAAGTAACAAAACAGTAACAACTCCAGCACTGGCCAGGACCAGGGGCGGCACCGGCGACCAGAGGGCGGCACAACGCGACAGATAGCGTCGAGCAGCAGCAGAGGGCAGCGCTAGGGCGTCGCCGACTGAAACAGAGAGGGAGGAAGCAGGATTTGGGGTTGATGGGTTTAGGGGTTTGAAGCATTGTTAATGGCAAGAATAGGGGGATAGAAGGACGGGGTCGGGAATTGGGCAGTTGGGTGTCGAGGGGAGGCATCGGGGAGTGGTTGACGGGAGTGAGGGTCGCCGGAGATGGGTAGTTCGCCGGAGAAGACGAACCAGAGGATGGGTTTTGGGGGATTCAGGCGGGAAAACAGAGACGGAGGAGAGAGAGGACGGGATGAGAGAGAGAGGGCAGCTAGGGTTTCAATTTGTGTGCAGAATTAGGGTTGCATTAGAGTTGTATTTATAGGGTACAATTAGGGTTCAATAATAGTGGTTTTGGGTCAAGAATTCATCAAATTGGGTTTTAGGGTTCAATTGGGAGGTAGATAAAAAACAACAAGGTTCGAATAAAAATACCCACAATCAATTAAAAGATAATAAGCTCAACAAGAAAAACTCCAACAAGAAGAACGAGAAAATTTTCAAGAAATTCTTAATTAAAAATAATTGAGAACGAAAGAAAATAGGGATTTTTAATCAATTGCAATTAAAAAGAAATACAAAGGGAAAAATTTTAAAAATTACAGAAACGGTAGTTACAAAAACAAAGCAACAACAAGCGGTTACAACAGTCAATAATGACAGCAAGCCGTTACAACATCAACAACAAACGGCTACAGGCAGGAGGTAGCGTGCGGGGCCTCAGGATTGGAATTTGGACTGTCACTTTGGAGTCGGGTTCGGGAGTCGGGACAACGAGGCTTAGGTAATTCGGTTTGTGTGGAGTAATTGAGGATGGAGAATGGGATTTGGACTTGGGACTTAGGCTGTCGGGAGTCGAGACTCGGGAGATGGGTTGGCCAGATGGGTGGTTAGAGAAGGCAGGAAATGGATTTAGGGATTTAGAATTGGGTATTTGGGGTTCTTGGGATTTAGAATTAGATTTAGAGGAGAATGAAGATGGGATATAGGAAGTGGAGGGCAGGTTTTGGTAGGTATTGGTTTGGGGATCAGGTTTGGGTATTCGAGTATTCGGGTTTGGGGAGTGTCGGAGCGGTTTCGGGTGATCGGGTGGTAAAATCAAAGTTATTTATTTGGTGCTCCTATATCAATGATTATGAATTTAAACAAAAAAAAGCCTAAGAAAATAAATAAATCAATTTCCCTTTCTGTGGGCCGACCCAAGTAATTTTTTTTGATCGATAATGGTGGGTCGAAGGTCCCCCGCGTTCCATTAAAAATTTTAACAAAACATACAACAAAAAATAAGGATTATGAAGTTCATGAAACCTAATAGACTGGGTTATGGAGCTCATACTCTACAACCAACAAACAAATAATACAACAAAATCTAATCCTACTTGTCGATTGACCTCGCCAAAACAAGTTCCTCGTGTCAACCCAATCTGACTTGAATAGGTCAAACATTGAGCTCAATCTCTCATCTCCTCGCTTGTACACCATTTGTCATCATCGCCACTCGCAAACACAATCGTCATTTCCCCCAACGATAACACAAATGCCAACTTCAAGCCCCTTAACGCGAGAGACACCGTAGGCACCCACCAATCTAACCTGAACATGTCCAAATTGAGGCATTGTTCTCATCCCCTATCTTGACCACCGTTGACTATCACCGCAACCCCACAACGAGAGCTTCCGTTGCCCCTGACAGTACCACAAATGCTACCTCCAAGCCTATATATACGTGCGAAACCACATGCATCCCTCCAATCTGACCTGAATAGGTCAACATTTAGCCCTTCTCTCAATACCTAACTTGTCCATCATCTACTGTTACCCACAATCGCAACTTTTCGTCACACCAACGGTAACACGAACGTCACCTCCAATCCCACTGGTACGAATGAAACCCTAGGCACCCACCCAATCAACCTGAATAGGTCAAGCTTGAACCCTCTCTCATGAACAAGTGTGTCCATCATTCTCCATCACCTCCAACCTCAATCACAACAGTCGTTGCCCCAAATGGTAACACAAATGTCGCCACCAAACCCTCTGACATGAGAGAGACCCTAGGTACCCACTCAGTTTGACATGAATATGTCAAAATTTAGCCCAAACTTTAAACTTGCTTGACCATTGTCGCCCAAGTAATTTTATTTTTAAAAAAAGAAAAAAATAATAATAATAGGGGTCCCTAAAAAAATGCACAAATTGTAATTTGACTGCACCCACAAAATAAGTATATATAGGTATAAGAAAGAAGAAGAAAATTTCAAGACTGCTAAAAATAAGCAAAAATTGGGGGCCTGAGACCACCGCCTCTGCCTCAAGGCCAGCCCGGGTGGTAGGGGTAGTAAACAAGGGAAAATATAGTCAAAGGTGATAATACAAACTCGTGATCAAATAAGGAGCCTGATGTAATGCTCCGAATTCCAAATAAGCCCGAATTCGAGATTTCACAGGATCTTTACTTCACTTCGTACAATTTTACAAGGAAATTAAAACTTTTCAGCGACATCAGAGTTATTTACATTTTGTTTACACAGCGGAAGAATAAAAGAAATACAACAATGAAATAAAATACAACTTGTACAACTTTAACAATGTAAGTCATGAACTGCATCATAACATCTTTACTTCTTCATAAAAAGTCCATTACCTGCATATTAAGCTGTAGGCACGTCAGTCACTTAAAACTGACGAAAATGTTATACTCGTCCATCCTCTCTATGCCGGAACGGTATAACGATCTCAATACTTTAACAAAATCACAAATGTTGAATGAGATAAAGTGTTAAATGTGACTACACTAAACATGTAAGTGTATGCGATGCCTTAATGCCTAATGCTCACATTTTAAACTAGGACGACACTAATGCATACTTGTTCGGATTCTATGCATCCCATACTACATAGGTCCGAGGGCAAGCACCTACGTAGTCAACATTTAAGGTTTCGATCCCTCGCCATGAAAACTACCCAGTAATAAGACAAGGTTCAGATTATTCCACAAATATGGATCCCAGTCCCGGAGTCCACCGTCAGACTGTTATAACTGATCCCTCATCGTGCGAATAATCCCGCATGTGCCCCTCTACCCCCGATATACGTATATACATTGGAGTATGGCAAACTATCCGCCCGACAACTCAAGATCCCGGAATCCACCGCTGACCCGTCATCATAATCCCAGATTTAAAAATAAAAGCCTGTCTCCCACGGAGCAATCACAGTCACGGAGTCCATCGCCGACTATATAGAGGCAACCCACTTACGTTTTCCCAGGTTTACTATATCTTCACTTATGTGCCTAATTATTTAGTTCAAGACATGAATAAATTTCCAAGCCTAGAATTAGTTTTACCTCCTTCCGGACTTAATCAACAAAAATACGATATAGCTCCATGGACATGTCTCAAAATATATCTCAACTTTTTTTCAATTCAGTAGTGCCGGTACCCGAGGTCTCACTAACTCTAAATCACAACTTTTTCATGTACAAGAACCCATGGGTACACATACCCTTTAATAAACATGTCTTAAACTTAGATATTTTCATATTCAATTTATTCACAAATGTGATCAAAGTCACACCATTCATGATTCATTTATCCATTCTAAATTTTTTCCAAACAATAATTCTTCTCATGAACTCATAGCATATATTCAAATCTCATTTAGGAACTTAATCACATAAAAGTCTTAACTACAGTCAAGCATATTCATAGAGTCTCATCAAAGGAAATCAAGTAACATAACAATTCATTCCAAAGCTCTATATGAACTCACAATAGATTTTAATCTCATCAAGTATTTATTACTCAACATAATTGTATAATCTCTTCAAGAGAACTCAATTCACATAACAATACCTTACTCTTCTTTTTAAAAGAAATAGATGTCACACTCTTAAATAAGTTAATTTGAAGTTGTCAACTCATTTGCATCTTAAATTCACTTTTTAATTCCCCAAAATATACATGAAAAATTATGAAACTATTTTTAATAAATTCCTTATCATTTTATAGAAATTCTAGAATTTTTCCCAGTTTTTATTCTCATAAAAACCCCTTTAAAACCATTTAAAACAAAAAAAAATATCAAAAGGTGGCCTTCGGGTTTCGAACCCATGACCTCTGGATCGCTACAGTAAGTGCCCAAACCCAAACCGGCTGACCACTTATCCCATGTGGCTTAGTTGTCACAATAGTGAATCCGAAACCTTACATATACTACTTCCAGTCTGTGGTTCATTTTAAAAAATATCAAAACAAAAGGGGATTTCAAGATTCGAACCTATAACCCACGGCTACAGTAAAGGTGCTGTAGCGCACCGACTAGCCAAATATTCCATGTGTGATTACTGTTATCAAATTATACTAATATACTTTTGTTCAACCGTATTGTTATTCAAACATCTTCACAAAACTCGATTTCTCCATTGTTTCTAATCTTTTGTTAGACTGAAATTTATTCGTATATATTGAGTTTACTGTCTAACAGTGACTCACTGATTTATGATCCATATTTTAGAAAATAAAAACTAACTTTCAAACAGTTTCTTCTTACTAATAAACATGAATTTCAATTTAATCAAAAGTAACACATATATATGTTTTATAAACAATCAAAGGAGTTCAATAGTACCAAATTCACTTTTACAAAACTCATTTGCTTATCAAAAGAGGAATTCCAAACAATGGTTCATGCAATCAACTATTCATTCATGTATACTAATGCATGGCGAAATCATCAATCATTTCTTTTCCCATTAACAACTAACAAGTTGTAATTTAATTTACTAATCATGGCATGTTTCACAACTATTCTCACCATATCCAATAGAATAGATTTTTCTACTTTATCATATCAAAATATAATACTCATTTATTATTACTAGCATGCATAGTTCTAAAATTAGAAAGCATGAGAATACCCACCTCTTATGAAGATTGAACAAAAGATGTAAGCACTCCTAGTTCCTAGCAAGTCCTTCTTCTCCTAGCAAGAACTCCTCCAAGCAAGAACACTCTACTCTCTTTCTTTTTCTTTCTCTTGTTTAGTTTATTTTTTTGGTGTGTGAAAAAGGATAGAACACTAGAGTATTTATAGGACAAGTTTAGGGATCAAAGTGCAAAATTACCCACCTAATAAATTGCTCTTTTAATTCTCCAACCTTTCATTTTCTTAACTCCCCAAATCCCCAACCTTTCACTACTCCACCTCTTCAAATTTCAAAACCGGCCTACTCCTTCACATCCCAACCGGCCAATTTTCACTCTTCATTAGAAAGCACAGTAAAGGTCCATTTCAACTCTTCATGCATGCATTTATTTTTTGACTACATGTACATATGTACAAGATTAAATGGTATAAGTTATAGTTGTCAACAGTGGAAGGGGAAAACCAATTGCTGGATGAGTCAAACCCCGTGGGCCCCTCATTCATGTACTACACAATTTTTACCAAATCACATTATTAATGCATACAAATCATCTATATATATATAGTATATTATATAGTGTATTAATGTTTTTAGAATGTAAGTAAAAAATAGTTTAATTAAAACTTATAATGTATCATGAACAAATAAAATAAATACACATATTCTAAAAATTTATTTATTTATTTATTTTTGAAAACGAATACGCTCAAGTACGCGCACCGAAACAAACACGTGTGTCACACGTAAAATATTAAAAATACGAAATTCGACGTTATAAACAGAAAATTGTTACAGATAATAAAAATACAATATAAGAAAATAAATTTTATATATTCTACGACGTGATTGCTTTGTACGTAGAAAACACGTGCATTACACGTACAAAAGTATTTAGATCAAAATGCGAGAAAAATGAATTTCCGTTTTATAAAATGGATTTGAATACATAAATAAATAATTTAAACTCAAAGAAATATTGCACGTACGGTGGAAACACCTAATCGATATGTGCATCGAAAACACGTATAAAGTACAGAAAATATCAAGATTGAAATATATAGGATAAAATCAATACGGGAAACGCATAAATAGTCGAAAATCAAGATACATAGTAAAAACACGTTACAAAATACACGTGCGTAACACACAAGTGCAAAATTATTATTTCCAATTTTGCGAGGTGTTACACCTAAAGTAACTCTTCCATATTAGATATCAATAACCAAGTCAAAATTAGCACACTTGAATCTTTGTTCAAAGAGTAATGCTACATCCACTACTAATTTCACTACATTTCTCTTCACTACCTTAGGTGGCACACTCCAATAAGTAAGGAAAGATAGAGTAGGTGGGAGAACTTTCCAGTAGGAGTATGCCACCTAAGGTAGTGAACAAAATGGTAGTGAAATTGGCAGTGGATGAAGCATTACTCATGTTCAAAAATCAAAAATCCGACGCGCCCGCCTGCCAGCTGGTGCTTCTTCACATTCTTCCTAAAGACTAATCTCTCTTCCCTTATAAATGCCATTCCCTTCTCTTTCTCAAGATCAACAGTGGCATTCATATTTCATACACACCAACTATCAACATGGCTTCTTCTCCTAGTCTTTTGCTAGGTTCTTTCTTGGTACTAGCATTTTTATGGCTAGTCTTGTTCTTGGAGGAAACTTCTACCAAGAATTTGACATAACTTGGGGCGACGGAAGGGGCAAGATTCTTCAGAATGGACAGTTCTGATGGAATTTTATATGTAACACTTAAGCAACATGCATAAAACATTGATGTCATCCTTAATTATGTTTCTACAGATCCAGATCTTAATCTTGTTACAAAAGTGCTTTAATATAAAAGATCCTAAATCATGTTTCTATATAGATCCTTTGCTAAATCAAAAGAAGAAGAATATAAAAGTGGAAGCACTAACCTGAAGCCATTGATGCCATTGATGTCATTGATGGAGATTGTGCAGGGAATTTGGATCTTCCTATATGATATGTACTTCTATAAGAGGCGTGTCTCTTTTCTTTTCTGTTAATGGGATTACAGATAGAATATTAAGATTGTATATATATAGGGGACCACAATCTTAATGGATAATTAGTGATTTCTAATTTTGCCCATTATAAAACTAAAAATTCACTTTACAGCTTCTACACGTAATATATCACACTTTATATTATATGTTTTTAACCCATCACTTAATCTTGGTTAGATCACTTTAATTTGGGTTAGACTTTAGAATAGGAATTATACATTTAGTCACATATGTGAGTCCATATAGATTATTTTCCAACAATCTTCAACTTGTGCTACATATGTTACACCTTATAAATGTACATGCTTTATGAGCTCAAAATTTTTGCTATCATAACCAAAAGCATAGACAAACAATCTCGTCCATTAATCATGTAAATATAGGATCAAAGCAATTTTGTTACATTTATCGTAACTAAATTTATCAATGGTTACTTATATCAACATAATTAAACGACATAGATCAAGTGTGAATGTGTAGCATGAAAATTGCATGCAATGTGATATATATATATGCCTATTTCCAACTGGTCATCTTTAAACTTAAGTGAGGTTAGAATCAAACATAACAAAAAGGAGTGAGAAAACTGAATACTTTATTTCTGATCAGAAAATAACCAAATGTATAAATGTCTCAGACAAACATAAAGCAAATAAAATACAAACTCCCACTAAATCATGATATCCTCAAATAATACAACACCCATATGAGCAGTGTGCTCATGAAAGACCTTGGGTGGTAATCCCTTTGTGAGCAGATCTGATATCATGGAGTTTGTCTTAATGTACTCTATGGATATCTGTCCACTCTGCACTCTTTCTTTCACGACGAGGAACTTTATGTCAATATGCTTCGACTTGGTTGAGCTCCTGTTGTTGTTGGAATACATCACTGCTGACTTATTGTCACAAAATAACTTTGAGTGGTTTCTACATTCTCCAAAATGCGGAGCTCAGTGACAAAGTTTCGCAGCCATATTCCATGATTCGATGCCTCATAGCATGCTACATACTCTGCTACCATAGTGAAAGAAGCTACAAGTGTATGTTTAACACTTTTCCAGAATATAGCTCCTCCAGCTAACAGGTAAATATAGCATGATGTAGACTTTTTTCTATCTTAGAACCCAGCGAAATCAGAATCAGAATATCCTATGATCTCCAAATGATCTGATTTCCTATATGTGAGCATGTAATCTTTTGTTGGCTAAATATAAAAAAGGACAAAAAGTTTTTGTAACACCCCGAATTTCAAATAATACCGAATTCGAAGTTCCACAGGATCTGTACACTTCACTTCGTACAATTTTACAAGGAAATTTGAACTTTTTGTCATACATCAGGATTTTTTACATTTGTTTACATAGCAGAAGATAAAATGAAGTACAACACTGAAAATAATATACAACTTGCAACATCTTTAACATGTAATTAATCAACATCATCATATCAACTTTACTTCTTCTTGAAAATCCAATTCCTGCATAATAAGCTGTGGGCACGTCAAGTACTTACAACTAACGTAAATGTTATACTCGATCATTCTCTCTATGCCATGAATATAACGATCTCAATACTTTTACAAACCACAAACTTGAATGTAATAAAGTGTTAAATGTGACTACGCTAAATATGTAAGTGTATGAGATGCCTTAATGCCTAATGCAGATATTTTATACTAAAATGACACTAATGCATACTTGTTCAGATTCTATGCATCCCATACTACATAGGTTCGAGGGCAAGCACCAACGTACTCCACATTTAAGGGTTCGATCCCTCGCCATGACAACTACCCAATAATAAAGCAAGGTTTATATCATTCCACGAGTACGGATCCCAGTCCCGGAGTCCACCGCCCGACTGTTATAACAGACTCCTAATCGTGCGAACATCCCACAAGTGCCCCTCTAGCTCCGGTATACGTATATACATTGGAGTACGGCAAACCATCCGCCCGACTACGCATAGTCCCGGATTTAAAATAAAGCTCGTCGCCCACGAAGCAACCACAGTCTCGGAATCCACCGCCCGACTATATAGAGTGCCCCACTTACGTTTGCCCAAGTTTTACTACATCTTCACTTATGTGCCTAGTTCTTAAGTTCAAGACATGAATAAATTTTCATACCTAGATCTAGATTTACCCCTACCGGACTTAATCACAAATACCGAGATAGATCGATGGCCATATCTCAAAAATATAACTCAAATCAACAATGTCGGTACCCGGGGTCTCACTAAACTCTAAATCACAAACTTTTATGTACAAGAATCCATGGGTACTCATACCCTTCAATAATCATGTATTAAACTTAAATATTCTCATCTTCAACTTATTCACAATTTAATCAATGTCTCATTTTAGCACTATTCATGATTCATTTATTCACAATCTTTCAAAAGTAATAATCATTTTCATGAACATAGATTCATCACTTTAAGTCTCATTAGCAAATTAAGCTCATATAATATATCTCAACCACACCCAACATTTCTTAAAACAAAATAAATATATAATTTCTTCAAGAGAATTCAATTCAAACAACAATACTTTACTCTCGTTCTAAAATAAAAGTCATGCTCTCTAATAATTAATTTTTAAGTCAAAACTCATTTTCTATCTCAATTTCTCCTTTTTAACTTCTCAGATATACATGAAAAATTCTACAACTATTTTTAATAAATTCTATATCAATTTATACGAATACTAGAATTTCCCCCCAAATTTTAATTGCATTTAAACTCATTTAAAAATCCAAAAAAAGAAAAAAGAAAGAAATAAAATGGCTCCATCATGTTTCGAACCCAGGCACCCCGACCAAACTCAGCGAGCACCCAAAGCCCCACCCGTAAGCCACTAAGTCCATGTGGACTTTATGTTATAAAGGTGATCCGAAACCCATATATACAGTGCCTCTCTGTTTGTGCTATTTAAAACCGAAAACAAAAAGAAAAGGAATTGCCAAGGTTCGACCCGACCAAACTCAGAGGTCTGCTACCGTAATAGTCTTATGGTGCACCGACTAACCAAGAAGTCCATGGGCGATTTCTAATCTAGAATTATACTAATAGGCTTTTGTTCAACCGTACTGTTATTCAATTATTTTCACAAACTCAATTTTTCATTTGATCTAATCTTTCTAATTGATTGTAATTATCTCACTCATACAGATTTTATTTGAAAACAGTAATTCACGAATTTCCAAACTTATATTTTTGACATATTTCAAATAATTTCTTCTTTTTAATAAACATGAATTTCATTTCTTTAATTTAATCAAAAATGGCAACTTGCATCTCTTACAAACAAATTAAAATGATTCTATGTGTATCAGTTTTACTTCACAAAAGTTTATTTTAACCACAAGGGAAAATCTATAAGTTTCATACAATTACTCAACATGCATATTTGTTTATGGTAATAACTTATTGTTTCTTTTTCTCATTTTCAACTAACATGATGTCAATTAGTTTCTTAATCATAGCAAAATTTCTACAATTCATAACACACATAAAAGCATAGATTTGTTCTCTAATTATCACATCAACTTTATCTATACTGCTCATGTAATTTATTAGAATGCATTTTCTACATTTTACAAGATCACTCACATCACATCAATTTGATCTACAATACTAATGTCATATTCTAGCATGCTCAACCTATGAATTAGAAATTATAAAGACCACCCACCTCTTATGAAGAATTGCAAACAAGATGATGGAACACAACTCCTAGCTCCAACAAGCCACCTAGTCCTTCTCCTCTTAGCAAGAGCTCTCCAACAAGCCTCCAATGCACAAGGACACTCTCTAACTCCCTTTACTTTTTTTTCCTCTCTCTAACTTGGTTTGTTTTGATGTGAAATGAACAGAAAAGAATGGTGTATTTATAGGACAAGAGAAGGGCTAAAATGTAAATTTCATCCACCTAATTAACTACCCACTACTCCATCTCTTCACTTTCCCTAACCCCCATCTTTTCACTTTCCTAACGTCCCACTCAATCCCGGCCTCTCTCTTTTCCCAACCGGTTTCTCTCTCTCTCCCTCTCCACTCATGCACACACATACAAAAAGATAAATAAAAATCCTATAGTTCTAAAAATTAAGTTGTTACATGTCATGCGTGAGTCCATGCACAACTAAAAATGAGATTTAATTAAATGGGCTTGTCTTGGGATTGCTTTTTTAATTAACTAATTAATTAGTCTAGTGGGTTAGAATCCATTCTTAGGTCCATGGATTTAATAAAATGCTAAATAAAAGACTTATGCATGCTAAAATAATAAATGAGAGTAAGAAAAAAATAAAGATAGAAAACTTAGCACGTGCGATGCACTTGCACACACTTCCTTCAATTAAATATTTAAATTAAAACACATGTATATAATATATAAGATGCATATAAAATTAGCTTAATTTTAAAATATAAATTTTCATGCACAAATAAAATAAATATACACACACTCCAAAATTTATTTTGAAAACGAACACGCCCAAAATACGTGCACCGAAAATACGTACTTCGCACGTACAAATACCGAAATACGAAAATCGACTCTATCAACGGAAATATATTAAAATATAATTTAAAAAAATATATAAAAAAATATTTATTAATTTATACATTCCATGACATAATCACTACGTACGTGAAAAACACGTGTATTACACGTATAAAATTATTTTATTCAAAATAGAGGAAAATGAATTTATGTTTATAAAAATAGATTTGAATACCTAAAATAAATAATTTAAACACATAGAAAATATTACACGTAGTGGTGGAAACACATAATCGATACGGGCATCAAAAACACGTAAAAATGCAGAGATTGAAATTTCTATTTGAGTTGACTCAAAATAGGATAAAATCAATACCGGATGCATAAATAGTCGGAAATCAAAATACGTAGTGAAACACGCAACAAACATTACCAGTAACGGTACAAAATATACGTGCGTAACACACGAGGGCAAAATTGTTATTTCCAATTTTGCGGGGTGTTACAATTTTGGGGCAGTTTTAAAAAAGGATACTAAGGTTTTTTTGTTTAAAAAAAGGACACAAAGTTTCAAAAAACTCCACTGGGTTAGTTAGGGTTAGGGTTAGTTCGAGGGGGGGGGGGGTTAGTTAAACATCTGATTAGTTAAGTGATGTTTTTTTAAACACAAATAAAAGATGAATTTGGTTTTTTTAAAACACAAATAAAAAATGAAAGTGGTTTTTTAAACCCTACCCTAACCCAACCCTAACCCTAACTAACCCAGTAGAGTTTTTTGAAACTTTGTGTCCTTTTTTTAAACAAAAAAACCTTAGTGTCCTTTTTTTAAAATGACCCAAAACTTTGTGTCATTTTTTTTATATTTAGCCATCGATCTTTTGTTCTCTGAAGATACTTCATAACCCTCTTGGCTGCTATCCAATAGTCCATACTAGGTTTGCTTAAATACCTGCCTAACATCCTAATAATGTACGGAATATCTAAACGCGTACATACTTGTGCATACATTAGACTCCCAACAGCTGATGCATAGGGGATCTTTTGCATTTTCTGAATTTCAAGGTTACTTTTAGGGCACTGACTAAGACTAAATTTGTCTCCTTTAGTAACATGAGTGCCTGGTCTACAATCTTGCATACCAAATCTTTTGAGTACTTTATCGATATATTCCTTTGGTGATAATCCAAGAATACCTCGAGAATGATCTTGGTGTATCTGAATTCCCAATACAAAAGAGGCATCCCAAGATCTTTCATCTCAAAATGCTTGGACCGAAACCTTTTGGTTTCGTG
Organism: Hemerocallis citrina; assembly: GCA_017893485.1. NCBI lineage: Eukaryota > Viridiplantae > Streptophyta > Magnoliopsida > Asparagales > Asphodelaceae > Hemerocallis > Hemerocallis citrina. Next base: position 126,681,498 of record CM030358.1, read on the forward strand.
CAACAAGTCTATATCATTAGTAGCAAGCAATATGTCATCGACATTCAGAACTAGGAATATATGCTTACTCCCACTGAACTTGTGATACACACAATCATCAACAATATTCATCTCAAAACCAAATAAGGTAATTACTTGGTGAAACTTATGGTACCATTGACGAGAAGCCTGCTTGAGTCCATAAATGAATTTCATTAATTTGCAAACCATATTCTTTGGGTCTCCCAACATAAAATTTTCTAGTTGCACCATATAAATCGTCTCGTCAAAGTCGCCATTAAGAAACACCGTCTTGACATCCATCTGATGTAGCTCAAGGTCAAGATGAGCAATAAGCTCCATAATTGTCCTAAATGAGTCTTTCGATGAAACTGAAGAGAAAGTCTCTGTAAAATCGATGCATTCTTTCTGAGTATAGCCTTTAGCTACAAGATGTGTGTTATACCTCTTCACATTACCATTTGCATCCCCTTTGTCTTAAATATCCATTTACAACCAATTGATTTTGCACCTTCTGGTAATGGAATAAGTTTCCAACCTTTGTTGTCTTGCATGGACTTATACTCTTCATTCATGGCACTCATCAATTTTTGAGAGTTATAACTTTTCCTGGCCTCATGAAATGTCCATCATTCCATTTTCATCCTAATGTTCTTGGAGAAATACAATATAATCATCCGGAATAGCATTCCTCATTTCTCTCGTGGATCTCCTTAATGACACTGGTTGTCGAGGTTGTTGAGTTTGTTCTTCTGGATAAATTACCTCATTTTGAATAGGGGCTGTTCAACATTGTCTTGTTGAGGTTCCGGATTCACTTCTTGATCAATGATAGGTGTGGGAACCTGAATATTGTCAAAAGTGATAGTTGAAATTGGTTTTGTAATTGAATCCATTTCCTCCTCAAAAGCAATATCCTTAACCTTATTTCTCCCCCCAAACTCAACTTCCTCAAAAAATATTGCAGTTCCCGTTTCAAAAATATTCCTAAGTGTTGGATCATAAAACTTATAACCCCTAGATCGCTCAGAATAACCAATAAAGTAGTTGCTCACTGTTTTGGAGTCCAATTTCTTTTCATGTGGCCTGTAACGCCTTGCCTCAACTGGACATCCCCAAATGTGAAAGTTCTTTAGACTGGGTTTTTGACATGTTCAAAGCTCATAAGGTGTTTTTGCAGCTGCTTTAGTTGGTACTCTATTGAGAATGTAAGCTACTGTCTTTAATGCTTCTCTCCAGAGGGACTCAGGTAAGGTGGAATGAGCAATCATACTCCTTACCATATCCTTAATAGTCTTATTTCGTCTTTCAGCAACACCATTCATGCTAGATGATCCTGGCATGGTGTACTGTGGGATAATACCACATTCCTCTAGGAATCTAGCAAACAATCCTAGACATTGTCCACCTGACCCACCATTCTATCGTAGTACTCACCACCATGATCAGATCTGACATTTTTAATCATTTTGTTAGTTGATTCTCAACTTCAGCTTTATAAGCTTTGAACACGTCCAGAGATTGTGACTTTTCATGAATGAGATATAGGTGTCCATAACGTGAGTAATCGTCTATGAATGATATAAAATATTGTTGACCATTACAAGATGCCGTAGAAAATGGCCCACAAATATCTGTATGAATCAATTCTAAGACGCCTAAAGATCTATTGGCACCTAATCTCTTAGTTTTGGTATGCTTTCCCTTTATGCAGTCTACATAGACATCAAAGTTTGTGATGTCTAGGGACTCTAAAATGCCATTAGACATAAGACGCTCAACTCGACCTTTTGAGATATGACCTAAGCGCTTATGCCATAATGATGCCAAATTTTCTTCAGTCAATTTACGTTTAGTGCTACGTGATTCCACGTGCAAGATTTCATTATAGGATGCAATTGTTTCGAGCAAATAAAGGTTGTCATAAGCATTCAAATAACCAGTTCCAACAACATTCGAATTTAAAGACAAACTAAACTGATTATTTCCAAATGAACAATAATATCCAAATTTATCCAATAAAGAAACAGAAATCAAATTTCGTCTAAAAGACGGTATAACAAAGGTGTCTTCCAACCAAATAAAAATCAGTTCCTAACAATAACCTAAAATGCCCAACTGCTTCCACTTCTACCGATTTTTCATCGCACACGAAGATGTGTCTTTCACTATCATTTGGCTTTCGGCAGCTCAGGCAGCTCAGGAAACTCTGCATAGAAACACCTATGTGAGTAGTAGCACCAGAATCTATCCACCAAGTGTTTCTAGGTACTGAAGATAAATTAACATCAGAACAGACCAAAGTAAGAAACATACATTTCTTTACACGTCATGCGTGATATTTGGTACATTCCTTCTTCACATGTTCAGGCTTGTTACAAAAGAAACAACTCTCTCTATCCTTTTGTTGTTTCTTTTGAGCTAGACCCTTAGCTTTTTCATTTTCAGATTTTATTTTCTTGCCCATATCCTTAGAGGCATTGGCCAAGTGAGCACTTTCAGACTTTTCTTGTTTCAACCTTTCTTCCTCTTACACATAGTGAGAAATGAGCTTATTTAGAGTCCATATTTTTTTTGGCAGTTATAACTGATCTTAAAATTGATTGAACTGTGCAGGAAGTGATACCAAAACTATAAGCACAAGCAATTCCTCAGGAAAATCAAGATTAAGTGCATTAAGTCTTGAAACAATATGGTACATTTCCATAATGTACTCCCTTACATTTCCTCGACCCTTATACTTCATAGACATCAAAGAAGTCAGAAGTGTATTCATTTCAACCTTATCGTTTTTGGCAAAACATTTCTCAATTTGTTCGAAGAATTCTTGGCCTTAGTAATCCCATTGGAATGATCATTAGACTCATGCGATTTGAATGATCTCACCTCTCAAAATCCCTTTTATCATCAGGAGTGCTTTTCGCAGTGAGAGGTGGAGGTTATTCTTCCCTTAATGCATGGTCTAATTCCATACAACCAAGAGTTATCAGTAAGGTCCCTTTTCAATCCTTGAAATTGGTTCTATTAAGCATGGGAAATAAGTTGATATTAGCAGTTATTGAGATAGCAGAAGATAAGCTAGCTGAATATAGAACAAAATAAACAAAAATAAGCTCACACAAGAATCCATATAAAAGAATAAATTCAAATAATGGTTAATCTCATCTCAAAATACCAAAAACAACATTAATATCAAGTCTTTCGACAGCAACATTAACTGTAAGCGATACTTTTGTTGTAGCAATCAAATATTGACAATAAATCTTGTCAAATAATAAGTCATTCTTTGGACTGAAATATTGTTCACATGGAATACCTTAAAATTGTCACATATTTATCACTACAGATGTGTATGAAATTCGGCAAAATATCAACTTACCTTTGGGTCAGTTAATAAACACATGAATTACAAATACACAATCATCTTGATATTTTAAAAAAATTAATCTACACAAAAAAGGTCACTTTGACAACATTCTGTTTTAATTAATCTATTCAAATATTAGACATTCATAAGAAAATCCAAAACCAAAATGTTCTAATTTTTTTTTGAATATCTTGATAATGTCAAATTGATTTCTATTTATCCGATTATAAGAAAGTATTTTTACTGTTTTGATAATCACAATTAGTAGGTTTAAACAGAATATTAACCGAAAACAAAATTAGTTAATCTCATATACTTCTGTTTATTGATAACTCAACTGTTAATAAAAATAAAAATAAACAGAAAAACAAATAAATCCCACTCCCGACGTTAGTCAGGAGAGAAACAGAGAGCAATCACAGCCCAAAACCTGGGCCCCACTGCACGTGGCATCACCCCCTTCAGCGGGTCCCACTGCTCATGTCACCGTAGTGCAGCAACATTCTGTTGTTTCCTCCTGGGTGGGTCCCACGTGACGTCAGCAGACGTCAGCCGCAGCTGTGCACTCTGCCTGCCATCCCGTGGGCACCCTATCCCAACAAATCCACACTGCCTCCTCTGTAGAATCTTCTATTGGGCAAATTATCCATAACAGAATCCAATGTCATAACCATATCTTTTAAAAAAAAAATTTATCAAAATCCAAAACCACATAAAATCAGTAATTACGATTTTATTTTGTTTTTTTTCTTCTTAAAATCTGAATTTTAGATAACTCTCATCAATTGATGTATATTAGACAGATTGTTATAGATCTACAGTGAAATAAAATAAGAATTGATCTATAACAACAAATTTATATTAAACAACCAACAAATTAATATAGATCTAAAGTGAGATAAAGCAACAACAGATCTATAACAACAGAATTGATCTAAAAACCATCTTCGAATTTTCTAGATTCGAGTTTTCTTACCTTTTGAATCTATCAAATTCCACAATTTGAATCTGAGGATCTAACTTTTAAAGTTTAGAAACCCTAAATTTCTTAAACAAAAACATCAGATCTTCAATTAATTTAGAAAAGATAGTTCTGATACCAATTGATGGAATTTTATATGTAACACTTAAGCAACATGCATAAAACATTGATGTCATCCTTAATTATGTTTCTACAGATCCATATCTTAATCATGTTACAAAAGTGCTTTAATGTAAAAGATCCTAAATCATGTTTCTATATAGATCCTTTGCTAAATCAAAAGAAGAATAATATAAAAGCGAAAGCACTAATCTGAAGCCATTGATGCCATTGATGAAAATTGTGCAGAGAATTTAGATCTTCTTATATGATACGTACTTCTATGAGATGTCGTCTCTCTTTTCTTTTCTGTTATTGGGATGACAGAGAGAATAGGAAGATACGTATATATAGAGGACCACAACCCTAATGGATAATTAGTGATTTCCAATTTTGCCCATCACAAAACTAAAGATTCACTTTACGGCATCTACACGTAATATATCACACTTTATATTATAATAACGACGATCTATCCCGGCGTTTGGGTGTACACGCCGGGATAGATATGCAGTTATAGCCGTTACGATTAGTAGTATTATATGTTTTTAACCCATCACTTAATCTTGGTTAGATCACTTTAATTTGGGTTAGACTTTAGAATATCAATTATACATTTAGTCACATATGTGAGTCCAGATAGATTATTTTCAAATACTTGACACTTTCACTTGAAAAATCATCGGGTTCTGGGGTTCAATCCAAGAACCAGTTCCGGTATGGGAAGTTTGACATGCAGATAAAGCTTGTGCCGGGAAATTCTGCTGGCACTGTCACTACTTATTATGTAAGTCGTCGCTTAATATATTTTTCACTCGATATATATTACCTGTTTTTGACTAATCATGTCGAATCTTTTGTCTTTGCAGTTATCATCACAAGGACCAACGCACGATGAAGTCGACTTTGAGTTCCTTGGGAATTTTAGCGGCGACCCTTACATCCTTCACACCAATGTGTTCACCCAAGGGAAGGGAAACAGAGAGCAACAATTCTACCGCTGGTTCGATCCAACCGCAGACTTCCACACCTACTCAATCTTATGGAACCCTCAACACATCATGTAAGTAACTACTACGATCTTTTTCTCAGCTCCCAGTAACCAAGTGAATCAATTTCCTGCATTTAATTAATTAAACTAATTATCATTCTTTTCAGCTTCTCCGTTGATGGAATCCCCATCAGAGACTTCAAAAACTTGCAGAACTTCGGCATTGCGTTCCCCAGTAGTCAGCCCATGAGGTTGTACTCTAGCCTTTGGGACGCTGAGGATTGGGCTACGAGAGGAGGGCTAGTGAAGACAGATTGGAGCCAAGCACCCTTCACTGCATCTTACAGGAATTTTCAGGGCAGTGGGTGTGTTTGGGCTTCAGGCAAGTCGAACTGCGTGTCTGGATCGAATAGTTGGTTCAATCAACAACTGGATGCTACGAGCCAAAGTAAGATGAAGTGGGTGCAGAAAAACTACATGATATACAACTACTGCACTGATGTGAAGCGATTTCCTCAGGGACTTCCTCCTGAATGCTCCCATGCATAATGGATCTAAGATTGGAAGATCTTTGTTTGAATTAAGTACTACAAATTATTTATTTGCTATATTGTTGTATATCAGAGATCTATAGCAACATATATACATGCATATGTTTTTTTTTTAATCGTAAAAGGTTGGCAATTGCCCCCCGTGTTTCATTAAAAAATTTAACAAAAAAAACAACAAAAAATAAGGCTTATGAAGTTCAGATCCCAACAGGCTGGGTTCTGGAATTCATACACCCCAACCAACAAATAAAAATACAACGAAATCTAGTCCTATTGATCGGTCACCCCCGCTAGAACAACTTTCTCGTGCCAATTTGGGCTCACTCTCTCACTCAGTCCCTAGCTTTGTACGCCATTTATCATCTTCAACTATCGTACGCTCTCCCTCGTCGCCCCCAGTAGTGACCAATACGACAAGCGTAAGCACCATATTAGAGACCCCGCAGGCACTCCACCAATCTGACAACTCCATGTCAAGATTGAGTCATTGTTCTCATCCCTCGCTTCACCCTCGATGACTCTCACCGCAACCTCGCAACGAGGATAGACGTCGCACTTGATCCCTGCGAGCCTTCTGACATGAAAGAACCAACGGCACCCCTCACTTTAACCAACCAAGGTCAAAGTAGAACCCAAACTATAAAATTGTCCGACAATCGTTGCCTACACCAACTCGGATACATTTTGTTGCTAATTATAAGTCGGTTGTAATTTGGATATTAGGGACATATACTTGCATATGTTAATCTGATTCAATTGATATGTAAACGAATAAATGATAATATGACATGTTAATGGAATTTTGTTTCTAAAAAAGTATTTGTTGCAAATTTGTAGAGCCCCACAATTAATGTACAGTTTAAAGCCCATATCATACAATTATTTTCAGCCATTTTAGTTCAATACCAAACTCAAGACTATTCTTCTACCTTTATTTGCTTCATTGTATTTTCGTATAATATGTTTTATTTAATTACTTACCAATAAAGCAAGGACTTTTTACCCACAGTTTTAGTCATTAATAAAACGGAAGTTGTGTCAATGCACCCTTAGAGTTTCTCTCTCTAGAATTCTAGAGAGAGAAGCTCCCCAAAAACCCAAAACAAAGAAAGAGAGAAAGGTAGGAGTTCCCAGTTGGGGAGGGGGGAGGATCCCTCGCCATCCTACTCCTCCTCCTTCCCCCCTCCCACCCATCACCTCGCCACCGGAGCGGTGGCGAGCCGGCATCGGAGCTCCGACGAGGCATTAAGAGTTGGGGTTTTTTCCCATTAGACAGGTGATGTATAGAGGTGGATGCCGCAGTGGGAGGTTCGACGACTAGATGGAAGGCGTCGGAGCATCCGACTAGGGCTTTTCGAGAGGTAGTCTTAGTGGCGGTCGGCGCGGCGGGGATGAACGATGTCAAGTTGGTTGGCATCGAGGGTGTGTGCTGTGCTGTCGCTGGGAGAAGTGGAGATGGTTTCGTCGAAGCTTTGAAGCCTGTCGTCAGCGAGAGGATGTTGCCAGAACTAGATGTTGTGGGCATCTGATATGGAGAGGACGACGGCGCCACACGTAGAGGTGAACGGGGACGGCGAGCTGTCATCGGCTACGTTTGGGTTTGTGCCTCAATGACGGTATTGATGGTCGTCGGTGAGGTGATTGGACTCATCGTGAGTGGTGTGGGCTTGGATCTTCGAGCATGGCATCGGTGGAGCCGCTGATGTTGGGCTCTTCGCGACTCCATCCAGGGCTCGTCGGTGTGACGTGGACTTGGATCGACGAAGTAGCCATCTACGGCTTGGTTCGACAGCGGACGTTGAGAGTTCTGCGGTGTCGGCGGGGCTGGTTGTGGTGAAGTTGTGAGGTGTGTTTCAAATCTTGAATTTGGATTTTGGGTTTCAAAATTCAAATTTAAATTTGAAATTTTGAATTTGGATTTTGGGTTTCGAAATTCAAATTCAAATTTGGAGTGTGCAGGGAAAGATTTCTAGAATTTTGAATTTCAAGTTTTGAAATTCAAACTCTAGTTGAGGAGTGAGACAAGAGTTTTCTGTTGTAATTTGAATTTTATATTCTTTTTATTTGAAATTCAAATTACAACTGTGGAGTGATGGGCACGAACTCACGCCACAGCTGATTGGAGAGGGAACATATTGCAGGTGCATTCGGCTATAAATTTAGCTAGGGAGGGACTAGTTAATGATATAGGTTTACTGTGTAATTATTTTCCGTTGTTTCGTTGAGGAACTGAGAGATGTAACCATTTGTAATAATTGTTTCGTTAATTATTATTAATGAAATGTACAGTGACACGGTAACCTTTCTCTCAAAAAATAAAATAAAACGGAAGTTAGTGATATAGCAAACAAGAAGAAAAACATAGCATTATTAGATGGAAAAAAAAAATCATATGCACAATAGTCATTAAAAAAGCCATTTGATAAAAGATCTGAACCTTTGATTTCTTTCAATATTCTTCAAAAAATTGTGCTCCTTACAAGCTTGCCCCCCCGGTTCTGAGGGTTTTTTTAAAGGAAAAATCGAAGGCTCAGATATTTTGCCATACTTATTTGAAATATTTTAGCAAATACCCTAATTCAAAATGTGAAAATTAGCATATACCCCTGCTATTGTTAAAAACTAAGATATACTCTCAGTTGGACGGAACTGTTAAAATTTCGTTAAGTGAACTTACGTGCATCACACATGACATAGTAAAATGACCTAAATACTCACAATAAAAAGAATTTTAGCTAATGCCCTGAATCTGGAACCTAGCATATACCACTACTATTTTAAAAAACTAAGATATACCATCAATTATACTTATTTCATTTTAATAATATTATAGACAACTAATTTTAACTAAGTAAATCATCTTTTCTATTTTGTAGTTACTGCCATGACTACACTGTAAGGGCTTATATGAGAAGTTTTACAGAGGCTATACTCCCACTGGCAGGCAAAGATGACTGGGGTGTTGTAAGTGATTTATTACAATAAAAATGCATTGTTAATATGTGGTTTAATAGGCTATGGTTTGTTTATGATGTTATTTTTGAACACTTTAGTTTATGGAGCAACCCTACTTATCTTATAAATGAATTATTAGTATTTTGTTTGTTTATGCAGATATTCTTAAACACTTAATTTTATGGGAAACGACCCAACCTTTATAATAAAGGCATTGAATTATTTTAGGGTTTTCATTCATGTGTTTGCGTAGGGTTTTCATTCTTTTGGTTTTTTTGTATGCAGCCACACTCTGACGTTTTTCCTCCTACATTGAAGAGACCACTAGATAGACCAAGGAAAGTTAAGAGAAGGGACCCAAGTGAGACTGCTGTTGCACCAAGAAGGCAGAACAGGTGCGATTCCTGTAGAACTTTGGGCCGCAACAAAGCAAAATGTAGGGGGCAGTGTGGATCTGCAAGTACACAACCTAGGAGAAGACCCAAAACTAGAGGAGGATTTACACAGACCAATTTCAACCAAAGTGGGGCTACTTGAATCTTAGATCTTACTTGTTAGTTTTTTACTTATGATAGCTACGGTTTTTGTGTTTTTTGGGGTCAAAATCTGACTTAGTTTCTTACTTATATAGTTTTGTTATTTGAATCTAAGCATTGAGTATCGAATATTGCGGTTTAATCTGTGTTTTGTTATTTTCATACTTTGATGTTGGTCTGGCATGTGAAGTTCTCAGTTTGTTTACTTCCAATGTTTCATTTACTACATGTTGATCACATGAACAAGTTTTTATGGAGTTGGACAACTAATACTAGTATGTATCATATAGTCATATGTAAAGCAATTTATTTGGAAACATACTAAAATTGACTTGGAAAATTTTTAGCTTTCTTTTGCAATTAAGTTTTCATCGATACACACCCAAAAAATTATCCAAACTGAGGGTATATCTTAATTTTTTTTTAAAATAGTGAGGGTAAATACTAGTTTCCATATTTTGAATACGGGTATTTGCTAAAATATCCGTACTTCTTTTTCTATGGGTAGTTGAGCATGTGATTTTTTTTCCTTGTTAGATGACTAACAGTGAAATATGAAATGGTTCAAAGTCATGATTATAGTCACGTATTGTTAAATCATGGAAAATTAGGTCCAAAGGTCTCCTAGTTGTTAAATATATTTTACATTGATCGACCTCTTTTTGAATAATAAGTTAGATTAGATTCAAAATAATGCCAAGAACTTAGTTAGGTTCAAAGGGTTCCTAATTCGTAAGTATGTTGTTATTATACAAACATCTATTCATGGTTGTCTGATATGATCAAATTGGGAATACAAAACTATATTGAGATATGCAAAGCCTAATAAAACGAGAATTTCCCTTAAAATACACAAGGAAGATCAAGTTGGTCTCCTAACTAAAATGGTTATGTCCAATTTGGTACACAAGCTTATTTCTGAAGCTTCTAAATTGCTTCTAAAAATCCCACACAACTAAGTAGCATTCTAGCTAACACCACCTGATGAAGCATTGACTACCCCTTACATTTAATGTTGATGGAGCATTCTTATGTCTTAAATTGTAAGGGGTAGTCATAAATAAGGGGACCAAGCGCCTCAGACAAGCTCCAGCGAGTCTGTATAACATCTCTCTCACGGGTACCCTACTCTACTAATTTTTTCCATGTAATATCCTCATCTTCGAGTAAACTTCAAAACCCCTCTCCTATAAATAGGGCCTTAGTTCAAACAACTCAATCATCCAAAAAAAAAAAAAAAAAAAAACACTTCTAAGTAACAATGTCTTCTTGTGATGCTTCTAGGCTAGTTCTTTCCCTGTTTCTGATCAGCTCTTGTTTCCTGCTAAGTTTAGGCCATGCTGATTTCAACCGAGATATCGACATAACTAGGTGCGACAGTCGCAGAAAAATCCTCAACAATGGACAACTGCTGACATTGTCGCTTGACAAGTACTCTGGTTCGGGGTTTCAGTCAAAAAATGAGTACCTTTACGGTAGGCTTGATGATCAGATCAAGCTAGTGCCTGGAAACTCTGCTGGCACTGTCACCACCTTCTATGTAAGTTCATTTGCTTCCAAAATTTAATATTTTTCTATATGTGTGAACGGTTATCTTCACAAGGACCTAATCACGATGAGGTCGATTTTGAATTCCTCGGCAATCTTAGTCGGGATTCTTACACACTCCACACCAATGTGTTCGCCAAAAGGAAATGTAACAGGAAGCGGAGCAACAGTTTCACCTCTGGTACAACCGAACAAAAGACTTCCATATGTACTCTATCCTCTCGAATCCACAACACATCATGTGTTAGAATATAAATATTAAAACTCTCACCCATACCACAACTTCGGAGTTTTGGTCCATCGGTAGGGTCTTAAATATGGTATTAGAGCAACCCAAATTCGAATCTCACCGGCTGCGCAATTTAAATGCGGATTGGAAAAAAAAAAAAAAAAAAAAACTCACTGCGAGTTCAGGTCTTGGTCCAAAAAGATGACCCTCTGTAAGCCCATGCCCCTAGCTCGGAAAATTTATACAATTTATCAAACAAATTATGTCCACCACAGGCTCCTCTCAAAAGGTGGTTAACCGGATTGATAACTCTTAATCATAGGCTATATTATTTATTAATATTTTATTCTTTGTTTACTCCCCATATGGGATTAACTTATACACTTTCTCCTCTTACCTGGGCGGCCCCCACTCCAATAGCCAAATCAGCATGGGCTGACGAAGTCAAAGCAGCTCAATGCTGCCTTATACAATTGGCGGGCCCCCTACGGTGACGTCACCCTCACAGCGCACAGCAACATCTATTTTTATACATCTCGTGCCCCCCCCCCCCCTATTTCCACTATTCACTTATTTTACCAAAATGTCATCTTCCACTTTATTTATATATTATACTAGATTTTCCCATGGGCACGTGACTACGACACTTCTTCAGAACGATACAGGAAAAGCCTTGTAAATAGTAAATCAACAATTATATAGCTCAAGTTTGAATAGTATGACAATAATTAGTTGTAAATAAAAATCCATGTTTTCATTAGTATATGTTGAAAAATAATTATAAATTGGGATATAAAAGTCCATGTTTCCATAAGTGTGTGTGTGTGTGTGTGTATATATATATATATATATATATATATATATATATATATATATATATATATACAGAGAGAGAGAGATAATTAAATAAATAAATGAGTTATTTTTTTTTGGGGGGGGGAGGGGGGGGGGGGGGGGGGGGGGGGATGTGTTTTGTGAGGTTAGATCCGGGCTTTTGATTTTGGGGGGATTGAAGGAGAGCCACTTGATAGCTTTCTTTGTGTTTTATTATATATATGCTATATACTATATCTTATATCTCTTTTAAAATTACGGGATGTTACACAATCAACCCACGGGAGTGTGTTAGAATATAAATATTAAAACCCTCACCCTTATCACAACTTTGGAGTTTTGGTTCATCGGTAGGGTCTTTAATATCATGTATGTAATTAATTAATCTCTATAACTATCAATCTTTGCGTTGCTAAATATTTATTAATATTTCTTACCTTTTTGTTCTACTTGATTAGAGTTGGCAAACGGGTCTAACGGGCCGGGTCGGGTCGAACCCATCCGGGTTGGAACCCAACTTGGGCGGGTTCGGGTCGGGTCCTAGAGGTAACCGGGCCAGGCCGAGCCGGGTCGTTAGCGCAAATATACGACCCGCCCAACCCGTGAACCCTTTCGGGTCCAACCCGGGTCGGGTCGGGTTGGGTCGCGGGTTGGGCCCGTCTAAAGTTATTATTATTATTTTAATTAAACAAAAAATATAATTTTAATAATAATAAAAAATGTAATAATAATAATAATAATCAAAGAGTGAAATTGCCAAAAAAAAATTATATATTATTAAGATGATTTCAACTTATACAAGTTTCACAATTTGTAATAAGAAATAAAAAATTTCTACAAATTTGTTTTATACAATAACAAATTTCTTAGACACAATTTCAATTTTTTTCAATTATCCTAATTTTTAATAACAAACAAAGATTTTATACAATTTTTTATACATTTACAATTGTCTTCAATTTATTGGTCTTCAATTTGTTGTTGTTGTTGCTGGTCTTCAATTCTTCATTTTTGTTGCTATTGTTGTTGTTGTTCTTCCGGCGAGTTGTTCCCACTTGTAGAAGTGTCCAACGCTTTTCCTTGAATCCTATCTACGGCCTTCAGCCAGTCTTCCGTGCAGACGAGCTTCTCCAACGATTGGGGCTTCAAGCGATTCCTGTAATCGGTTAGAACCCTGGCACTTGTAGAAAATGCACTTTCTGAAGCAACTGTAGAGACAGAAGGAGTTAGTAGATCTTTAGCAATATATTTAAGAATACTATAAGTGTGTTCATGGTCTTTCCACCATTGTAAAATATATAGTGAAGAAGTAAAAGATTCAGAATCTTGTTGATTATACCAATGTAATTCATTTGGTTGATTAGTCCTAGGTTTTTTTATTGAATTTGTGCAAGTAAATTAAATGTGGCTCTAAGATACTCTTTCCCTTACCTTTAGAAGTAGCAGAAGAAGAACTAACTAAAGAAGTTTTACTAATAGATGCAAAACTTCTATCATAATAATCAAGTTATTTAATGTCGATTCAAATTTAACTAAAAATGTTCCGCAATCAATTTCATATTCATCTAGCCCAAGTAAAATAAAAAATATTTCAATCAAAACTCTTCGTACCTTCTAATTTGATAGGAGAATCCATCACATTAGCAACACAATACAACATAGGATGAGGATTAAAATACTTCAAAATTTTAGTGTATGCAGCTTTCACAATATGACCAATAAAAGTATCATTGATCATTTGTATGAAAGTTTGCATCATAGTAACTAATGAAATAAAAATGCTACTAGAAGTAGATTCATAAGGTTTTGAAAATTTGAAAGTTACGGTTTTAAAAGGTTCTAAAAATTTCAACAAAGATTCGGCATAAAACCAATGTTGGGGAGTCATTTCAAAATTTGGCATATTTTTTGCGAGACAAAAATCAATTACACATGCTTTATATTCTGTAAGAACTTGTAGCAAATCAAAAGTATAGTTCCATCAGTGTTTAACATCCTTTGGAAATTTTCTAAAATGTACATTTTTAAGCCTACACCAAGCTTTCTATTCTTGGAATATGGTGCCACTTAATGCAATAAAAGGTACACAATTCCTAATGTTAACTATATATGGTTCGGCTATTTTTAATGCATCTTGAAAACATAAATTTAAAATATGACATGCACATCTAACATGAAAAATATATTCAGATGGAGGGTTTAATGCAGTTTTTACTAATTGATGCATTGTTGTTGGATGCATTATTCAGACTTATACACATTATTTTATCACGAATATGAAAAACATCACAAATTTCTAAAATACGATTTGCAATTTTATTACCACTATGGGGATAGGGCAACACGGCAAGTGATATGACCCTTTTTTGAAGAATCCAACCACTGTCGATCCAATGACAGGTTATTCCCATCATTGGAATATTGTTGTAACCCGTCCAACAATCAGAAGTTACAGAAACTCTACAAGTTAAACTCCATAAAATGGCAATCAAAGCTTCTCTCATTTCATTGTACATTTTAAAACAATTAGATTTACAAGTATTCCTAGGGATTCTTTTAAAATGGGGGTTTAAGGCGGTTTGATTAATTTTCTAAGTCCCTACTATCGGGATAGAAAAATGGTAACTCTTCCTTGATTACTAGTCGGGTCATTTCCCAACGAACAAGTTTGGGATCATAAGAATGGCTATCAACTACACCGGTCCTAGGGTAGTTTTTTATTGGCCGGGTAGGTCTACAAGAAGTTCTTTGTGCACATTTTGGATGTGTCATCTAATTATACACGTCCCCTCACCCATCTTCCATTTGTATGGCTTCAAACATGTTTTACAAATTTTTAAACCTACACCCGAATTATTTTCGTCCGGAATATAATCATAAAATTTGTGCCAATCACTACTTTCCCCTCTAGTTTTCCTACCACTAGCCGGTTGTGTTGTTTCGGTTGCTTATGTTTATGGTTCTTCTTCTATGTCTCCTACAAACTCATCGTGTGTACTAATGTGTTGGGCCATAGGATTAGGGTACTCTTTGGCGGGCTCATTTTGTGGGACAATTGGAGGCCTACGAGAAGTTCCGGTGGAATCTTGTCCACTTTGGCTACGGTCGCTACCTCCTGATCTAGACATGTTGATATAGTAGTGTATGTGAGAAAAATAAATATAATCTAGCGAGATAAGTTTTTAAAAAAAATCTAGAAAACAATAAGAGGGTTGTGAGAGAGAAGATTAAAAAACCAACAAACAAACATGATTAAAAAAATTATAACTACAAAAAAATATCAAGACAATAAGAGGGTTGTGAAATTTTGTTACCGTACTCCGCGGATAGTCGTATATAAAATGAGAGTGAAAATAAAAGTAGAAGTAGAAGTAGAATTCCTGACTCGTATATAAATAGAAAGAGAGCTACTTTGTTTGAACACTTGGAGGAGTTGAAGACTTGAAGACGTAGTTGAATGTTGAATTCGATACGATCGGAATTTGCCGTTTGATCGTTTCTATGTTGCTAGCTTCTTTGTTCAATTGTTCACAAAAATTGGAATGAATAGAGTAATAGTAGTAGAGAGAGTAAGAGAGTAAGGCGTGAAATTTAAGTTTGGGTTTTAGGGGTATTTATAGGGAAAAAATAAAAAAAACAAAAAAAAACCAAAAAACCAACAACAACAAAAAACGGCTAGAAGAGCCGTAACGCTTGGTTTCGACCGTTGGACGCGTGGGTCGAACAGTCGACCCGCGCGGGTCGAACGTACGGGTCAAATGGTTCGAAACCCGCTAGTCGACCCGCGGGTTTGCGGGCGGGTTGGCTACTGTTCACCGGGTTATCGGGCCGGGTTCGACGGGTCTAATTCGCTCTTTTAATGACTCGGGTCGACCCGCTTATATTCGCGGGTTCGACCCGAACCCGAAACAACTACTCACGGGCCGGGTTAGGCGAGCGGGTCGCGGGTCAACCCGGCCCGTTTGCCATCCCTATACTCAGGGCCGGCCCCACCCTTGAGGCGGGTGAGGCGGGTGAGGCGGCGGCCTCAGGCCTCTGGCGTTTTTGCGATTTTAGGGGCCCCCAAATTTGTGATTCTTTTGTAAATATAGGCACGTATTTTGCGCGTAAAAAAATACTGTTATTAGGGGCCTAAAAAATAATTATTTGGGCCTTTAAATTTTTAAAAAAATTATTTGGGTTTGAGCTTGAAGACTTGAATTGAATTTGAGACTTTAAATTTGGGTGATTTAAAATAAATTTATATATTTTGCATATTTTGCTTTCAACAATGTGCAATTTTTTTTTGTATACATGTTTTTATGTTTTTATGTTTTTATGGTTTTTTTTTCTTTTTTTTTGTATGGGGGCCCATTTCGGGAGTTCGCCTCGGGCCCCCGGGAACTCAGGGCCAGCCCTGCCTATACTTGATGCAGCCTCTTGGCTGACAGCATTGCAATAAGAGATTTCAAGAACCATGTGGCAAATGGAGTTCCATTCCCCAAGATTAAAATTTATATTGGGTTACGAGGGGCAGGTTGGTGAAGTTCGACTGGACTCAGACTCCCTTCACTGCATCATTTCGCAATTTCAATTCCAATACTTGTGTTTGGTCAGCTTCAACTCGATATAGTTGCTTTTCAAGTCGTCCTATGATCAAGTGCAAACACATGGTAAAGCTCAGAATTGGACTGAATGAGCTACTGGAGAATGAGATGGGTACAGAGGAAGTACATGATATACAACTATTGCACTGATGTCGAGCGTTTTCCTTAAGGCCTTCCGCGAGAGTGCAGACTAAGATGAATCCACATGGAAAGATAGTGTATTTCTCTACATTCCTTGTACATGAAAGCAATAAGTCTGAAATTCTTTGATTCAAAGTTCAAACCACTACAGTCATTTGTATTAGACTTGTATAAATTCCTTCATTTGTATTAGACTTGTATAAATTCCTTCCGCGAGAGTGCAGACTAAGATGAATCCACATGGAAAGATAGTGTATTTCTCTACATTCCTTGTACATGAAAGCAATAAGTCTGAAATTCTTTGATTCAAACTTCAAACCACTACAGTCATTTGTATTAGACTTGTATAAATTCCTTCATTCCCTTTATAATAAATTTGAGGGAAATTGTTCTCTCTGGGAAAAGAAAATTGATGAAAATTGATGTCATTTTATTGCTGTTTAGCGACTAGGATGAGAACCATGCATTTTGATTGCGACAGAACAACGACAGTTCAAGAACAAAAAGACAGTATATAAATTATTTGGCCATTTAGAAGAGTGTTAGTTGGTTATGGATTAGAGGATTACAACAGTATGTACCATCCTAAAAGAGAGGTGACATTCCTACACATAATATTTTTCCATAACCACTGAAAATATCTAAAGCGCTATAATATTAATGAGCAAATTTATGTAATTCTAGGGTGTTTAATAAGGAGAATCACAAGCTACTGATGGTTATTCAAGGAATATATTCTAGGCAGGGCTGACCCCACTTTGAGGCCGGCGATGCGACCATCTCAGTTCCTGATTTTTTTGCAATTTTAAGGACCTCAAATTTGTATATTCTTTGTAAATATAAGCACGTATTTTGCACGCATAAAAATTATATTGTAATTAGGCTCCCAAAAAATAATTATTTGAACTTCTTCTTCTCATCCTCTTCTTCTTCACTTCTTCTTCTTCTTCATCCTCCTCTTTATATTCTTCTTCCAAAACTCTTCCTTTGCCCTCATCAACCTTATCATCCTTCTCCTTCTCCTCGTCATCATCATCATTTTCTCCTTGATCATCATCACTGTCATCATCTTCATATTCATCATCATCTTCATAGTGAAGGTAGTCATCAGTCATCTTCGTCGTCGTCATCGTAGTCAACATAGCTATCTTCTTCTTCTTCTTTTTCATGCTTGTTTGTTTTTTTAATCTAATCTTCTTATTACCACCATAAGAATAGCCATCATTATCTTCTTCCCGCGGTTTAAAATTTTGGGAGAACAAAAGCCAACCGAAGGAGGAAGAAGCGATGAGAGAGGCAAATGCAGTACCAGGGATTCTAAAGAAACCATCTTTCTCTTTCTCTTTCTCTTTCTCTTTCTTGTGAGGGAAGAGTACGGGTAGGTATACGAATCTGAAGTGAATGCGAATGGCAGCGGACGGGTGTGATGAGGAGAGGGTGAGGGTGAGGGTAAGGGGCGAGTTGGGTTAGTTGCTCAGATGCAGAACGCCATGAGGGGCAAACAGCGGCGAATTGGAGGTGGTTGCGGGGTTCGGAGATGTTGGAGATGATCAGGTTGAGGAGGTTGGGGTCGAGATCTGACCATGGCCGAAAATTGGGATCTACTTCTTGTTGTGGGTCTTTGACGGTCGGGTTTTCAGATCGGGGCTTCTTCTTCTTCATTTTGGGGATTTGGGGATTTTGATTGATGCGGTTTTGTTTAATTTGTAAAAGGGCAAGAGGGAGCGGCGGCTAGGAAATTAAACAGAGATACCCTAAAAAGTTTATAATATAATAATTAACTATTTTTAGGCCCCTGGATTGACGCTGATTTTTATTAACCCTTTGAGTTTTTTGCCCACTGTTTAAGCTCCTTTAAGCCCCCTTAATAATGTTATTAACTGATGAAACTTTACTAACATCTCCTATTTTAAAAAGTAAATAGAGGAAAAGAAGTTGAATATTTTTTCAAGGTCTATTATTTCCATTGAGAATTAATTTTCTTCGTTGATACAATGTTTTTTTTTTAAAATATTGAAAAGTGAACATTGTTAAAATATGAAAAATCTTTATTCGGAAGATTATTATGGGTTATTTTTGTCTTTTACTTTTTTGTTTGAGATTTCGAATATTGTATTGTGCGTTACTGAAACATGCTTCAATTGAATTAAGCTTAGCTCATGTGGAGGAGCTATGTTTCTAAAGCAGGGAGCTAGGTTGCACTGCCAATATTTTTTTTAAAAGAAAAACTTTATTTTATTAATAAGAAATTGGTAAATTGTTTTGTATTATATGGTACAAAACATCACTTCCAAAAAAACAACAATATAAGAAATTATATGAACACACTCTAAACCTCACAACATAATCTAAATAAATGTCTGAAACCAATATCAAGGCCGTATGTAGAAAATCCACCTTGACATCTCAATTACTAGATTTTGTGAGAAATTAACAATTGGAAATTAGGGTTAATATCTAGATCTAACTTGCTTGAGTTATTCACCATAGGTATCAATATTGGAATACCTAGACTGCTATCACAAGCCAGTATTTATTCCTAAATACTGGTTTGGGTATCGGGTTATAAACACACAAACCCGCGTTCCAATATACAATCAATTGTACGTTCAATACACATGTTACTCATATGCACATGCAATATTTATATAGAGAGAATATATCAATATATCCAACAATCTCCTCATATATTCTCAATATATAAATTACAAGATTATCTCATCAGTTCAGTATAAAACTGACTGGCTAATAGCAGTCCATAAAAAGAAAAAAAACATCATAAAGGTATAGTTTCATAAGAACCAATACAATTATAAATCTGAATAGTTCAATCAAGACTAAACCAATATAATTAAATAGTTCCAAACCATATCACAACAGAATAGTTCACAATGACTAAACCAACTGGAGTAATCTGTCATAGTTTCAAAATCAAACAAAGCAAATAAACTTCAAGAACAAAATATGAGTTTTAAGCTCATGAACACAAGAGTCTTAAACTCAATAGAAGTTTTACCAAGCAAGTGACTAATTTATTCTCGAAAGAAATAAACTATACTTTATCATTGCTCAATGTTTTATGTTTACTCCTCCATTTTGAGCAAATCATTATTTTTGAAATCTATGTTGACAGATTCAACTCCTCCATCTTTGCTAGCTTATTGAAAATAAGAATATCAAGAGACACATCTCTAAGAATTCCAACGAACTTCACAAAGTATCTAGTTCCACAAAAGAACTTAGTACAATTCATTATTAGCTTAGCAAAAATATAACATAAGCATCACAATCACGTTTCTTTAACTAAATAAAGAACAAGAACTATTATAGTTTCTACACAAGAACTATACCATGTTTCATATTGGAATGATAGAACAATCAAATCAATTATGGTTAATTCTGAATCATCAAAAATGGAATGAAACAAGAATCCATAAAAGAGATATATCATCAAAATTGGAATGATATAACGAATTCTAAACATCGGCTCGACAAGTTTTCATGTTTCGTATTGGAATAATATGATTATTCTAAGTAAATTTTCTAGATATATAATACCATCAAAATTGTAATGACATTATATATTTTTAGAATTTATGTGGAATCATCAAAATTATATAAAACATGTCAACTGCCTAAAATTGATGCTTAAGTTTGAACTTCTCTATGGCTCCAATTGGATTCTAAATTTCAAAACAATTAGGATGTTAAAGCTTTGGCTCAATAGCTTTCAACTCCATTTCTCCCAAAGTTTTGATAATTAGATCACCTTCAAGTCTCTTAGCAAGAGCATTAGCCATACTTGTCGTAATTGCACTTTGTCTATGAGAAAGTTCACTAGGCTTCTTTCAGCCTTAATATACTCCTCTTACTATTATAAAATGAGTTATGAGCTACAGTGCATTGTAGCTTGATAGTCGCATAACAGAATTAGAGAGTTATTTAAACTTCTTAATGGATAACTAGCAACAATTTCTTCAATCCACTCAGTCTTTTCCACTGCAGAGGATAACACATAGAGGTCTGATTTCATGGATGATAACACAGTACCTGTTTGCCTTTTAATTTCCATAACATTTCTGTTCCTCCTAGTGTAAACACATATCCAGTAGTTATCGACTTTCACTAAATTATGAGCATCATAATGCATCAGATCAGCCATTCATTCGAAGAATGACTAAAGTAGCACAAAACAAACTCTTGAGTACCACTCAGGTATCTCATTAGCTTTTTAAGGGCACTCAAATGTGTATGGAATTATTAGTGAATCTACATATCGTACCTACCTCAAAGGCTATGTCTATTCTAGTGCAGATCTTTGTATACATGCGACTTTCAATTCCTTTAGAATGATCTACCTGTCTCATAGTTGCACCATCATTAGGTGTCAACCATTTATCAAAACACACTTTCAATCACTATATCCGTGCTTTTGAAACATATTTTGATTTGATGAGTTTGACTAAGAGTTATCCCTTGCTAGCTGAAACTCACCCTTATACCTATGACGTCCACAGAACCTAGGTTTTTCATGTTAAATTCTTTGGATAGCACAATTTTAACTTCATTTGTAATAGAGAGGTCACTTCCAAGAACATGCATGTCAACAGAACAAGTAAATAATAGCCACTGTATTTGACACACCACAAAGTTGAAGGCACTGATCTGAATTACTTGATTCATATATTAGGCTCTTTCAAAAATTTGTCAAATTATTTATTTGTCAGCTATACATATTTTAAGAACATTAAATGATTTTACTAAATTGTAAATCTTGTTCACTAAACATATTAGTTCAAAACTATCCAGTACAAAACTGTTCAGTACAAAACATCAAGTACAAAACTTTTTAAATATCCTTTATGAATGAAATTTTTTTCAATAGATGTAAGGGCAAGAAGAGTACTTATTGTAGCAATATGACAAACATGTGAGTAGACATCAAATAAATCTACCCCATTTTTCTCAGTCAATCTGTTAGCTACTAAAATGCATTAAAATTGTTACTGAACAATCAAAATTAAGTTTTTTCTACAAAACCCCTTTCGGCAAATCAACTAAATTAAAGTATTATTGTATGACACAAAATCATCTCATTGTCTACTAAAGACTCTTTTAAGCTCATTTTTCATTCAAGTTTATGTGTCATTAGGACTGGTTCTTGATTCCAACAGTGAATCATTGACTATGTTAGTAGGACTAGATAATTTCATGCACTTATCTTTGATGAACACATTTTCAAAGAACTTTGTTTGTCTAGATTCTACTAATACAAATTAAATAGATATAAAATCTGTCTATAGAACCATATTATGCACTTTCTAAGCACACACAAATATTTGTTGTATGTCCTACTTTAGGCCTTCTAGGGTCATGTACTCTAACACATGTATCACAACACAAATTTTCACTTTAACAAAATTATTTGTGTTTTCATACCATGATCTACAAGGTGTATTCAATTTAGAGTGTAGTAACACATTAGAGGTATGATTAACAATACAACATCACTCGTAATTACACAAGACAAATAACAGTTAATAATATATAATTCAACATTTCACTAAGTGTTTGATTCTAACTTTTACCAATATCGTTTAACTGTTGTAAGTAGTGTGCGTAGAGATTATGCCATATGCAAACTTCTCTAAAGTTGTTAAAACATATTCACCACCTCTATCAGATATGAACCCTTGATTTTTAGCATTTAACTATAATTTTTAAATCAATGTGAATAACACGTGCTTCATTCTTCATATATATGACAGACATGTATTAATCATCTACAAAAGCGATTAAATACTTCTGACCAACAATTATCTCACATAGTCACAGAGCTGCTGAGATCACAAATATCAGAATGTATTGATTCAAAAGGTTATGAACTCCTAAAGACCATACAGAATGATTTTCTAGTGATTAAAATCTGAATTCAAACTTCACATTTGTCATATTAAATGAGATGCCATTTAGTAGAATTATAAGTCTTAACAAGAACAAACAATTTCATATATAGTTCATAGTGATTCTAAATTTCAAAACAACTCGGATGTTAAAGCTTTTACTCAATAGATTTTAACTCCATTTCCCCCACAGTTTTGATCATTAGATCACATTTCCTCACAAACAATTGAATATATTGTTCCGAAATCCTAGCCAATTATGCTATGTTCAAGAACACAATTAGAACTATTATTATTAATTGTCTCATTTGTTAAATTCAACTTATACATGCGATTGACAATATATGCACTTTATAAGAGTTAATACAAAATTACTCTATCACATTTTACAAAATTGTTTGTTTTCTCTAATGATTCTAACAATGTCCACTTGCTCAAACAAATTGAGCGAAGAGTTCTTTCCTTTATTCGTTCTTGATCATCTTCATAACGCTAAATGAGATAATAACTAACATGCTATAATTCATCTTTGCACACACAGTACAATGAACGAGAAAGAACAAAATGTAACTAACGGAGTCATATCCTACATTAAGAGATGCTTTCTCCTAAGTTGCAGACATTTTTTATACATCTTATATACTTTTATTTTTTATTTTTAATTATTAGAGAAGCAAATATGTAATATCACACAAACTGCAAATAATGGATTTGTTAAAATATCTATACACATTGTATGATAAAACACTTAACAACCCTAAACATGCTAGTTTTTCAAAGCGAGAATAACTATGATCTAAAACTCTCAATCATATGATCAAACGCACAAAACGTTAACACATTCATCACATGAAAATACTAAGAAATATTAGAGTAGATCATACCGACACTTCAAGTTAGAAGTGTTTTCCAAATTCGATGGAGAAGCCTGCGTAGTGCAGACTTATCATATCGTGATGCAAATCCATTGTCTCCAATACACACAATTTGTATGTAACTTTGAAGTTCCTACATTCATCAAACTGTTAAAGATTAGCCAATTAAACGAATTATTAGAACTATCTAATTCTAGCAACAATTTAATTGGAGATCCGAACTTTATAGTCAAAACCAAATAGTTTAACTTATCAAAAATAGGTATTTGATTTTAGCACATAGCCAAAACATCTGTTGAACTTGTATTTAATTAAATAAATGATTATTACAGTCTTGAACTTAACCACTTAACATCATAGTAATTCTATAATTCAAAATAAACTTTAAGCAAATGTTTTGAACTTCCAGCACATAGCAAAATATTTAATACAAATTTAATACGAGAAAAGTAAAGAACTTATCTTTCACAATCTATTCCCCTTCAATTGAGTAGACATAAGTCTGTTTGAGAACAAATCCAAACAACAAACCATTCTGCGCCAAAGCAACCCAACATTAAACACCTTGTGTGCGTCTAAACTGCAAGCTCCTCTGAGGCTACCTATACATTTCCAATTTCCTCAATCGAGAAATTAATGGCGGACAGCGGCGTAGTCATCAGGTACGACAATGGCGCGGCCCTGACCGAGCCTAAGAAGTCATCCACCTTCTCCGTCAAGGTCGAACTCCTCACTTTTCACACTCTGAGTCTAGATCAAAGAAGGGGTAGTTAGCGGGCGTCGGCGGGGAGTCGCCATCACTATTGGATAGGGCTGGCACGCCAGACTCTGAGGCAGATGAAAGAAGGGGCGGCGGCTAGGACATGTTGCCCCTGTCGGCGCACACGACTCCGAGGTAGAGGAGAGAAAGGGCAGCAGCTAGGCACGCCGCCCCCCTCATGGAAAGGAGGTTCGGTTGCACTGCCAATGTTGATTTTACATAAAAAAAACATTAGTAAGGCACAAAATGAATTAAGATTAGTTCCTTATACGTCGAACCTCAAAAATTTAACATCTGTAAGGCACAAAATGAACTAAGATTCGTTCCACATATTTCTAGCCTCACTAGTAACAACATGTATCTAAACTCAAAATTGTAAGACAAAAGCACTATTTATAGTTGGTAAATTACTTTAATATTTTGTATGATAATGAAAATGCTATGTTATTTCTTATCTTATTAACTACATACAATGATCTGTTATATAGGTAGTACAAACAAGCACAGATTTTTCCTGGAATATGACAAACTAATACAACTACATCACCAATTCTCATCCTCTACTTGGAGCATATATTTTATGCATGCCAAATTTGTCACTAATGAACTGAATCCTGGTTCTCGCAATAAGCTTTGTGAGAGCATCTGCTAGTTGATAATAAGTGTTAATATGTCTAGCATCAATTTGAGGAAGGTCATAGGGAGTGTCACTAATCTTGTTCCGAACCACATGCCAGTAAACCTTAATATGTTAGGCTCGTTCATGAAACAACATTAGTGGCTATATGGATAGCTGACTGGCTGTCACAATACATATGCATTAACCCATGCTGGAGAATCCCTTACTCATTAAGTAATCGTTTGATCCAAGTCATCTCACATGTAAGCTCAGCCATAACACGATACTCGTTTTTGCACTCGATCGAGACATCATATTCTTTTTCCTACCCTTCCATGAAATCAAATTTCCTCCAACAAACACATAATACTCAGTGGTGGATCTCCTAGTCATTAGGCAGTCAATCCAATCAGCATCTGAAAATTCAGCCGTTGAACATTGTCCACCATCAGTATACATCAATCATCTTTCTAAAGAGCTCTTCAAATACTAAATAATTATCATAACTGCATTTCAATGGCTTCTACGGGGAGAATGCATAAATTGACTTACTATGCGGACCGAATATGCAAAATCTTGAGTGACTGTGAGATAATTCAGTGTTCCCATAAGCCTCCGATATCTTTCTGGATCCTCCAACAAGACTCCCTGATCTGGCAACCACTTGGAGTTTGGGTCCATAAGAGTGTGTGATAGCATGCATCCTAACATATCGCTCTTGGTAAGTATGTCCAATACATACTTTCTCTGTGATAAAAAACTTCCTGCTTAGATCGACCAACTTTAATCCCTAAAAAATACTTTAGTAGTCCGAGATTCTTAGTTTGAAAGTTCTGTTGAATATATGACTTCAAATAGTAAATATTGATACTATTATAATAATCTCATGTAATTACAACGTTTTCCACATATACAACTAAAAGGATCCTCTGCTCTTGACGATGTTGATAGAACATAAAGTGATCACTATCACTCCTCCTCAAGCCAAAACTCGTAACAAGCTCAGTGAAATGACCAAACCAAACACGAGGATACTGCTTGAGTATATACAAAGACCGTTTCAAGTGACAAACCCTTTTAGGCTCAGCTTTGCTACCAAAATCTAAGGGCTGCTCCATATAAACATCATCCTAAAAAATGCCATTGAGATAGAGATTCTTAACATCAAGTTGGTGGACCGGCCAATGAAACCTGGCAGCTAAGGCAACAAAGATATGAACATAAGGCATTTTGGCCGCAAGAGAGAATATCTCATCATAATCAATGTCATAGGTCTGTAAAAACCTTTAGCAACAAATCGAGTTTTTATGCTAGTCAGAGAACCATTAGGGTTTACTTTAACGGTGTACACACACTTACAACTAATACAATATTTGTTAAATGGAAGGGGAGCCATATTCTAGGAACCATTTTCCTCTGGAGTAGTCATCTCTTTCAGGGTGTGATAATGTCTCTTATAATGACTTGGGAACATGGTAAGTGTCCAAAGTAGAGATGAAGGCAGACGATAAGTGAGCATATGAAAAATGACTATATGAAAGATGTGCAGTTGAGTTGTTCCCTTTGTGTATTGCAATAGGAAGATCAGGATCAGAAGGTTCACCATAATGGGGAACTGTAGGTGTGGGGTCAATAGGTGTAGTGGATGTAATGGGAGATGTAGTTGTAGGATTAGGCAATGGTTTATCAATAACCGGATGCAAGGAAACAATATGCACAAAGTGTGAATTGGGTTGGAAACATTGTTCTTACGTCGTTGCAATACTTCAGTGATTGCAGGCCTTGTGGGCAGTGATGAAGACCGTTGTTTCATAGATGCCAAAGAAGTAGAGACCGAAAGATCAGGTTAGGTAAGCTATTCGGTATCTCTCTCATCGGATGGAAGTGGAGTCAAATAAGATGAAGTGGTAGATAAATAAGATTGAGACTCGAGAAAGGTAACATAAGCAGAAATAAGGCAACGATGCAATTCTGGACTATAACATTTATAACCTTTCTGAGAACACGAATACTCTAGAAAAATACATCAAGTGCAAACACATGGTAAAGCCAAGAATTGGACTCGAAGAGCTATCGGAGAAGGAGATGGGTGCAGAGGAAGTACATGATATACAACTATTTCACTGATGTCAAACGTTTTCCTCAAGGCCTTCAGCGAGAGTGCAGACTAAGATGAATCCACATCAAAAGATAGTGTACTTCCCTACATTCTTTTTACATGAAAGCAAAAAATCAATTATTTAATTCCAAGTTCGAACCACTACAGTCATTTGTATTGGACTTATATAAATTCCTTCCTTCCCTTTATAATAAATTTGATGGAAAATTTTCTCTCTGGGAAAAGAAAATTGATGAAATTGATGTCATTTTATTGCTGTTTAGCAACCAGGATGAGAACCATGCATTTTGATTGCGACAAAATAAAGAGAGTTCAAGAACAAAAAGACTATAAATTATTTGCCCATTTAGAAGAGGTTAGTTGGTTATGGATTAGAGGATTACAACAGTATGTAAACCATGAACCATAACATCATAATAGGTAACATCCCTCTCCCCAGAAGAGAGGTGATATTTCTACACAGAATATTTTTCCATAACAACCAAAAATATCTAATGCGCTATAATATTAATGAGCTAATTTATGCAATTCTAGGTTGTTTAATCAAGAGACTCATAAACTACTCATCAAGGAATATATTTTAGGCGATCAATTGGGATTATTTCCCCCTTCCAGCTCCTACACAGGGGACTTCGTTTTTGTAAGGTGTCGGAACGTGGCAATAGTTGATAACCTTAAGGTATGACTCCATTTTTCACGCAAAAAAGGAAAGAAACAAAGAACTCTCATCAATTAGCACACAATAAAACCAGAATATATAGTTGATAATGATTGGATAATACCAGAGATCAAATATTACCAGTTATAGCTGGACTACTTCGAGAAATTGTAAATGATGCTGATTTGTTTTTGGGGTGTGGGGGTAGCATGTAGCGCCCCGAATTTCTAATATAATATCTTAGAAAATACGTGGCACAATTCCCAGCATCAACTTCAATGTAATAGTACACATGGCCCAAAAACACAGATAATTTTATTTCGAACTTTTGTTACAACAATCATTTACAACACAGCGGAAATACAAACACCTTGAATTACAAGCTTTCTTTTTACAACACTTCTTTTACAAATTTTTCACAAAAGCACTATTACATCAATTTATCTCAAGCATCCAAACCCCAAGCTCTAAGCAACAACCTGTAAATATGACGCTAGAGATAACCCTAACCCCCAAAACTAAAGGGGTCAGCCATAAAGGTGTGAGTGACAAAAAAACAAAGCAACATAATTAAATCATAAACACTGAGTCATCAACAACATGTACTATCAACAAGAATGATGAATGAGAAATATCAAAGAAGTAAATCATGAAAACATCATGGAATGAAAACAACAAGTGAAGCTAGACTAAGTGTCAAGTGTAGGAAAACAGGAAAACACAAGTATAAAACCAAGTCAAGAAAACACAATCTATATGCTGACTCTCTAATGTGTACTTATCGAAGTCTATGCATTTCATAGTACATAGGTCCGGTGCAAGCCCTTAACGATCTCCACTTTAAAGGGATAATCCCTCGCTATGCAACTAATCCTATTACGGTGATGGGAAACAAGATCCAGAATACTCCGCGAATAGGCACCACAACCCTCGACGTGCAAGCATCATGCAAGATAGCTCAAAAACAATAACTGGAGAATCATCTCCCAAACCCGTGTAACCCACGAATAGGCTTGCAAGGCCCTCAACGTGCAGATACATCATATACATTCCGTGAATAGGCCTGCCGACCCTCAACACGCGAATGCACCCTGCATGCTCCGTGAATAGGACTGCAGACCCTCAACACGCGAACACACAAATGTCCTCTCGAGACATAACAACAAATAGTCCTGGAACGCATCCGTTGGACTAACAAACCATGAGCCTATACTTACGTTTCCCAAGTTCCATCACATCCCCACCAGTGCCTGTCCTTAAGTTGATTATCACAAAATCTCCATCTCTAGAGTTAGTGTATCCTACCGGACTTAAATACTCAACAACAACTAAACCAAGACCCCCCAGGTCTAACTCAACAATCTCAACTTGCCGGTTCACAGGACTCCCACTCAACTCCTAGAGATCTCAACAAGACCAAAATTCACTAATCCATCGTCAAAACGATCATAGGGAGAAACCTCTCCAATCAACAAAACCCAAATCTTTATAAAATTCCAGAATTCAAATCCAACAATAAAATATCTTGAAAACATATGTTCTGTAGAAACAATGATATTTAGAATAGTAAGTTATAGATAAGAAAACATTTAAAGAATCAATCGTTTAAAGAAACACCTGGAAAACTCAAGAAGAACATCAGAATCAGTCGACTGTAAGAGGTCATCAGTCGACTGTCCAGAGCGAAAACCAATATTTTTACGAAAATAATACTAAGTGTTATAAGTCGACTTATAAAAGTCATAGGTCGACTTACCAGAGAGAAATTCCAATAATCTTTAAGAAAATATTCTCAGTGTTATAAGTCGACTTATAAAAATCATAGGGCGACTTACCAGAGAGAAATTCCAATAATCTTTAAGAAAATATTCTAAGTGTTATAAGTCGACTTATAAAAGTCATAGGTCGACTTACTAAAGAGGAATTCCAATACAACTAAAGAACATAGCAGCCGAGTCGTATCAGTCGACTGAGAAGTCATACCAGTCGACTGTCGACCTACAGACTACAGACTTAAGGTTGTGCATATATCAAAACTAGAGTTTTTAAGATTCAGTCATACATCAAAATAACTTGTTTTATTTTCCAAATCTTATCAATACCAAAATATTCAGATTTAAACTCCAAATTCGAGCAACATCTTTCATAAATCCCCAAATTTAATCTTCACAACTCAAATCCTCAAAACATGGTCCTCTAAACCTTTACTCATTCTCAAAATTTCTCAACTCAATCTCAACTATTCTCTATAGTTGATTCATAAACAAAAACCAATTTATCATCAACATGGCCAAATTGTTTTCATCCAACTCACCAATAGTCCCAAAAATCTCATCTTTAACTATTTAATGCATAACATTCCTCATGTCCAATCAAATCAGCAATAATCCAAAGAAATAACCTACTCACAATTTATATTAGGTTTTCCAACAGATCTAGAATAATCCACATGCAAATTCCACTCACAATAACTAGGGTTCTTCTCAAACATCCAATTTTTCATCCATCCATCCAATATACATATTCATAACAAACCCTAGCATGCTTTCTAATAGATGAAACTCAACATCCAAAATCAATCTAAGCATTCATATCATTCTCATATAACATACACAAATCGAAGAAAACAAACAAGTCACTCACATACATAAAACAAAACAACAAACAAATTTACATCACTCACTTCGTCGGAGAGATCAAGCGAATACCACGAAGCAAGATGAAGAATCCCCTCTTTGGAAAGAATTCAAGATCTCCTCTTTCAATCTCCAAGAAGAATAAAAATAATAAAACTTGTGTTTTTCAGCAAAAGACGGCTGCACACCATCTTTTATACAGGCCGGAAATAGAGAATTAGGGTTTGAAACACTTTTGCAAAATAATCCTTTCAAAATATAACTTTACATCTATAACCCTTTCTTTATAAAATAGTTAAGATAAGTTAAATAAATAAAAAACAAATCAAATACTTTTACTAATGAGTTGTCCAGCAATCCAGCACAGCCCAACAATAAGAAAAATTCGGATTTGACTCAGGGTGGCAATTTTGCACAAAAGCCCTTCTTTTTGTAATATTTGCAAATACAACATAAAATATTCGTAAAAATCCAGAAAAATCAAGAATAATATCCAATAATAGATATTATATTTTCAAATTAAAATATCTGACTTTTACCTTCAAGAAAAACATTTGCACAAGATCCAACATAAATTCCATATTTGCAAAAACACCATATTTGTTTAAATCTTTACCAAATCAACTCTAAATAAAATTTAAATATATTTTAATTTAAATGATGACCATGGAAAGCCCAAAAAATCAGTAAAAACTAATTTTCATTATTTATTTGAGATCCAAACAACTTTTTACATAAAAGCCCCTCTCTTTCGAGATATTTATAAAAATAGTTTCTTTACTCAGAAAAATCCCAAAATTTAGAATATACTCTAATATAAGTAGGAGAACTTATTAAAAATATAAAATTGGATATTTACACCAAAATATTTGCACGTGTATCACACGTGTAAAAAGATAAATCTCTAGAAAATATGTATTAAATATCCAGAAAATCATTTTAATTCATTTTCAAATCTCAAAAATAGTATTTAAAAATACGGGGTACTACATCACCCCCTCCTTAGAAGAGTTCTGTCCTCAGAACTACTGCTAAAGGGGTCTAAACAAACACACCAATAAGGAATGCAATATCTCATAAATGGAAACATAATTTATGGAATACAAGCACACAAGAGAATACATTCCATCAAAGAAATAAAAACATACAGAAGGAACACCATCATACAAAGAATTCTGAAAAATAACCTTCCGCTGCGCAACTCTGATAACTTGCCATCAGAAACCAGCTACTACAACCTCTGAACTCCTGCATCAAGCTCTGACCTTCCACAATCTGTTTCATCCTTCCGAGAATCAGTGGCCACTCCCTCCTTAGAAATGACATGTCTAAGGATAGCCACTTCAAGATCCTGCCTGGAAACACCTTAAGCTCCACATCTAAGACTAACAAAAATTTTGTGCAACACAAATGTATGCAAGAAAACAATATCAAATAAAACATTTGTTTTTATTCCATTAACCCAAAACAATCCTTGTTACATGAAGAATGATACTCAATCTCTAATTATTCTCAAAATAAAAGTTTTACTTAATACAAAATGAATGAATTTAAAAAAAAATCTTGCACACCCGGATCACATTCCTGAGTTACCCGCATCCTCCTCAGTCAATGCGAACACTTGCCCTTGCCTCTGAACCTTGCCTTCCCTGACACCATCTTTCTTCAGCTGCGGACAGGTTGGTCGAATATGCCCTTCACGACCACAATGATAACAAACCTGCACCTTCCGAGGCTTGGTGCATGCTACCTGATAATGACCTGTCTCTCCACAATTGAAACAAATCACACCTTGAACTGTGGGCGCCTTCTGCACTGGTCCACTGAACTTGCCCTTCTTCACTGGGAATTCCTTCCCATGCTGACCATCTGCTGGCCTCTTGTTCTTGTTCCAGGTCTCCTGCTTCTTCTGGAACTGATCTATGTCTTCTTCTGTCATAGCTGCTCTCCTGACCAGCTTATCGAACCTCCTTATACCCAAGGGAATCATTCTCGACCTCAAGTTTGGCATCAAGCCCTGCTCAAACTTCTTGGCCTTCTTTTCCTCATCAACTATCAGCTCTGGTGCATACCTCGACAGCTGAGCGAACTTAGTCTCATACTCTCGCACGGTCATGCTGCCTTGCTACAGATTCAAGAATTATGTCGCCTTCCTCTCCTGAATATCCAAAGGAAAGAAAAGCTCCCTGAACTCATCCAGAAAAGCCTCCCAATTCATTTGCTGGTTCCCCAAAGTTCTCTTCACCGATTCCCACCAAACACCAGCGTCCTTTTCCAACTGCATAGTGGCCAACTTCACCTTATTGGCTGCCGGAGTTTCCGAGACCTCGAAGATTGTCTCCATCCGTCTAATCCAATTATCAGCCTTATTTGGATCAGATTGCCCCTCGAATACTGGCAGCCTCATCCTTTTGAAGGGCTCAATCTGCTTGATAGGATCAGCGTTAACCAATCCTGGTCCAGCTCTATGATTCTGTTGTTGGTTCTGATTCTGAGCCAAGTTAGATGCCATTAGTGCTTTCAAAGTCTGGTACACCCTGGCAAATTCGGCCTCGAGATCAACTCCTGATCCTTGGGAATTTCCAGATCCATCACCATTGTTACCACCATTCCTGGTTCTGGGTCCTGTTATTCTACTGAATACTGCAAAAAGAGGGTAAAGTTAGAGTATCACAACACAACTCACATTCACATCAATACCCTATTGCAAAACCATAACTATACCCCAAACCAAACATCATGTTTTAACTCTATCTGATACTCACACTCTAATGTCCACACCTAGGTACTCACGCTCTAGTGTCCACACCTAGGTTGGTTTTCATACTATGTCTATTATTACTATTGAAGCATGCTCTGATACCAATCTCTGTAGAGCCCCGAATTTCTAATATAATATCTTAGAAAATACATGGCACAATTCCCAGCATCAACTTCAATGTAATAGTACACATAGCCCAAAAACACAGAAAATTTTATTTCAAACTTTTGTTACAACAATCATTTACAACACAGCGGAAATACAAACACCTTGAATTACAAGCTTTCTTTTTACAACACTTCTTTTACAATTTTTTCAAAAAAGCTCTATTACATCAATTTATCTCAAGCATCCAAACCCCAAGCTCTAAGCAACAACCTGTAAACATGAGGCTAGAGATAACCCTAACCCCCAAAACTAAAGGGGTCAGCCATAAAGGTGTGAGTGACATAAAAACAAAGCAACATAATTAAATCATAAACACTGAGTCATCAACAACATGTACTATCAACAAGAATGATGAATGAGAAATATCAAAGAAGTAAAGCATGAAAATAATATGGAATGAAAACAACAAGTGAAGCTAGACTAAGGGTCAAGTGTAGGAAAACAGGAAAACACAAGCATAAAACCAAGTCAAGAAAACACAATCTATATGCTGATTCTCTAATGTGTACTTATCGAAGTCTATGCATTCCATAGTACATAGGTCCGGTGCAAGCCCTGAACGATCTCCACTTTAAAGGGATAACGCCTCGCTATGCAACTAATCCTACTACGGTGATGGGAAACAAGATCCAGAATACTCCGCGAATAGGCACCACAACCCTTGACGCGCAAGCATCATGCAAGATAGCTCAAAAACAATAACTGGAGAATCATCTCACAAACCCGTGTAACCCACGAATAGGCTTGCAAGGCCCTCAACGTGCAGATACATCATATACATTCCGTGAATAGGCCTGCCGATCCTCAACACGCGAATGCATCCTGCATGCTCCGTGAATAGGACTGCAGACCCTCAACACGCGAACACACAAATGTCCTCTCGAGACATAACAACAAATAGTCCTGGAACGCATCCGTTGGACTAACAAACCATGAGCCTATACTTACGTTTCCCAAGTTCCATCACATCCCCACCAGTGCCTGTCCTTAAGTTGATTATCACAAAATCTCCATCTCTAGAGTTAGTGTATCCTACCGGACTTAAATACTCAACAACAACTAAACCAAGACCCCCCA
The DNA here is from genome assembly GCA_017893485.1 of Hemerocallis citrina. Taxonomy (NCBI): domain Eukaryota; kingdom Viridiplantae; phylum Streptophyta; class Magnoliopsida; order Asparagales; family Asphodelaceae; genus Hemerocallis; species Hemerocallis citrina. The sequence goes on from CM030358.1 coordinate 126,715,893, forward strand.
GGTCTAACTCAACAATCTCAACTTGCCGGTTCACAGGACTCCCACTCAACTCCTAGAGATCTCAACAAGACCAAAATTCACTAATCCATCGTCAAAACGATCATAGGGAGAAACATCTCCAATCAACAAAACCCAAATCTTTATAAAATTTCAGAATTCAAATCCAATAATAAAATATCTTGAAAACATATGTTCTGTAGAAACAATGATATTTAGAATAGTAAGTTATAGATCCGAAAACATTTAAAGAATCAATCGTTTAAAGAAACACCTGGAAAACTCAAGAAGAACATTAGAATCAGTCGACTGTCCAGAGCGAAAACCAAAATTTTTACGAAAATAATACTAAGTGTTATAAGTCGACTTATAAAATTCATAGGTCGACTTACCAGAGAGAAATTCCAATAATCTTTAAGAAAATATTCTAAGTGTTATAAGTCGACTTATAAAAGTCATAGGTCGACTTACCAGAGAGAAATTCCAATAATCTTTAAGAAAATATTCTAAGTGTTATAAGTCGACTTATAAAAGTCATAGGTCGACTTACCAGAAAGGAATTTCAATACAACTAAAGAACATAGCAGCCGGATCGTATTAGTCGACTGTCGACCTACAAACTACAGACTTAAGGATGTGCATATATCAAAACTAGAGTTTTTAAGATTCAGTCATACATCAAAATAACTTGTTTTATTTTTCAAATCTTATCAATACCAAAATATTCAGATTTAAACTCCAAATTCGAATAACATCTTTCACAAAATCACAAATCCCCAAATTTAATCTTCACAACTCAAATCCTCAAAACATGGTCCTCTAAACCTTTACTCATTCTCAAAATTTCTCAACTCAATCTCAACTATTCTCTATAGTTGATTCATAAACAAAAACTAATTTATCATCAACATGGCCAAGTTGTTTTCATCCAACTCACCAATAGTCCCAAAAATCTCATCTTTAACTATTTAATGCATAACATTCATCATGTTCAATCAAATCAGCAATAATCCAAAGAAATAACCTACTCACAATTTATATTAGGTTTTCCAACAGATCTAGAATAATCCACATGCAATTTCCACTCACAATAACTAGGGTTCTTCTCAAAGATCCAATTTTTCATCCATCCATCCCATATACATATTCATAACAAACCCTAGCATGCTTTCTAATAGATGAAACTCAACATCCAAAATCAATCTAAGCATTCATATCATTCTCATATAACATACACAAATCAAAGAAAACAAACAAGTCACTCACATACATAAAACAAAACAACAAACAAATTTACATCACTCACTTCGTCGGAGAGATCAAGCGAATACCACGAAGCAAGATGAAGAATCTCCTCTTTGCAAAGAATCTAAGATCACCTCTTTCAATCTCCAAGAAGAATAAAAATAATAAAACTTGTGTTGTGTAGTGAAAGAAGGCTACACACCATCTTTTATACAGGCCGGAAATAAAGAATTAGGGTTTGAAACACTTTTGCAAAATAATCCTTTCAAAATATAAATTTACATCTATAACCCTTTCTTTATAAAATAGTTAAGATAAGTTAAATAAATAAAAAACAAATCAAATCCTTTTACTAATGAGTTTTCCAGCAATCCAGCACAGCCCAGCAATAAGAAAAATTCGGATTTGACTCAGGGTGGCAATTTTGCACAAAAGCCATTCTTTTTGTAATATTTGCAAATACATCATAAAATATTCGTAAAAATCCAGAAAAATCAGGAATAATATCCAATAATACATATTATATTTTCCAATTAAAATATCTGACTTTTACCTTCCAGAAAAATATTTGCACAAGATCCAACATAAATTCCATATTTGTTTAAATCTTTACCAAATCAACTCTAAATAAAATTTAAATATATTTTAATTTAAATGATGACCATGTAAATCCCAAAAAATTAGTAAAAATGAATTTTCATTATTTATTTGAGATCCAAACAGCTTTTTACATAAAAACCCCTCTCTTTCGAGATATTTATAAAAATAGTTTCTTTACTCAGAAAAATCCTAAAATTTAGAATATGCTCTAATATAAGTAGGAGAACTTATTAAAAATATAAAATTGGATATTTACACCAAAATATTTGCACGTGTATCGCACGTGTAAAAAGATAAATCTCTAGAAAATATTTATTAAATCTCCAGAAAATCATTTTAATTCATTTTCAAATCTCAAAAATAGTATTTAAAAATACGGGGTACTACATAGCAGGTGTGAGTTCTTGTAATTTGTGAAGGGAAAACTGTGGTACTGACGTCTATCTGACCATGTGGAGTAGGACCGGCTCGGGAGTAGCAGCAGAGAGGTAGAGGCCGGGTGCTCGACTTGGATGGGGTGCTCGGATCGGCTTTCTGTACCTGAACACTACCGAGAAACACCGGGAGAAGTCACGGCGACAGGTCCTCCGACGATCTAGTTAGTCTCTGAGAAAGCAACAGCAACTAGGGTTCAGGTGGAAAAAGATTGATTACCTTTTAAAGTGAGGAGGAAGGCTGGTATTTATTGGCAGAGGAAAACGAGTCTGTGACCCTAACGGACCAGGTCGTACCCTTTTCCCGTGGGCCTGAATGGGCTGAAGCCCGTTTGACCGGTTTGACCTGATGATCATAGGGGAGCGAGATTAGAGGAGATCTGAGGGGCTCGGCGCTCCATCCGCCAGGAACTTACTGATGGGAGTCGTCCAGTCCTCTTGTGAAGGTTTGGTGGTGAGGCAGAGGATTTCGGGGAGGTCGATGCTGGGCTTCAGGAGGACTTCGATCAGGACAGTGCGGTCGAGGCCCTCGAAGGACGAGAAGGCGAGTTTTGATAATGAGTCAGCGTGGGCATTCTGTTACCTGAGGATCCGTTCTACTGGGGAGAAATAAAAGGTCGCTAAGAGCAGTTGGACTATTGGCAAGTATTGGACCATCCGAGCATCACGAGCCTCGTACTCCCCTGTGATCGGGTTGACCACGAGCTGGGAGTCGCTAAAGGCCCTGAGTTGTTAGAGGCAAGAAAGTTCAGGCGAAGAGAATACTAGAGGATGAAGTTGTCGGGGCCTTGAGGATGACACCCGCGCTGCTCCCCACCTCGCAAGACGAGCCATCGACATAGACTTCCCAGATCGGATCTACCTCATGAGTGTCGGATGGCTCGGAGATAGTGTATTCCGTGATGAATTCGGCGATGGCTTGTCCCTTAATGGCTATCCTGGGATGGTAGCTGATATCGTACTGGCTTAGTTCGATCGACCACTTGACTAAGTGGCCAGAGCTCTCCGGCTTGTGGAGGATGTCCTTCAGAGGCTGGTCTATGAGGACATGAATAGAGTGGGCCTGGAAGTAAGGACAGAGCTTTCGCGCTGCCGTTACCAGTGTGTATGCCATCTTTTTCATCTTTGCGTATCTGGTTTCGGCCGAGAGCAAGACTTTGCTCACATAGTAGAGAGGCTTTTGAACACCGTCTTCTTCTCGGACGAGCACGAAGCTGGGCACGCTTTTCGAGGCTGAGAGGTACATGAATAGGGGTTCACCCGGTTCGGATTTGCTCAGGAGCAGGGTTTTGGAGAGGTAGGACTTTAATTGGTCGAAGGCCTATTGCTGGGGGTCGCCCCATTCGAAGCCTTTTGCCCCCCGCAGGGCCTTGAAGAAGGGATGGACTTCTCTCCTGAGTTGGAGAGGAAGCGGCTGATGGCCGCCAGTCTTCCCGTAAGTCGCTGAACCTCCTCAATGTTTCTGGGAGAGGCCATGTCGATTATGGCCTAGATCTTCTCTGGTTTGGCCTCTATGCGCGCTGGCTAACGAAGAACCCAAGAAATTTCCCCGAGGAGACGCCGCAGGCGCACTTGGCGGGATTGAGCCTCATATTGTTAGACCGGAGGATGCCAAAAGCTTCCTCGAGGTTAGCGACATGATCTTGCCACCGCCAGCTCTTGAAGAGCATGTCGTCGACATATACTTCCATGTTGCGCCCGATCTGATCTTTGAAGACTCGGATGACGAGTCTCTGGTAGGTGGCCCCGGCATTCTTGAACCCGAAGGGCATTACCAAGGAGCAGTAGAGGCCCTGGTTAGTGACGAAGGATGTTTTGGCGATGTCCGGAGGGAACATCCGGATATGATTCTAGCATGAAAAGGCATCCATGAAGGTTAGGAGCTCGTGACCCGACGTTGCATCGATCAGAGCGTCGATGCTCAGGAGGGGGAAAGGATCTTTGGGGTACGCCTTATTGGGATCCGTGAATTCTATGCTGATCCTCCAGCTCCCGCTGGCCTTCTTGACCATCGCGACGTTAGCCAGCCACTCGGGGTAGCTGACCTCCTGAATGAACTGGGCAGACAACAGCTTGTCCACCTCCATTTTTACTGCTTGTTGCCCCTCCGGGGCGAACTTGCACCGCTTCTGAAGGATTGGCTTGGAGCCCGGGGCAACGCTGAGCATGTGCATGATCAGATCTTCAGAAATCCCAGGCATGTCGGACGGTGTCCAAGCAAAGATGTCGATATTGCGGCAGACACAATCAATTAGACCTGGTTTCAGGTCGGTGGAAAGGGCGCGGCTCACACGGAACAACTTGGACTTATCTTCCGCTTCGAATGAGACCTCCTCCAATTCGTCCACAGGCTCTGACTCGAGCTGGCTTCTTTCCGGTGGATGTTCGACTGCATCGAGGGGGAACACCCCGCCCCCGACCGCGGTCTTGTAGCACGATCGTGCAGACTCCTGATTTCCTCTAACGATGCCGACCCCGAGGCCAGTAGGGAATTTCAGCTTCAAGTGGTAGGCGGAGGGGACTGCCTGGAGCGAGCAGAGGTCGGGTCGACAGAGGATGGCTTTGTACGCTGCATTGATATTGACCACCATAAAATCCATTGATTCTTTTCGTGTGGTAGGGGTCGTGCCAGCCGTTACATCCAACGTCACGATCCCTTCAATTTGTACCGGGACGCCCGAGAACCCATGCAAGGTGTACCCGGCCAATTTCAGCTTATCTCGGGGGAGCTTGAGGTTCTCAAATGCTTCAAAGAAGAGGATGTTGACTGAGCTCCCATTGTCCATTAGAATTCGGCAAACTTCAAAATTCGCCATGACGAGGCTGATGACGAGGGCATCGCAGTGCGGGAGCCGGACTCCCTCGTGGTCTTCCCTGGAAAAGGATACCAGTCGTGCTGAATCTGCGGGGAGGTATGGTCCCAGACGGAGTTAACCTCTCGGACGAAGGCCATCCGGGAGGTGTTGGATCCCCCTCCCATGGGTCACCCATGGACGCAGTGTAGTATGGCCTACCCCATGGTCTCCTCAGGCTCGAGGTCCCACTCGGGTCATCAGTTGATCGTTCGAGGAGGAGGGGAAGGCCTCGGATCCCTTCAGTTCTCGGATTATCCCGGGTGAACTCTCTCAAGTACCCTCGCTGGATGAAGGCCTGGATCTTGTCCTTGAGGGCCCAACAGTTGTCGGTCTCATGCCCGTTGTCTCGGTGGAAGCGGCAGTAAAATCTCTGGTCCCGCTTCTTGTTGTTGCTCGATCATGGAGGGAGTCAGATGATCCCTTTATCCTCGAACTCCATCAGAATTGCCGAAACGTTCTAGGTCAGAGGCATATACCTCTTAAATCGGGGGACCGGAGGGACCCTCTTGAGACTGGTTGTCTCTTTCGTGGTTTTCTTGATGGGCTGGACGTTGTCGGCCTTCCGCTTTTCCTTGGCAGTGGCTTCTTTGGTGCCCTCTGGATTTAGGGCCTTCTCCGCTCGGATGTACTTCTCGACCCTGTTGAGGAGGTCGGGAAAGTCGATGTAACACCTCGGATTTTAAAATACCGAAAATATTTATTTTTATATATTTGGAGTGCTGGAAATTGTTTTTGGGATATTTTATTTTTAAATATTGATATTGGGGTTGATATTTGAGTTGGACCTGTATTAATTATATATTGGAGTTATGAGTCGAGTTTTATATGAAGAAATGTTGTTTACTCTATTTTCTACTTTGGAAGATTATTATGAGACAATTTTGTGTATTTTATATTGTTAGATTTATCAAGTGTAAGAGTGGAGTGGGGTTTATTTGAAATATATTGGAGATTGGGGGTATATGTGTAAATATACCTTATTAATTATTATAATTATAATTATTATTTATTTTCTAAAACAAACCCCCCCCATCCCCTTTCTTCTTCTTCCCTTCTTTTCCTTTTTTTTCCCGATCGTTCGTTTCCAACCGAACCCATCGGCCGGCTCCTCCCCGCTCCAAATCCACCCCCCCGTAGTTCGTGATTTTCGAATTAAATTGGGGGATAGGCTAATTGAGGGGTTCTCTACATCATGGAAATGTCGGATTTTCAAAAGGATTCCGAAAAGGTATACCCTAATTTATTTATTCGTATAAAATTAAGTGTGGTTAGTTTTATTGAGTAGGATTATGATGGTAGAGAGATTTAGAGGTGTTGGAAGTGGAAGATTTGAGGAATTAGTGGGTGGTTAGAAAAATTACAAGTTGTTAGTAAATTAGGGTTTTGGGTTTGTAAAAGAGATTATATAGAACATGTTAGAAGTTAGGATTGGTGTATATCATGGTGAAATCATGAAGTTTTAATTTTGGCCAAAAGCCAAATTTTAGAATATGTGAAGTGGAGTAAGAAACTTGCTTCTAGCAAGTTTAGAAAATGTATGAGAGGTTGTGGGGTGGTGAGAGAGTATTAATATGAATTTAGAAGGGATTTTGTAGACTTAGAACTTAATGGAAAGGATGGGGAATGAAAGTATAAATTTTGTGCACGCCGGGTATTCGGTGAAATGCCCGAGCGATATAGAGGTGAGAATTTGATGAATTCGGAGGTGTAGATGAGTCTCATTATCGGTGTTAACCCTAATCCGAGATATTAGGACAAAGTGATTGAAGAAATTAGGAAATAGGAAATTTCCTATTAGAAAGCCTCCGATCAATATGTGAGTTCTTGTATCGGGGTTCGAATTGGAAATCCGTCGATGTAGCTCACCAACATATGTCATTTGTGACGCGTGGGTGAAGACGGATTCAAATTTGGAGATCCGTAGGTCGAGTTTTGAGTTTCATGCTAATCAATCCTATAATTTCCTATTTAGGTGGAAAAAGTTGAACTTTGACTGGCTGCAGGACGGACGTGGGACACTGTTTGCTCGATCCGTCAGGTGAGTATGTGTAATTATAAATATTTTATATTATTGCCGAATTTCGTGGCCTTTTGATATAATTTGGGGAAGTTATGCCAAAAGTGGGTTTTTATTGATAATACGGATTTTTAAGGGTCCAAAATGGGTTTTTGAGATATGTGGTGAAAATGACTATTTTAAATTTATAAAATCTATAGTATGGGTTATTGTGATGTGTTGAAGTATAAAAACTAATTATATTAGATTGTTTATGCACATTTTTATCCAGTACTTGATCTGTGCATGTTTTGGGGCATATAGGCCCTTATAGGTAATTACAGTTACAGGGAGCCTGGAGTATAAGCTAGTATGCTATAGTTAGATATTATAAGATTTAATTAGGGGAAATAAGTGGTTTTGGCCCCTTTTTCTGGGAAACCCGCACGTGTGGTGTGAAATTGTGATATATATATAGATGATTATGACGTGTGATGCAATGGTTGATGAAATTAATATTTGGGTAAAGGTTTACATTTTAATTATGTTCGAAGTGAATTAATGGACAATAGCATGATATTACAATATGATGAATTATCTATTTTGATACTATTATGATATGGAATAACCTAATATGGTTCTTTTATTAATGTTATAACTTGGTGTGTGTTTATATGTGATCTAATGAAGTAGAAAATAGCATGGTATTCATAATGGGTGATGTTATGGCAAATTAAATAATATGATGCATTTATGATGTGTAATTCTACGACATGATGGTTTCTATGCTAAATGACATGATGTATGTATATATGTGATACAATGGGATGATAATTAATATCGTGGACGCCAGATATGTATTAAATGGTAAGATAAAAGATAAGATGGTAAGTGTTAATAAAATGTGTTATTAATTCACATGATTAAAGTTAAGAATGTGGCAATGGTTTAAAGTAAAAGTTGTGATGCTTTATGTTGATTTAGTAAGATGAAAAGATGAGATGATTAATGCTAATAATAGATGGCTTTGTTGACCAGTACCTACAGCAATCCTGGGGGTTTGGGCTAGACCTCCTAACACCCAAGGACCGGCTTGGGGTAAGTAGACCCAAACTATGTTTGGGGTAAGTGATTTTTATCGCCCAAGCTATCGGCTTGAGGCCCGGTTTTCCCTCGATGACAGACGTCGCGAGGAATCACCCTAGTGGGACTAGTGGTGAGTGTTTGCCTCGCTGGCTTCGGCTGGGAGGAAGTATCCTAGTGGGACTAGGGGTTAGTGGTTTTTCCCTCGATGACAGACGTCGCGAGGAAGTACCCAGGTGGGACCTGGGAGAGCAGATACCTCCGGTGGGACCGGAGAGCACCCTAGTGGGACTAGGAGTGTTGTGTTCCCTCGCTAGTTCGGCTAGGAGGAAGACGTAGCCTCGGACGAGTAAGACTCTTGGAGAGTATCGGACCGCGTGTTTACTGGGCTGTCGGCTTTCAGTATGTTGGGATACTGTGGCTCACTGGTCGACAAACTAATAAAATAAATAAGTGTTAATAATGAATGTGGAAGTACAGAAAGAAAAGTGTGAATTGTGTATGAGAAAGAAAGTGATTGTGAATGAAGTAAATGTGAAAGAGAACGAGTTATGAATTAGTGTATGAAAAGAAGCGATAAATGTTGTACGTGGTTAATTTAAAATGAGAATAATAAAAGAGACGTGTTATTATGAATAGTACGAAGTAATTGAATTATGTATGTGATCATTAAAGTAAAATACAGATTGATATGAGTTGTACCTTGGAATTGTGTCAAGGAACTACCTGCCCGCTATTTCTGTGGAAATTGTGGGAACTACCTGCCTTGGCATAATTCGCAGGGTGAGTTGGTATGATAGTGGTAATGATTAATGGAAATGAAGAATTAAGTAAAGTGAAGATGATAAGTGATTGAAGTGAATTAATAACCAAGCTATCGGCTTGAGACGTGATATGATATTACCCAAACTGTGTGTTTGAGGTGCAGTGATTACTACCCAAGCTATCGGCTATGGGGTGTGATATGTTGTGGCCCCAAATTGTGTTTGGGGATTAAGTGAAAATGATAATAAGATTTATTGTTTGTAAGAAAAAGAAATTACTAAAGCGGTATAATGAGATGGGAATGAACCCTCAAGCATGTTTTTGATGTAATAAGTATAAGCATTCTACTAGTGATGTGTTAATGATGTAATGAAATGTGAGAGCATTGCAATAAGCAATAAGATGTTGTATTTGCGTCATAAGACATGACTAAATGTGGTATTATGAGAATAGAGGCATTTGTAAGAAGTGATACTTGATAGGGCATAATAAAATAAATACCCGTATTATGAGATTGGTTATGAAAATGGTTATTAAGAGAGCATGTTGTATTATGAGTTGCATGCATACAAATGGTTATTAATGAGAGGAGTAATTACATCATGTAGTATATTCATATAATGCTATTATGACGATACTTGTGGTAGAATGAATAATTGGGTTAGAGAATTTAAATTGGAAAGTAATGGATTGTATGTGTATTCGTACTATGCGGATGTAAAATAGGTATATATATATATATATATATATATATATATATATATATATATATATATATACGAGGCTGATGTGAAGTATATTATGAAATGTGGGAAGTTAGGGATGATTAAATAGTTGAATGCAGGATTGGCAAAGTATTTGATATATCGTCGTATTGATGAAGTTGTTGTATTCAGGATTCAGGTTGCATTATCTTAACTTGGTATTTGTAAGTTTAAATTATTTTCTTATACTATTTTAATTTGTTATTAGATTAATAATTATACTCACACCAGAAATGGCTAACCCCTGATGTTTTCTGGGGGTTAGGGGGGGTCCCTCCTTGAGAGAGGACAACCCTAACTCTCCTGCAGGATGGTAGCAGCATGGCGAGGTAGCTATAGAGTAGAAATTTTATTTTGCAGAGATAATAGAGTATTTATGTATTTAGTCTATGTAGAAAAGTGATTAGTTGATGTATTATCTTGTATTGTGGTAAAAGTATATGGATATAGTGTTGTGATGAGGTGAGAAAGCCCGTACCCACCTCGTTGTGGAGTATTGGGTTCTGTGGTTGGTTTTTAAAAAGGTTTTTCTAAATTTTTACAAAAATCCTTTATGTTTTCAAAAGAATTTATGGTTTTTATTTAATATTTGATAATCCGTTATGAGTTTGGCCCCCAGAGCATTATATTATATTGCCTGTGTGATTCTGCTCATTTTGGCCTGGGGAGCCCGTGATATAATTGCCTGTGATGTGAGCTACGGAATTTAGAGCAGAATTCCGTAAGCCGATTGGGTTTCGGGGCAAAAATTACAAGGGAAACTCTGTCCAAATTTTTATTGAAATATAACTATTCTAGTTTATGTTTAAAGTGATATAGAAATTGATAGAATTGAATTTGGAGGTTTGGTTTTGAAAAAAAAAATTTGGGGTGTTACAGTCGACGAGTGGTTTTTAGCCAATGAAGCTTTCAGCTGACCGTGCCTAACGTTGTGTCGGAAAGCTGCTCAAGCGAAGCCCGCATCAAGAGAGGACACGGACCTTGCCTTGGTGGTGAAACTCCGAACGAAATCGCGGAGTGATTCCCCTTCCTTCTGCCTGAGGTCCAGAAGGGACGTGCTCGTCTTCTCGACCTTTCTGTTGGTCACGAAGTGGGCTAGGAAGTTCGCTTCCAACTAGTCGAACAACAAGGCTGAGCCGGGGGTGAACTTTGAGAACCATTCCCAAGCCGGACCTTGAAGGGTAGCAGGGAAGGCGAGGCAGAGGAGGAGATCCGTAGCGCTGTGAATCATCATGAGGGTCTTAAACCCATCCATGTGATCAGCGGGATCACCCTCGCCGTTGTAAATCTCGAATTGAGGATGCCTGAAATTTTGGGGGATCTCGGATTCCAAGATTTGGGGGCAGAATGGAGGTCCGGACGGCCAATGACAATGACCCGGTGTTGGTCCACCTTCGCCGAGATGGGCGAGGCGGTTCTCCATCTCCTGTAAACGCTGGAGGACGACGTCTACCTGTTCCTGGGTATGAGCCGATCTGTAGGATTCGCCGCCCCTTGCTCCTGACCGAGGATCAGAGCTGTTGCGGACCTCGGTTCCCTGGACGCCTCAGATTGCTTGGAGGACCTCGTCCCGAAAATTTTGGAACTCGGCCCTCGTGACGGGGGCTTGCCCCACCGGGTCCTGTGGGGGCAGAGGTCCACGGGGTGAGCGAGTGTTCTGGATCGCGCTCTAGGGACGGTCGTCTACGATGGTTCGAGACCGAGTTGAAAGCGGACTCTCCCCTTGTGCGACTGGCCTGTCGATTCAGAATGACGCTTCGCTAATCGATCGCGTTCGAGTGAGAAGCACCCGACCCGCATCCGGCCACGCCGTGGACCCGTGGTCGGTTGGAGCCCTGGGCATTCGCGTGACTGTGATGTGGGGGGTCTAGATGTCATGTCGATGTGATGGTCCTTCTGGCTTTGGGATCCATGGGAGAGTCTGGACTTAGGATGACGTCCTTGGATGGGCTCGGACGGGCGACAGTACCTGAGTTTCCCACAGACGGCACCAACCTGATGCTGATTTGTTTTTCGGGTGTGGGTGCAGCAAGTGTGAGTTCTTGTAATTTGTGAAGGGGAAACTGTGGTACTTGCGTCGATCTGACCCTGGGGAGTAGGACTGGTTCGGGAGTAGCAGCAGAGAGGTAGAGGCCGGTTGCTCGGCTTGGATGAGGTGCTCGGTTTGGTCTTCTGTACCTGCACACTGCGTAGAAATACTGGGAGAAGTTCCGGTAACAGGTACTCCGACGATCTAGTCAGTCACTGAGAAAGCAACAGTAACTAGGGTTCAGGTGGGGCAAGATTGATTACCTTTTAAAGTGAGGAGGGGGGCTGGTATTTATAGGCAGAGATAAACAAGTCTGTGACCCTAACGGACCGGGTCGTACCCGTTTTCCCGTGGGCCTGAATGGGCTGACGCCCGTTTGACCTGTTTAACCTGATGATCATAGGAAAACGAGATTAGAGAAGATCTGAGGGTCCTGATTGCGCCACTCTTTTTATCCCATATCAGTAAAGTTTCTGCAATGGCATGCGTTGTTAACTAAAGTTGCCGTCTCCAGTAACCAAATCTTGGTGATTGTAAACAGAGAGAAAACCTCCTAGCAAAATAAACTACAGAGGTAGAGTGTAGACAATTCAGGTAACGTTTGGCCCAGCTTAAAATTAGCTTCTCTTCTCCTTTAGAATGAGAAGCTGGGCAAAACGCATATTTTGAAAAGCTGTACAGAATGAGAAGTAGCTTATTTTTAATGAAGAAAATGAGCTTCAAAAAAAGCCCCCAAGAGCAACTTCTGGCTTCTCATTTTCCTTTTTTTTAACCTTTTCTCTTTTTTTGGCCTTTCCCACATATCAAACCCTAACAACAAAATTTTTCTCCCTTCCCCTTCCTCTTCCTCGCCGAACACTCGCGACCGGGGAACACCACCGTCGAACGCCGTCGAAGTATCGTGAATTCTTTATGTAGCTCTAAATCTTTATTTGAAATTGACCCTGGTCTGTTTCGATGCATCAAAATACTGCAACTGATGCAGATCAAATATTTTCAAATGGGCTTCTCTTGCCACTTCATTGTGTTTGTCCAGCAATGGAGAACAGATCGGCAGTCTCCAAGTCCTCTCATTCAATATTAAGTCGATCACTGTCTGTAGATTCATTTTCGGAATCATTTCAGTACTCTTGGAGCAGCCAATACCAGTCGATAAATTCTTGCAATCTTCCAAATCGAACCTTATTGTCATCTGACTCATCTCCACTCTTTTATTCGTTTCCAAGCACACCCATCTCACAGCAAAGTAGAAAGATCAAGCTCTGTAAGAATTCACTGTAAGAGTCGCCGTTGAAAGCCGTCGAAGAGTTGACGTCGGTTTTTTTTTCTTTTTCCTTTTTACGAGTTTTCTAGGTTATTCTAAATATTTCATTTATTAGTAATATAAAGCTTTTTTTTTGTAATTTGATAACTTATATTTTATTCGTAAACAAAATCAAAAGCTTAAATTGAGTATAAAAGTAGCTTACAATTGATATCTTATGCCAAACAACTTCTAGCTTAAAAGTAGCTTTAAAGTTAAAAAAAAGCTGACTATCCAAACAGCTTATCCCTCGCATGAAACTGAACTAAACACTCTAATAAATTAACAACACATGAAGCAATTAAATTCCTACTTATCCCTCGCATGAAAAGGAGAAAAATATATATATATATATTTACCAAATAGTTTGTGTAAAATCAACCTAGATTATAAGTATGTGAAGCCAACCTTTGATTAGAACGCAAAACTGAAATCATGCCGGCATATCAATATCAGTCTTACATTTTTAGAAATGGTAAAAGTAAATACATACATAACACATGAAAATAATGCTCCATCTTTATGAACTTGATAATCAGTATGTGTATAAGATCATGTTGGCTGATAGCTCCATTAAGATAGCTGCCTGACCTCTCTCATTTTGCAAACCCAAAACCTACTTGTACCATACAATTGACAGTCCACATGCAAATAAATCATCAACTCAAACCGTTCCATCTAAAACATTACAAATCACGAAAGAATTTGTGAACTCATCAACAATTCATTAAACTTGCCGTGGTCAGCAATGATGTCAATAGTTTCCCATGAGTGCATAAAATAGTATATACACTACACATTCGAATAGATCCAACTACAGAAGGCTAAATAAATCAGTCACAAGGGAGAACATATCATGATGCCAGTATGAAGCCTAACATTAAATCAAAATTTGCTCCTGACATATACCTTTAATTCTAGATGATACAAGTACTACTAAAACACAACAAAATTCATAATTCTAGAGATTGAAGACAAATAATGAAACGATGTGAAAACATGCTAGTGAAACAGAAGATGATTATGTCCCCATTACTTAGCGACTAGGAAGCAACCAGAAAGCCTCATAGTTGGGAATAATTTTCATTTGCATAGCCCCATCAGTCAAGGTTCGAGGTTCCTTATATGGCAAAAAACTGTTGTATGAATCCAATGCCAAATAGATGTGGTTGGTGCCTCCTTTCATGCCGGAAGTGGTGGTGGTGGCTGAAACTGAGAATGAGTTCCTCCACCCCAAGTAGAGCACTCGATCTTGGAGATCACACACCCTCGACAACTTCCCTGTCTTCTTGTCCACCTTATAAACCTTGAACTCAGCATCCACCTGATCACTAACAGGCTCATAGAGGAAAACAACCAAGATCTCACCAGCAGACTCCACAAGAAATATAGAGTCATACTCGCAATCTGATTGATACGGAACAGGTGCGCGCCCACTCAACCAACTCAAAAACGGACCGCCACCTGTTCTTCTACGTCTTCTCATCAAATCGGTTGACACACCAAATGCATACTTGATCTGTATGGACCGATATAATGTTACAAAAAGGTAAGCATTCCTAATTTCCTATTGCATCCAACCAAGTACACACATCGAGTGTCCTTTTCATACTTGTCCCCTTCATAATAACCTCCCATGTCGGTCCATCTAGGTTTGCCAGCGTTGAGTCGACAGAACATTACAAAACGAGTATAACTATTAATCATAATCAGTGCGCAGTCGGGATCCCTAGGCGGGGCAGTGAGAAGAATGGTCTCTGAGTATTCAATGTCGCGCTTAAGGCATGGAGGTAGGTTGATTCGCGCATTAGTTACAGGGTTAACGAGGAACAATTGCACGTATCCCTTCTCATTGTATTCCCGATCATACAAGACTTCCTCATCCTCATCCTCTTCTTCTTCTTCTTCTTCATCCAAACCTCCTACTTTGCCACTTCAACCTTATCATCCTCCTCCTTCTCCTCGTCATCATCATCAATGTCATCATCTTCATCTTCATCTTCATCTTCATCATCATCTTCATAGTGAAGGTAGTCATCAGAGTCATCTTCGTCGTCATCGTAGCTCATCCTCTTCTTCTTCTTCTTCTTCTTCATCCAAACCTCCTACTTTGCCCTCTTCAACCTTATCATCCTCCTCCTTCTCCTCGTCATCATCATCATTCATCAATGTCATCATCTTCATCTTCATCTTCATCATCATCTTCATAGTGAAGGTAGTCATCAGAGTCATCTTCGTCGTCATCGTAGTCGACAGAGCTATCTTCTTCTTCTTCTTCTTCTTCTTCTTCTTCATGCCTGTTTTTCAATTTAATCTCTTCTTTCTTATTACCACCATAACTATAATCATCATCATCTTTTTCCCGCGGTTTAAAATTTTGGGAGAACAAAAGCCAACCGAAGGAGGAAGAAGCCATGAGAGAGGCAAATGCAGTACCAGGGATTCTAAAGAAGCCATCATTCTCTTTCTCTTTCTTGTGAGGGAAGAGTACGGTGTAGGAATACGAATCTGAGGTTGAATGCGAATGGCAGCGGACATGGCTGATGAGGAGAGGGTGAGGGTAAGGGGCGAGTTTGGTTAGTTGCGCAGATGCAGAACGCCATGAGGGGCAAACGGCGGCGAATCGGAGGTGGTCGCGGAGTTCGGAGATGTTGGAGATGATCAGGTTGAGGAAGTTGGGGTCGAGTTCTGACCATGGCCGGAAATTGGGATCTACTTCTTGTTGTGGGTCTTTGACGGTCGGGTTTTCAGATCGGGGCTTCTTCTTGTTCATTTTGGGGATTTTGGGATTTTGGGATTTTGAGATTGCTGAGGTTTTGTTTTGGGTTTTGTTTAATTTACAAAAGGGGAAGAGGGAGCGGCGGCTAGGAAATTAAACAGAGATACCCTAAAAAGTTTATAATATAATAATTAATTACTTTTAGGCCCCCGGATTGACGCTGCTTTTTATTAACCCTTTGAGTTTTTTGTTCCACTGTTTAAGGCTTTAAGCCCCCTTAATAATGTTATTAACTGATGAAACTTTACTAACAACTCCTATTTTTAAAAGTAAATAGAGGAAAAAATTCTATTATTTCCATTGAGAATTGATTTTCTTCGTTGATACAGTGTTTTTTTTAAAAAAAATATAGAAAAGTGAACATTGTTAAAATATGAAAAATCTTTATTAGAAGATTATTATGTGTTATTTTTGTCTTTTACTTTTTTGTTTGACAATTCGAATATTGTATTGTGCGTTACTGAAACATGCTTCAATTGAATTAAGCTTAGCTCAAGTGGAGGAGCTATGTTTCTAAAGCAGGGAGATACACTGCCAATATTTTTTTTAAAGAAAATGTAAAGACCAGTCACTTTATTTTATTAATAAGAAGTTGATAAATTGTTCTTGTATTATATGGTACAAAAAATCACTTCCAAAAAAACAACAATATAAGAAATTATATGAACACACTCTAAATCTCACAACATAATCTAAATAAATGTCTAAAACCAATATCAAGGCCGTGTGTAGAAAATCCTCCTTGACATCTCAATTGTTAGATTTTGTGAGAAATTAACAATTGGGAATTATGGTTAATATCTGGATCTAAGTTGCTTGAGATATTCACCCTAGGTATCAAAATTGGAATACCTAGACTACTATCACAAGCCAGTATTTATTCCTAAATACTTGTTTGGGTATCGGGTTATAAGCCCACAAACCCGCGTTCCAATATCCAATCAATTGTACGTTCAATGCACGTGTTACTCATATGCACATGCAATATTTATATATGAGAGAATATATCAATATATCCAACAATTTCCTCCTATATTCTCAATATATAAAGTACAAGATTATCTAATCAGTTCAGTATAAAACTGACTAGCTGATAGCAGTCCATAAAAAGAAAAGCATCATAAAGGTATAGTTTCATAAGAACCAATACAATTATAAATCTAAATAGTTCAATCAAGACTAAACCAATATAATTAAATAGTTCCAAACCATATCACAACTGAATAGTTCACAGTGACTAAACCAACTGGAGTAATCTGTCATAGTTTCAAAATCAAACAAAGCAAATAAACTTCAAGAACAAAATATGAGTTTTATGCTCATGAACACAAGAGTCTTAAACTCAACAGAAGTTTTACCAAGCAAGTGACTAATTTATTCTCGAAAGAAATAAACTGAAACTTTATCCTTGCACACTGTTTTATGTTTACTCCTCCATTTTGAGAAAATCATTATTTTTGAAATCTATATTGACAGATTCAACTCCTCCATCTTTGCTAGCTTATTGAAAACAAGAATATCAAGAGACACATCTCTAAAAATTCTAACGAATTTCACAAAGTATCTAGTTCCACAAAAGAACTTAGTACAATTCATAATTAGCTTAGCAAAAATATAACACAAGCATCACAATCAAGTTTCTTTAACTAAATAAAGAACAAGAACTATTATAGTTTCTACACAAGAACTATACTATATTTCATATTGAAATGATAGTACAGTCAAATCAATTATGGTTAATTCTGAATCATCAAATTTGGAATGAAACAAGAATCCATAAAAGAGATATATCATCAAAATTGAAATGATATAACGACATTCTAAATATCGGAAACACATCGATAAGTTTTCATGTTTCGTATTGGAATAATATGATTATTCTAAGTAAATTTTCTAGATATATAATACCATCAAAATTGGAATGACATTATATATTTGTGGAATTTATGTGGAAACATCAAAATTATCTAAAACATGTCAACTGCCTAAAATTGATGCTTAAGTTTGAATTTCTCTATGGCTCCAATTGGATTCTAAATTTCAAAACAATTAGGATGTTAAAGCTTTGACTTAATAGCTTTTAACTCCATTTCCCCCACAGTTTTGATAATTAGATCACTTTCAAGTTTATTAGCAAGAGCATTAGCCATACTTGTCGCAATTGTACTTTATCTATGAGAAAGTTCAACTAGGCTTCTTTCAGCCTTAATATACTTCTCTTACCATTATAGAGTGAGTTATGAGCTACAGTATATTGTAGCTTGACAGTCGCATAACAAAATTAGAGAGTTACTTAAACTTTTTAATAGATAACTAGCAACAATTTTTTCAATCCACTCAGCGTTTTTCCCTGCAGAGGATAACACATAGAGGTCTGATTTCATGGATGATAGCACGGTGCCTGTTTGCCTTTTAATTTCCATAATATTTCTATTCCTCCTAGTGTAAACACATATCCACTAGTTATCGACTTTCTCTAAATTTTGAGCATCATATTGCATCAGATCAGCCATTCATTCGAAGAATGACTAAAGTAGCATAAAGAAAACTCTTGAGTACCACTCAGGTATCTCATTAGTCTCTTAAGGACACTCAAATGTGTATGAGATTATTAGTGAATCTGCAGATCATACCTACCTCAAAGGCTATGTCTATTCTAGTGCAGATCTTTATATAGATAAGACTTTCAATTCCTTTAGAATGATCTACCTGTCTCATACTTGCACCATCATTAGGTGTCAACCTTTTATCATAATTATAAGATGTTTCAAAACACACTTTCAATCACTATATCCCCACTTTTGAAACACATTTTGATTTGATGATTTTGACTAAGAGTTATCCCTTGCCAACTGAAACTCACCCTTATACCTATGGCGTCCACAGAACCTAGGTTTTCATGTTGAATTCTTTGGATAGCATAATTTTAATTTCATTTATAATAGAGAGGTCACTTCCAAGAACATGCATGTCAACAGAACAAGTAAATAATAGTCACTATATTTGACACACCACAAAGTTGAAGGCACTGATCTGAATTACTTGATTCATATACCAGGCTCTTTCAAAAATTTGTCAAATTATTTATTTTTCGGCTATACATATTTTAAGAACATACAATGATTTTACTAAATTGTAAATCTTGTTTACTAAGCATATTGGTTCAAAACTTTCCAGTACAAAATTGTTCAGTACAAAACATCAAGTACAAAAGTTTTTAAATATCCTTTATGAATGACAAAATTTTCAAGAGATGTAAGGGTAAGAAAAATACTTATTGTAGCAATATGACAAACATATGAGTAGACATCAAATAAAACACTTAACAACCCTAAACATGCTAGTTTTCCAAAGCGAGAATAAATATGATCTAAAACTCTCAATCATATGATCAAACGCACAAAACGTTAAAACATTCATCACATGAAAATACTAAGAAATATTAGAGTAGATCATACCGACACTTCAAGTTAGAAGTGTTTTCCAAATTTGATGGAGAAGCCTGCGTAGTGCAGACTTATCATACCGTGATGCAAATCCATCATCTCCAATACACACAATTTGTACGTAACTTTGAAGTTCCTACATTCATCAAACTGTTAAAGATTAGCCAATTAAACGAATTATTAGCACTATCTAATTATAGCAACAATTTAATTGAAGATCCGAACTTTATAGTCAAAACCAAACAGTTCAACTTATCAAAAATAAGTATTTGATTTTAGCACATAGCCAAAACATTTTATTCAACTTGTATTTAATTAAACAAATGATTAATACAGTCTTGAACTTAACCACTTAGCATCATAGTAATTCTATAATTCAAAATAAACTTAAAACGATTGTTTTGAACTTCCAGCACATAGCAAAATATTTAATAAAAATTTAATATGAGGAAAGTAAAGAACTTATCTTTCACAATCTATTCCCTTCAATTGAGTAGACTCAAGTTTGTTTGAGAACAAATCCAAACAACAAACCATTCTGCGCCAAAGAGGCCCAGCATTAAACACCTTGTGTGCGTCTAAACTGCAAGCTCCTCTGAGGCTACCTACACATTCCCAATTCCCTCAATCGAGAAATTAACGGTGGACAGCGGCGAAGTCACCGAGTACGGTAATGGTGCGGCCCTGATCGAGCCCAAGAAGTCATCCACCTTCTCCATCAAGGTCGGACTCGCCCAGATGCTCCGTGGCGGCGTCATCATGGCCTTCGAGCATGTCCCTGTCGACATCCACTCCCAGGGCAGTGTCACCCGCATGTCCGACCCCCAGCTCATCAAAGAAATCAAATCCTCCGTCACCATCCCCGTCATGGCCAAGGCCCGCATCAGCCACTTCGTCGAGGCCCAGATCCTCGAGGCCCTCGGCATCGACTACATCGACGAGTCGGAGGTCCTCACCCTTGCCGACGAGGAGCACCACATCAACAACCACCACTTCTGCATCCCCTTCATCTGCGATGACAGAGATGACACCGACGATAGTAGCGGCGGCGGCTCTAGTCGAAGACGGTGGCGGCTTCGTGTGGTGGCATGCGGAGTCGAGCGATAGCGAACAACGGGGTGGTGCAACGGGTGGTGAGATTCTGACAAACCTTCTCTCTCTCAATCTCAGTATTTTATATTTTATAATATCTCAAGATTGTTAGATTTTGGGAGAAATTAACAATAGGAAATTAGGATTAATATCTAGATCTAAGTTGCTTGAGATATTCACCCTAGGTATCAAAATTGAAATATCTAGACTGCTATCACAAGCCAGTATTTATTCCTAAATACTGGTTTGGGTATCGGGTTATAAGCCCACAAACCTGCATTCCAATATCCAATCAATTATATGTTCAATATACGTGTTACTCATATGCACATGCAATATTTATATAGAGAGAATATATCAATATATCTAACATCAATAAGTTTGATATTCCATAGATCTATTATTCAAGAAACAAGAGAGGTTTGACTGGGTTCGATTGGACTGGGTCCATGCACAACGGGTTGGGCTGGATTCGAATAGGATCCAGATTCTAAGGGGTGGTTAGATCAAGTCCTGGGTAGGACTGGATTAGGTTGGATTCAGTTCGGGTTGAATTCCAACAAGAAGAGGTGGCAGCTAGGGTTTGGAGGGGAACCCTAGAAGTAGCAGCAACATAGTTGTTGTTGTCAAGGGAGAACAATGACGAAGACAAGGGAGAATATGGTGGCGCAGAGGTGATGATTTCTCTCGCTGTCGTCGTCGACAAAAAGACAACGACAAGGATGAAGGGGAGATCCGGCTTCACAGAGAAGCGGGGTGCGCTTGCTGCCATTGTGGACGGTAGGACACAGACGAGGACGAGGGGATCCGGCGGCTAGGACATGCCACCTCCTCCTCTCTTACTCTGATTCTTGATCAGGGAATATCCGGCAGTTAGCAGGCGTCGACGGGGAGGCAGTCATCATCGGCGTTGGATCAGGCTGGTGCGGGCGACTCCAAGGCAGAGAGGAGGAAAGGGCATAAGGCACGTCACCCCTCACTTTTCACAATCTTAGTCTAGATCAAAGAAGGGGCAGTTAGCGGGCGTTGGCAGGGAGTCGCCATCGCTGTTGGATAGGACTGGCGCGCCCGACTCTGAGGCAGATGAAAGAAGGGGCGGCGGCTAGAACACGTTCCCCCTGCCGGCCCAGACGACTCCGAGGTAGAGGAGAGAAGGGGCCGCAGCTAGGCACGCCGCCCCCCTCATGGAAAGGAGGTTCGGTTGCACTGCCAATGTTGATTTTACATCCAAAAACATCAGTAAGGCACAAAATAAATTAAGATTAGTTCCTCGTATGTCCAACCTCAAAAATCTAACATCTGTAAGGCACAAAATGAACTAAGATTGGTTCCATATATTTCTAGCCTCACTAGTAACAACATGTATCTAAACTAAAAATTGTAAGACAAAAGCCCTATTTATAGTTGGTAAATTAGTTAATATCCTATATGATAATGAAAATGGTATGTTATTTCTTATCTTATTAACTACATACAATGATCACTTATATAGGTAGTACAGACAAGCACAGACTTTTCCTAGAATATGACAAACTAATACAACTACATCACCAATTCTCATCCTCCTTGAGCATATATTTTATGCATGCCAAATTTGTCACTAATGAACTAAATCCTGTTTCTCACAATAGGCTTTGTGAGAGCATCTGCTAGTTTATGATAAGTGTTAATATGTCTAGCATCAATTTGTGGAAGGTCATAGGGAGTGTCACTAATCTTGTTCCGAACCAGATGACAGTCAACCTCAATATGCTATGTTCGTTCATGAAACAACATTAGTGGCTATATGGATAGCTTACTTCCTGTCACAATACATATGCATTAACCCATGCTGGAGAATCCCTTACTCATTAAGTAACCGTTTGACCCAAGTCATCTCATATGTAAGGTCAGCCATAACACGATACTCATTTTTGCACTCGATCGAGACATCATATTCTTTTTCCTACCCTTCCATGAAATCAAATTTCCTCCAACCAATACATAATACTCAGTAGTGGATCTCCTAGTCATTAGGCAGTTAATCCAATCACCATCTGAAAATTCAGCCATTAGACATTGTCCACCATCAGTATACATCAATCATCTCTCTGAAGAGCTCTTCAAATACTAAACAATTCTCATAACTGCATTTCAATGGCTTCTACGGGGAGAATGCATAAATTGACTTACTATGCGGACCGAATATGCAAAATCCTGAGTGACTGTGAGATAATTCAGTGCCTCTGATATCTCTCTGGATCCTCCAATAAGACTCCCTGATCTGGCAACCACTTGGAGTTTGGGTCCATAAGAGTGTGTGATAGCATGCATCCTAACATATCGCTCTTGGTAAGTATGTCCAATACATACTTTCTCTGTGATAAAAAATTTTCAGCTTAGATCGAGCAACTTTGATCCCTAAAAAATACTTTAGTAGTCCGAGATTCATAGTTTGAAACTTCTGTTGAATATATGACTTCAAATAGTAAATAATGATACTATTATAACAATCTCATGTAATTACAATGTTGTCCTCATATACAACTAAAAGGATCCTCTGCTCTTGATGATGTTGATAGAACATAAAGTGATCATTATCACGCCTCCTCAAGCCAAAACTCGTAACAATCTTAGTGAAATGACCAAACCAAATACGAGGATACTGCTTGAGTATATACAAAGACCGTTTCAAGTGACATACCCTTTTAGGCTCAGCTTTGATACCAAAATCGGGGGGCTGCTCCATATAAACATCATCCAAAAAAACGCCATTGAGATAGAGATTCTTAACATCAAGTTGGTGGACCGGCCAATGGAACCTGGCATGTAAGGCAACAAAGATACAAACATAAGGCATTTTGGCCGCAAGAGAGAATATCTCATCATAATCAATATCATGGGTCTGTAAAAACCTTTAGCAACCAATCTAGTTTTAGGCTAGTTAGAGAACCATTAGGGTTTACTTTAACGGTGAACACACACTTACAACTAATACAATATTGTCAAATGGAAGGGGAGCCATATTCTAGGAACCATTTTCCTCTAGAGTAGTCATCTCTTTCAGGGTGTGATAGTGTCTCTTATAATGACTTAGGAACATGGTAAGTGTCCAAAGTAGAGATGAAGGCAGACAATAAGTGAGCATATGAAACACGACTATATAAAAGATGTGCAGTCGAGCTGTTCCCTTTGTGTATTGCAATAGGAAGATCAAGATCAGAAGGTTCACCATCATGGGGAACT
This sequence comes from Hemerocallis citrina, assembly GCA_017893485.1. Classification (NCBI taxonomy): domain Eukaryota; kingdom Viridiplantae; phylum Streptophyta; class Magnoliopsida; order Asparagales; family Asphodelaceae; genus Hemerocallis; species Hemerocallis citrina. The sequence continues at coordinate 126,739,506 of CM030358.1, forward strand.
GTAGGTGTGGGGTCAATAGGTGTAGATTTAGTGGATGTAACGGGAGATGTAGTTGTAGGATTAGGCAATGATGTATCAATAACCGGATGCAAGGAAACAATATGCACAAAGCGTGAATTGGGTTGGAAACATTGTTCTTACGTCGTTGGAATACTTCAGTGATGGCAAGCCTTGTGGGCAGTGATGAAGACCATTGTTTCATAGATGCCGAAGAAGTAGAGACCGAAAGATCAGAGTAGGTAAGCTATTCAGTATCTCTCTCATCGGATGGAAGTGGAGTCAAATAAGATGAAGTAGTAGATAAATAAGATTGATACTCGAGAAAGGTGACATAAGCAGAAATAAGGCAACGAGGCAATTCTGGACTATAATATTTATAACCTTTCTGAGAACATGAATACTCTAGAAAAATACATCAAGTGCAAACACATGGTAAAGTCAAGAATTAGACTCGATGAGCTATCAGAGAATGAGATGGGTGCAAAGGAAGTACATGTTTGATGTGGTTTGTTTTTGGGGTGTGGCTGCAACAGGTGTAAGTTCCCTCAATTTGTTATTTTTGCGGAAGTCTCGGTACCGGCTATACCCCAACCCTCGGCTAAGGGAGCGGCTTGGGAGCACGTGGGAGTGAGGTAAAGGTCGGATGCTCGGCTCGGATCCTAGCAACTCGGCTCGTTCTTGTGTACCTGCAATCGACCTAGGAACACCGGGTTGATCCCGGTGGTAGGCCCTCCGATGGTCTAGTTAGTCACAGAGGAGTAACAGTAGCTACAACTTTTTTAGAGGAGAAAGATTGATTACCTATGAAGGTGGGAGAGGGACTGGTATTTATAGGCAGTGCAAACGGGTCTGGAAGCCTGCTGGGCCGGGTTGGACCCGTTTGCATATGGGCTCGAAGCGGTAGCGGCCCGTTTGACCCCTAGTTGACCTGTTGATCACAGAAGTGTGAATCTTGAGGTGATCCTGTGGCCCAGGAGGGGCCACGTCATCTGACCCATATCAGGAGCCCCCTACTCCTAGAGGGCTGGATAATCCAGCCGTGCAGAAGTGGTTTTTTGCCTCTGCGGGAAGAGCGGAGTGGTGTGTGCGGCGAGGAACGGGATCCATATCTTCCTGAAGAGGTCAGCGGGGTAGGATGAAGGGGATCCCCTCTTGGAGTCACAAGGGGTGTTGCGTGCCAAAGAGTAGGAGCTCGCTTTGCCGAGCGTCTAGGGTCGGGAAACGAGCCCCCTCACCTGTTGGAAAAGCAAGGGAACGTCGAGACTTTAGGAGTTGAAGCTCGCTTAGCCGAGCGTCGAGGGTCGGTAGACGAGCCCCCTTACTTGTTGGAAAAGTAGGGGGACATCGAGACTTTAGTAGTTGAAGCTCGCTTAGCCAAGCATCGGGGGTCGGTAGACGAGCCCCCTTACTTGTTGGAAAAGCAAGGGGGACGTCGAGACATTAGGAATTGAAGCTCGCTTAGCCGAGCGTCGAGGGTCGGTAGACGAGCCGCCCCCTTTCTTGTTGGAAAAGTAGGGAGACATCGCGACTTTAGGGGTTGAAGTTCGCTTAGCAAAGCGTCGAGGGTCAGTAGACGAGCCTCCTTACTTGTTGGGGGAGAATTTATGGCTTGTGGTGACATCCAAGAGTCGAGCCCAAGCTGTTCAAGAGAAAATTGGAGTGGCACGCGGTGACATCCGAGCGTCGAGCCCAAGCTGTTGAGAGACACTTAGAGTGGCTCGCAGTGACATCCGAGCGTCGAGCCCAAGATGTTTAAGAGAAACTTGGAGTGGCTCGCAGTGACATTTGAGGGTCAAGCCCAAGCTGTTTAAGAGAAACTTGGAGTGGCTCGCAGTGACATCCGAGCATCGAGACCCAAGTCGTTTAGAGAAACTTGGAGTAGCTCGCGGTGACATCCGAGTGTCGAGCCCAAGCTATTTATGAGGAACTTGGAGTGGCTCGCGGTGACATTCGAGCATCGAGCCCAACCTGCTTAAGAGAAACCTGGAGTGGCATGCGGTGACATCTGAGCGTCGAGCCCAAGATGTTGAGAGAAACTTGGAGTGGCTCACGGTGACATCCGAGCGTCGAGCCCAAGATGTTTAAGAGAAACTTGGAGTGGCTTGCGGTGACATCCGAGCGTCGAGCCCCAAGCCATTTAGAGAAAATTGGAGTGGCTCGCGGTGACATCCGAGCGCCGAGTCCAAGCTATTTATAAGAAACTTGGAGTGGCTTGCGGTGACATCCGAGCGTCGAGCCCAAGCTTTTTAAGAGAAACTTGGAGTGGCTCGCGGTCACATCCGAGCATCGAACCCAAGCTGCTTAAGAGAAACCTGGAGTGGCTCGCAGTGACATCCGAGCATCGAGCCCAAGCTTTTTAAGAGAAACTTGGAATGGCTCGCGGTGACATCCGAGCGTCGAGCCCAAGCTGCTTAAGAGAAACTTGGCATGGCTAGCGGTGATATCCGAGTGCCGAGCCCAAGCTATTTAAGAGAAACTTGGAGTGGCTTGCGGTGACATCCGAGCGTCGAGCCCAAGCTGTTGAGAGAAAATTAGAATGGCTCGCGGTGACATCCGAGCGTCGAGCCCAAGCTGCTTAAGAGAAACTTGAAGTGGCTCGCGGTGACATCTGAGCACTGGGCCCAAGCTGTTTAAGAGAAACTTGGAATGGATCGCGGTGACATCTGAGCGTCGAGCCCAAGCTTTTTAAGAGAAACTTGGAGTGGCTCGCGGTGACATCCGAGCGTCGAGCCCAAGCTGCTTAAGAGAAACCTGGAGTGGCTCGCGGTGACATCCGAGCATCGAGCCCAAGCTTTTTAAGAGAAACTTGGAGTGGCTCGCGGTGACATCCGAGCGTCGAGCCCAAGCTGCTTAAGAGAAACTTAGAGTGGCTCGCGTTGACATCCGAGCGCAGAGCCCAAACTGTTTAAGAGAAATATGGAATGGGTCGCGGTGACATCCGAGCATCGAGCCCAAGCTTTTGAGAGAAAATTGGAGTGGCTCGCGGTGACATCCGAGCGTCGAGCCCAAGTTGTTTAAAAGAAACTTGGAGTGGCTCGCGGTGACATCCGAGCGTCGAGCCCAAGCTATTTAAGAGAAACTTGGAGCAGCTTGCGGTGACACCCGAGCGTCGAGCCCCAAGCCGTTTAGAGAAAATTAGAGTGGCTCGCGGTGACATCCGAGCGTCGAGCCTACGCTGTTAAGAAACTTGGAGTGGCTCGCGGTGACATCCGAGCGTCGAGCCCAAGCTGTTTAAGAGAAACTTGGAGTGTCTCGCAGTGACATCCGAGCATCGAGTCCCAAGCCGTTTAGAGAAAATTGGAGTGGCTCACGGTGACATTCGAGCGTCGATCCCCAAGCCGTTTAGAGAAAATTAGAGTGGCTCGCGGTGACGTCCGAGCATCGAGCCCAAGCTGCTTAAGAGAAACTTGGAGTGGCTCGCGGTGACATCCGAGCACTGAGCCCAAGCTGCTTAAGAGAAACTTGGAGTGGCTCGCGGTGACATCCAAGCGTCAAGCCCAAACTTTTTAAGAAAAACTTGGAGTGGCTCGCGGTGACATCCAAGCGTCGAGCCCAAGCTGCTAAAGAGAAATCTGGAGTGGCTCGCGGTGACATCCGAGCGTTAAGCCCAAGCTGTTGAAGAGAAACTTGGAGTGGCTCGTGGTGACATCAGAGCGTCGAGCCCAAGCTATTTAAGAGAAACTTGGCATGGCTCGCGGTGACATCCGAGCGTCGAAACCTAAGCCGTTTAGAGAAAATTGGAGTGGCTCACGGTGACATCCGAGCGTCGAGCCCAAGCTGTTGAAGAGAAACTTGGAGTGGCTCGCGGAGACATCCGTGCGTCGAGCCCAAGCTATTTAAGAGAAACTTGGAGTGGCTCGCGGTGACATCCGAGCGTCAAGCCCTAAGCCTCTTAGAGAAAATTGGAGTGGCTCGCGGTGACATCCGAGCATCGAGCCTAAGCTGTTTAAGAGAAACTTGGAGTGGCTCGCAGTGACATTCGAGCGTCGAGCCCCAAGCCGTTTCAGAGAAACCCGAGGAGTTGACCCTGTGTATTAAGCCGCCGCATTGGTCGACAGAGCCGAGGGTTAGAAGGTATTTTTGTGCTCTAGGCTGACATCATGGGCGTGAGAGTCGAAGAGTTTCAGATCCTAGTGGCCGTTAGATCTTGATGATCAAGATCAAACGGCTAGATCTCTGCAGAATTCGAGGAGTCCCATCTCCAATTATAAATCCCCATCCCCTAACCTCATTTCTCAACTTTGCTCTCATCCTTTTGAAAACAGAAATTTCCTTTCAAGTCGCCGGCAACCACTTTTCGTTGATCTTTAAGCTCTCCGGTGAAACAGGTTAGTATTTTTGTTTTACAATGTCACGCATTCAGTCCGGCTCCGAGGCAAGCTCTTCAGGTCGCGCCGAGGAGGAAGTTCACTCGTCTTCGATTTCTTGGTCTCCGGACGACTTTCCAATGAAGGAGGAGGTTCAATCGGTTGGAGGGTCGAGAGACGAGGCTATTATAGTTTATAACGTGGCTCCTTTACGAGTTCGTAGACTATAAAAGGAACCTGTTGAGCAGAGCAAGCATGAGGAGGGAGATTCCGAGGAGGAGTTTGTTGATGAGGAAAATGATCCCGGGGAAGGAGGCCCAGGGGAAGAGGAGCAGGTTGAGGAGGGTGATGACCAGGAGGGGTCCGAATAAGGGACTGAAGGAGGTAGCGAACATGGCAAGGTCAGGGGAACGACGGAAGAGGTAGAGGAGGAAGAGACAGACCTCCCACCGTTGGCCCCCTTAGCGACCCCTTCCCCTGATAGGAAGCCTCGCCTCCGAAGGAGGAAAAGGAAGTGGATACGGCCCGACAGTCCGCCCGAGAAGGACAAGTATGAATATGGTTCCTGGTTCAAGTATCCCCCTCTTTCCAGCAAAAACCCAGGGTCGATCAGGATGTACCCTGACAACATGGAGGATCTTCTTGCATACACCTCACTGCTGCGGGATGAGGGCCGGTCCATGATCAAGATGGACAGCGTGAAGTGCGCCTTGAAGAGGGACTACTTGCCTATCTTGAGGGCGACCTACTTTATTCTGCAGGAATTCGAGTTGCTTGTGCCGAACCCAGACATCCACCCAACTACCGCGCTAGAGTCGAGCTTCTGTACCCTGAGGATGCTTTTGTCTTGGGGTTGAGACTTCTGCTGCACCCGTTCATTAAGAGGGTGCTAAGCTGGGGGGAGCTGAGTCCCATGCAGTACGGTCCCAACTCGTGAAAACACTTGGTATGTTTTATCTTCAAGTGTCAAGAGAAAGGGATCAAGCCGATGCTCACATACTTTCGCGCCATCCTGGGGATGAGCTCGCTCGGGGACCAGGAGGGGATATTTTATCTCTCGCCACGTCCTCATAAGAGAGTGATGCACGGACATCCGGACTCTATAAAAGGGTGGAAGGAGAAGTACTTCATAGTTCGGAGTGAGAAATCTTGGGAAATTCCAATGGTTTGGAATTTTGGAAGGCCGAACCACAAGCCCCCGAAGCGAAGAGACTTGACCGAAATGGAGTGGGCGACGGTTGATAAGATCATGGAGGGGCATAGCATCGGTTGGCCTCGTATCACGGAGCTACATCTCGCTCGAGCCGGACTGAGCCCAGCCGACCCTAGTATGTTTTTGTTCCCATTTTGTTTTTCTTCCTGCCTTCGCGTTAACATTTTTAACTTTTCCTCTTTTTTAGAGATGTCTGCCAAGGAGGTCGACAACCGAAATGCCTTGGTGGCCCTGGCGGCCAAGAGGTGGGCCGATTTGGCGAAGAAGGCTGCCGCGAGGGCGGGGACCAGCCAGGCAGCAACCCCAAGGCCCGAGGAGTCAGCCCCGAAGAGGGCGAAGAAGCACCACCACCATTCGTCGAGGACGACGAGAGATCCGGGGGCGAGCTCCGGCAGCAGAAAGGTTGCCGAGGTTGCAAAAGGGCCTCTCCTGCCACTTCGCCGGAATGCCAAGGAGATGGTGGGTCGGTAGGGCATGAAGCCATATGCCCCCGAATGGGGGGGTCAAGACAGGGGATACGCTCCTTGAGGGCTCGGTTGCGGTGGAGGTGGTGGAGCACCTCGCCACGAAGCGGGATCGTATGAACCTGGTGGTAGAGACGACCGATACGTCTTACATGAGGTTCGCACAGGCCCACATCGCGGTAAGTTTTCGTTTTTCGTTTTTTGCTTAGTTTTGCAAAGAATTCTTCTAACTTGATTCTCCTCGGCCAGGCGATGCTGCATGCGCAACACTTTCATAAGTGCCTTGAGAAGGAGATTGTGGTCGAGAAGAAGAATGCCAAGCGCTATCTTTGGGAAGCCACTAAGCTGAAGGACAAGCTGACGTCAGTGGAGTCTGCCCATGCGGTCGCCCAAGCCCAGCTAGTCTCGATAACAGAGCATCACGCGAACGAGTTGGCGCACTTCAAGGCAAAGGCCAAGAAGGAGAGCGAGGAGGCGGCGATCACCATGGCAGACACCTTGATCGCCTCCCAGGAAGAGGCCTATAACAAGGCCAAAGAACACATCCTGCAGATCTATTCGGATCTTCGGATCGATCATCTCCACTACGAGTGGCAGCTCCCCGAGCTTCCGCTGACGCCCTGCGGTGGGGACAACGAGGAGCAGGGGGACCCTCAGCTAGAGGCCGGGGGAGATCAGGCTAGCGAAAAGGTGTCGTCCCCCTCCTAAACAGTAGTCTAGGACTTTCTTTCTTTCTTTTTTTTTGCTTGTATTCGCCGAACGCGGGCTGGTCACTGCCTTTTGTAACAATTTTTTTTTGAATTTATAAAAGAAGAATTTTTGGCCGATGCTCTATGACTTGTGCTTTTTTTCCTCTTTGTGACTTATGTTTCCCATCTTCTTAATAGACGCATGAGGCCCTCGGCGCCGACCTTAGTGCTGCCGAGGTCTCCAGGCTACAATGCGAGCAGGGGTCCAAAAAGAGTATGCTAGCGGGCCATCATAAGCAGGCTCGTGATCGAGAGGTCACGGTAAACTATTTCATGAATAAGTCTCAGGAGCTCGACCTAGAGGTCACTCGGCTGAGGAAAGCCATAGCCGACCGGGATTGGTGGAGAGTGGAGACGAACTGGTTAGCCTCGGTTGCCTCCACTGGTGGATCGACTTCGGAGTCGTTTCTCCGCGAGTCCATTGTGGAGAAAGAGTTGGAGATTCGTAGGCTGAAGCTCATGCTCGGCGCCGTTCCACAAAGGGGATCAGGCTATTCCGCACTGGGTCCTTCTTCGACTTTTTATCTGGAAGAGGCGAGGCCAGCTGATGCGTAGAGTTCCACGACTGAGGCGTCTTTTTGCGTCGAACAGGCAGAGCATGTGGAGGACCCCGTAGGAAGCACTGAGTTCGCCTTCTAGGCCGAGCGATTTGTAATATCTTCACTGTATTGTGTGGCCGTTTCTGGCGCCTTATGAGTAATAAAAACTTCAATTTCTTTAATCTTGATAATTTGTTGAGTGAGGCAGGCTAGAGCTTAGCTCAAGGTCATTGCCGAGTGTGGTTTTAATGGAAGTCGCCACTGAGGCAGAAGGAGCGGTTGGGAGCCGAACCGTAATCCCTTGCAGCTAGCGCTCAATAATGGACGTTTTGCCTTCCGATAAAAATTAATGGTGACGCTTCACCTTCCGCAGTTTGAACTTCCCGATGTCATAAATGCGCCTCTCTGGGGGCTATATAATCCTCACCCCCCCGGGTCACTTTTTCATCAGCAATCGGGATTGACTCAACTGCCACCTGCTGACAATTCGGGGTTTCGGCTCCGAGGGTCGTTAACCCCGAGCTGTCTGTGGGTGAGAGGTGGTTCGATCCGGGGTGCTTGCCGAAGGCGGGCACCCCCAAAGAGAGAATTTTTGGCTGAGGGTCTCGGATCGGTGGTTTCCCTGCTACCCTCTGACAATTGGGGGTAAAACGGCTCCGAGGGCTTTTTTACCCCGAGTTGTCAGCGGGAGAGAGGTGGATCGACCCAAGGTTCGGGACTTGGGGCGTTTGCCGAAGGCGAGCGCAAAAAATCTAAAATGAAAATTTTTGTATCTGGTGTAGTATGAGCGTGGTTAGAGGTCACCGCCGAGCGCATAGCTCGCCGGGCTTGAATAAGCCGAGGCCTCACTCAAGGTCGATGCCGAGCCCCCATACGAAGAGAAGTTGATATGGGTGTAGCCGGAGATCATCGCCGAGCGTAAGGTTCCATGGCTTTGAAAAAAGCTGAGGCCTTGCTCGAGGTCGATGTCGAGCCCCCAGACATATTCTCGGGTAGATGGTATGAGCGTAGCTGGAAATCATTGCCGAGCGTAAAGCTCCCGTAGCTTGAAAAAGCCAAGGCCTTGCTCGAGGTCGATGTCGAGCCCCCATACCAAGAGAAGACTTTATGAGCGTAACCGGAGATCATTGCCGAGCGTAAAGGTCGCGTGGCTTAAAAAAGCCAAGGCCTTGCTCGAAGTCGATGCTGAGCCCCCATACATTGTTCTTGGGTAGATAGCATGAGTGTAGTGTAGCTGACGGTCATCGCCGAGCATATAGGTAGCAAGGCTTGGAAAAGCCAAGAACCTGCTCGAGGTCGATGCCGAGCCCGCATACCAAGAGAAGCCATTATGAGTGTAGCCCGAGATCATCGCTGAGCGTAAAGGTTGCATGGCTTGAAAAGCCAAGGCCTTGCTCAAGGTCGATGCCGAGACCCCATACCTTGTTCTCGGGTAGATAACATGAGTGTAGTTGAAGGTCATCACCGAGCGCATAGGTCGCATGGCTTGAAAAAATTCAAGGCCCTGCTCGAGGTCGATGTCGAGCCCCCATACCAAGAGAAGCTATTATGAGCGTAGCTGGCGGTGATTGCCGAGCTCATGGGTCGCAGGGCTTGGAAATGCTGAGGCCCTGCTCGAGGTCGATATCGAGCTCCCATACCTTAGAAGAGACTTTTTGTGGCTCGCGACGCTATCTGAGCGCCGAGCTCAATCTTGTAAGAGAAGGTTTTTATGGCTCATGGTTCGATCCAAGCGCCGAGCTTCACAACAAGGGGTAAATGTACATTATATTGACTTTACAAAATAAGGAACGAGGTGTTGTTTACATTTTGGAGCTTACAGGGGGGATCTACAAGGGCTTTGTGAGGTGCTAATCCTCCCCTCCGAGGAATTTGATAAGGTGCTCCACGTTCTAGGGCCTTTTCACGGCCTTGCCCTCTGGGTCGGTAAGGCGGTACGTGCCCGGGCGTACAACCTCGGAGACTCTGTACGGGCCTTCCCAGTTTGGGGTTAGCTTCCTCTTTTGGCCGGGGTTGGAGACCGCCAGCTTTCGGAGGACGAGGTCCCCTAACTTGATGTTGGCGGGACGCGCCCTTTTGTTGTAGAACTGCTCGATCCTCTGCTGGTACGTGCACCTTCTGATTGCGAATTTTCCCCTGACCTTGTCTATGAGGTCCAGGTCGGCATGCAGTTATGCCGAGTTGTTATCTTCATCAAAGGCCATGGTGCGGGGCGAAGGGAGCCCGATCTCGAGGGGAATCACCGCCTCCGTGCCGTACGTCAGATTGAATGGCAATTCTCCTGTGGGGATTCTTTTCATCGTGGGATGGGCCCAGAGAACGCACGGTAACTCGTCGACCCATAATCCCTTGGAAGAATTATCAAGCCGTTTCTTCAAACCGTCGAGGATCTGGCGGTTCGCGTTTTTGGCTTGACTGTTCGTCTGCAGGTGGCATACCGAAGAGAAGCGTTGATGGATTTCGAGGTCCTTGCAGAACTTTCTAAAAATTTTGCCCGCAAACTAGGTCCCATTATCCGTGATGAGTACACGCAAAATTCCAAATCGGCAGATGATGTGTTTCTAGAAGAATTGCTGAGTTTACTGCTCGGTGATCGTGGCCAAGGGCTCGGCCTCGATCCACTTTGTGAAGTAGTCGATTGCAACTATCAAGAACTTCCTTTGGCCCGTCGCTTTAGGAAAGGGGCCTACCAGGTCCATCCCCCACATGGCAAAGGGGGTTGGACTGGCCAGGGAGCAGAGGTTTTCTTGTGGCGCCCTTCTTACCGAGGAGAATCTTTGACAGGGCCTGCATTTCTTGACTAGGGCCAGGGCGTCCTGCAACATCGTGGGCCAGTAATACCCATGGTTCACAGCCTTCTGAGCGAGCGATCGGCTCCCCATGTGGCACTCGCCAATCCCTTTGTGGAGCTCCTTGAGAGCATACTTTGCTTCGTCAAGGGTCAAGCAGCGGAGATAGGGCCTCCCATCCGTCATGGTGTACGAGCGCTTGAAGAGAGTTTCGTTGATCATGGCAAACCTTTCCGAGCGAACCCTAATCCGCCTTGCCTCAACTTGGTCTTCGAGGAGCTCTCCTTTGATTAGAAACATTCGGATGGGAGTGGTCCAATCGTCAGGCTGAGCCCCGTCCTCAATACAGAGGGTCTGGAGAAGGTCAATACTGGGCTTCAGGAGTACCTCGATCAGTACTGTTCGGTCGAGTCCTTCAAAGGACAAGGAGGCTAGCTTCAACAGGGCATCGGCCTGAGCGTTCTGCTCTCTTGGGATCCTCAGAACTACTGAGTCGTCGAAGGATGTCAAGAGCTGTCGGACCACTGCCAAGTACCGAATCATCCTATCATTGCGGACCTCGTACTCTTCAGTGATCTGATTGACCACGAGCTGAGAGTTGTTGAAGGCCCTGATCTGTCTGGCTCCTGCTTGGTGTGCTAGGGTGAGTCCCGCAATCATAGCCACATATTTCGCCTCGTTGTTGGAGGCCGAAAAGTTGAGGCGGAGAGAATATTGAAGAATGAAGTTGTCGGGTCCTCGCAAAATGATGCATGCCCCACTCCCCGCTTCGCAAGGAAGAGCCGTTGACGTTGACTTCTCACGTCTGGTCGGCCTCCTCGCTGTCGGGTTGCTCAGAGATGGTGCATTCCGTGATGAATTCGGCAAGGGCCTGTCCCTTGATTGCCATCCTTGGCTGATAGCCGATGTCGTATTGACTGAGCTCGATCGACCACTTGACTAGTCGGCTGGAGCTCTCGGGCTTGTGGAGTACGGCATTCAGAGGCTGGTCCGTGAGGACCTGTATTGAGTGTGCCTGGAAGTAAGGGCGGAGTCTTCGAGCGGCCATGACCAGGGCGTATGCCACCTTTTCTATTTTTGCATATATGGTCTCGGCCGAGAGCAGAACCTTGCTCACATAGTATAGCGGTTTTTGGACTCTGTCTTCTTCCCAAACGAGGACAGTGCTGAGTACGCTTTCCGAGGCCGAAAGGTAAAACCAGAAAGGCTTGCCCGGCTCGGGTTTTCTAAGGAGCAGAGGATTGGCGAGGTACTCTTTCAATTGGGCGAACGCCTCCTACTGCTGAGCCCCCCACTCGAAGCCTCCGGTTCTGCGTAGAGCTTTGAAGAACGGGAGGGACTTCTCCCCATATTTGGAGAGGAAACGGCCGATGGCCGCCAGTCTCCCCGTGAGCCATTGGACTTCCTTGATGTTCCTTGGAGGGGCCATGTCGATTATGGCCTGGATCTTTTCGGGGTTCGCCTCGATGCTACGCTGGCTGATGACGAACCCGAGAAATTTTCCAGATGCCGAATGCACACTTAACCAGATTGAGCATCATGTTGTGGGTTCGAAGGACGCCAAAGGCTTCTTCCAGGTCAGCGACGTGGTCCCGTCCCCTCTGGCTTTTGACGAGCACGTCGTTGACGTGCACCTCCATGTTGCGACCGATCTGGTCCTTGAAGACTCGGTTGACGAGCCTTTGATAGGTTGCACCGGCATTCTTCAGTCCGAAGGGCATAACCCGGTAGCGGTAGAGACCTTGGTTGGTGACGAAGGACATCTTGGCTATGTCAGGAGGGAACATTCGGATCTGATTGTATCCGAAGAAGGAGTCCATGAAGGACAGGAGCTCATGACCCGACGTTGCGTCGATCAGAGCATCGATGCAGGGGAGGGGGAACGGATCTTTAGGGCACGCCTTATTGATGTCCATAAAGTCTTTACATATCCTCTAGCTCCCGCTTGCCTTCTTTACCATCACGACGTTCGCCAGCCACTCGGGGTAGCTGACTTCTTGGATGAACCGGGCGAACAAGAGCTTGTCCACCTCTGCTTTCACAGCTTGCTGCCTCTCCGGGGCGAACGTACGTCGCTTCTGGACGATCGGCTTTGAGCCACGGAGCATGCTCAACCTGTGCATGATCAGGTCTTCAGAAATCCCGGGCATGTCAGATGGCTTACAAGCAAAGAGGTAGATGTTATGGAGAATACAGTCAATCAGGTCAGATTTTAGGTCGGGCGCGAGGGAGCAGCTCACGCGGAATCATTTTGAATTGTCCTCCGTCTCGAATGAGACTTCTTCCAGTTCGTCCGCCGGTTCGAGCTCTAGTTGGCTCCTCGGGGGTTGCAGTTCGATGGCGTCCAGGGGAAACACACCGCCCCAGACAGCCATCATGTAGCAGGCTCGCGCTGCCTCCGGGTTTCCCCGAACGACCCCAATACCTGATTCGGTGGGGAACTTCAACTTCAGGTGGTAGGCCGAGGCAACGGCCTGGAGAGAGTAGAGCCCCGGTCAGCCGAGGATGGCATTGTAGGCTGCTTTGACGTTCACAACCATGAAGTCCATCGACTCGGTTTGTCTATGGGGGGTCGTACCAGCAGTGACATCCAAGGTTACGATCCCTTCTATTGGTACCGGGATGCCGAAGAACCCGTGGAGGGTGTACCCGGCTGGCTTTAGCTTATCTCAGGGGAGCTTGAGGTTCTCAAATGCTTCGAGAAAAAGGATGTTCACCGAGCTCCCGTTGTCTACGAGGATCCTACAGACCTCGTAGTTTGCCATGATGAGACTGAAGACGAGTGCATCGCAGTGCGGGAGCCGGACCCCCTCCAGGTCTTCCCCCGAGAAGGAGACAGGAAGCTGCTGGACCTGGGGGGGAGGGAGGCCTCGGACGGCGTTTACCTCTCCGACAAAAGCCGTGCGGGAAGTACTGGACTCTCCTCCCATGGGTCCCCCATAGACGCAGTGCAGAATGGCTTGACCTCCGGTCTCTTCGGGCTCCAGGTCCCGCTCGGTATGTTGTTTGGGGGCGCGAGGAGGAGGAGAAGGCCTCCGGTTCCTCGTGTCCCTCCTGTCCTGGGCATCTTTCCGGGTGAATTCTCGGAGATTCTCTTGTCAAATGAGGGCCTCGATTTCGTCCTTCAGGGCCCGGCAGTAGTCGGTGTCGTGCCTGTTGTCCCGGTGGAAGCAGAAATAGAACTGCTGGTCTCTTTTCTTGTTGTTGGTTGGTCGAGGGGCATCTGGACGAGGTCCCCGTCTTCGATCGCGAGGAGGATGGTCGACACATTTTGTGTATGTGGCGTTTACCTCTCGAAACGCGGGATCGAAGGGACCTTCTTCATGCCGATCCCGTCCCTCAGAACCTTCTTGATTGGCTCGGCCTTGTTGGCCTTGCGCTTTCCCTTCCCCGGAACCTCTTTGGCATCCTCGGGATTTAGGGCCTCTTCGGCTCGGATGTAGTTCTCAACCCGATTGAGTAGGTCAGGGAAGTCGAGGGGAGGCTTCTTGGCCAAGGACGCCTTCAGCTGGCTGTATGGACATTGTGCCAGAAGGCTGCCAAGGCGACCCCAGCGTCGAACGAGATAGACCTTGCCTCAGTAGTGAACCTCCGGACGAACTGTCGGAGCGGCTCCCCCTCCTTCTGCCGGATGCCCAGCAAGGACGCGCTCGTCTTCTCGAACTTCCTGCTGGTCATAAAGTGGGCAAGAAAGTTGGCCTCTAGCTGGTCAAATAAGTAGATTGAGCCGGGGATGAGCTTCAAGAACCATTCCCGAGCTGGATCCCAGAGGGTGGAGGTGAAGGCACGGCATAGGAGGGGATCCGATGCACTTTGAATCATCATAAGGGTCTTGAAACCCTCCATGTGATCAACAGGATTACCCTCGCCGTCATAGGTCTCGAATTGGGAAGGCCAGAAATTTCGGGGTATTTCCGCTTGTAGGATTGTGGTGGAGAAAGGAAGTCAGGTCGGCCTATGAGCCGAGGCCGTCCTCAAGCCGCCCTTGCCGAAGTGGTCGATGCGGTTCTCCATTTCCTGTAGGCATCGCAGGACACCCTCGTCTTGCTCTGGCAGGCGGGTTAGGCAGCAAGACTCGCTGACTTCGGCATCCGACCAAGAGTGAGACCGGTGGAGTGTCTCGTTCACGGGGATCCCTAAGATGGCCTGCAGGATCTCGTTCTGGAAGTCTTCAAACTCGCGGCGGGTGACTGGAGCTTGTCTGGCCGGGTCGCATTGGGGTGGCAGCCTTCGGTCGGTATGACTGAGCTCCGGCTCCTGCCCTCGGGATGGGTGCCTGGGATGGTTCGGGACCGAGTTGGAAGCGGTCCCTCCCCTCGTTCGATCGGCAAGTTGGTTCTGGATCTGCCGACGTAGGTCGGTTGCGACCGAGCGAGAGGCGCCCGACCCGGGTTCGCCATTGATTCTTAGATGGTTGGATCCATGAGTGTCGGCAGGGACATTCTGGGGAGGAGAATCCGGGCGGCGTGCCGAGGTGACGGCTCTTTTGGCCTTGTGTGCCATTCTAGAGCTCGGATTGAGGGGATGACGTCAATGTCCGGGATCGAACTGGGGTCAGTACCGAGGGGTTTCCCACAGACGATGCCAACCTGATGCGGTTTGTTTTTGGGGTGTGGCTGCAACAGGTGTAAATTCTCTCAATTTGTTATTTTTGCAGAAGTCTCGGTACCGGCTATACGCCCGACCCTCGATTGAGGGAGCGGCTCGGGAGCAGGTGGGAGTGAGGTAGAGGTCGGATGCTTGGCTCAGATCCTAGCAGCTCGGCTCAGTCTTATGTACCTGCACTCGGCCTAGGAACACCGGTGTTGATCCCGGTGGCAGGCCCTCTGACGGTCTAGTTAGTCACTGAGAAGTAACAGTAGCTAGAATTTTTTTAGAGGAGAAAGATTGATTACCTGTGAAGGTGCGAGAGGGCCTAGTATTTATAGGCAGTGCAAACGGGTCTGGAAGCCTGCTGGGCCGGGTTGGAACCGTTTGCATATGGGCCCAAAGCGGTAGCGTCCCGTTTGACCTCTGGTTGACCTGATGATCACAGAAGTGTGAATCTTGAGGTGATCCTGTGGTCCAGGAAGGGCCACATCATCTGACCCAAATCAATGATATACAACTATTTCACTGATGTCAAGCGTTTTCCTCAAGGCCTTCAGCGAGAGTGCAGACTAAGATGAATCCACATCGAAAGATAGTGTATTTCCCTACATTGTTTGTACATGAAAGCAATAAGTCAATTATTTGATTCAAAGTTCGAACCACTACAGTCATTTGTATTGGACTTATATAAATTTCTTCCTTCCTTTTATAATAAATTTGATGGAAATTTTTCTCTCTTGGAAAAGAAAATTGATGAAATTGATGTCATTTTATTGCTGTTTAGCAACCAGGATGAGAACCATGCATTTTGATTGCGACGGAACAAAGAGAGTTCAAGAACAAAAAGACTAAATTATTTGCCCATTTAGAAGACGTTAGTTGGTTATGGATTAGAGGATTACAACAATATGTAAACCATGAACCATAACATCATAATAGGTAACATCCCTCTCCCCAGAAGAGCAGTGAAATTCCTGCACAGAATATTTTTCCATAACAACCAAAAATATCTAATGCGCTATAATATTAATGAGTTAATTTATGCAATTCTAGGTTGTTTAAGCAGGAGACTAATAAACTACTGATCAAGGAATATATTTTAGGCGATCAATTGGGATTATTTCACCCTTCCAGCTCCTACACAGGGGACTTCATTTTTGTAAGGTGTTGGAACGTGGCAACAGTTGATAACCTTGAGGTATGACTCCATTTTTCACGCAAAAAAGGGAAGGAAACAAAGAAATCTCATCAATTAGCACACAATAAAACTAGAATATATAGTTGACAATGATCGGATAATACCATAGATCAAATATTACCAGTTATGGCTGGATTGCCTAGAGAAATTGTAAATGATGCTGATTTGTTTTTGGGATGTGGGGGCAGTAGGTGTTAGTTTTTGTAATTTGTGAAGGGGAAACTGTGGTACTGGCGTCGATCCGACACTGGGGAGTAGGACCAGCTCGGGAATAGCAGTAGAGAAGTAGAGGCCGGGTGCTCGGCTCGAATGGGGTGCTCGGATCGGCCTTCTGTACCTGCACACTGCCTAGAAACACCGGAAGAAGTCACGGCAACATGCCTTCCGACGATCTAGTATTCTAGTCAGTCACTGAGAAAGCAACAGTAACTAGAGTTTAGGTGGGGAAAGATTGATTACCTTTTAAAGTGAGGAGGGGGCTGGTATTTATAGGCAGAGGCAAACAGGTCTGCGACCCTAACGGACCGAGTCGTACCCATTTTCCCGTGGGCCTGAATGGGCTGAAGCCCGTTTGACCGGTTTGACCTGATAATTATAGGGGAGCGAGATTAGAGGATATCTGAGGGGCTTGTCGCTCCATCCGCCAAGAACTTACTGATGGGAGTCGTCCAGTTCTCTGGTGAAGGTTCGGTGGTGAGGCTGAGGGTTTCGGCAAGGTCGATGCTAGGCTTCAGGAGGACTTCAATCAGGACAGTGCGGTCGGGGACCTCAAAGGATGAGGATGTGAGTTTTGATAATGAGTCAGCATGGGCATTCTACTCCCTGAGGATCCGTTCTATTGAGGAGAAATCGAAGGTCGCTAAGAGCTGCTGGACTATTGCCAAGTATCGGACCATCCGAGCGTCACGAGTCTCGTACTCCCCGGTGATCTGGTTGACCATGAGCTGGGAGTCGCTAAAGGCCCTGAGTTGTCTGGCCCCTGCCTTGTGGGCCAGGGTGAGCCCTGCATTCAAGCCTCATATTCGGCCTCGTTGTTAGAGGCAAGGAAGTTCAGGCAAAGAGAATACTGGAAGATGAAGTTGTCGGGGCCTTTGAGAATGACGCCCGTGCCGCTCCCCACCTCACAAGACGAGCCATCAACATAGACTTCCCAGATCATATCTACCTCATAAGTGTCGGATGGCTAAGAGATAGTGCATTCTGTAATGAATTCGACGAGGGCCTATCCCTTAATGGCTGTCCTGGGCTGGTAGCTGATGTTGTACTGGCTTAGTTCGATCGACCACTTGACTAAGCAGCCGGAGCTCTCCGGCTTATGGAGGACGACCTTCAGAGGCTGTTCCATGAGGACATGAATAGAGTGGACCTGAAAGTAAGGACATAGCTTTTGCGTAGCCGTTACCAGTGTGTATGCCATCTTTTTTCATCATTGTATATCTGGTTTCGGCCGAGAGCAAGACTTTGCTCACATAGTAGAGAGGCTTTTGAACACCGTCATCTTCTCGAATGAGCATGACGCTGAGCGCGCTTTCCGAGGTTGAGAGGTACTGGAATAGGGGTTCGCCTAGTTCGGGTTTGCTCAGGAGCGGGGTGTTGGAGAGGTAGGACTTTAATTGGTCGAAGACCTGTTGCTGGGGGTCACCCCATTCGAAGCCTTTTGCCCCCCGCAGGGCCTTAAAGAAGGGAATGGACTTCTCTCCTGACTTGGAGAGGAAGCGGCCGATGGCCGCCAGTCTTCCCGTAAGCCGCTGAACCACCTCAACGTTTCTGGGAGGGGCCATGTCGATTATGGCCTGGATCTTTTCTGGTTTGGCCTCTATGCCGCGCTGGCTAACGACGAACCCAAGAAATTTCTCCGAGGAGACGCCGAAGGCGCACTTGGCGAGATTGAGCCTCATGTTGTTAGACTGGAGGACGCCAAAAGCTTCCTCGAGGTCAGTGACATGATCTTGCCCCTGCCAGCTTCTAACGAGCATGTCGTCCATATATACATCCATGTTACGCCCGATCTGATCTTTTAAGACTCGGTTGACGAGTCTCTGGTAGGTGGCCCTGGTGTTCTTGAGCCCAAAGAGCATTACTCGGTAGCAGTAGAGGCCCTGGTCAGTGACGCAGGATGTTTTGGTGATGTCTGGAGGGAACATCTAGATCTGATTGTAGCCTGAAAAGGCGTCCATGAAGGTTAGGAGCTCGTGGCCCGACGTTGCGTCGATCAGAGCGTTGATGCTCGGGAGGGGGAAAGGATCTTTGGGGCACGCCTTGTTGAGATCCATGAAGTCTATGCTGATCCTCCAGCTCCCGCTGGCCTTATTGACCATCGCGACGTTAGCCAACCACTCGGGGTAGCTGACTTCCTGAATGAACCGGGCAGACAACAGCTTGTCCACCTCTGTTTTTACTGCTTGTTGCCTCTCCTGGGAGAACTTGCACCGCTTCTGATGGATTGACTTGGAGCTCGGAGCGACGCTGAGCCTATGCATAATCAGATCTTCAAAAATCTTAGGCATGTCGGACGATGTCCAGGCGAAGATGTCGATATTGCGGCAGACACAATCAATTAGACCTGGTTTCAGGTCAACGTAAAGGGAGCGGCTCACACAGAACCACTTGGACTTATCTTCCGCTTCGAATGGGACCTCCAATTCGTCCACGGGCTCTGACTCGGGCTGGTTTCTTTCAGGTGGATGTTCGAATGCATCGAGGGGGAACACCCCGCCCCTGACCGCGGTCATGTAGCACGATCGTGTAGACTCCTGATTTTCTCTAACGATGCCGACCCCGAGGTCAGTGGGGAATTTCAGCTTCAAGTGGTAGGCGGATGGGACTTCCTGGAGCGAACAGAGGCCAGGTCAACCGAGGATGGCGTTGTACACTGGCTTGATATTGACCACCATAAAATCCATTGAATCTGTCTGTGTGGTAGGGGTCGTGCCAGCCGTTACATCCAACGTCATGATCCCTTCAATTTGTACCGGGATGCCCGAGAACCCATGCAAGGTGTACCCGGCCGGTTTCAGCTTATCTCGGGGGAGCTTAAAGTTCTCATATGCTTCCAAGAAGAGGATGTTCACTGAGCTCCCGTTGTCCAGTAGAATTCGGCGGACTTCAAAATTCGCCATGACGAGGCTGATGATGAGGGCATCGCAGTGCGGGAGCCGGACTCCCTCGAGGTCTTCCCTGGAAAAGGATACCTGTCGCTGATGAATCTGTGGGGAGGGATGGTCCCGGACGGAGTTAGCCTCTCGGAAGAAGGCCTTCTGGGAGGTGTTGGACTCCCCTCCCAAGGGTCCCCCATGGATGCAGTGTAGTATGGCCTACCCCACGGTCTCCTCAGACTCGAGGTCCCGCTCGGGTCGTCGGTTGATCGTTCGAGGAGGAGGCGAAGGCCTCGGATTCCTCGGATCCCTTCAGTCTCTCGGATTATCCTGGGTGAACTCTCTCAAGTACCCTCGCTGGATGAGGGCCTCAATCTCATCCTTGAGGGCCCGGCAGTTGTCGGTCTCATGCCCGTTGTCTCGATGGAAGCAGTAGTAAAATCTCTAGTCCCGCTTCTTGTTGTTGCTCGGTCGGGGAGGGAGTCGGATGATCCCTTTATCCTCGATCTCCATCAGGATTGCCGAAATGTTCTGGGTCAGAGGCATATATCTCTCAAATCGGGGGACCGGTGGGACCCTCTTGAGACTGGGTGTCTCTTTCGCAGTTTTCTTGATGGGTTAGATGTCATCGGCCTTCCGCTTCTCCTTGGCAGTGGCTTCTTTGGTGCCCTCCGAATTTAGGGCCTCCTCCGCTCGGATGTAATTCTCAACCCTGTTGAGGAGGTTGGGAAAGTCGACGGGTAGTTTTTTGCCCAATGAAGCTTTTAGCTGACCGTGCCTAACGTTGTGTCGGAAAGCCGCTGAAGCGACGCCCGCATCAAGAGAGGACACAGACCTTCCTCGGTGGTGAACCTCCGAACAAAATTGCAGAGTGACTCCCCTTCCTTCTACCTAAGGTCCAGAAGGGACACGCTCGTCTTCTCGATCTTTCTGCTGGTCACGAAGTGGGCTAGGAAGTTCGCTTCCAACTGGTCGAACGAGAAGACTGGACCGGGGGTGAGCTTTAAGAACCATTCCCGAGCCGGACCTTGAAGGGTAGCAGGGAAGGCGCGGCAGAGGAGGGGATCCGCAGCGCTGTGAATCATCATGAGGGTCTTAAACCCCTCCATGTGATCAGCAGGATCACCTTCGCCGTTGTAAATCTCAAATTGGGGAGCCCTGAAATTTTGGGGGATCTCGGTTTCCAAGGTTTGGGGGGTAGAATGGGGGTCCGGTCGGACGATGACAATGACCCGGCGTTGGTCCGCCCTCGCCGAGATGAGCGAGGAGGTTCTCCATCTCCTGTAAATGCCAGAGGACGGCGTCTACCTGTTCCTGGGGACAGGCCGATCCGTAGGATTTGCCCCCTACTCCTAACCGAAGATCAGAGCTGTTGCAGACCTCGGTTCCCTAGCTGCCTCAGATTGCTTGGAGGATCTCGTCCCAAAAATTTTGGAACTCGGCCCTCGTGATGGGGGCTTGCCCTACCGGGTTTTGTGGAGGCGGAGGTCCACGGGCGAGCGACTGTGTTCTGGATCGCGCTCTGGGGACGGCCGTCTATGATGGTTCGAGACCGAGTTAGAAGCGACCTCTCCCCTTATGCGACTGGCCTATCGATTCTAAATGATGCGTCGCAAATCGGTCGCATTCGAGTGAGAAGCATCCGGCCCGCATCCGACCGTGCCATGGAACCGTGGTCGGTTGGAGCCCTGGGCGTTCACGCGGCTATGATGTGGAGGGTCCGGATGTCATGCCGATGTGATGGCCCTTCTGGCTTTGGGAGCCATGGGAGAGTCTGGACTTGGGATGTTGTCCCTGGATGGGCTTGGACGGGAGACAGTACCTGAGTTTCCCACAGACGGTACCAACCTGATGCTGATTTGTTTTTGGGGTGTGGGGGCAGCGGGTGTGAGTTCTTGTAATTTGTGTAGGGGAAACTGTGGTACTAGCGTCGGTCCGACCCTGGGAGTAGGACCGGCTCGGGAGTAGTAGTAGAGAGGTAACCCCTGTTTCCGATTGAACATATTTTTCTTGTATTTTTGTAGTGTTATTTTTTCTATTTTAATGTATGTTGGATCTTGGGCTTGTTGTGGGCCTTCTGTTGCAATTTATTGTATTATTGTTATTATTAATACTATCCTTATTATCTTTTGTTAGCCCAATCCAAACCAAGCCCAATTCTAAACCCAGTACCTATATGTGTTTGTACAGATCAATCCTATACGCTTACCCGTATACAATTTCTCCACGTTTCCCCACTCTTCCCATATTCCCATAACTACATCCCCACTACCCACTATTATATTATATTATTTTTATTATTATTTTATAACCCGTCTCCCCGTTCTCTCTCTCTTCCACTCTCTTTCTCCCTCATCTGTTTCCAAAATCCAACAGTGATCCCCCATCTTCCTTCCGACTTCAAAACCCACCTCCGAACCCAACAGCGCCGCTCGCCCCTGTACCCCCATTCGCATCCACCACCATTGCTGCCATTCCGAAGCTTCGCCCCACTCTCCTTCATCCCCCTCGACCACCGGAGCACACCCCATCTTCTTCCTCCTGCAACCCTTCATCTTCAATCCCCCGCTTGAGTCTCCCTCATCATCATCATCGAAGCTCCACCACCCCGAGCTTTCCTCCAATGTCAGTGTCGTCGCACGAGCCTTCCGCTCGACTCAGTCCTTGTCACCTCTATCGTCCACCCTCATCGCCCCTCGTTATCTTCCTCTAGAGCGTCCCGCTCACCTTCAACAACCGCCGCAGTCTTCTTCCTCCCTCGGACTGCACCACTCTGAAGTCGACCTCCTTGCTCGACCTCCGCCTCATGGCTGCCTCCCGTCCCCGTCGCTTCCCGACCGTGACCACCGCCACCGCTCGCTTCCCCTGTCGCCGCCTACATCCCTCGACCCCCATCCCCCGTGCCTCGACTCTGTCGCCAGCGCCATGCTGTCGCCACAGCATCGCATCGCAGTCGCGCCATGGTCGCCGCTCCCTTTCCCGCTCCCATTCTCTCTCTGTTGAGTTGAAGAAGGAGGAACAGTGAGGGGATTTTGGTGTGTTGCTAATGTGTGAAGGAAAAGATCCGGTGTTTGGTGTTTGTTGAGTAGGGGATCTGCCGTTCTGTTTTGGGTTGGTGCTATTTTGTGTGTGATTGGGTAGTTAGCTATTTGGTGGTTGGTTGAGGGGATTAGTCGGTTGATGTTTGCTGTTTGGGTTGATTTTGTTGTTGTGTGGTTTTCTGTGTTGTTGTCTCTTTGTGCGCTCTTGCTGCTGTGGATTTGTTGCACGTGCGTTACACGTATTTCGGTGCACATGGAGTGCACGTGCCGCCGTCGGAATTCTGATCCCGTTATTGTCTCGTTCATATTCAGAATCGTCTCCTAACAGGCAAGCATCTCTTGAACTCATTTTATTGTTTCTAGTTCAAGAAAATACTCCTTGAAATCCGAAAAGTAGTAATCAATTTGAATATCACATTTAATTGAACTCCGTTGTTTCTTTATTGTATAATGTTATTGATTTATAGTCTTCTCATCGTGCTAATATTGTTGACTTCAATCCCAAACCGTAAATTTATTGTGCTATTGAACATTCACATATATGCCTTGTCATTTGCTTGATTTTGTACTGAGGTTTCAACTCGGTTCCTGACACAGTTTCTTAAAACATTGCATATAGAAATTATAGTACACTTAGTCCATATATTGTTATGTTTTGCATATAAACCGTATTTTCCATATTTAATGAATTGGACCATGTATGTTTCATGTATTGTATAGTCTTGATATCATCTTGAAATTGTACTAGTGTTATTGGTCTCATTGATTGTACCTGTTGCATGAGTATTGATACCATCATCCACATTGATCACATGCATGTTTATAAATGATTGTTAATAAAAATATTAAACAAGCCGGGGTAATAAGGGTTGACTTAGTAGTGGATAATCTCAGAAAATGTACTCGGTAAGGCCTTATCGTTATATCGTATTGTCATGGAAAGAGGAGTATTGATTGTGAATTATTGATTGTTAATTGTAAATTATTGTTATCGTCACTGAGTACACGCTCTGTAGATCCCACCATGAAGTCTAAAACATACACTGTTTTGTATGCACCGTATGGGATGCAGTAGTACGTGCATTAGTTAGGATTAAAATGAATAATAGGCTCATAGACATAAATGAACATTGAACATTGACATTAATACTGAAGACTGGTTATTAAACATTGATTCCTAATTTCTGAATTATTGATTATGAACTTTTGATTTTGTTATCGTTTATCATTTATTGACTCCGATATCGTTCCAAATTCTGTTATTGTTATATAGTCCTTTATTTCCTATTTTACTGCTTTCTACTACTTGTCGCCCGAAGCTTGCTCTAATGGGTTCTCTTCCTCTTTCTTTCGAGTTACGTTATACAGGTACAGTGATGGGTAACTAAAAGAAACTCGTCGAACTGTTACTGCATTGCACATTCTCGAACTATTTGGTAAGTTTCTGTATCCCAGATTTGGTTATTGAATATTATTCTGTTTATGTGATTATATTTTTCTAGGAGGTTATGATTATTTCTTTTCATATTGTTGAGTTAAGACTGGTACAGCTTATGGATGATGTTTAATCATTCGCTGGGCCTTCGTTACGTGCTTGTATTCCCGTAAATTGGGGAAGCGGGGCGTGACAAGAGAGCTACTAGTAGAAAACCTTGCAATAATAATGGATTATTTGCAAGCACAAAAAATTTCTTGTTGATACTACCATCAACAATAAATTAATCACAACAAATTCATCCATTGCAAATGTTTTAACATTCGCAAGAGATTCTATTGAATTGTTGCAGGTGTTGATAATTACAAGGGAACAATTGTAACAAACAATATTCCATTACCAAAGTATAAATAAAATATTTAAATTTTAAAATAAATTAAGTATGAACACGTGCTTTACACATATAATTTTGCCGCTCAACAATTTGATATTGAAAAATTACCACCACTTCTCAAATTTTGAGCGGGCAAAAAATAAGAACGAACAAACAAAACAAAACAAAACCCTCATCTTTTTGCCCAAGACATAAACCACCGTCTTCCCCTTCCCCTAAAAAAACCAAAGTCTTCCCCTTCTCCCCTCTTTCCAAAAATCCCCTTTTTAAACACTAATTTCATACTTTTCTTCGATTTCGATTTCGATTCGCAGCACTTGCCTCTCCGCAATTTTGTTCACCGGGTTGGATTTCGATTTCGATGGATTGGATTACTGCGTGGTCGCCGTCGACCCTCGCCTCTCCGTTGGATACAACATATACACTTGTGATTACTTCAAGATCTTCCAACTGTGAGTCTCTCGATCTGATTTGTTGTAATTTATTCCTCTTTGTCAACCTACTCTGATTTTCAATTTTAGTTCCTCAACCTGATATCATTTCATCTTCTTAAGTACCTTCTCTATAGCTCTGTCAAGTTTATCAACAGAAGCAGTGAAGAGATATGTAAGGTCTACTGTGGATGAAACAAACTAGGATATATAAAAATGACAGATTTGTTGTTTAAGGATTGATGATGTTGATTTCTACCAACCCATAGAAAGGAAGATGATGCTAAGGTGATACTGGAACTCCGACAATTATATCAAATATCCCTCTTGTTTCTGGAACTCCGACAATCATCCTAGGCATGGATGTTTCACATGGCTCTCCTGGTCATTCTGATATTCCCTCCATCGCTGCGGTAACATATTGATATTTTTCTTTATGGTCTATGTTGTTTCTTTTTATTATTTTTTCTTACATTGCTATTTATATAGGTTTTTCATCTATGTTCTCATTCATTTATTTGTTGATAATGGTTCCAGTAATTCTTCGTTGTGTATACTTTGTTGCGTTAGGTTGTAAGTTCAAGGTGCTGCCCTTCCATTTCACGCTATTGAGCTTGTGTTAAAACCCAGAGTCCAAAAGTTGAAATGATAGATTCCCTTTTCAAGCCAGTAGGGACTGAAGATGCTGGCATTGTCCGGTGAGGCCCTTTATCTCTCCTTAATATTAATGGCCTTTAAAATCTGATCATTTTCTTTCTGATTAATTTTATGTTGTTACTTCCCTTTCCTCAATAGTATTGCATGTATTTCCATCAAGTTGCATTACTTTGTTAGAGGCTTAATTTTCTTTTCCTGCTTTTCCAACTAATGCCTTTAAATTCTTTTTCCATAGGGAGCTTCTTATTGATTTTTACACCAGCTTGGGTAAAAGGAAACCAGAACAAATTGTAATCTTCAGGTTTGCTCTGCTTAAATCTTTACAAGCTTCTATTTTAAGTGATAATTTAAAATTTTTTGGTCTGGTTGCCATCAGCCTTCTGATATGCAATTCAACTGCTGATTCGATTTTGGTATTATTATGCAGTTCTGTTATTTTGTTTTTTATTGAATGTGTAATGGAAGTATTTTTGCATTGTTCAATGATGTTCTGTTTTTGTCAGACGTTGTCAACTATATTTTTCAATGGTTGGCTAACTCATTTGAAATGGTTAATACAGGGATGGAGTCAGTGAGTCACAGTTTAATCAGGTGTTGCACATTGAGTTGGATCAGATAATTGAGGTGTAATATTGGCGTAGTTTTTTTTAGAGTTGGTGTTTTCTTATATTTCTTATTGCATCAGGCGTGTAATTATTTAGACCTTAAATAATTTAACTGTTAATTGTATCAGGCGTGTAATTTTTAGAGCAATAATCTTATTGTAAATGCACATTTAAAAGCTCTCTATATGGTATTTAACTCCTATTTTCTCTTTTCCATAGGAAACAGCTTATAACAGCAAAACGAAGCAGATTTAGGACTTCAAGGATAATACACAGCAAACTGCAGAGGATCAGTCGACTGGTTCCTCAACCAGGCGACTGAACAAGAGAAGCTGATTTTCCACAACTCTCGACACAGTCGACTTACTCTCAAAGACAGTCGACTGGTATGATCAAAGATGAAATCTACATAAGTCTCGACTCAGTCGACTGGTTCGAAGACAAGTCGACTGGTCTGCGGCGGAGTAAACAGATAAGATATTCAAAGATACACCTGCATCTAATTTCAAATCTACTTGGATCAAGATTTTATGCAGCGAATCAAATCTAAAGACAGGGTATTTTCCAAGTGAACAGATAAGGAAAGAAAGGAGAAAAGAGAAAGATATTAATCATCAAATCAAATAAAGAAGGATCTTCCTGAAAAAGGGGAAACCCTAATTCTCAGCCGTGTTCTATAAATATCAGAATACCATCTCCAGAACGGCTCTCTCCCTCTCTCCACTCCACGACTCCATCGGAGGATCAGATCTATCTCGTGGACACAACTTAATCAGAGAGTTCCCAACCATCAAGTCATCAACCCAAGCATCACTCCATCAACATCGAAGAAGGAGAAAGAAGATCCAGCAACCAGAAGGCAGTCGACTGTGTGACAGCCAGTCGACCATATTGCCGGAATCCATTAGTTTATTTCTTCTTTTCTCTTTATTCTTTTTATGTTGATCATGTATTTGAACTTGTTAAGCAATAAAAGTATTATTATGTGGAACTAATTTCATAGTTGGGTAGATCGAAACCGTAGTTATGTAGTGCTATATTCTTCTGAGATCTTCTAATTACTTATTGATTGAATCTGGTTGAATTGACATAGATTAATGATCATCAAACTTGGATCTTGAAGTCTGAGAGCAGTCGACTGAGGTGAGAGCCAGTCGACTGACATACAGCACGTGAGACTATTAAGTTTATGTTATCATTTATCTAAATCTGTTATATGAAGCATATTGAGACGACCGAATCTCGTGCCCATAATTGGTAACAAAAGAATCTTTAGGGGTTCTTGGTTCAATCAACTTAGAGGATCTAGATCTGATACCAATTTCTAGAACTTTAAGTGTTTGTTCGTTTCCACTGTTTTTATGTTTTCTCTAAGTATAACTTAGTAGATACCCTGCTAGATACTTATGGAAAGAAACGAATTAGAGTAGATACCATGCCTAATTCTTGGCTTAGGGAAACAATACTTTAAGGAGTAGATACCATGCCCTTGAGGTGAACAAACATGAGTAATTAGAAGTAGATTCAGAAGGCAACTTGGCATTACTAACTATTGGTGGAGATCAACAACCCAACTATTCAAGAGATATTTGTGATTCAACAATTCCTTCTTAGTTTTAATCTTTTTATTCCTTTTAGACGTTTAAAACAACTCATTATGATTTTTATTATTTTCTATTGATTAGTTAGTTGAAATCTACAATCTCTGTGGGATCGACCCTTGCTATTACTACGATTCGATTCGTGCACTTGCGAGGTTTTATAATTTGTGTCTAGTTTAATCTATTAATTTAGGTACTAGATTTCCAACAACATATCAGGCGTGTAATTTTTGGATGAACAGTGGTGTCCAAAATTTACACTGATAATAGCCCAGAAGAATCACCACACTAGGTTCTTTCAGCCTGGCCAGCCTGATAATGTTCCACCTGGTTAGCTTCATTACGTGCTATTCTTGCATTTATCATCTCTTTCTGCCATTTGCTGCATGTAAAATTTGAAGTAAAAAAAGCTTGCTCCTAGTTTGACCAAAATTAGAAAAAAAAATCCTATGTGCAGGCACTGTTGTTGACAATGCTATCTGCCACCCAAGGAACTACGACTTCTATATGTGTGCTCATGCAGGAATGATTGTAAGTCTGATATGTGTGCAAGGACTAAATTGGGTATCAATAGTCTTGTTCTTTATCTGTGTAGCAAGAGAAGCTGAAAACCAAAATACGAAATAAGTGCTGAAACTCGAATCTAACTGTACGATGGCTGCGAAACCTCCTTTTTCTTTAAAAAACTGAGGAACTTTATACATCAAGTTTAATCTTCCAGGATTATTATACTGGAGAGGCAACAATACTATACTGAAATATGATTTATAGAAAAAAATAAACAGCCGAGAATTTCAATAAAATATGATCTTATGAACTTCATTGTTTCAATAAAGTGCTAAAAATTGGTAAAGCTTCAGAACAATAAACCCTAAAGAACGTCATTGTTTCAATAAAGCTTTAGAACAATAAACATAGATGAGATCTTAAGCAAGTTCCTCCTCATACACTTTTTAACCCAAAATACAAAATAGATTTGTACACAGCATCCTTACATCAGTTTGTGGATAAACACCGAAATGATTGACACAGTGAAGCAGGTTCGATTAAATAAGTACTTTACAACAAACTAACACCCACAAAAGTTTCCTTGCTCATCATAGATTTTTGATTTTGGAGGTTCTCTTGGTACGTAAGTGTCATGTTTACTAATTTCTTTTTATCTTATATCAGTTTCTGTTGTAATTGTTTTGTTGGTAACGTTGCTTTTATTTCTACTGGAGTAATTTTTTATTTGTACAAAGATCTGACAGGGGACTACCCGACCTACACATTACCATGTTCTGTATGATGAGATTGGGTTCGGTACTGATGATCTTCAGGAGCTTGTTCATTCGCTTTCCTATGTGTAAGTTCCTCTTGAAATTTATAGGTTCTTCTGTATATTTTTGTTCTGAAATATGTTGATCCTGATATGGTGAGTGGTTTCCCCCCTCCATTGGCTACTTTCAGGTACCAGAGGAGCACGACTGCCATCTCTGTTGGTAAGACCACCTCTTCATTTATCGTTGTTTTTTTGTATCACACTATTTCCAAATCCATTGCATTTATAGATATCCTTCAGACAAAACAGTATTCATTCTTACTACTGTGAATGGTGTATGAATATTCTAATGGATTGCTTGATTCCTGTAGTCTTCTAATCTCCCAGCAAATCATTTTCCTTCATAGTTCTCCTACTTGCTTGTGCAATTATTTTTGAAGGAAAAGGCAAAATAACGCCACCGTATTTCATTAATAAGAATTTAAATAAAACAACACCAGAGTAATTGGGGAATATGCTGTTTGTACAATTATATCACCTGATTTTCTTCTGAGATGTTTGTACAATTATATCACCTGATCTTCTTAAGGTCTACTGAGAAATAGAAAGGAAGATGATGCTGGTTCTCTCTCATCGGAATCAAGAATAGATAAAAGGATACAAGAAGAATCAACTGTTAAATCTTTGTTCAAAAAGTGTGACAAGTTGGCAATACAAAATCAAGTTCTTATGGACTTCTTTTGTGAGCTGCATCCTGATAAGATGGAAGCCTTGAAACAAAGGTTGGAATATACTACTGTCGACTCATCCAATAGTCAAATACGACAAGAGGTAGCTATATATTTAATTGCTTCAATTGGATAATATATTATTATCTATATATATTGAATAACGAGTTCTAATTTTGTATTGTTTCTTTTTCATGTAGTCTATATGTAGTGGCGATGACTATGAGACAGTAGGTAATGAGGAACATGTAGAAGACCTTACGTGAAAAGTGAAGTTGGGGATACATGGAAGCAGTAGCGGATTAAAAGTTATTTTGAAAACATTTAATTTTGTTTTTTGGAGTTTCACAACTTATCTTTTCTTCTAGAATGTATTGTTGTTTTGGCACTATGAAACAAACAAAAAAAATTGTAATGAGAAGGTTCTGAATTATATAATATTCAAATTTATTTTGCATTATTGTGTTTTTTTTATATAATTGTGTGAATCAATATGTGAAATAATTATATGTTCTTCATTGTCAAAATACATTATTTAAATTTGTAAATTTGGTTAAGCCATTCAAATATAATCAGTAATGAAGAAAAAATGTGTGCAATTGCATTCGCGATATAGCAATTTCAAGGGAATCAGTATCTTGCAGATCTCTGTAGCAATAGTTCATTAGCAACAGAAAAAATCCCTTTTAAAACACACTTGCAAGAGACGAATTTGTTGTAAATATTCTCTTGTATATGGAGATAGCAAGGTACAACTTCCATTGCAGATATTCTATTGTGGCTAATATTCGCAAGGGATAGTTAAAATTTCGTTGCGAATGTGTACATTAACCAGGAGAGATTTCGCAACAGCACAATTACAAGGGAATGAAGAAAAATCCCTTGCAAATGTACACTAACCATGGAATTGTACTCTTCTACAAGGGAAATTTCTATTGCGACTGTAGCATTTTCTACTAGAGGTAGAGGCTGGGTGCTTGGCTCGGATAGGGTGCTCGGCTTGACCTTCTATACCTGCACACTGCCTAGAAACACCGGGAGAAATCCCGGTAAACAGGCCCTCTGATGATCTAGTCAGTCACTGAGAAAGCAACATAACTAGGGTTCAGGTGGGGAACGATCGATTACCTTTTAAAGTGGGGAGGGGGGCTGGTATTTATAGGCAGAGGCAAACGGGTCTGTGACCCTAACGGACCAGGTCGTACCCGTTTTCCCGTGGGCTTGAATGGGCTGAAGCCCGTTTGACCTGATGATCATAGGGGAGCAAGATTAGAGGAGATCTGAGGGTCCTTGATTGCGCCACTCTTTTTATCCCATATCAGTAAAGTTTCTGCAATCGCATGCATTGTTAACTAAAGTTGCCATCTCCAGTAACCAAAACCTTGGTGATTGTAAATAGAAAGAAAACCACCTAGCAAAACAAACTGCAGAGGTAGAGACTAGACAATTAAGAAGCGTGGTCCTCTCCATCTTTTTCCTGTAAAACATAACTAAACACTCTGAAATAAATTAATAACAATATCAGTCTTACATTTTTAGAAATGGTAAAAGTAAATCTATATAATAAAACACAATGAAAAGCAATTAAGTGGCTCTCCTTCAATAGTAAGGAAATCAATGATCTAGATCTAAGCTCTCAAAAGACATTCCCTGTAATACCCTGATTTTTCAATTAATGAAAAATTATTTTATTTTGCACGTAGTGTGCACGTGCAATATTTTGGTTGGATTAAATCTTATGATTATTTTATTATGATGTGTATAAATATTTTTTCAAATTATTTGGTACAAAAGCCTTTCTTTAAACAAATAGAAAGCCCTATTTTAATTTAATGAAAAGGCCCTTTTTCTTAAAAGCCCAAATGTATTTTATTTTATTTATTTTAAAGAACTATTTTGGCCCAAAAGTAAAGCCCATGGATTAATCTTCTTTTTATTTAAACTTGTCATGTAGAAGACTATTTTATAACTAATTTATTTTTATACAAAATTAAAGTGTACAAATTTGGCCTAGTTGCATGCACGTGCACTACACGTACACGTGCAATGCACACTCTTTATGGTGGCCGGTTGGCACATTCTTTGGAGGGAATTTTGAAATTAGACATGGTGATCATGGAGGTGGTTATGTGGATGTGGGTAGTTTTTATAACTCCTACTCTAATCTTGGCCCTCCATCTTTCAACCAACTAATCAATCTTGGCCCTCCATTTCACTTGTTTTCTAGTATAAATACCCCCCCCTTCATGGCTATTTTCATATGCAAATTATATCTTTCCAAACTATAGTCTTATTTTAATATTAGTGTGAGTTATAAAAGAGTGAGAGTTGTGTGCATTTTGTTTGGAGAGGAGGCCGGCATCATTCCAAGGAGAGGAGCATTCGGTAGGGGTGATTGTGGAGCTTGTATGCGCTTCGTCTAGGAGGAGGTGCTTTCATTCGCGAGGACCTTGTTGCTTTGTGTGTTTATTTTCTCTCCATTCAAGGTGGGTAAACCTTTCATATTTCTAAAGTAGAGATCCATGTTAGATTTAACTATTGAAATTATGCATGAAAAATACTAATAAGAACCCACTTTAATTGAGAAGTTAGTTTACGAATTGATTGAAATGTGGTGTTTGATTTGTATGTGATCAAATTGTGTGTAGAACTCTCCATGCTTATTAGAATAAATGAATGATAGTGGTTCTATTTTCTTAAGAATGATGTTAGTATTGATGTTTGAAATTACAAATGAGAATGCTAGTTTAATTGAAAATTGTGAGTATGAAATTAATTAAGAAAGAGCACGCTTTTTGAAAGAGTAACTTTATTTGAGTTGTGAGCTTGTTAATGGATAAGTGGATATATAAATTGTGATGTACATGATTAGACTAGGAGTATTATTGATTTAAAAGAAATACTTTTATTACCATCACTAATTGTATGTGAAAGTTAGTACTTGTATTAGTGCTAATTTATGTTTGAAAAAGATATTTTTGGGTTATTATGGGTTGGATAAATTAAAAAAAAAAGTGTATAGATATGTATGTTGGATAAGGGATTTAATAACAGTAAATTAATTGTGAATGAAAAGATTTGAAGACCTATTGTTATTCAATGTCGAAAAAGAAAGATATAGTAGTTTTGATGAACAATTCATTGATTTGTGCGAAAAAATATATTTTTAGTGCAAAAAATTATTTTAATCTTACTGATATGAAGATCATGTAAGGGGGAGCTAATCTGGAATTTTTCAGTAACTTTCATAAAAGCAATATGAAACAAAGTTTAGTTGAACATCGAGTATTTTTGATAACAGTGGCAAATTGATTCAAAAAGTTTTTAATTCATACTGTGATAACCTGAGCTAGTAGCTCAGGCGGTCACTGTGTGCGGTTGGCTTCTCTGGGTCGATCGGTTCGAACCCCTGTGTCCGCAACATTTTTCTACAAAATTTTGAAAGCTTATAACTTTCGGCCCGAAAACAATAAGTATTAATTTCGCCCCCTTTATATCGCTAGAACAGTTCGGCCGAACGGCGGGTGCTCTTGGCTTTGTTTCCGTTGTGCCTGGGTTTGATTCTCACCCTCGGCATATATAAAAAAATATTTTTTTTGGGCTTTTTAGATGTCCAAAAAATGTGAAAAAAATATGGTTATTCTCATAAAAATGTAAGGAATTTTATAAGAATGATTTGGGTATTATTTGAATGAATATAACTATGATTTGGAGTTAAAATGCATATATAGACATATGGTTCTATATGGAGTATTGATATGAAATTACAACTTGAAAGAATAAGTGAATTGAAACATTAAGAGTTGATTTGGCAAAAAGAAATGTGGTTATGTGACATGATGCAATTATCTTCTCACTTGTGGAACAATATGAAGTGTGCATATTGTTTAGTAATGTGGAATTATTGTGATGTGATGATTAATTAAGTGCATGCAAATTTATGTGCAATTATGGACTTGTGAACAAATTGAAATCATGAATTGAAAAGAGAATGTACATGTGAGTATGAGAACTCAACATGGAAATTTATAAGTTGAAGATTGTGAAATGAAATTTGAAATAAAGTAGCTAAGTCTCCCCGGCATTGAGAAATGAAATAAAATGAAATTAGACCAAGGTTGGTCATGATGAAATGAATGAATAAGTCTGGTTGATGGAGAGGCTAACTCTAGAGATTAATTTTGTTCATGATTTTTAATAAAACTAAGGATTAGTGCATAGTGAAGATGTGATGAAAGTAAGAGAAAAACATTGAGTATGAGGGCCCTGGGTAGCGGCGAGAGCGTATCCCAGGAATTCCCATGATGAGTCTGGGTGAGGATGCTGCTCCAGAGTACCGTCTCGGTGGCGACGCTCGTGGGATGTTTGAAGACTACGGGTGGTGTCATGTCTATGGTGAGAGCTGAATTACCACAGGATGTCTGCATGATGAGTCATGTCAGCGATGGGATTCCCTCCAGAGTGCCTAGACATGAGTTCGTAGGTCAGAAAACATCTAGGATACTTACCGTAATTACAGTAGTAGATTAAATCATAACGGGGGATTGAACCCTACAAAGATGAAGAACGAATAAGGGCTTGCCCTCGGACCTATGTAGTATGGGATGCATAGAATCCGAACAAGTGCGCATTAGTGTCATGTAACATAAAGAAATGCATTAAGGATTAAGTGCACAATCACAACACGACATCAATAAGGTAGTCCCTTTAGTTTGAAATGTGACAAGTTTGTGTTTGCTAAATATGGAAAGTTGAGTTATACTATTTCCGGCATAGAGAGGATGGCCGTGTATAATGTTCGTCGGTTGAATAAACTGACGTACCCACAGTCTTATATGCAGGTAAATGACTTGTTAAAGATTAAAGAAGAATGGATGCTTAAAGATTGTACCATGTTGTTGTACTTTTATTCAATTGTTGTATTTTACTTCCGCTGTGCAAAAGAAAAGTGTAATATTGATGTAAACTCTGATGTATGATGAAAAGTTTTAATTTCCCTGTAAAATTGTACTAAAGAAAGTGAAAAGATCCTGTAGAACATTTCGAATTCAGTGTATTTGGGATTCGGGGCGTTACATTCCCCCCAGCTCTCAGAAGACATCCCCCCCCCAAAAAAAAAACTTCTTTATTTATTTAATTCTCTCTCTCTCTCTCTCTCTCTCTCTCTCTCTCTCTCTCTCTTAGTCAGATCAGTTTGCTCCCTCTATTATCCCAAACCAGAGAGCTCCAATTTTATTTTTTTCTCTCTCTCCCCTAGCATTTTTAAGCCGCTAACTCCAAATCCATAAAACCATTTTCTTGAACATTCGCTTCCATTTCATTGGAGAAGCCTCCATCGTCCTCTCCAGCACGAATCTCAAAGCATATCCAAATCCAAATCTAGTGTCGAACCTCAATCAAGAGATCGTCACTAATATCTGATTGCTGCTGATTTCGTATCGGCGACTCCACTCTACCAAATCGAGCACGAATATCAAGCGACTCTGTATCGGCGACTCCCCTCCACCGAATCGAGAGCTTCTACATGCGATGTAGCGATTCTAATTTCATCTCATTAACCGAATTCTTTTTAATTTTGTGTGTGCAGGGGATTACTCAGTTTTTTTCTGACTTGAATTTTGTGTGTGCATGGGAACTAAGTTCAGAGATGTATGATTGTTTTATTTTTGGGTTTAAAAAATTTTAATTTGGTGATTTATTTGATTAATTTTTTATTGATTTTGATTTAAGGTGTACGCAAGTAGGAGATGGATTATTTGGTGACCTCAATTTGGGATTCCAAACCATAGCAGGACAGGTAAGCTGATCAACAACCTAAAATAGCTTGACAAATATGCAACATTAATTTCTTTACTACAAGAGAATATACTATCGTGACATGTTCCCTGCACTAGTTATTAGAAATCATAGATAACATAACATATAAGAACTTTTAGTGTATGTTTAAAAATATAGGATTGGGATGACTAGAGTTTACCAGTGAATGGTGCAAACTCTCCACTCAAGAACGACAGCTAAAGTAAATTTGTTATTTATCTATTTTGATTTTTATTTTATTTTTTACAAAGTGCAATGTGAAGACAAAGTGGAGATAAAAGAAATGATTAGCTTGGATTAGAGTTTTGAGAACTTCATGTATTACATTTTGGTTGAAATAATAATAAGAGGTATTTTAATTAGAAATTGAGTCTCAGACAAACAAATATTTAGATTATTGGTATTGTAGATACCTTCACACCTGCACTTGGGTTACCATTGTATTTAGACATACTCATAGTGGTTATGGAATTAGAATAAGCTCTATAATACTTATATGATCATGTCCTTGCATAACTATTACAAGCATTTAAAAGTGATGCTGAAGTTAAAAAAAAACTTTATGTAGTGTTTCTAACAAACTATAGTCATTCCAGGTAAGTTCAAACTAATGATCAAGAAGACGATGGTTGAGCTTAAAGATAGATATGCTTCTTCATATAATATGTTTCCTACTTCAATAAATTTGCTGGACCTTTAAAACTATTTTATATAATCAAAGCAGGTGCACTGTTCCAAAGACGTGCCATAGGCACGTGTCAACAGGCAAACCTAGTACATACATAAAACATGAAATAAAGCTCCATTTTTATAAACTGATAATCAGTATGTGTATAAGATCATGTTGGCTGATAGCTGCCTCACCTCTCTCATTTTGCAAACCCAAAACCTACTCGTACCATACAATTGACAGTCCACATCACAAATCATCTAGTCAAATCGTTCCATCTAAAATATTATAAATCACGAAAGAATAAGTGAACTCAACAATTCATTAAACTTGCCGTGCTCAGCAATGATGTCAATAGTTCCCCATGAGCGCGTAAATTTGGATAAAATAGTATATACACTACACATTCGAATAGATCCAAGTATAGAAGGCTTAATAAATCAGTCACAAAAGAGAACATATCATGATGCCAATATGATAGGGGTGGCATTCAGGCTGGGCTGAGCTTGCCCGGGACTGTCCTGGCCCGGCCCGCCCAAACCTGGGCTTAACCGGGGCCAGATCGGATGAACAATGCGGTCCGGTTCAGTTCAGAAAAAGCCAAAAAAAGCCCTTGAACCGATCCGGGCCAGTCCGGACTGGCCCGTGGACCGACCGTTGATGTTACCGTTGGGATTTTTTTTTCCAGAATTTGTATTTAATAATTAGGGTATGTAAAATTACCAAAATACCTCCCAACGGATTTATACTAGCTAGTTTTCGGGGGTATTTTGGAAAATTAAAAATTTACATTTTCTATATATACAACCTCATTTCATTCAATTCTCTTCACAAATTCACTCAACTTTATCTACTATCTCTCAACTTTCTCAACAAAAATCAAAAACAATTAACAACATTCAACTACTCTCTTTCAAGATTCAACAATCAACAACATTTAACTACTCTCATTCAAGATTCAACATCAACAACATTCAACAACTCTCTTTCAAGATTCAACAATCAACATCAACATCAACCAACAACATAAGCATCAACACTACAAGTCTCTTCACTCTCTCTGCCTTTATTCTTCAACAAACAATCTACGCTTATACAGTATTTTCGTATTTTTTTAATTTTTAGAATTCTAATTTTTTTTGTTATCATTTATTTCTCATAATTAGATTGAGTTTTCTTGTTCTTCTTCTTCTTCTTCTTTTTAGATTTTTTTTTTTGGTAAATTGGTTTCTTCTTCCTTTTAGATTTTTTTTTTTGGTAAATTGGTAAACATACACTAGAATAACAATTTTATAGTTGTTCTTTTATTTGCTTTGTAGAATAATTTTCATAACATACACTACAATTAATTTTATTGTTGTTCTTTTATTTGCTTTGTATAATAATTTTCATAACATACACTACAATTAATTTTAAAACATACACTACAATTAATTTTCATAACATACACTAGTTTATATGGCATCTAACCGATCATGTAGTAGATATAGTAGCCAAGAATCCACTAGTGGTCATCGCAATCCTATCATTCCTCTTCCATATGTAGATAGTGAAAAACACTTTACAAGATGATACTATTCACGATATTCATGAAGCACACACGAAACAAGTAGAAGTAGAAGTAGAAGTAGAAGTAGAAGTAGAAGACATAAGTAGAAGACACAACCATCGGAACAAGGCCTATCTCAATCTCGTAAAACAAGACGGATCAAATCCGAAGTGCACATATTTTTTGACTTTGTCCCTTCACAAAATGATAAGAATGTAGGATTAAAAATTTGTAAAAAGTGCCAAACACCGTATAAGTTTAAACTAGGATCGGGAACAGGTACACTTCAACGATACTTAAGTAAATGTCAAGCCGGATTTTCTAAAGACACCCTCACACAACAAAAAATACACCCTAAGACCGGCCAAATAGATAGTCATAGCTACGATCACGATCTCGTTCGTAGAGAAAGGGCTAAGTTAGTAATTAGAGATGAATTACCTTATTCATTTGGTGAAAGTAGGAATGTAGAGACCTTTGCACAAACCGCATTAAACTCCCATTATAAAAAAATTCTTAGGAACGTAGTAAAGGGTGATTGTAAATTAGTTTACAATGAGGCTAAGGATTTTTTTAGTAGCAACACTTATGTCACTAAACACTAGAGTTTCTTTAACATCTGATGGGTGGGTAGGAGTGAACGGCGTTCCAATGATGTGTGTAACATGTTATTGGATAGATTCCGATTGGCTACTTCAAAAGAGGATAATTTCATTCGGATTTGTTAGGTATCCACATAAGGGTAAGGTAATTGCCACACACATCATGAAAGCATGTAACAATTTTGGTATTTTTGAAAAAGTTTTTGCTATTGGTTTTGATAATGCCTCTAATAATACTAAGGTAATTGCTAGTTTGCTAATTACACTTAATCCTTTAAAACCGAAAATTTTTCATGTTAGGTGTGATTGCCATATTTTAAATCTTTGTGTACAAGATGCACTTAAATATGGACACGATAAATTTGAGGCAATGAGAAATTGTGTTCATTTTATTACATTAAGTGGTCCAATATATCAAGCTTTTCATGATTGGTGTCAACTTAGGGAAATTGTATTTAAACGTTTTCCTAAAGATGTTAGACATCGTTGGAATTCAACTTTTGATTTATTAAGTGTTGTTCTTCAGTATTGTTTTAATCTTAGAGAATTTTGTATTGCAATGGGTATGCAAGATTGTATGTTAGATGATGATTTTTGATTTTTTGCCGATAGTTTGTACAAATTTTTAGAACCTTTTAATGATGCTACTTTACAATTTTCAAAAACATATACATGTACATCTAGTGGTATTTTACTTGCAATTGTCACTATGATGACAACAATTAAAGATTTGATAAATGACGCTTTTATTAGAGAAATGGTTTATGTCGCTTATATTAAAATTTTAAAATATTTTCATCCCCTTCCTATGTTATATTGTGTACCTAATGTACTGAATCCGATTATTAAGTTAGATTGCACAAAAAGTCTAATTGAGATTTTTTATACTTATGCTCCACATGAAGAAATAAATGATTTTGACCATGTTGTTTTCATTAAAAAATTTGAAAATGTTTTGAATAAATTATATGATAGTTACGATAGAATTTATTCATCTAACACTACACAAACACAAAATGTTAGTTCTTCTTCTTATTCTATGTTATCAAAGGGAAAGAGTCTTGCCACTAGTAGTGTTTTAAATATCTTAAAATCAAACAAACCAAGAACCAAACTACCAAATGAGTTGAATTGATATAATGCACAACTTCCCATTGATGATGTAGCAGATGTGTTTTCTTTTTGGAAAACTAATGAACATATTTTTAGTATTCTTTCTCGCATGACTAAAAATTTGCTAACAGTACCGGTGTCAACCGTTGCATCGGAAAGTATTTTTTTCTCTTGGTGGCAGAATTATGAGCCCGAACAGGAATCGTTTGACGGCAAAGAATTTGGAGATGTTGGTATGCTCCGAAAATTGGATGAAAATGGAAGAGAGAACTGAAGACTTATGAGAATCACAAAACGAATCAACAAGTAGCGACGAGTGAAGAAATAGTAGAATTTAATTTGTATAATGTATTGTAAATAATTGGGAAAATTTAGCGGGATGAGATTCTATATTTAGGTTAAGTAGAAGTGCATGACAATAGTCAAATGCCTTCTCTACAATCCAAATGGAGGCCATCTCGATCTCTAAATTCAAATAATTCTCTTGTTTTGTAATTTTATCTAATTTGTATGAAATTGTATTCATGAACTTGATTTTATTTAACATCATTTAATTTCTTTTATTTACTAGTCCTTTGCAATTGTTATGAAATATTGAAATTAACATTTAGTACTTGATCTTTCATCTTCCTAAAAAAATGCACTAATTTAACCGGCCTGGCCCGCGGACCGGCCCGGCCCCCACCCTAGGGGCCTGGGGCCAGGTTCGGGCTAACATTTTCGCAAAGAAGCCCGGCCCGGTCTGCATCTTGGGGGAGCCCGGCCCTTGTTGTCCCGGGACCGGGCAAAGCCCGGGCGGTCTCGGCCAGGCCCGGCCCGCCTGGCCCGAGTGCCACCCCTACAATATGAAGCCTAACATTAAATCAAAACTAGTAATTGCACGTGCAATGCACGCTTTAATTAATATTTTTTATATAGTAAATAATAAGACTTTCCTTCACTCATTAGATACTTTTTAT
Organism: Hemerocallis citrina; assembly: GCA_017893485.1. NCBI lineage: Eukaryota > Viridiplantae > Streptophyta > Magnoliopsida > Asparagales > Asphodelaceae > Hemerocallis > Hemerocallis citrina. The sequence goes on from CM030358.1 coordinate 126,779,316, forward strand.
AAATTACTCATGTTGTGACAAACTTTTATTATATATAAGTGACAGTTTTGTAGATAATTATGTCGTAAATAAATTTGAACTTTAAGGATATTATTGTAATTAACTAACAACAGTTGAGTAAATGAATGGTTAATATAACTCCCACTTAAAAATAAATTATTGGGATTAGATGGTTGAATGGTTGTCTACAAAAAACAACCCCAACTCTCCCATTATAATTACTAGTATCATGCACGTGCGATGCACGTGGAGAGGAATGAAAAGGACCCAAAAAAAAAACTATAATGCACGTGCGATGCACGTGGAGGGGAATGGAAAGGGAAAAAAAAGACCAACACGTGCGATGCACGTGGAGGGGATTGGAAAGGACAAAAAAAACTATAATGCACGTGCGATGCACGTGGAGGGGAATGAAAAGGAAAAAAATACCAATACGTGCGCTGCACGTGTTGACAAAATGACATCAATGACAAATGACACTAACCCCTTCTCCCATTATAATAGTAGATAATATTAGAGATTAGAGATTTACTGGAGACATATATCTTTAATTCATAGATGATAGAAGTACTACTAAAACACAACAAAATTCATAATTCTCTCTAGAGAATTTCATTGAAGACAATTAATGAAACGATGAATCAAAACATGCTAGTGAAAGAGTAGATGATCATGTCCCCATTACTTACCGACTAGGAAGCAACCAGAAAGCCTCATGGTTGGGAATAATTTTCATTTTGATAGCCCCATCAGTCGAAGTTCGAGGCTCCGTATCAGGCAAAAAATTGTTGTATGAATCCAATGCCAAATAGATGTGGTTGGTGCCTCCTTTCATGCCGGAAGTGGTGGTGGCTAAAACTGAGAATGAGTTCCTCCGCCCCAAGTAGAGCACTCGATCTTGGAGATCACACACCCTCAACAACTTCCCTGTCTTGGGGTCCACCTTATAAACCTTGAACTCAGCATCCTCCTCATCACTAACAGGCTCATAGAGGAAAACAACCAAGTCCTTACCAGCAGACTCCACAAGAAATAAACAGTCATCATCGCAATCTGATTCATACGGAACTGGTGCGGTGCGCCCACTCAACCAACTGAGAAACGAACCGCCACCTGTTCTTCTACGTCTTCTCATTAAATCGGTTGACACACCAAATGCGTACTTGATCTGTGGGGACCGGTCTAACGTAACTAAAAGGTAAGCATTCCTATTGACTGGAATTTCTCTAACAAACACACAATACCCAGTGGTGAATCTCCTTCAGCATCTGAAAATTTAGCCATTGGACATTGTCAACCATCAACATCAATCATCTATCTGAAGAGCTCTTCAAATACTGAACAATTCTCATAACTGCATTTCAATGGCTTCTACGGGGAGAATGCATAAATTGACTTACTATGTTGACCGAATATGCAAAATCTTGAGTGACTGTGAGATAATTCAGTGTTCCCATAAGCCTCATATATCTCTCTGGATCCTCCAACAAGACTTCCTGATCTGGCAACCACTTGGAATTTGGGTCCATAGGAGTGTGTGATAGTATGCATCATAACATATCGCTCTTGGTAAGTATGTGATAAAGAAATTTCCTGCTTAGATCGAGCAACTTTGATCCTTATAAAATACTTTAGTAGCCCGAGATCCCTAGTTTGAAACTTCTGTTGAATATATGACTTCAAATAGTAAATATTGAATAATATTATAATAATCTTATGTAATTATATTGTCATCCACACATACAACTAAAAGAATCCTCTGTCCTTGATGATGTTCATAGAACATAGAGTGATCGCTATCACTCCTCCTCAAGCCAAAACTCCTGACAACCTTAGTGAAATGACCAAACCAAGCACGAGGATACTGCTTGAGTATATACAAAGACCGTTTCAAGCGACAGACCCTTGTAGGCTCAGCTTTGCCACCAAAATTGGGAGATTGCTCCATATAAACATCATCCTCAAAAACGTCATTGAGAAAGGCATTCTTAACATCAAGTTGGTGGACCGGCCAATGGAACATGGCAGCTAAGGCAACAAAGATACAAACATAAGGCATTTTGGCCGCATGAGAGAATATCTCATCATAATTAATGTCATAGGTCTGTAAATAACCTTTAGCAACCAATCGAGCTTTTAGGCTAGTCAAAGAACCATTAGGGTTTACTTCAACAGTGTACACACACTTACAACTAATACAATATTTGTAAAATGGAAGGGGAGCAATATCCTAGGTACCATTTTCCTCTGAAGTAGTCATCTCTTTTAGGGTGTGATAATGTCTCTTATAATGACTTGAAAATATGGTAAGTGTCCAAAGTGGAGATGAAGGCAGACTAGGAAGACGATAAGTAAGCATATGAAAGACAACTATATAAAAGATGTGCAGTTGAGCAGTTTCCTTTGTGTATTGCAATAGGAAGATCAAGATCAGAAGGTTCACCATCATGGGGAACTGCAGGTGTGGGGTCAATAGGTGTAGATTTAGTGGTTGTAATGGGAGATGTAGTCGTAGGCTTACGCAATGGTGTATCAATAACTGGATGCGAGGAAACAATATGCACAAGGCGTGAATTAGGTTGGAAACGGTGATCTTACGTCGTTGGAACACTTCAGTGATTGTAGGCCTTGTGGGTAGTGGTGAAGACCGTTGTTTCATAGATGCCAAAGAAGTAGAGACCGAACGACCAGGTTAGGTAAGGTATTCAGTATCTCTCTCATAGGATGGAAGTAGAGTCAGATAAGATGAAGTGGTAGATAAATAAGATTGAGACTCGAGAAAGATGACATAAACAAAAATAAAGTAACGATGCAATTCTGAACTATAACATTTATAACCTCTATGGGAACACGAATACTCTAGAAAAATACAGCAAATAAAACGAGAATCTAACTTAGAATAACTTGGACAGTGATAATGAACAAAACTAACACAATCAAAAATTTTGGAAGGGAGTGGAAGCGGGTCAATGGATGGAAATAATATGGAAAATGTGGATGTTGTGTTGTTTCTGGGGTTAATCAGACTTACCATTTCAAAGGTTAATGTTCTTCTTGCTTATTTTTTCACGAATTGAGTATTTTTTAAATTAAAAACTCTAATTTTAGCATTAATATATTTTTTGGAATGTAAAACATAGTACGAGAAAATGAATCGTCTTAGTTGCAAATATCCATTTTTTGTAAATTTTGGTTTCATTGAGCTTCACATTTGCATTGGCCACAAAATGTCTTTGATATATATATTTTTAATTTATTTAGAATCATTTGCTACATTAGTCAAAGAATAAAAATTGGGATAGTTCCTAGTCAATATATTACTAGAAATAAACATGATAGGAATCAAATAAAATCATGAAAACTAGTGAATCCCTTATTATGGGCCTAAAATGACTGATACTAACAAAATATAGTGCTTACATGCAGTAAGGTTGTAGGCCTGAATGAATTTGTCCATTTGGTTGATTATTTTGCTTTGTTTTCTAAAATAACACATCCATTTACTACTAGTTCACATCAACTTTCTCAGCAACAGCAGAATGGTCTTATCTACAGCTTGAAAGGATATATGCCTTCCTTTCAAGCTAACCAATCCGCAGCTTGGTTAGCCTAGAAAAAGAATGAATTGAAGAGAATCCTAAGACAAAGGAGATGACGAGGTTCATTTGCAGCTAACCAATCCGCAGAACAGTGCACTTCTTCTCACTACCAACATCACCACAACTTCATCCACCACCATTAAGCAGAGGTCAAAATGAGTCAGGTTATGTCTCCCAGATCTCCCCTGCTTCCGTCGAGATTTTTGGGTTCCTTCCTTCTCCTTCATTGCATCAACTTTTTCTCTTTCTCATATACAACAAAGATGACATTTTCGACACTATCAGAATTGGAAAACTGAGAGGTTGTGGGCCCAATGAGGTGGTCCTACCCCATCAGATACCAGCAATAGTGCCTCACCCTCCTCCCCAAACCACTACTGCATCTGCAACTGTGAACCCCCCACCCCCGACCCATGTGCAGCCACTCTCTACCACCTTGTTACTGATGGAACTGAGATGATTCCCAGGACTACGGATTGGTGTGCGTATCGATCATAAAAGATTAACAGATTAAATACGTGATCTAACCCTATATAGCGGAATCTAGGGTTCACAAATTATACCTGCAATGAGAAGAAGACGACAGCAACCCCAAGATCTTCTGCACATATTCCTTCCTCGGGTTGGACGTCGTGTGGGCGACGATCTCCCAACCTTTCTTCTCCTTGGCTGACCTCTCTTTCTCTCCTTACGTGAATCACGAATTTAGAGAAAAAATCTTATATTTCAGATGATCAATGACGGCCAGAGAAATAGAGGATATATATAAGGCTACGACAGGGACCATGAGGAGCAATTAGGGTTAGGTCTCCTAACGAATTTGGGTATCCCGTGTTCAGCCCGAACACACAACCCAGGCCCATTAACAATAGCTCGGTCCACTAAGGAGCTATTGTTGCACTACCTTCCTAATTCCAAATTATATTTATGGGCTCCTTTTATTATATGCTAGTTGAGCTCCCCATGTTAAGATATCGAATGTCCGTCGATCAAATTAAGTTACTGACAACTATATCGATCAACATCTTTTATCCTTAAGTAGTACCACTCAACTTTATTTGTCATGTCGGATGTAATCCACCTGCAGGGTTTACATGACAATCCTTATGAGCTCCTTAAGGGGACATCATCAACCCGACGTATCGGGACATGGATTCCTTTTACAATCAACAGCCCATCATACATACAATGCTATTACCCAATTCATAGAGGTTGTTGATCCATAATGAATCTCACTCTTTTATGAGTCAAAGTAATGCATACTGCATATACATGTCTGTTATTATATCTGGATTAAGAGCATAAGCATCCATAATAACAGAGGTGTTTGTTCTCTTTTATAGTCAGTACATAGAGAACAACCTCAAGTGGTCATGTTCAATACACACAAAGTGTACTAGTGTAAACCTATAGTCAAGATAGACTAATACCAGATTACACTACAACCTTTCCAATGGATTATCCAAGTCCGTCTAGGTTGTGAACTATTTATATATTCCATAGGGAACTGATAATATGATCTTCTGTGTGTCACCTCACACCATATTATCAACCTTATAGAATATCAGATACTTGCATTAATATTATAATAAACACAATATGCAAACATATGCCCATATGATTCTCACTCAAAAAAAATAAGGAAATAAAGTTAATACAAAAGTGATGCTTTCAATATATAACCCTAACAGTTACCTCCTTTCCCCACCTCACTGTTCAACCCTACTACCTCCCATCACCACCACCACCACCCCAACCACCAAGTTTTCCCTCCCGAGAAGGGCAATTGGAGGCTCAGACACTACACCGCGCGTGCACACCACAGTGCGCATCAACGCAGGCAGGAGGGAGACCTCAGTCATCATCGCCACCACTCACCAACCCCCAGAGGATGGGCTCATAGACGAGGTCCTCCTACAGGCTCTTTCAAGAGTAAAAGAGACCCCCTCTTAGGCCAACATCGCTCTGACGGAGAGAGGTTCAAACACAAGCAGAGGAACCATTATGAGAATGAACATGCACAACATTCTCACCGCCATCAATCCACAACTGCACATCTTCAATAGAGTCACCCCCATCTTCACAGAGACCGCCACATTCCTCCCAAACTTCAAACCCACCAAAATTCCCCCCCCCCCTACCGACCATCACCACAACCCCCAACATCCAACACAATTTAAACCACTGCCGTCCAGTCATCAGATCCTTACCAATCACACCCCCTACTGCCGACCATCACCTCAACCACCAGTCTCCTCCACCACCTCAAGGGAATGCTAAAGCTCCACTTAAATCCACCGCCGAGCGGGCCCAAACTAGGGATCCGCCAAACGAGACTATAGTGGAGTTAGATTCAGTTGAAAATGGGGAACAGTGTGTTGAAGTTATCAGCAAAGCGAAGAAGAGACACAACATTTCCCCCCCCCCCTCCCTAGTTCGAAAACAAAAAGAAACAACGGAAAGGAAAATGCAAGCCAGTACCTTGCTTCAACTGCGGCGAATTGGGCCACTATCAAAAAGATTGCACAAAAGAAGTTTGTTGCCTTAAGTGTATGAAATGGGGCACCTCTTGTATGTTTATACAAATGTCGTCGAGACTAACAACGACAATGAACACCCAGTGCGCAGAGGCAGATCACCAGATAACTCAACCTTAATTCGGCTAGCAAATAGCCTGAACACAATCAAGAACGAAGAGAAGTGGCTCCATCAATGGTGTGTCGTTACCAGAGTGAGATCAGGGAGCCCATCGGAGACCCATCTCCTCCAAGCACTAACTCCAAGTGGCCAATGAGGGCCCACAGGGTCTGGGTAGCGAAGAAAATGTGCCACCTTTAGTTCCTGGTGTCCTTCCTATCGCCGGAGAAGGTGGTTGAGGTCACCGACATGGGCACAGTGGACTTTGGACATTTCAAGATGGAATTTTTCGCATGGTCACCAAGTTTCAAAGCGGAGCTACTCCAAGGCGATAAATTCTGGATTTTGGTCCATAATGTGCTGCTTCATTTCTAGAAGAGAGAGGCTCTGCAAGAGATCATCTCCGACTTTGGAACGATTGAAGATATCAAAGAGAAGACAGTTCGCCACTTGAAGATCGTATCGACTAGGATACTGATCAGGAGTGCCAAAATCTTTTTAATGCCATGGTTTGCTAAAGTTTTCTCGTTCGAGGAGTCGTATCTCATTCGCTTCATGCTTGACAAGCGAGCGGAGATAGAGCCGGAGCTCTTGGCCATCACTTCCCCCACTCTTCCACCCGCACTCAGAGAAGGTCGCTTATACAAACAGGTGGTCACACCGAAGTAGGACCTGACCGTAGATGGGGCTCACAAAGTTGAGCGTGTGCACCGGGAACTCATCAAAGTGGAACAAGGGAAGGAGACGCGCCAAGAATAGACAGCGGAGGGATCAGATCCAGTGAAAGATTCTCCGATCAAAGTTGGTCAAGAACGAGGCTTGACCAAGGGATCCAACGGCCCAGATGGACGAAAAATAGTGGATCTGCACCCACTACCAGATTTGGGTAGTTTGGACGACTCAGAACCACCCCTTGGAAAGGGGGGTCAAAAGAAAGCTCAAAATGGAAGTCAACTTCTTGAAGTTGGTGGTGAGGTGCGGCGAGAGTAGCAGAGAGGGGAGACAAGTCGAACAAGAGCTACAAATGGCAAAAGCCCCTTGAAAAATGACATGTAAAGTCGAACTCCAAAATGGAAAATGCTGGAAGCATTGGGACGAGAGATGCTACGGAAGGGAACCACTTTGGGGAAGACGATGAGCAAGGGATGGAGTGTAGAAAGAGATTCCAACCCAAAAGAGAGAAAAATAAGGTTGGGGAAAGAGGCACAGGGAAAGGGGAAAGCTAAATTCGGAAAAAACCTAAGGGTAAAAACTTGAGTAATAGCAACGACGAGTCAATAAACCTAATTCAAACTTCGTTTCCATCGCCAAACCCCTCGGTCTCAACACCCAAAACTTTGAGTGCTACACCTGCCGCTCAAATAGCGCCACGTTGCGCCATCTCTGACGAAGGCGTCAGTAACGAAGGTATAATGCATCGCAACCATAGGGATGCTTATCGTGGTCTCAATGAGGGGCACAACGAACAGAGCGTGGCTCTGGATTCAGAGGGGAAGTTTATAAAGATTTTAGACGTGGGCCTTTTAAATGGCCCCAAAGAGTAGCCCATTTTGAAAGAATGGGAAATTCATACTGAGTTGTTCAGGCCCATATGAACAAGTCCAATTAATTGTATCCCCGTCTCGCCTATTGTCCTAGGGGAACATTATAGGGCACCTGTACTCGAGGGCGGGAACCACTTTGATGAAGACGATGGGGATGATAGACTAAATCTCGAAGATGATTATGTATATTCGGAAGGAGAGTCGTTTGATTCTGAGGGACTGGCTGATGAGCCAACGGGTATCTCCCCTAAATTTGTACCCACCACATTCCCTCCCTCGCAACCAAAGGCTCCAGTCTCCACTCAAGGCGGTACAGGATTTAGGGTTCAGAAAGTCGCGAAGAGGGCTACTAAGAAGTCCTTAGACAGCTATTTAGATATTGTTGCAGCTGCTAAATCGGTTAAGACAAGTGATGGAGGTACATGTTCCTTCCTAGCTTCTATTTTTAATTTCATGATTTATACTGAGATTTTTAGTCTTGCCAAAACTTGTGGTCTTGCGGTCAGCGATACTGATAGGAACGCTTTTATACTTAACAAAATTAGAGGGTGGGAGAGCGAGAGAGTTAGCCTCATTGATGGAGCGTGGCTCCATCAATGAGTCATGGTCCCATAATTAACGGTAATTAATGGAAACTCTCTTCTGGAACGTTAGAGGCCTGGGTAGGTGAGGCAAACAGAAATTGGTTAAGGAGTTCATCGCTAAATCGAAAGTAAACATTGTTGGTCTGTAGGAAACCAAACTCACCCATATTTCTAGACTTAGTAGGATGGGAGGGTATCGCATTTCTGAATGGAAAATTTGCCCGTCTTTTGGGGCATCTGGGGGTATCGCCTTAGGTTTCAATCTCGAGGAGTATGTCTGCCTAGATGAATTTCACGGCCAATTCTCATTGTCAGTCTTTCTCTAACATAAGTCAGATATGTGGACCCAGTCTATTTTGGTGGTTTGTGGCCTGCACACTTCTACAGCTAGGGTGAAATTCTGGAATGAACTACGAGCAATTTACGCTCGGTGGCCACATATATCGGTGGTGGGGGGGAGATTTCAACATCACCAGGTTTTCCTCAGAACACAAGGGCAGAGGATCTAACGACGCAGATAGGGAAACCTTTAACAAGGTTATCGCAGACCTGGAACGGGTTAATATTCCCATCACTAATAGACTATTCACCTGGTCAAATATGCAAGTAGCGCCCATTTTAGCTAAGCTTGATAGGGTCTTGGTCTCTACAGATTGGGAGGCCAAATTCCCTTTAACTTGGGCCAAAGCTCTCCCCAAACCAACCTCGGATCATGTCCCTATTATCCTTTCGTCCGGAGAAGTGCATCCCAGGAAAGAACCCAAGTTCAGATTTGAGAAAGTGTGGTTGGAAATCCATGGTTTCCATCACAAGGTATACGAGAATTGGTCCCACCCTACTAGAGGGACTGAAGCAACCGCAATCTAGTGCAAAAAAATTAGAAGACTACGGGCAAATTTAGGAAATGGAACCGGACCAGATTTGCACTAATCTGGAGAGCAAAAGACTCCATGCTTGAAGGTATTGGGGAGCTGGAAAATACGGAGGAAACTAGGAGTCTGGTACAGGAGGAGCGGAATAGGTTTCTTCAGCTTCGAGAAGACATTCACCAACTTTATAGACATGAAGAACTCAAATGGCAACAGTGATCCAGAATTTCGTGGCTCAAAGAAGGAGACACGAATACAGCTTTTTTCCACCGTGTGGCCAGTACCTTGTGTAGATCTAATCTCATCCATTCGATACAATCAGAGTCTGGAGAGATACAAGGGAACGAGGAGATCAGGGTAGCGTTCCAATCCCACTTCAAATGTCTTTTTGGTCAGAAGGCAGATTTGAGAGTCCATCTCCAACGCAAATTCTGGCACGGGCCTGCAAATGGTCCTGTCCTTATGCTTCGACCCCTTGAAGCTCCTTTTATGAAAAAGGAAATTTGGGAGGCGGTACAGTAACTCGAAAGGAACAAAGCCCCAGGTCTTGACGAATTCCCTGCCCTTTTCTACCAGGTGATCTGGGAGGAAATCAAGGACAACCTGATAAAGTTGTTCGCTGATCTCTATGATCATAAACTTAAGTTAGGAAGAATTAATTTTGCTGAGGTGGTGTTAATTCCCAAGAAAAAGGACCACCTGCGGGTGGGAGATTTTTGTCCTATTAGTCTCCTCAACTGCTCAGTTAAGATTATTACCAAGACCCTAGCGAATAGGTTGGGTAAGGTGATGGACGGACTCATTGGTTACAAACAAACAGGGTTCATTAAAGGACGGTGTATTCAGGACAGTATGGCCATGGCTGAAGAAACCATCCATCACTGCCACACGTAAAATGCAAAAAGCTATCTTCTGAAATTAGACTTTGAGAAATCTTACGACTCGGTTGAATGGGAATGCCTCCTAGAAGCACTGGCTGGAAGAGGATTTGAGACTAGATGGATCAGATGGATCCACACATGCCTCTCCACCAGCAAAACTGCTATTTTAGTAAATGGGATCCTGGGTCACCCTTTCTCGTGTAAACGGAGCCTTAGACAAGGTGATCCTCCCCCCCCCCCCCCCCCCCCCTTCACCATTGTGGCAGATGTGTTGAAGACCATGATGGCTAACTGCAGTAGGGCCGGTTGGACATCGCTGGTGGCTAGTGGAGTCAATTGCCAAGGATGCTCTATCCTCCAATATGCAGACGATACCCTATTATTTGGGAATGGCAATCTCGGGGAAACTATCGCTTTCAAAGGAATTCTTTACTATTTTGAAGCTTGGTCGGGTCTCAGGGTCAACTTCTACAAAAGTGCTCTTATCCCCATTGCCATTACAACAAAGGAGGCACAAGAACATGCCACTATTCTCAACTGCTCTATCGAGAATTTCCCCATTACTTACTTGGGGTTACCACCGAAGCTGAGAAAACTTAAGAAGGCAGACTGGTTACCTATCATTGACCGGGTAGAAAACCATCTGGCTGGATGGAAAGAGAAAGCATTATCCTTAGGAGGAAGTGTAATGCTTATCAATGCATTTTTATCAAACCTTCCTACCTATTATTTGTCCTTCTTCGAAATGCCACGATGGGTTATCCCGAGAATTGACCGTACACGTAACCGATTTCTTTGGAAGGGGGCAAGCTTTGATAAAGGAGGATATCATCTTATCAGATGGGAAAAAGTGTGCATGAAAAAGATACACGGGGGACTAGGTATTATTGACCTGCGAGATATGAATCTGGCCCTCTTAGGAAAATGGTGGCAGAAAGTCTTCCACCCTAATGGAGAAGGATGACAGGATTTCGTTCAGTCATATCTGCATGGGAATGGGACGAGGAATCTGGGTTTCAGGGTAGGACCGCGTGTTTCCTGGTTCTGGAAAGGTATCGCCAAGGCATACGATCCCTTCATTAGTTGTGTGACGACGTCTATCGAGAATGGCAGACTCACTATATTCTGGTGGGATAGGTGGTGTGGCGATCACACACTTAGGACTTTGTTCCCTGATTTATATGACCAAGCATTACAACCACACTGCACAATGGCTGCAGCCATGAGAAGAAGCTCCTAGAAACCAGCCTTTATACACCCCCTAGACCAGGCCTCCCAGCATAGGCTCATGGAACATCAAACCTATATCGCCAGTGCTGGTATTATATGCTCACAGGGCCCCGATAAAAAATCTTAGGGACTGGAAAAGAAAGGCACCTTCACCGTTCAATCCCTTTATAACCGCATTGACTTTAGGGGATGTAGCCCGTGTTGGTCGGGAGTAGTGTGGAAGGCGAAAACCCCGTTGAAAGTTAAAGCGTTCCTTTGGCTAGTGCTCAATGACGCTTTATTGACTAAAGAGAACCTAGCAAAACGTCAACCGAATTTGGACCCTACATATGGGTTTTGCAATGCTATCCCGAAAATTAGAGACCAACTTTTTTGGAATGTCCAAGGAGCAAAGCAGTCCTAGTGAAGGTTCTTAGTGCCCTAGGGACGTATGAGTATCCTAGTAAGTATGAGGATCTGTAGGTAGGTCCAAAGTTCGCTACAGAGAGACGAACAATGAGAGAAACTTGGTTTGTCGCTATCGCCACTACAACCTAAGGACTTTGATTAGACAGGAATAATTGGTATCTCCGTAGGACATGTAATAATATTTCTAGTAATTTGACTCACATTATGCATCTTATCTCTTTTTGGGCAAATGTGGCAGCTGCAGGACCTAGAGGGTGGATAGCGAGCGTCTTCCAGGTGGAGGAATACGATGATGATGATGTAGACTGGGCCGATGCTAGACTAAGGAAGGTGCCCGGCCAATCAGATTTGTGTAGTTGATTGTTCCCCACCACCGCAGGGTTTTGTTGGGAGAAGTAAAGGATTAGATGTATTTTGTTTGTTATATGTTGGTTTGTACCGTCTTGTGCCCCACCCTCTATGTTTTGAGGTGGATTTATGTTCTTTTGTTGTTGCATAGGTTATTGTACTTGGCTCAGTACTCCGAGTTTGTTTTATTAACTCCTTATTAATGAAACAGGGTGGCCATACTCCACCTTTTCCTTCAAAAAAAAACTTTCTCAGCAACAGCAACAGCAACAGCAACGATAACAACAACAACGACCAATACTAAAAAAAGAAGACCCAACAACAAGAAGAAAACTTAATAGTCCACATAAAGAATGGACTTGTTATTTTGTTTTGATATATATATATATATACTAGATTTGCCCGTGGCCACGTGCCTACGGCACGTCTTCAGAACGATGCAGTATATGAAAAGTCTTGTAAACAGTAAATCAACAATTATGTAGCTGAAGTTTGAATAGTATGACAATAATTATTTATAAATAAATGTCCATGTTTCCATTAGTATATGGTAAAAAATAATTATAAATTGGGATATAAAAATCCATGTTTCCATATATATAGAGAGAGGGAGAGAGAGGGAGAGAGAAATAATTAAATAAATAAATGAGTTGTTTTGGAGGGGGAATTTGAATTTGAGTTTTGGGGGGGAACTTTTGGAAGGAAAATGTGTTTTGTGAGGTTGAATCTCGGCCATTAGTTTTAGGGGAGATTGAATGAGAGCCACTTGATAGCTTTCTTTGTAATTTATTATATAGATATATATAGTATGGCGGCAGCTTTATAAGCTCTATTCTTATTATTAAAAATAATAATAATAAATTGTCCACATAAAGATGTCATAAAGAGATGGATAGATAGTTTAATCAATTTGGAGAGAAAATAGCGCAAGGAGTTTCACATTTTGGTTTAAATTAATTTGTCAAATATCTATGCATTATTACAATATAAGTAGAGGTATTTGTATCTTTATTAATCAAAGAATAAATAGAAACAATTAAATGAATAGTGGTAATACAAATGAATTAATGAGTTTAATATATGAATATTAAATTATGATACTTCAAATTGGTTTCATCTGAGTCTGCACTCTCGTGGAAGGCCTTGAGGGCAACGTTTAACATCGGAGCATAAATTGTAGATCATGTACCTTCTTTGCACCCATGCATCTCATCCTTCGGTAGCTCATGGAGTCTGTTGTGCGCGGAATACAAAACTAATTAACCAATGCGGAATCAAAGAGAGAAACGGCGAAGAAAAACACAGAAAAACAAACCAACACAAGGACACACAGATTTAATGTGGTTCGGCAAAACACATGCCTACATCCACGGGGCGGTTGGGGTTTCTTCTTCTTCAAATAATCACCAATGGACGAAAACAAACCCTTACAAATGATGACGGCTACAAAACCGAATAGGGGTCTCTAATTTCGTCACTAATTACAAAACCCTAGCAAGTGTATTTATAGGGAAACTACTGGGCCTTTTCGAATTGGGCCTTTTCTAGTTCAAAATCCCGTACACAGTCGACTGGTCACCTAAGCAGTCGACTGGTCTTGTTCAGGGCAGTCAACTGCTGCTGCTGTATCCCAAGCCTTTGAAACTTCTCTGGACATTCGCCTGATCCTCCAATTCAGTCGACTGATATACTGTAACTTTCATTTGCTGCAGATACTCCAAAACAATCTGAACCAGAATCGAGCCATTATCCTACAATCTCCACCTTGGCGAGATCTTCCAAGTATCCAACAATCTCCACCTTGGTGAAATCTTCCAAGTAGCCCAAGCAATCTCCACAAATACTCCAAAACAACTGCTCATCACCAAATGTAACAAAAAACCAAACTCCACCTTAGTATGATATCACATACTAAACAAACCAATAGCAAAGCACTATCCCAACCGCCCATGCCAAATTATCAAACATGCAAAATATTAGCCAGGTTCATGCAATGCTTGAACTTGGCTACCCCAACGACTTTGGTCAACATATCAGCAAGATTATCAGCTGTTCCAATCTTCACCAAATGAATATTACCATCCTTTATCAAATCACGCACAAAGTGATAACGAACATCAATATGTTTGGTCCTCGAATGATGAACTTGGTTCTTCGCTAAATGAATAACACTCTGACTGTCACAGTGTACCTCCACCTTCTCCCGATGAATTCCCAAGCTCTTCAAAAGTCCATGAATCCAAATGGCTTCCTTCATAGCTTCAGCAACTGCCATGTATTCAGCCTCAGTAGTAGACAACGCTACAGTGGACTGCAAATTGGACCTCCAACTTATAGGTGCTCTAGCCATAGTAAACAAATAGCCTGTAGTAGACCGCCTCTTATCTAGATCACCTGCATAGTCCGAATCAACATAACCCACCAATAACCTGCTAATATTGTCATCCCTTTCAAACTTCAAACCCACATCTGTGGTGCCACTTATGTACCTCAAAATCCATTTAGCTGCTTGCCAATGCTCTTTGCCTGGATCATGCATATATCGACTAACCATACTCACCGCCTGAGAGATGTCTGGTCGAGTACAAACCATGGCATACATCAAACTGCCAACCACACTAGTGTAAGGTACATTCGCCATATACTGTCTCTCTTCATCTGTACTTGGAGACTGAGAAGCACTAATTCTGAAATGAGTGGCTAAGGGTGTACTGACTGGTTTAGTTTTCTCATCTATACCAAACCGTTTCAGCACCTTCAAAAGATATTGCTTCTGTGTCAAACTCACTATGCCCTTTGCCCTGTCTCTAGCTATCTCCATCCCAAGTATCTTCTTGGCTTCACCAAGATCCTTCATCTCGAACTCAGAACTCAACTGATTCTTCAAATTTTGAATCTCCTTAGCATTTCTAGAGGCAATCAACATGTCATCCACATATAATAACAGATATATAAAAGAACCATTCTGCAACTTCCTGAAGTAGACACAATGATCATACTCACTTCTGGAATATCCCTGCACTTTCATGAACTGATCAAACCTCAAATACCACTGCCTTGGAGATTGCTTCAACCCATAGAGAGACTTCTTCAACCTGCAAACACAATTTTCCTTCCCAGCTGTCTTAAACCCATCTGGCTGCAACATATAAATTTCTTCATATAGATCCCCATGTAAGAATGCAGTCTTCACATCCATCTGTGTCAATTCAAGATCAAACTGTGCTACCAATGCTAACAAAATCCGAATAGAAGGATGCTTCACAACTGGAGAGAACACTTCATTATAGTCAATACCTTCCTGTTGAGCATACCCCTTTGCAACTAGTCTAGCCTTGAACCGAACACTGCCTTTTGGACCTTCTTTCTTCGTATACACCCACTTGCAACCAATTGCTTTCTTCCCCTTTGGTAGTTGCACTAGATCCCAAGTCTTATTCTTATGAAGAGAGTTCATCTCTTCATCCATAGCAACTTTCCAATCTGCATTTTCAGAACTTCTAGTAGCTTCTTTGAAGTTGGAGGGAACTTCATCATCCACAATGGGAAGAGCAAATGCAACTGTATCTGTAAAACGAGACGGTCGTTTGATATCTCTTCTTTGCCTTCTTACTGCAATTGATTCTACCTGCTGGATAGGAACTTCTTCATCATTCTCAGTATCAACCACATCATCTTCATCTTGGACAGGAACAGGATTTTCAACTGACAACTTTTCTAACTCCACCTGTTGGAGAACTCTCCTACCAGTCGACTGGTAATTGCCAACAGACGACTGTCCCGAGCTCCCACTCTTCTGCTGTTCTGGACCACCAGTCGACTGCTCCTGTACATCAGTCGACTGTCCCGAGATTCTGCTACTCACCTGTTGGAGAACTGTCCCACTCTTCTGCTGCTCACCAGTCGACTGTCCCATACCACCAGTCGACATTCCCGAGCTAATCATGCTGGTCTCATCAAAAGTCACATCTCTGCTGATTACTAACTTCTTCTGTTCTGGACACCACAACCTGTAACCTTTGACACCAGTACTAAAACCAACAAATATAGCCTTTTTGGCTCTTGCATCAAGTTTAGTTTCAGTTACATGAAAATAAGCAGGACAACCAAATATATGCAAAAAACTATAATCAGATGCAGGTTTACCACTCCATACCTCAATAGGCGTCTTGCCTTCAAGTGCTGCTGATGGTAAACGGTTGACAATGTGGCTTGCATATATAACAGCTTCTGCCCAAAATGTCTTCTTCAATCCAGACTGTGCTAACATACATCTCACCTTCTCAAGTAAGGTTCTGTTCATCCTTTCTGCAACCCCATTTTGCTGTGGAGTCTTCCTAACTGTGAAGTGCCTCTGGATCCCTTCATCTTCACACAATTTCAGAAACGGATCATTCTTATATTCCCCTCCATTATCTGACCTCAGAACCTTAATCTTTCTACCAGTCTGATTTTCAACTTTCTTCTTCCAACTTGTGAACAATGTCAAAACTTCATCTTTGTGCTTCATGGTATATACCCAAACTCGTCTGGAGTAATCATCAACAAAAGTAACAAACCAGTGTCTACCACTCATAGAAGGTGTCTGAGTAGGGCCCCAAACATCTGTGTGCACATAATCGAGGATACCCTTTGTCTGATGTACAGCTGTACCAAATTTCACCCTAGTTTGCTTACCCAAAACACAATGTTCACAAAATTCCAACTTGCACCCTTTAGCATCTTTAAGCAACCCTTGCTTCACAAGCCCCTGCAAGGCCTTTTCTCCTACATGCCCGAGTCGCATATGCCACAACCTAGTAGAGTCGGGAACAACCTGTTTAGGCCTTTCAGTTACACTGGCAGCCTCACCCAAATATATTTTTTCCTGCAAGAAAAACAAGTTCCTTTTTCTTTGCCCTTTCATCACCACGAGTGATCCGCTAGTCACCTTCAGAATGCCACCTTCACTAGCAAATTTCAATCCACTGGCCTCCAAAGCACCAAGTGAAATCAAATTCTTTTTCAAATCTGGAACATACCATACATCTGAAAGCTCCCTAATAAGACCATCGTGCATTAGCAATTCAATCTTCCCGATTCCTACCTTCTTACAAGGTGCATCATTTTCCATCAAAACTACACCACCATCCATATACTCCAAAGAAGTAAACCACTCCTTTTTCCAAGACATATGATAGGAGGCTGCTGTATCAAGAAACCATACTTCTTGATAAAGTGAGGGACTAGAAGCAAGTGCAAAAGAAAAATCCTCGCCACTATCTAAATTATCAACAGTCACATTTGCAGTCGAATTTTCCTTATTTCGTAGCTTAGGACAATCCTTTTTCCAATGCCCCCTTTCATGACAGAAAGCACATTCATCTTTGGCCGGTATTTTTCTGTCCTTCGAAACTCCTCTCGATTTGGAACGAGATTTGTTTCCCTTCTTCCCAGATTTGGACTCAGATCTGGTCTCAGTCCTGCCCCTTACAATCAATGCTTCAGAAGTTTCTCTATCAACCATTTTATCCCTTCTCCTAGTTTCATTATTCAACAAAGCATTTGCAACATCTTCATATTTCACAGTGTCTTTTCCATATATTAAAGTAGTTGCTAAATGATCATAACTTTCAGGTAATGAATTCAACAGAATTAGGGCTTTATCTTCATCTTTAATTTGCTCATCCAAATTTAACAAATCAGCCAACAATTTATTAAATGATTCAACATGAGCATTCATAGACATACCTTCCGTATAGGTGAAGCGAAAAAGTCTCTTCTTCAAATACAGCCGATTCTCCAAACTTTTCCTCATGTATTTGTCTTCGAGCTTCTTCCACAACACCGCAGCAATGGTATCCCTCATCAAATCGTACTTCTGAGCCTTCGCAATAAAGAGCCGAATAGTCCCACACGCAACTCGATTCAACTTCTTCCAATCTGCTTTGGACATATCCTTTGGTTTTTCTTTCTCCAAAGCAACATCTTGTTCTTGTTGAACAAGAACATCCAACACCTCACACTGCCACATCCCGAAATTGTTTGTCCCATCAAATTTTTCAACTTCAAATTTTGCGTTGTGAATCGTTGTTCTGGACGAACTTGATCCCACAACATCCTTGGTTGCATCTGCATCACCCGCCATCTCCCTCTAGGTCGAACCAACAGCTCTGATACCACTTGTTGTGCGCGGAATACAAAACTAATTAACCAATGCGGAATCAAAGAGAGAAACGGCGAAGAAAAATACAGAAAAACAAACCAACACAAGGACACACAGATTTAATGTGGTTCGGCAAAACACATGCCTACATCCACGGGGCGGTTGGGGTTTCTTCTTCTTCAAATAATCACCAATGGGCGAAAACAAACCCTTACAAATGATGACGGCTACAAAACCGAATAGGGGTCTCTAATTTCGTCACTAATTACAAAACCCTAACAAGTGTATTTATAGGGAAACTACTGGGCCTTTTCGAATTGGGCCTTTTCTAGTTCAAAATCCCGTACACAGTCGACTGGTCTTGTTCAGGGCAGTCGACTGCTGCTGCTGTATCCCAAGCCTTTGAAACTTCTCTGGACAGTCGCCTGATCCTCCAATTCAGTCGACTGATATACTGTAACTTTCATTTGCTGCAGATACTCCAAAACAATCTGAACCAGAATCGAGCCATTATCCTACAGAGTCCAGCTCTTGGCTATACCCACTCACTTTGGCTCGCGCGCCATAGGACTACTAGAGGAGCAACTAGATATTCCACTTGTAGCTGACCAAACACACGCATTGGATTTAAAATTGCGGTATGACGCAGTGAAGGGAGCCTGACTCCAATCGGTCTTCACAAGCCCACCCCTAGTAGCCCAATCTTCGGGCATCCCACAAGCTCGAATACAACCTCATTGGTTGGTTCTTTGGGAACGGAACTCCATTCGCCTCATGGTTCTTGAACTCTCTGATCGGAATGTTGTCAACCGAGAAGCTACACCAAATATATAGAATGAGAAGGTAAAAACCGCTAAGAAATAGTATATGACAACGAGTAAAGATTGGAAGTCGATGAGATTAATTATGTACATGATGTGTTGTGGATTCCAGAGGATAGAGTAGGTATGGAAGTCCGTGGTTGGGTCGAACCAGAGGTGAAATTGTTGCTTCCGGTTGCCTTTCCCCTGGGCGAACACAGTGGTGTGCAGTGTGTACGGATCCCGGCCCACTGAGATTCGGGCCTTGTGACATCAACTGTTCACAGACATATTATAAACAATTAATTCAGGCAGGCATCTAGCGTTGCTTCTTATGATAAGTAGGAGTTAAGAAATTGGGCTTTCATAGAAGGTGGTGACAGTGCCAGCAGAGTTTCCAGGCACTAGCTTGATCTGAGCATCAAGCCTACCGTAAAGATACTCATTTTTTGACTGAAACCCAGAACCAGAGTACTTGTCAAGCGACAATGTCAGCAGTTGTCCATTGTTGAGGATTTTTCCTCGACCGTCGCCCCAAGTTATGTCGATATCTCGGTTGAAATCAGCATGGCCTAAACTTAGCAGGAAACAAGAGGTGACAAACAGGGGAAGAACTAGGGAAAAATTAGGAGTCATGGTTACTTGGCTAAGATTTGATGTTTCTGTTTTTTGTTGATAGCTTGATGTTTGATTCAAGGCACTATTTATAGATGAAGGGTTGTGAGGTTTATGAGAAGAAAAGGACAGTGCATGGAAACATGTAAAGAAGCTTGCAGCCTGGCAAGAGCTTGTACAACGCGTTCGTTTGGTGCCATAGATTCTTAAATTATCATGTGCTCAACAGGCGAGTTATCTAGCTTTTTGCCCTACTTTTTGTTTTTATTTAGTGAAATACCCTTATTTAGAAAATATTTAGGTAAATGACCTAGTTCTTAATTAAATTTTTATAGTATCCTTCCTATAATAATTTTTATAGGATGTGTGACATTTCTTCAAAATCTAAAAGTTTTTGGGTTTTAGGATAATTTCTATTTTTATTATTAGATTTTAGTTTTTCTGTTTTCTAGCTTATAAATTATTAATAAATTTACGAAAAATATAGAAATTAAGTTAAAATTACTTACTCTGTACTGGCTCTGATACCACTTAGGGTGACGAAGTGCGTAATCTCCCAAAGACCTGAAAATCAAAATAAAGAGAGTATCAAAAACTTTAACATTCTAAAGATAAAAGTTTGGTGTAAAATAATATTCGTCAAAATAATGAATATTGTCTATTCTGAAAAAGTAATCAAGAATGTTTGGAATATCGTCGTCAAGTTCTCTCATATATTCTGATTCTGTCTCATATCCTTCACTATTACTATCATATGGGGGTTCTTCGAATTCTTTCGTATGTCTATTTTCTCCTCCATTCTATTCATTTTCTTCTAGAAATTGTCTATATGCAGTCGTAGGACTCCAAACATAACTACTAAATATACCATTTTCATAAAATAACAAAGATCTTTCATAAAAAGTTAAATCATCAATTATTTCGACAGTTATATTACTAGTTTCTCCAGGATTGATTTGATTTATTGTTATAATTATTACTCGTTGAATACTGAAGAAAAATAATTTGAATTCATAATAGTCATTCATGCTTATTACTCTCTGATGATAATAAACATCGAAAACTAGCATTCTATCACTACCTTGATAATTAATCATTAATTCGAAAATTTCTGAAGCAATACTTAAACTATTATTATCCATTAGTCCTATTGAACAATAATCAATTATAAAATCAAGAGCAGAGAGAGATTTCTAAGGATACCCAAAAAATCAAAACAAAACGGTCCATCATTCTTCCGACCTAGTTAAACCTCTTTGAGCTGCTCTGTACCAATTACTACCAGTGGATAAAATACCTCTGGTATGCACCCCAATTTCTGTGCTCCTTTTACGTTCTTCCCATCTCAAGATTACTATGCCCTCAAGAGAGCTTCATCCGAGAGATACGTCGAGAACAACTAGTAGCACTTCACTACAGACAACCACAACCTAGCTCGTTTCCTACTGCTAGGTGTACAGTCTAACTATAGAAGGTTGCAAATGGGTCTTTTTGCAAGATCAGTCAGGCAGAGCCTTATAAAACTCTCCCTAAGGGAAAGAGATTTAGTTATCCATACCTTATTTTCTACAAGATTTGGTAGATGCATGAACTCATAAAGATAATTTTTATTTCCTTCAAACTTGTTACAAACAGAGACTCTTTAAGATTTTCAGGAATTTTTCTTTCCAGGATAGTCTGCCCTCTCTCTTGTTTAGCTTTCCCTTTTATAGACTAAGGGATCAGCTTACAACCGGTTTTCATGCGTCACTGCTTACATCATATATGTTCAATAATTGGATAAATACGTAAGTGCTTACATCAGCCCACAATAATTGTTCTGATTATATTTTGGCCTATTCTAGAAAAAGAGATTCCTTTTGGCCGACATCTTCACATGCTGCACATTTATGTTGGTGCTCCATCTTCATCAGGCTACAGTAATGTACAGCTGTCTCTGTTGTCATTGTCATTGCTCCAGTAGATAGTATCTGGTACCAGCTATCAAACAACTCATGCTTATCTTGTGGCTGTTTGATCATTGCTATACTATGCATTATTATCTTATCTGGATCTGGGCTGTCATAGATCCATATATTGCTGTCTCTTTGTTTTATGTCTTTCAATTCACAGTACATGTTCCTGAAGCATTGCCCTTCTTTCTGGGATTAATTTCTCAAACTCTTCAGCTTTAAATGCTACAATATTTGATGCTCCATAGATCATTTGGGTGGTCATCCCTATTTTTATAGCATGTTCTGCTGGAAATTCTTCCTTATCATTAAGATTCTCGGAGATGGCTAAATACATTCTGACATATATTTTTGAGGCCTTCGTGAGCCCAAAATAACTTTTGGCTGCCTTGTAAATTTCTCTTGGTAGGTGGATTAGTTCTTCACATTCTCTGGATGGATAGATGCAATGAATAAGTCCTCTTTCGAACAGTGTCGTAGTTGTTCTTGGATTAGCTCCTGGTAGGATGATGGCCTTGTTCATGTGCTGTTGAGATTTGGTCTTGATGAACTAGTTTATCTTCGTTACTTGACATAGGTTTTGAATATATTGTAAAAATAATATTTTCTTCGATACTTTGGTAGGCTCTTTCTCAGTAAGAAGTGTCTCCTTGTATGTGGTTTTATTTGAGGATATAATTGCTTCTTCTTTTACTGACTGAGAAGGCTCACCTATCTCACTCATTTTTTCGCTATTATTGTTCACCATATTTTCTGTGGTTATATGCTGACTTACATGCTGATAGAAAAAACTTTGGAATCCACATATTTGTAGTTGTAACTGATTAAATGCTCCTTTTAATTGCTCCATTGTTCCCTTGATGTAAATAACATCTTGTTCTATTTGCTGAACTCTGGTTTCCATTCTGCAATAAGTGAAATAGTTAATTTCTTGATAGAAAATCAGCTAAAATATTATCTTTTCCTTTTATATTTTCTATTAAGAAATTGTAATGTGCTAACTCCATCTATCACCTTATCAATCTTTTGTTTGCTATGGTTGGGTCTATTATTTTGTTAATCCAACTCTTTGCATGAGTATTATCTGTCCTTACTGTAAATTTTGTGTGTATTATAAATAGTTCAAACTTTTTTATGACTTTTAAGATTGCTAGTAGTTCTTTTTTGTTTATGTGGTAATTTTGTTGGGTTTGTGTGAAAGATCCACTAGTATATCTAGCTAGTTTTTCCTACTTTTCTACTATTTCAATAAATTTTAATACTGCTCCCCAATTGTTTTCAGAAGCAAGCATCTGTTTCTATTATCCAAGAACATTCTTTAACAGGTAATCTTAGCTTATGTAATTCTTAAGTTTGTTGTTTTAACAATTTAAGTTTCTCTTCATCCTCCGGGTTCCATTCCCATTTCTTGAACTTTTTTAGTTTTTGTTGTAACCAATTTGTTTTTGCTGATAAATTTGGTATGTAACCTCTTGTTTGATTTAGTAATCCTATTATAGCTTGTACTTCTCTTTTTTCTTTTAGGACGTTAGGAAAAGTCTTTATTTTTTCTGCTAGTAATTCTATTCCTTCATGTGATAATTTTGTTCCTTAGAATTCTATCTCAGTTTTGAATAATTCCATTTTCTTTTTTAATAGTATAATACCTGCATTTTTCACTATTTCTATGAATTTTAGTAGATGTTCTTTATGTTATTCTTCGTTTTCGGATCCTATTAAAATATCATCTACATATACTAATATAAAATTGTTGTATTTTTCAAAAAATTTATCCATATACTCTTGAAATATTCCTGGTCTGTTTTTATAACCGAATGGTAATACATTCCATTCATAAAATCCCTGAGGTGTGCTAAATGCTGTTAAAGGTTTTGAATCTTCTGTTAGTTTCACATGATAAAATCATGATTTAAAATCAAATTTCGAATATATTTTTCTTGTTTTTACTGTGTTAAGTAGTATTTACATGTCTGGTAGTGGGTATCCAAACCTCTTAGTATTTTTATTTAGTTCCTTATAATTTACTACCATTCGAGATTTTCTTCTTTTTTCTTCTGAATGCTTTCTTACTATGAATGCTGGTGATGAATGTGGACTTTGTGATTTTCTTATATAATTATTTTCCATTAATTCTTTTATGTGTATTTTGAACTCTTCTAGGTCTATTAGAGTATGTCTTATAGGTTTAATTTTTATTATTTTGTTCTTATCTATTAACTCTATATGTGCCGTGGGTTCACTTAAGTTCCATTTTGCCAAGGGATTTTCTCCGCACAGATCTTCTAATTTTTTTTTGTAAAATTTCTTTTGTAGTTGTTTCTTGAACTTGTTGTATTCTAGTTTTGTTTGGTAAATATTGGTATTCACCACGCTGGATTGAAGAAACTCTTATGTGTGGCAGGTCTGTTCTGGAATAAGGTTGGGTTATTCTAATTGCTATTGCTTGGTGTCTGCAAGGTATTGTAAATACAACTGATTTATGTGATATAGTTATGGGATAGTTTTGTTGGAAAAAATCATTTCTTAAGAGTACATCATTATTCATATCATCGAACTGGTATATTATAGGTATTTTTAGTATGAAACTTCCTATTTGTACATTAACATTTTGTTGATATTTGTCAAGAATGATAGTTTGTCCAGTTAATCCAGTTATGGCTTTTTTATTAAAACCATCTTGTTTCCATTTTGGTAGTATATTTTCGCGGCATAGACTAGTACCTACTCTGGTGTCTATTAGATCGTGACAGTTTCTTGATTTGTATCATTCGTAAACAAATTCTATTAGAATGTACAATGTGTTTTTTGTTGCTCTTAATGGATTCATTTGTTTAATATCCTATTTATTATCATACTTTCATTGTTTACTATTATTGTGATTTTTTCTTCTTGAATTGAGTAAGGTTGTACTGATGTAAGGAAGTCAGTTCCTAATAACATTTCATTAACATGGTGTTCTGAGTCTACGTGTAGGTGTAATAACATTTCCTTTTTACCATTTATCCTTAGTGGTAGTATGATTTTATGTATAATTGGATGTCTATTATTATAATAGTCTAGGTAGTAATATGGGTTTTCTAATGTTATTAATTCAGTGGTTTTTACATTTGTTTGTTTAATATGTGAATTAGTAGCTCCTGTATCTACTAACGCTATTTGTTTATTCCATTTCCCATTGTCATAATACTCTATTTCTATTTTAAATTGGTTATTGTTTTGGTATTCTAATATATTTATTATTGGTATTAATTCCAATGCTTGTTGTTTATTTCTTATTGATAGTGATCTTTTTCCGAACATTATTTGTGGTGCTTTTGCTTTTGCAGTTTCTTTTGCTTTATTAAATTCGAATTCTATATAATTTGGTATAGTCATTTCAGGATTTTCTCTAACTGGTTTGTATCTTATGATTTCGCTGAATAGCGACTCTGTTTTAAAATTATCTGTATTTCTATTCTTTACTTCGTGCTTGCTAGTGAAAGCGTAAATGTTTTTTATTTATATACTCATAACTTTGCTTTTTTCTATCATTTCTATACCTGATAACCTATGATACATGACTAAACTTTTATCTTTATTTTCTTCTGCCATGCTTATAGAGAAATTAGATTTTATTGTAAACTTTATCTTTTGGTACATTAGGTTTCCTTGTACTATTCCTATTAAGGCATCTTGTGTACTTGATATTATCCTATCATCCATTAGGTATATTTCGAGGGGTGTATTTATTCCTTCCTTAAAATAGGCTTTTATTATTATTTGTACAGCTCCTAAATGTATGTGTCTTAATAATTTTCTGGTCTTTTCACTTATTTTTTCCATCTCTTGTCTTATTATTCTTTCGGTTAATAATGAGATTATGGTTTTTCCTTGTGCTTGTTCAATGTCTATAGGTTGTTCATTATTCCTAGCTATTATGATGGTACTTTTCTTTCTTTCAAATATTGGTAGTTTAAAAATTTCTTTTGGATTTATATCAAATTTGGTCACTCTTATTTTATCGTATTTTTTATATCAAAGCACATTCTTTCGCTTAATTCTTCATTGTTTTCTTCTCTTTCTAAATGTTCTCCTATTTCTGTTAAATCTGTTATCATGTTTATTTCACATTCTTCTGTTTCACCTTCACTACTTCCACTATCTTCTTTCATTACTATTATTTCTTCATCTTCACTTATTTCTGACTATTCTTCATCATATTCTATGGGTTCATAATTTTTGTTATTCATTTCTTCAATTTCTTCTATGTATTTTACATTTTCTTTTTTCATTCATTTAGGACAATTTGGTGATATATGTCCTACCTCTCCACATATGTAACAATTACATTTTTTAGGATTTTTCGAATACTGCCTATTTTTATTCTTCTTCATTTTTCTAAAGTACCTTTTATAAGGTTTTCTATCTCTCTTAAAAGTTTTCCTATATTTTGGTTTATATTTTTGGAATTTGTGATTATTCTTCTTTGTGTATTTATAGTTATTGTTGCATCCCCAATGATTCGGCCTTGCATCCTTACAACAAATTCTTTGTTTATATGTTCTATAATATTTTATTGTTCCTCTAGCATCTTGGCATACTTTGTCCCTATAATCTTTTACGAATTGCATTCTATACCCTAAAGTGTCTACTTCTAGTTTTACTTTCTCACTTATATATGCACTATATATGTTTATACTCCATGGATCAGGTAGTTTTAAAAAGAATGAGTCTATATATGTTCTTCTTTTGTATAGTAACTATCTTGAAAATATTCTCGGAATTCACAAGCATAGTTGTCAAAATGGCACATGTCGCATATTTCTAAGTTACTTAGTCTCCATCTTGCTTGATTCTTTTTATATATAGTGTGTTTTTCTCCTTTATCATATACACTGAATTCAGTTCTTATTGCTTTTTCGTAATTTGTAATTATTTCTTTTAAACCTAAGGTCTGTTGTGCTGAGCTTTCTTCAGTTCCTCTATCATCAATTAGTCTTGATTTTCTTATAGTATTTCTCTCTTCTTCCTCTAGCCCATTCCACCATTTTGCTACTACTCCCATAAAGGTGGCTTTTATAAATTTCTCAAATGCGTTTCCGTTAAGGTTTTGCCTAAATCCTACTATTAGTGACACTTTTACCCACTTTTAAATTGTCCTATCTATGTCTTATACGCAATCTAGGTCTAACTATTCTCCATTTTTTGCTATTCCTTTTTCGTAGTGTTCTGTAGGTTCATATTTTGGGGTTTCTTTTTCTTTATCTTTTCCTAATTGCATTCTTCTTTTTTTGTTTTGCCATTTCCATGGTAATTGGTAAAGTTTTTTGTTAGGTGGTGGTCTTAAGATTTCATACATGTTAATTGAAATTTCTGAAGGTTTTGCAATAATCTTATCTTGGTCCATTTTTATTTCCTCATTTGTTATATCTAGATTTTTAGGCTTCTTCTACCTCTTCTGAATTAGGATTTGCCATTAAAACTTTTATTTCCAAGATATTTATATTAAGTTTTGTTATAACTTCTAACTCTTTCATACCTTCTTCTGTTATGCCTGATTCTTCTTCTGGGTAGTCAGTTATATATCTCCCTAATTCTTTTATATTTTTATTTATGATTCTTAAATCTTTTCTTATATCTCTTAACATTTCAGGACCATTGTAATCTTCTTCCAACTCTTGTATGTTTATCATATAAATTTCTGGGTTCATGTTAGGAATTAATACAACTATTTCGTAGGTCATACTTAACCTATTATTTTGTATGCTAGTAGGAGTTGGTAATACCAACTTGCTTCTTCGTTTCTGTAATCTAATACTTTGTATGCTATTTCTTTTTGTATCTTTTTAGGTAGTTGATTACTTACTTTTCTTGTTAGTAACATGTATTCTGATTTTTCTTTACTAGCAATATGCTTCCTTTCTGCTAATCTTTTATCAACGTATCTAATCTTGAATTTTAAAAGATTTTTTAATTTAAGTTTCTTTATTTTTGGTGAATTATCCAGCTTTTATACGGATAAGGTGTATTATAGTTTATAATTTCTAAAGTAGGGTTATATATAAAATTTTGTTTTTAGGTTATCTATTTCTATTATAAAAGCCACAATAAATCTGTCCATAGATGATCTCAACCATTAATTTCGACAAATCAATCTTAACCATTCATTTAAACATCATTTGAACTATATATATGACATTGTTATCTTAATCCTAGCCCTTAATTTTTCACATCACTATCTTTATCTGGCATCCACATCCCCAAAGTCATATTGAACCCTTAAATTGAAAAACCTAAATCTCAATCCCGTTCTCAATGGAAACCCTAAATCTTGCATCATCCTATCCTCTCTCAAACTCTTCCCCAGCCCCGTCCTACTCTCTCTCCAGCGCCGCCCTACTCCTACTCTCTCTCCAGCGCCGCCCTACTCTCTCTCCTGTAGCACTTTCTATCTCGCACGACTTTGACGACCCTTTCTCCTTCGACTATCTACGCCTCTGACGTCTCCGACGACTCGTACCATGCTCCGACGCCTCCGACGACTCGAAGGCCTTCTCGCACGAATCCTTAATTTGGTACTAATTTCTTGCAGTTCTATCATTGATTATTGGATTGCGAATTCGTGCTACCAAATTGAATATAGGTAAGTTTGGAATTCTAGAAATCAAAATCATGACGCACTCTCAAAACCCCTTTCTTCATATTTGATTTGATTTTTTTCTTCTTCTTCTTCATATATATTAAGATTCATTCGTCATAAACCATAAATATTCAATATTTATAAGCCCTTCTGAAATAAGGAATCACTAATTTGTTCCGTGGAGTTGATTGCGATATGATTCTGGTTTGTCTTTGGTGTTTTTGATTTGTTTGTTCATGTTTGGAGGAAAGATGTGATTCATCTTCTTCATATTCAATTTAGTGTATTTCTCTGTTTAAATAAATAGTTATCTTCTATTTTAATTCATAGAGCACTAGATATCATTATCATGCGATTCATCTATTTTATTTCAAATGTGTATTTCTCTGAATATCATGTGGTGGGTATAAGTATGCTATTGATAGCTCTGGATATCATTAGCTATTTATTTAAATAGAGAAATACACTAAATTGAATATAGATAGCTCTGGATATCATTATCATGTGATTCATCTTCTTCTATTTTAATTCATAGAGCTATCTATAGCATACTCAGAGCCACCACATGAAATTCAGATTGTGATGTAACAGGGTGTTCAACTGTTTGGTCCCTCTGTCATTATAATTGCCGGGTATAGTCGGAGAGAGGGTCACACTGATAATTGCTTGTAGATATGGGAAGTTAGTGAGATTGTGTTCCTGTAGAAGACGACCGTGTTCATGAAAATTTTGGTTGTCTATTTAATGAAATTAATGTCTTTCGGAAAAAGGGAAAAGAAAAAAAATCAGAACAAAAGGGGTCAGATACTTGTATCCATAGATAAATGTCAAAAAAGGATGTGGATCCTCAACTGGACTCTCCGATACTATGTGAAGATATTTATTATTACTTATTTTTCTCGAGTTAAAACAGTAATGATTATTGGAGGGTATGGTACAATCTATAAATACATTTGAAAAACTGCTTGTTGGTTGGTCAATGGATCAGGCTCGATGAACTATTTTCAGTAATTGGGTACTATATATGAACTTTTAATTAAAACTCTGGGACAAGCTCCTAGCTACTATGTATATGATTCGTCCAGTAGAGTTTAGAATTACAACATATCTCCAGTTCTTCAATTCATTCGCCAGGATTTTCATAGCCGGATCGATTGTTGTTGTCATCGTTGTTGAAAATGTAACTAATGGGCTATATGATGAAGATCAGGTGAGGAAGCTTCTGTTACAAAAGCTATAGAATAATAATCAAGGGATAGAATCATTAATCGAGGGGATCTTAATGCGAACAATCATGTTGCTGCTTCTGTATTCTGGTGTGGTTGGATTGACAGAGTTTTAATATGCTTTTGCTCTACTTTATGCTCATTTCCTGCCCTTATCAGATAATTATTTGACACTATTCAATGTTGGCTAGGTGCTTATTCATTCAGGAAGAGATTTGAGGATGGATGAGGTCGTGAGTCTTTGTGAGGAAGGGGTGAATGCATGAACAGTGGGTGTGCTGTTATGAGTGTGGGTGACCGAACAAACTCCAAAATAGCGTGCATCAGTTAGTATTGAGATCGCTGGGTGTTTTGCCTATGGCACTGGATCGGCTTTTATTTTGACCGGATGTTATTTTGGTGGTGGTTTGTAAGCTATTGTGAACTCTGTTTCTAGATATACGATTCGGTTTGCAGCCGTGATCTCCATTTGTGAGTCAATTATGTATGAACACAGTATGAACTACAGCATGTTCAAATATATTGGAGCAGAGACAAGACATTGAAGAAAATGTTAATAAATGTTGGGAAAAGATCATGCACAAAATTTAACACAATTTCTTATTTAGAATAAAAAAATTATACTACATAGTCGCTACTTTTTTAATATATGTTTTTAATATCAATTTTAAGTTCAAGAAAGTTAAAGTCGAAAATGATGATTAATCTTGTAAAAAATACAATAATTATATCTTTATGTTTTAGATGAAACTATTATTTACATGTTATTTTGTTTACTCATGATAATATTTAGTCTTTAGTTTTAAAATTTTAAGTATTTTGTGAACATAATTAATATATAGTGATTATACTATATATTCATTTTAGTTCTTAATAAAATTTATTATATGATTGATTTTCTCAACAGCATAAAATATTGTTAAAACGTTCAACATTCATATGCATTAAAAGGAAAATGGAGCTAATGAGAAGTTCACTAAAAAGAAGCCAATGATCTAATGTATTTAGATACTATTGCATGTGAGTTTTCTCAAAGAAATTACAGACAAATAATTAACTTACTTCTATAAATTAACATGTTCGAATTGTGAACTGTACACAACCTACTTGTAGGTAAATCCAATTCAGAGTTCAATTCAGGATTGGTTGACGTTATTGTAGATTTTCGAGAATCGGTGGACATTATTTTAGAAAGAAAAAATTATCTGAAATTTTTTTGATGAGAAAGAGACTCAAAATTATCTCCAGCTAAAATCCCTTTTTTATATGATATTTGCAAGAAAATGTAAGCAAATTAACGAACTATCTCAATGTCGGCGTTCATTTAACTGTACTTGAACGCAATTACTTCAAACTATGCATTGCTTTATGATGTTATCACTCCTTCAAGATGTCTCAATGTAGAGAATAATGGCTACTTGTTCTATTGCAGAGACTGGTACTATTGAGATTTGTTAAGTATATGTGGATTATGTTAAGTTACACTTTTGTATGTTGGTTCATATGTATTTGTAGTACCAAAATTCTCCTATTCCCCGTTGACATCTGAAGTTCAACTATTTCAACACATAATGTATTGTTATTTCATTTAGCTATAATTTTGATTATTATCCGTGCGTATAATGATCAAGAATAGCTGCAGCATGTATCGCGTGCAGGCTTATGTTGGTTTATAATGGAAATATGATGTCAATTTGATGACTCAAGCTTTTTTATTTGAAAAGATGGAGGTCTCCTTTTTGTGGTAAAATAATTTTGCTTTTTGATTGATTCTTGTTGAACATACGAGTATTATGTTGAGAGATACTTGGTTTAGTATTTCTCATATTCGTGCTTTAACGTCATGCCACTATGAATAATATGTTGTGAATAGTTTAATTATAGACAAATCTTTTTTTAAATAAACATTAAATAGATGTATGTAGATTTAACATTTACAAGATTATATCAGTCTCCACGTGGTCCACGTGCACCTAGCCTCGTGAGTATTGATGTCTTAGTATTATTAATCATAATACTATAAAGATGGTTGATTAACCAAGTATTCGAGGCTCAGGCACTAAGGAACACCATGATCCAGATTTACCATTGGTAAAGTACAAGAATTTTTTGGTAGAAATTTTTCTCCTTCAACTGGTGTAGCTAACTTAGATAGAAGGGTATATTAATTTTAAATATAGATATGGATATGGATTTTAAAGTATCATGAGAAGGTAAGAGTCGGGATAGTGATAAGATATATATGGGTTTTTTTTTGCGAATGTGGTTATTTCTCAGTAATACAGATTTATATATCATCATGTAAATGTAATTATATTTATATTAGTCTAAACAGAACTGTATAATTTTGAATTTGTGCTTATTTTACAAATTTAAGTTTTTATTTGTAAATAAGATATCAAATTTGAATTTGAATGAACTAAACATTTTTACTATTAAAAATAGTTTTAAAGTTTTTAGTTATATATTAATTGAATGTTTTTTCAACCAATAAAAGATTTGTTTTACTAATTTCAACAATTTTTTTTCCTGGCAACTTACTCTCCTATAAAAGCAACGTATGGGGCTAGGGTTTGAAAGCACATAACCATAATATTCTTCTTCTTTTTTGGTGGACCGCGGAACATCAGGAGAGAAAAGGAACGATAGCCATCAATAAGTCATAGGTGACTAATTCTTCATTATTGATGTTAATTTTTTTTTTTTTATCTATATTTCTTTTGTTAAAGTGGTAATTCCATTAGGTATCATTAGAGAACCCTCCCCACTAATCGAATAAAGATCAACTAAAACATCATTATTGTTTTACATGTATTTGATAATTAAAAGAAACCCGGAGCTAATTGTTTGTGGCCCTATAAGTTTGGTAAAAACTCACATCTTTTCTACAAATGTTCTTCTCATAAAGTGAAATTCACTTCATATTGCAAAATCATATCTGATTAGATTGCCACCTTTTTTTTCAACTCAAGAATATTCTCCATGTACTTTTCATAATCAATATCTTGCATAAGTTACTTTAAATCTTTCATTTGGCCCTTTGTGGCAATATTGCTCCTTTTTTACCTCATATTTATGGGAGAAGCAGTTACCATATTTTTTTTTCTTTTTTGAAAAAAAAGAAGGTGATCATGTTGATATTAAGTTTCTTAATTTTCTGAGGCAATTTCGGTATGAGATACAATTCTGAAATCTATCTTGTGGCTTATCATTCATAGTGACATAATCAAGTAGCATCCTTCCCTTTTGCGCCAAGAGTTGCTGATCATCTGCAAAGCAATTATGCAGTATCCATAGGTATCTTAGTAATCCAATAGAAACATGCATATGGAGAATGTGCCTTACTCAAATTTCAACAAACTTTGATGAGATTATAATGAATATGTTAAAAAAAAGATGAGATTATAATGAATTGCCCCTTGAATGTAGTGATTTCTTTATAATCACAAGAAAGAAGT
Organism: Hemerocallis citrina; assembly: GCA_017893485.1. Lineage (NCBI taxonomy): Eukaryota > Viridiplantae > Streptophyta > Magnoliopsida > Asparagales > Asphodelaceae > Hemerocallis > Hemerocallis citrina. Next base: position 126,812,231 of record CM030358.1, read on the forward strand.
TATGAACCTATTTATTATTTTAGTATAAGCAATTTTAGCAAAAGAGAGGTTGATTTTTTTGTAATTCATATTGTACTATTTAAAAAAAAATTGTGGACACTTATAAAAGAAAACACTAATGAAGAGCTGTCTATATTTGTTCTACAAGTGTCTATGTTCAAGTAAATCGAACTAATTTTATTTGCTGTCAAATTAATCTAGATGACCTTTCATCTATGAGTTTTTTTTGTTTTTTTCTTATTCCTTTTACTGCATTGAAGACTGCGTCATTACTTTGCAGATGACCAGTAACCCCATCATGCTGTTTTAGATGTCTGTTTCTTCAGTTCAGGAAAGACCTTTTAATCACACACTACAAACGAGTGACTAATTCTTTGTTGTTGATGCTGATTTTTTTTCTTTATCAAGATTTCTTTTGTTAAAGTGGCAATTACATTAGGTATTATGACAGAACTCTCCACACTATCAAACAAAGATGAACAAAAACATCATTATGGTTTTACATGTATTTAATAAGACTACTGCATAATATCTTTGCAAAAATAGTACTCCAGTTAATAAAGTTTGAGGATTAGCCCCCAGAAAAGTTAAGACAAACTTCATAGAAGAAGTGGGATTTTTTTTTTTTTTTTTTTTGCACCAAATAGTTGACTCTTGTTTAAAGTTTGATTTTTAATTTTTTTTTTAATAACCCATCTCTCAATTTGATTACAATTATTATTATTTATTTTTTTTTGCAAACTTTTATTCATCATCATTAAATTGTTTCTAAAATTTTGGATTATTTATAGTATAATAAGATATTGTAGTTAGATTGTTGATCCTTTATTCATGTGATTTTCCGATCATGCAAAAACTAAAACTTCAATTAATGACTTATTAATAAATTTATTTGATGAAAACTAACTTATTAATAATTATATATTTTTTTTTGCAAATTGTCTATATCAATGGACAATTCCCCCTATGAATACTCTCTATCAATTCCTTGCAAAAAAATCAATAATTGTGGATTGTTAAAGTTTTGGTTACGAAACATTATGGTGTGAAAGAATGCAAAAATATTAAAGGAACAAGAAAAATCTCAAAAGCAGCACTTATGTATGATGAGGTAAGATACTTTAGATATTGTTAAACATATTCATACATATAAATACAAAAATAATTATTATTACTAAATTTTCATCTTTTGTAGGGAACTAGAATACTTGTGATAATGTTTAATAAAGCGGGGGAAGCGGTCCAACAAATGCTTGAGAATCATAAAACTTACTTAATTTCTAATAGAATACTAAAAAATGTCGACAAAAGATATAACCCAATGCACGATAAATTTGACATCGTTTTGAAGTTGTGAAGTGTTGTAGATGAATTTGAGAATGATCTTATCATTGATAAGGATAGGTACAAATTTGCAACTATAGACGGATTTCAAAGTACATCTTCTACTGCCTTTATGGGTTAAAAAAATATGTTACTCATTTTTATTATATATATCAAATTGGCTATTACTGATACATGATATCAAATACTAATTACAATGAACTATAAACCTTTGTTTAGCAGTAATTAATGGAGGAGATGTAGAGAATGTATACTCAAAATATGGTAATGAAGTAGAGAAGCGAAATCTTACAGTTGTAGGAATCAAGTAATATCAATTAATTAAATTGTATAATAATTTACGAAATTATTTTGGAATTCATATTCTTTGTCTTAATTTAAGGTCAAAACCAACCTTACTTACATTACGAGGAAAACCAGAGTTCAAAGAAGGAAAAACTCTGAAAGAATTAGCACCCAACATGCCAATTATTGCAATTACCTCTATAAAACCTCAAACTTTGGAAGTAATTATATACAACAAAAATTAATAATGAAATTTATTATATATTTTATTCATTTATTAATAATTTTTTAACAGGATTCTCTCTCACATCAACAAACAACACTACAATAGGGATAAATCCGAATGAACCAGAAGCAGATCAAATTCGAGAATGGTATAATTTATTTTGTATATTTAATTCTTTAATTGTTGCTTTTCGGAGTATCATTTACCATGATTTTTTTATTTGTTTCGAGATAAAGTGTAATGAAATTTTATTAAAAAGTAATTCATTGCAAATAAACAAAAGAAAAGTAATGGATGTAGAAAAAATGAAACTAACTGAAAATCTCTATTGTGCAGACGATGATTCATCTGAGATATTATAAATAATGAAATTATTTTTAAATATTTTGTTAACTTCTCTATATGTCTAGAAATATTTTGGCGACTTCAAATTTTATTTAATATTTCAATGCAAAATACTACTATTGCAAAGTTATGATCAAAAGTGTCAAAGACGTCAGAGATCAAAAGTTTAAAGTCTTTAGTTTAAAATTTTAAGGTATTTTGTGTACATAATTAATATATAGTGATTATAATATATATTCATTTCAGTCCTTAATAAAATTTATTCTATGATTGATTTTCTCAACAACATAAAATATTGTTAAAATATTCAACATTCTTTTGCACCAAGCCACGTGCACTTGGTGCACGGTAAATTTCAACTAGTTATATTTAAAAGGATTAGTTAGTTAAATATTTTATAAAAGTGGGTTGTTTGGTTAAATCTTTTAGAAAGTGGGGAATTTGGTTAAATGTTTTTCAAAAGTGGGTTAGTTACCCACTATATTAGGACATGTTGACCATAAAAATGATTCTATGTTTAAGTTTAATGAATATATTAATGGGTAATGCTACACCTACTACCAAATCTACTACCTTTTTCTTTACTATCTTAGGTGGCACACTACTATTGGATATTTCTACCACCTACTCTACAATAACCTCCACTAATAATGTGCCACCTAAGGTAGTAAAGAGAAAGATAGTAGATTTGGTAACAGGTGTAGCATTACCCTATATTAATATTGGCGGGGAGCACACCTATACAATACGGCAATTTTCAGAATGAACCTTAGATAAGAAAATTTTGCCCAAATTGACCTCCCCGAAAAATATGCATGCAACTCAACGCTAATGAATTAGCCACTTAAAATCTGACTTTTCAAATATTGGTTTCTATGTTGGTGAAGAACCCGACATTTCAAAATTTAGATTCTCTTATTCAAAAAAAATTCAAAACTTTCTCAGGTTAGCTCAACTAATTTCTTGCAAAAAAAATCCTAAGTTTAAAAAACAACCAAGATAACTATCTCTAATCTCTAATATTTTAATGGAAGAGTTGGGGTTATGTGATCAAACAAATATGTGCAATGTAATCAAACAAACATATGCAATGCACGTGCATAATTGATATAAAGGAGACCAAAGGTTCGATATTAGACGTCGGATTTTTTTTTTAAAATACATATATTTATTTCTATTCTCTAATATTTTGATGGGAGAATTTGGGTTGTGTAACCTAACAAACATGTGCATTGTAACCAAACAAATACATGTAATGCACGTGCATAATTAATATAAAGAAGGCAAACAGACACGTGCTATCATCCATGAAATCAGACCTCTATGTGGTATCCTCTGCAAGGGAAGAGGCTGAGTGGATTAAAGAACTTGTTGCTAGGCATCCATTAAGAAGTTTAAGTAACCCTCTAATTCTATTCGTCGACTATCAAGCTATAATGCACTGTAGCTCATAACTCACTCTATAATAGTCAGAGGAGTATATTAAGGCTAAAGAAGCCTAGCTGAACTTTCTCATAAATAAAGTGCAATTGAAATAAAATATGGCTAATGCACTTGCTAAGAGACTTGAAAGTGATCTAATTATCAAAACTGTGAGGAAAATGGAGTTAAAAGCTATTGACACAAAAGCTTTAACATCCTAATTGTTTTGAAATTTAAAATTCAATTGGAGCCACAGAGAAGTTTAAACTTAAACATCAATTTTAGGCAGTTGACATACTTTAGATAATTTGAAAAGTTGAATGTAAATTTGGTCAATATATAATTTCATTACAATTTTGATGATGTTATATATTTTCATAATTTACTTAGAATCGTCTTATTATTCCAAAAGAAAGTATGAAAACTTGTTGATGTGTTTCCGATGTTTTGAATGTCATTATATCATTCCGATTTTGATGATATATCTCTTTATGGATTCTTGTTTTATTCCAATTTTGATGATTCAGAATTAACCATAATTGATTTGACTGTTCTATCATTCCAATATGAAACATAGTATAGTTATTGTGTAAAAACTATAATAGTTCTTGTTCTTTATTTAGTTAAAGAAATTTGATTGTGATGCTTGTGTTACATTTTTGCTAAGCTAATTATGAATTATACTAAGTTCTTTTATGGAATTAGATACTTTGTGAAATTCGTTGGAATTCTTAGAGATGTGTCTCATGATATTCTTGTTTATAATATGCTAGCAAAGATGGAGAAGTTGAATCTGTCAACATAGATTTCAAAATAATGATTTGATCAAAATGAAGGAGTAAACATAAAACAGTGTGCAAGAATAGAGTTTCGGTTTATTTCTTTCGATAATAAATTAGTCACTTGCTTTGTAAAACTTCTTTTGAGTGTAAGACTCTTGTATTCATTGAGCTTAAAACTATTATTTTGTTCTTGAAGTTTATTTGCTTTGTTTGATTTTGAAACTATGAAAGATTTCTCAAGTTGGTTTAGACGTCATTGTAAACTATTCTATTGTAATATGGTTTGGGAACTATTTAATTATTATGGTTTAGTCTTTTTTGAACTATTCGGATTTGTAATTGATTTATTCATTATGAACTGTACATTGAGTGATGCATTTCTTCTATTTAAAGACTGCTATCAGCCAGTCAGCTTCATGTAGAACTGATGAGATAATCCAGTACGTTTATATATTAAGAAAATAGGAGAAGATTGTTAGATATATAGGTATATTCTCACTATATGAATAATATTATGTGTAATATTATTATATGAATAATATTACACGTACTAATTGTATGGATATTAGAACACGGGTTGAGTGGGTTGAGAACTCAGTACCCAAACCAGTATTTATCCTATAAATACTGACTTGTGATAGTAGTCTAGGTATTCCAATCTTGATAGCTAAGATAAATATCTCATGCACCTTAGTCTAGGATATAATTTCTATTGTTATTATCTCTCATAATCTTTAACAATTTGTTGGGTGTGAAACTCTTGTATAGGGATGAGTTTTCTATTTTGGCAAAGAATGAGTTTCATGTCCCAGCTTGTTGGGTTACATGAACATCAAACTCCATATTTTGATTGAATGACTCGTTAAATACTTTATTATGTGTGAGAACATGTTTATGATCCCACCGTTTATGATCCCAAAAAAAAGGTGAACATGTTCAACTGTTGGTCTCTCCCCCTTTCCAAATAAGTAAAATAAAGGTAAGAAAACACTTAAATATCGTTAATAATATAAGGAGTACAGGTTCTGGCTTCTGGCTTACAAAGGCCAAGACAGCATTGTCAAATGACAGTGACCCGTTACTAATCACAACCGTCGAGGAGGGCCAAGGAAGAGAGCGAGAAGTTAGGCTTCTTGTTGGATCCGCACCTTCAGTCTAGGTGGAATTGCTTTCGGATTACAGTCTAGTGAGGATTACAGACCTATTTCTATTCTGTTTAATACAACAAGGACAACAGTTTGTTCTTTAGAGAAGGTAATGAAATAGCATCAACATTTTCATATTAGGAGGCAATGAGCGATATAGAGTGATCATGGACTCGTGTGAATATGAATATACATTATGTAACTAGAGCTACGATAGAAATTCAAAGTATCGACAATGAACTACACTATAGCGGTAGTGAACAGAGAAAGTAGGACAATGTTTTTTTTTTCTTTTTAAGAAATCTTCTAGACAATGCTAGTTGTACTATTTCGTTACTACATCAAGTAAAACTCTGGAAATTATACTACAAAGCAATTAACGACTATGGTTTTCATATTGTCTCACATCCTTTTGGTCGGAGAACCATGAATTAGGAGATTTTTCCCCGTACTAAACCACTTTTAGAAATGTTTACCAAACTTGCCCACTTTAGAAAAGATTTACCCAACTGACCCATTTTTGGATACGTCGGCATAAAACACTATTGGCAACAAAGACATATGTTATTTTGATGTCGTTTTGTCAATAGCGGCATCTGTAAAAAAAAATTACATCCGCTTTTTGGAGTAACAACATATGTATATTTCACATTCAATTAGGAGCTCTCAAAGACCTAAAATATAATTGTAAGTATGAAAAAATTCCAAATAACTGATGTTGCTATCTCCCATAACATCAACTTTAAGCGGGTGCAACTATTGGAAATAACGATGTAACATCCTGAATTTTCAAATAGTTAAATATAAAGTTTTCATTTGTTTCCACGTATTTTGCACGTGCAAATTAATGTATGTATTTGACTTTAAAAATTATTCTTATGTCATGAAAAAATATTTTCTTCTCTTTTAAAATGCCTATTATTAATTTTTAGGCCTAATAGTTTAATTCTAGCCCATCTAAAACTAATTAATTAATTAATTAAGAGCCCATGAATTTTTTTAGCCCACTAAACTAGCCCACTAATTAATTCTATTATTAATTAAGACAACTTGTATGTTAGAAATGATCAAGTAATAAATTAATTAACAATTAAATGAACAAACAACTAGTGTGAATGTGATGGCACGTGCATTGCACATGCACGTGCAATGGGCCAAGGGGGTGGCCGGCCATTCATTGAGTGGGAAAGATGGAGGGAGTGGAGAGTTGGTTACTTGATGATGGGTAGTTCTTCTAACTCCCAAATGTATCCTAGCCCTTCATCCAAACTCATCTCAACCCTTCATTCACTCTTGAAATGTATATAAATATCCCTCCCTTGTCTTTCTTCATCACTTACACTTAAAAAATTTCAAAGAGAAAGAGAAAGAAAAAAAAAGGCTTTGTGAGGAAAAGATTGAGTGAGAAGAAATTTTGTGTGAGAAAAAAAAGAGAGTGTGTGTTCCTTTCCATTGGAGGCCGGCCAAAACAAGAGGAGGAGAAGGCTCGGGTTTTGCTAGGAGGAGGAGCTCGGATTTTTGCACAAGCTAGGAGGAGAAGGGAGACAATTATACTTTCAAGAAATTTCTTTAGAAGTTTTCTTTTGTTTCTCCAAGAAGGTGGGTGATTTCTCTACTTCTAATATAGTTACCATACTAGGAATTTAATTTCATGAACATGTTAGAATAACTAACTAAAATTACTATGTGTTTGCCTAAAGAGACTGGTAGCAAAAGGAGAAAATTTGATTGTGATTAGTAAATTAAAACTCATCATGGTGTTCTATTAATGAAATACATGCTAGAATATCTATTTGTAAATGAACCATGCTAGTGTGATGATTTGTTGAATGAATTGCTTAGTTGTAAATGAATGGATATTACAATGTTTTGTTGTAGATTGAAATGAATGGACATTATTATGTTTAGTTGTTAAATGAATGAATTGTTGTTATAGAATGTGGAGGTGATAAAAATTGCTAGTCTCTAGTAGAATTGGAAAAGAAGAAGAGAATAAGAACTTATATTTAATGGATTTTATATGGTTATTTTGAGAAGGAATTATGGTACATTTTAAAGTCGACAAGATATTATTTAAATATAAGTTGTAAATAACACTTATTTAATGTTAAAAATTAAGAGTTTAATTACTGCTGCACTATTTTATTTTTAAGAAGATATTCTGGACAAGTTTGTTTTGAAAGATACCAATATATTAAGAAATCAAATTTTGTAAAAGAGACTTATAAACAGGCAGTAAGTAAAAAACTTTTTTGACTCCTAACTACAACAAAAATTGAGTTTGGGCATACTGACTTTTGGTGTGGGTTATAGGCGTTGTGTTCAGTGCAAAGGGTATTGGGTTCGAGTCTTGAAGAGGCTCCATTTTTTATTAAAATTCGATTTTTCCGCAAATACAGTACAGTCAATATGTAAAGAACTAAACCCTATTCATATCAGTTAGTCACTCTGGACTTAGTGGTCTTCGGGAGCGCTTTGGGTCTGTTACTGTAGCAGGGTGGGAGGTGTTGGTCTAGGTTCGAATCTGACCCTTGCCTTTTGTTTGTGGTTTTTGATTTTTTTTTTACATATTTCGATTTGGGGGTATTTTAATAGTTTTTAAGCGTATAAAAAATTGAGAAAAATACTAATATTCTTCTAAAATTACCTAGACTTCATAAAAAATTATTTCTACAATATTTGACATGTTATAATGAAATTGGAAGTAATTTTTGGGAAGAAGAACTCGATAAATTTTTTTAGAATATGACTTTGAATAATAAAAGAAAAGGAAGATTTTGAATGTAAAGAATTTTTGTGTAGAGATTAAAATTGAGATTTTCGACATGGAAATTTTGAGTAAGTTAATAAATAAAAATTGATGTTTAATATATGCAAGTGTGCATGAAAAATGAAATTTAAAAAAAAAAGCGATCATGAGAAATGTGGAAACTTACGAGTATAAACACTCATTTTTGGTGAATATGAAAAGAGGTTGAAAACTAGAGTTTAGCTAAATCCTTACATTGGCATGAGTGCAATTTTGAAGAGAAATATTGTAATAAAAGACCAAGATTAGGTCGTGGTTAACAGTTGATGTTTAAGACCGGTGTAGAGGTAATGCTAACTCTAGGGTGTTAATTTTATTCATAATTCAAATATCTAAGGACTACACTATAGTGAAGATGTGATGAAAGTAAGAGAGAAACACAAGTATGAGGACCTCGGATCTATGGTGTGAGAGTGTTCACTGGCTATCTGCATGATGCGTCATGTCATGATATGGATACATCTCCGGAATTATCAGGACCATGGCGACGCTTGTGGGGTACTTGGTGACTACGTAGTGCCATCGTTCCATGACGGAGGCGAATTGTCCATAGGTTGTCTGAATGATACGTCATGTCATGACGTGGGATTCTCCTCCAGGTTGTCTGAGCATGGGCTCGTAATTCATAAAACATTTAGGATATTTACAGTAGTTACTGTAGTAGTTAAATTCATAACGAGTGATTCAACCCTACAAGATGAAGAACGGCTAAGGGCTTGCCCTCGAATTTATGTAGAATGGGATACATAAGTTCGAACAAGTGTGCATTAGTATCATGAAACAATAAGTAACTGCATTAAGACTAAGTGCACCGTCACACACGACATTAATAAGATAGTCCCCCTTAGTTTTGTTTGTGAACAAGTGTGTGCTTTCCAAGTAAGAGAAATTGATATATTATATCCTAGCATCAGTTGTATGCAACTGACGTGTCCATAGTTTCTATGTAGGATAAAATGAATGAAAGGACTAAAGAAGGAATGCAGCTTAAAAAAATGTTCAAATTGTTATTTATTTCATGTATCATGTTGTAATTATAATTTTGCTGCGTTGATGTGAATATTGTTGTATAAAAAGTTTTAACTTCCATATAAAATTGTACGAAGTGAAGTGTAAAGTTCCTGTGGAACGTCGAATTCTGGCTTATTTGGAATTCGGGGTGTTACAAATGACACCAGTACAGGGGATTGAATGGTTAAATTGATTGGTTCAACTTCTAAAGCTCAATAGAAAGAAGGAGAGAGAGAGAGAGAGAGAGAGAGAGAGAGAGAGAGAGAGAGTTGTTCAGTTGTTCATTGGTTAGCTGGTGATTGATTAATTTGAAAGAAAGAAAAAGGAAAAGAGCGACAGAGATGAAGTTGAAGTAATTGATTGCCAATAACGGCACCTGCATAAAGTTGTCATTATTGGAAATAGTGGTATCAGTTATTGATTATTTTTTTTCACATTTATAAATTTTTTTCAAGTCAGAGAAATCCTAATTGAATATGAAATGTACATATGTCATTACTTTCAATAGTGGCATATGATTTTATTTTAGTTTATAGATACCGCTCTCGGCAACAATGACATCAAAATAATATTTTTCTTTATTGCTAATAATGTTTTATGTTAATGTATCCCAAACTAAATTAGTTGGGTAAATATTTTCGAAAGTGTATCAGTTTGGTCAATATTTTTAAAAAGTGGGCCAGTACGGGGAAAAATTCGAATTAGGAAGCCAGTTTTTGTTTCCCTAGTTAATTCTGATCCTCCTTTTACACAAAAACATATGTTCCCAGACCAAACAGATTCCAGACATTTTATCAAACTGAAAAATATCAGTGCTACATTAATTAGGGGCATGATTTTCCATTACACATGATTGCAAGCAATGTACTCTTATTTAATTTGAGAATGAAGTTCAGTTTACGTAAAGATCCATATAGATACAAATATTATTAATGAAAGGATTACAAAGACCCCCAAATAATTTGAATATATCAGCAACGATTTCTAAAGAAATTAAGACAACCACATAACTGGAGGACTATATTATTTTACAAGTCCCGATGTACCTAAGCCCTCAACAGTTTCAGTACCGGAGCCTACACTCTCGTGGAAGCCCTCGAGGAAATCGCTTTACATCAGTACAGTAGTTGTAGATCATGTACTACATTTGCACCCACCTCATCTTTCGGTAACTCACGCTATCCAACTCTTGGCTAAACCATCCATTTTGGCCGTCTGTACGTTGTATCCATCGGGCTCTTTCTCGAGCAACTAGAATCACCTGAAGCTGAATTCCACACGCATGCATTAGCATTGAAATTTCGGTACTACTTCTACATATGAGCCTGATTCTCCGGACAGAGTGGGGACACCAGATGACGTGTGATTGGCATGCACATAATCTGTTATGCGGTTTATTTGTATGATCGGGGCAGTCTTGGACTAATTTTTTGCGGTATTTGTAGGTAGTTATTTTTTGGGTGTGAAACTTTTGTAGGGATGGGTTTCCTTTTTTGATAGAGAATGAGTATCATGTCCCAACCTGTTGGGTTATATAAACATCAAGCTCCATATTTTGGTTGTATGATTCGTTAAATACCTTATTAATGGAAATATTGGGGGGGGGGGGGGGGGGGGGGGGGGGGGGGGGGGGGGATGATTTTAACCCCACCGTTTATGATCCCAAAAAAGAAGTGAATATGTTCAACTGTCGGTCTCTCCCCCATTGCAAATAAGTAAAATAAAGGTAAGAAAACACTTAAATATCGTTAATTGTATAAGAGGTACAGGTTTTGGCTTCTAGCTTACAAAGGCCAAGACAGCATTGTCTGACAATGACCTGTTAATAATCACAGCCGTCGAGGAGGGCCAAGGAAGAGAGTGAGGAGTTAGGCTTGTTGTTGGATCCGTGCCTTCAATCTAGGTGGAATTGATTTTGGATTACAGTCTAGTGAGGATTACAGACATATTTCCATTCTGTTTAATACAACAGGAACAACAGTTTGTTCTTTAGAGAAGGTAATGAAATAACATCAACATTTTCATGTTAAAAACACAAAACTGCATTGTGAAGTGATGAAGCTCCCTCTCCTTCTCCTCTCCCCGACCACCGGTGCCGGATCCACCTCCCTCCCCCACCTTTCCTTCCCTTCCTCTCCCTGATCGGCACCCCCTCCTTTTTCGCCGGCAACTGCTACCACATTGCCTTCTTCTCCAACCTTCTCCCATTGAGTCTATTCCTCCCTCTCTTGTGCAGCCCATCGACTTGGCTTTCTCCTAGCTCGTTGATGATTTCAACTTGGCGGTATGGCATCCTCGACACTGTCGGAGCTGGAACTGAGCGGTTGTGGGCCCAATGAGGTGGTTTTCTACCAGCCGCTGCCTCCCACAGTGCATCACCTCCCTCCCCAAACCACCCCCACCACTGTGAACCCTCCACCCCCTACCACCTTGTTACCCTCCCCACCCTAAACTGCTGGTTTACCCTCCCGAGAAGGGCAATAGGAGGCTCAAACATTCCACCACGTGGGCACACCACAGTGCGCATCAATGCCGGTATGAGAAAGATCTCAGTCATCATGCCACTACTCACCACCCCCAAGAGGATGGGCCCATAGAGACGGTCCTCCTACAGGCTCTTTCGAGCGTAAAAGAGACCCCCTCCCAACATCGATCCCACGGAGAAAGGTACAACCACAGACAGTGTAACCACAATGAGCATTTGCAACAATCTCACTGCCTTCAACCCACAACGACAACTCATCAACAGAGTCACCCCCACCTTCACAGAGACCACCACAACCCTCCCAGTCATCAAAGCCATCCCAAATATTTCTCTCCTACTGCCGACCATCACCACAAACCCCAAAAGCCAACACACTACCTGCCCCTATCTCCCAGTCATCAGAGCCTTCCCAAACACTTTTCCCCTACTGCTGACCATCACCACAACCCCCAGTCTCCTCCACCACCTCAAGGGGATGATAAAGCTCCACTTAAATCCATCTTCGAGCGGGCCCAAGATGGGGATTCGCCAAACGAGGCTAGAGTGGAGTTAGCTCCAAATGAGAATGGGGAACCTTGGATTGAAGTTATCAGCAAAGCAAAGAAGAAACACAACATTTCACCCCCCCCCCCCTTTTCCTCAGTTGGAAAACAAAAGGAAACAAAGGAAAGGGAAACGCAAGCCTGTACCTTGCTTCAACAGCGGTGATTTGGGCCACTAACGGAAAGATTGCACGAAAGAGGTTCGTTGCCTCAAATGTATGAAATGGGGGCATATGTCGTATGTCTGTACGAACGTCGTCAACGCTAACAACGATAACGAATGCCCAGTTAGCAGAGGGAGATCACCTGATAGCCCGACTCTCATCCGCCTCGCAAATAACCTTGAGACAATCAAGCACGAAGAAAAATGGCTCCGCCAATGGTGTGTCGTTGCCAGAGTGAGGCTAGGGAGCCCATCGGAGACCCATCTCCTTCATGCTCTAAATTCGAAGTGGCCGATGAGGGCTCACAGGGACTGGGTGGCAAAGAAAATGTGCCACCTTCAGTTCCTGGTCTCTTTCCCATCGTCGGAGAAGATGGTCAAGGTCACCGATTTGGGCACTGTGGACTTCAGACACTTTGCGATGGAATTTTTCGCTTGGTCACCTACATTTGAAGCGAAGCGACCACAAGGTGAGAGATATTAGATCTGGATTCATAATGTTTCCCTACACTTCTGGAAAAAAGATGCATTGCAAGAGATTATCTCGGATTTTGTATCTATTGAAGATATCGATGACAAGACGATGCGTCGCTCGGAGATCGTATCTGCTAGGATACTGATCAGAAGTCCGAAATCTCACTAATACCTCGGTTTGCAAAGGTGTTCTCGTTTGAGGAGTCCTACCTCATTCGCTTTGTACTTGACAAGCGAGCGGAGATAGAGGCGGTCCGGACCATCACTTCCCCCTCCCCTCCCCTGTGCTCAGAGACGGTTGCTCCAACAAGCAGATGATCTGACCAGAGTGGGACCTCACTTTAGATGGGGCTCATGAAGTCGAGCGTGCGCACCATGAACTCATCAAAGTTGTAAGGGGGCAAAGGTGCACCAGGGCCATGCGGCGGAGGGTTCAGAGCCCAAAATATCTTCTCCGTTCTCTGTTGGTCGAGATCGAGGCTTGACCAACAAATCCAACGATCTGGATAGACGGCAGATGGTGGATCTGGACCAACAGATAAATAGGGTAATTTTAGGGATTTTGGTTCCACCCCTTGGAAAGTTGGACCAAAATGAAGCTCAAAAAGGAAGTCAACTCCTTGTAGTTGATGATGAGGTACTACGAAAGGAGCAGAGGGTGGAGCTAGAGCGCTCAAGAGATACAAAAGGCAAGATGCCCAAGTTACCCAACAGGTAAACTCGATCTCCAAAAGAGAAAAAGCTAGAGGCTTGGGGACGATAGCCACTGCAGGAAGAGGATACTTTGGGGAAGAAGACAAGCAATGGACTCGTCAAAGAGAGAGTTTTAGCCCCAAAAGAGAAAAAAGCTGGAATTTTGGAAGACGAAGAGGGTAACAGAAGTGGAGATTTGGGAAAGAAGTAGAAGGGTGAAGGAGTCGATACATCGAGCTCTGCCCCTATCGCTTCGTTTCCCACGCCATTAGCCTCGACCGCAACGCCAACCACTTAAAGACAACCACGTAGCCCATCAACTGACAAAATTGACAGAGGCAGTGTTCTGATGTCTCGCAAAGCTGGAAACCGAATAGTGGTGCTTTTATGCCGTTGTCGCACAAAGTGAGCTTGACTGAGCCCAAACAAGGGCCCATGAGTACCATAGAGCTTAATGGGCCTAATGAGAGGCCCATCGGGGTAGTTGTGCACAAAGAGTTTTGGTCCAAGAACACTAGTCCAATCCACATCGATGAAGAAGAATGTGAGGATATGCTAAATCTCGAAGACAGTTATGTATACTCTGAAGGGGTCTTTGGAGTCTGAGGGGCTGGCTGATGATTCCCCTAGTATCTCTCCTGAGTTCGTTCTTTCCACATTCCCTACTTCCCAAATGTCGGCACCTGTCTCTATTCATGGCGATACAGGTTTTAGGGTTCAGAAAGTTGCTAAGAGGGCTATTGAGGAGTCCTTAGATGACTATTTGGAGATTGTTGCAGCCGCTAAATCTGTCAATTCTAGTGACGGAGGTATGCGTTTCTTCCTTGTGTCAATTTTTAATTTTATGTCAGATTCTGAGATTTTCTATTTAGCCAAAACCTGTGATCTTGCGATGAGAGATACTGATAAGAACGCTTTCCTCCTAAACAATATTAGAGGGTGGGAGAACGAGAAAGTTAATCTCATTTCGAACTTGTCTGCCAAAGCGAGTCATGGTCCAACGTCTAATTGTAGTTAATGGAAGCTCTCTTCTGAAACGTTAGGGGCATGGGTAGGTGGGAAAAACGGGAAATGGTTAGGTATGTCATTGCTAAATCAAAAGTTAGCATTGTTGGTCTGCACGAGACCAAACTGACCCATATTTGTAGACTAAGTAGAATGGAAAATTTGTCCTTCTATTGGGGCCTCTGCGGGTATTGTCTTAGGGTACTCCCGAGTTATTTGATGCCTAGATGAATTCTACGGCCTATTCTCGTTGTCGGTCCTGCTCCAATGTAAACCGAACCTGTGGACCCAGTCTATTACAGTGGTTTATGGACTACACACTACTGCAGCTAGGTTGGAATTCTGGAATGAACTACGAGAAATTCACACTCAATGGCTGCACCCCTGGGTTGGGGGAGGGGGGGATTTTAACATCACCAGGTTTGCCTCTGAACATAGGGGCAGAGGATCTAGTGACGCTGATAGGGAAACTTTTAACGAGGTTATAGCAGACCTGGAAATGGTTGACATTCCCATCACTAATAGGCTATTCACATGGTCAAACATGCAAGCGGTGCCCATTTTAGCTAAGCTTGAAAGGATCTTGGTTTCCGCAAACTGGGAGGCCAAATTCTCTTTGACGTAGGCCAAATCACTCCCTAAACCAACCTCGGATCATGTCCAAGGCTTCCATCACATGTGGTTGGAAATCACCTAAGTTTAGATTTGAGAAAATGTGGTTGGAAATCCAAGGCTTCCATCACATGGTAAACAAAAATTGGTCCTGCCCTACTAGAGGGATAGAAGCTACTGCAATCTTGTGCAAAAAAATTAGAAGACTGCGGGCCAATCTCAGGAAATGGAACCGGACCAGATTTGCACTGATCTGGAGAGAAAAAGAATCCCTCCTTGAAGGTATTAAGGAACTGGAAAAGACGGAGGAAACTAGGAGTCTGGTACAGGAGGAGCGGAATAGGTTGCTTCAGCTCCGAGAAGACATTCACCAACTTTATAGACTAGAAGTACTCAAATGGCAACAACGATCCACAATTTTGTGGTTCAAAGAAGGAGACGCGAATACAGCTTTCTTCCACTGTGTTTCCAGTGCCCGTCGTAGTTCTAATCTCATCCACTCGATCCACTAGGAGTCTGGAGAGATATAAGGGGATGAGGATATCAGGGTAGCATTCCAATCCTATTTCAAGCGTCTCTTTGGACAGAAGGCGGATTTGAGAGTCCCTTTTCACTACGAATTCTGGTAAGATTTCGTGAACAATGCTGACCCCATGCTTCGATCCCTTGAAGCTCCTTTTACGAAAAAGGAAATTGGGAAGGCAGTACAGCAACTCGGAAAGGACAAAGCCCTAGGTCCATATGGTTTCCCTATCCTTTTCTACCAGGTGTTCTGAGAGGAAATCAAGGACGATCTGATTAAGTTGTTCGCTGATCTCTATGATCATAAACATAAGTTAGGTAGAATTAATTTTGCTGAGGTGGTGTTGATCCCTAAGAAAGAAGACTACCTGCGGGTGGGAGACTTCCGCCCTATTAGTCTCCTTAACTGCTCAGTTAAGATTATAACCAAGACCCTGACTAATAGGTTGGGAAAGGTGATGGACGGACTCATAAGTAACGAGCCGACGGGGTTCATTAAAGGACGGTGTATTCAGGACAGTATGGTCACGGCAGAAGAAACTATCCATCATTGCCACATGCCAAATTCTAAGAGCTATCTCCTGAAACTGGATTTTGAGAAAGCTTACAACTCGATTGAATGGGAGTGTCTCCTGGAAGCGCTGGTTGGAAGAGGATTTGGGGCTAGATGGATCCACACATGCCTCACCACCAGCAGAACTGCTATTTTAGCGAATGGGGTCTCGGGTCATCCTTTTTCGTGTAAACGGGGCATTAGTCAGGGAGATCCTCCCCCTCCCCCCCCCCCCCCCCCCCACCCCCCCCCCCCCCCCCCCCCTCCCCTCACCATTGTGGAAGACATTTTGCGGTCCATGATGACTAATTGTAGTAGGGCCAGCTGGATATCGCCAGTGGCCAGTGGAGTCAATCGCCAAGGTTGGTCCATCCTTCAATATGCAGACGATACTCTCCTTTTTGGAAAATCATTTTCAAAAGAATCTTTATAGTTTTGAAGCTTGATCTGGACTCAGGGTCAACTTCCACAAAATTACTCTTATCCCCATTGCCCTTACTACAGAGGAGGCACAAGAGCATGCCACGATTCTCAACCGCTCCAACGAGAGTTTCCCCATTAAATACTTGGGGTTACCGCTGAGACCGAGGAAACTAAAGAAGGCAGACTGGTTACCTATCATTGACCGTGTGGAAAATCGTCTTGCTAGATGGAAAGGTAAAGCTTTATCCTTGGGAGAAAGAGTCACGCTTATCAATGCAGTTCTCTCAAATCTTCCTACCTATTAGTTGTCCTTTTTCGAAATGCCACGTTAGGTTATCTGGAGAATTGACTGTACTCGTAAACGGTTTCTTTGGAAGGGGGCAAGTTCTGATAGAGGATGATATCACCTAATCAGATGGGAAAAAACTTGCATGAAAAAGTTACATGGAGGACTAGGTATTATTGATTTAAGAGATATGAACCTGGCCCTCTTGGAAAAATGGTGGTGGAAAGTCTTCCATCATAATGGAGAAGGATGGCAGGATTTCGTTCAGACATATCTGCATGAAAATGGGACGAGAAACCTGGGTTTCAGGGTAGGCCCACGTGTTTCCTGGTTCTAGAGAGGTATCGCCAAGGCATACGATCCCTTCATTAGTTGTGTGACGTGGTCTATCGGGAACGACAAATTAACTAGATTCTGATGGGATAAGTGGCGTGGTGAATATACACTTAGAGCCATGTTCCCTAATTTGTTTGACCAAGCATCACAACTGCACTACACGGTGGCTGCAGCTTGGAGAAGAAGTTCCTGTAAACCGGCCTTTGTACATCCCCTTGACCCAAGATTCCAGCATAGGCTCATGGAACTTCAGACCTATATCACCAACGCCGGTAGTATATGCTCACAAGGTCCAGATAGGAAATCTTAGGGACTGGAAAGGAATGACACATTCACTGTGCGCTCCCTTTATAACCGCATTCACTTTAGGGGATATAGCCCAACTTGGTCGGGTGTAGTTTGGAAGGCGAAAACCCCGCTGAAAGTTAAAGTTTTCATCTGGCTGGTGCTCAATGACGCAATATTGACTAGAGAGAACCTATTGAAACGCCAACCAAATTTGGACTCTACCGTGGGTTCTGCAATGCTCTCCCTGAAACTAGAGACCAATTTTTTCTAGAATGTCCCAGGAGCAAAGCAGTCCTTATGAAGATACTTAGCGCCCTGGGGACAAATGAGTTTCCCAGTAAGTATGAGGATCTGTGGGTAGAACCAAAGTTCTCTATTGAGAGACGAACGATGAGAGAAGCTTGCTTTATCGCTATTGCCGCTACTACCTGGAGTCTTTGGCTAGACATGAATAATTGGTACTTCCATGGAACATGTAATAGTATTTCTAGTAATTTGACTCACATATGCATCTTATTTTCTTTTGGGCAAATGTTGCCGCAGCAAGTCCTAGATGGAGGATCACGAGCGTTTTCCAGGTGGAGGAATACGATAATAATAACATCGAGATTGGACCGACGCTAGACTGAGGGATGTGCCCTGTCTGTCAGATATGTACTGCTGATTGATCCCCACCACCCAGAATTTTGTTGGGGAAAGTAGATGTTTGGATATACTTTGTTTGCTTGGATGTATGTATGTTTGTTCCGTTTTGTGCTCCACCCTCATGTTTGGGGTGAATTTATGTACTTTTATGTCGTAGGTTCTTCTACTTGGCTCAGTACTCTGAGTTTGTTTTATTAACTTCTTATTAATAAAACAATATGGTTGCCATAGTCTACATTTTCCTTAAAAAAAAAAAAAAAAAAAAAAAAAAAAAAAAAAAAAAAAAACTTTTACATGTTAGGAGGCAGTGAGCCATATAGAGTGATCATGGACTTATGTGAATATGAATATGACTTTGTAACTAGAGCTACGATAGAAATTCAAAGTACCGACAAAGAACTACACTACAGCGGTAGTCAACAGAGAGACTAGGACAGTGTTTTTTTTTCTTTTCTTTTTAAGAAATCTTCTAGGCATTGCTAGTTGTACTATTTCATTACCGCATCAAGTAAAACTCTGAACCTATACTGCAAAGCAATTAACGACTGTGGATTTCATATTGTCTCACATCCTTTTGGTCGGAACCATGAATTACGAGAACTTTTTTCCTTATTGACTCAGTTTTTGAGAATATTTATCACTGACCCACATTCAAAAATATTTACTCAACTGACACAGTTTTGGACACATAAGCATAAAATGTTATTGGCGACAACGACATCAAAGACAGCGACATGTTATTTTGATGTCGTTGTCGACAATAGAAGCATTGTAAAAAAAAATTTACTTGCCATTTTTTAGAGTAATGGCATATGCATATTTCACATTCAATTATGAGTTCTCTGACTTGAACTCAAATTGTAAGTGTGAAAAAAATTTGAATAACTGATATTACTATCTCCAATAACTGCAACTTTAAGCCGGGGCCACTATTGATAATAGCGGCACCAGTACAGGAGATTGATTGGTTCAATTTCTAAGGCTCAATAGAAAGAAAGAGGAAGAGAGGGAATTGTTCAGTTGTTCATTGGTTGATTGGTGATTGATTGATTTGAAAGAAAGAAAGGGAGAGAGAGAGAGGGAGATTGATTAATTTGAAAGAAAAAAAGAAGGAAGAGGGAAAGAGGGAGATAGAGAGACCGATGAAGTTGAAGTAATTGATTGATTTAATTGGTAGGACTTGGATACTATACTCATCAGTTTTTAGCACCAACTAGTTTCCCCTCTCAACCCCACATAAAGTTTGATTGTCTTCATAATGGTGTCGCTATTGCCAATAGCGGCACCCTCTTAAAGTTGTCGTTATTGGATATAACGATATCAGTTATTGAAATTTTTTTCACACTTACAATTTTTTTTAAGCCAGAGAGTTCATAATTGAATGCGAAATATATTTATGTCGTTAGTTCCAAGAGTGGCATCTGATTTTCTTTTATATACAGGTGCTGCTATTGGCAACAACGGCATCAAAATAACATATATCATTGTTGTTAATAGCGTTTTATATTGACGTGTCCGAAACTGAATCAGTTGGAAAATATTTTTTTAAATGTATTAGTTTAATAAATATTTTTAAAAAGTGGGTCAGTACAGAAAAAATTTCGGATTACGAAGCCAATTTTGGTTTCCCTAGTTAGTTCTGATCCTCCTCCTTTTACACAAAAACATATGTTCCCAGACCAGACAGATTCCAGACATTTTATCAAACTGAAAAATATCAGTGCTACATTAATTAGGGGCATGATTTTCCATTAGAGACATGATTGCAAGCAAAGTACTCTTATTTAATTTGAGAATGAAGTTCAGTTTACATAAAGATCCATATGGATACAAATATTATTAATGAAAGGATTACAAAGACCCCCAAATAATTTGAATATATCAGCAACGATTTCTAAAGAAATTAAGACAACAACATAACTGGAGGACTATATTATTTTACAAGTCCTGATGTACCTAAGCCCTCAACAGTTTCACCGGAGCCTACATTCTCGTGGAAGCCCTCGAGGAAATCGCTTTACATCAGTACAGTAGTTGTAGATCATGTACTTCATTTGCACCCACCTCATCTTTCGGTAACTCACGCTATCCAACTCTTGGCTAAACCATCCATTTTGGCCGTCTGTTGTATCCATTGGGCTCTTTGTCGAGCAACTAGAATCACCTGAAGCTGAATTCCACACGCACGCATTAGCATTGAAATTTCGGTAGTATGCAGTAAAAGGTGCTTTGCTCCAGTCTGTTTTCACCAGCCCTCCCCTTGTTGCCCACTCCTCGGCATCCCATAAGCTAGAGTACAACCTCATGGGTTGGCCCATGGGGAATGGAACCCCCATCGCCTCGTGGTTCTTGAAGTCTCTTATCGGAATGTTGTCGACCAAGAAGCTGTACAACACATATATAATTTTTGTGTAAGTAAACAAAAGTGATAGTATTACATGTGATGATGAAAGATTGGAAGAGTTGGTGAAGTGAGCTTAATTACATGATGTGTCGAGGATTCCATAGAATGGAGTAGGTGTGGAAGTTCTTGGTCGGGTCAAACCAGAGGTGGAATTGCTGCTCTTTGTCGCCCTTGCCGTTAGTGAACACATTTGTGTGGAGAGTGTAGGGATCGCCGCTGAGGTTTCCAAGGAATTCAAAGTCGATCTCGTCGTGGTTTGGTTCCTTATCAGGACCTTGCGATGACAACTGCAACCAATAAACCGAATGATTAGGTTTCCTAGGCTTCAAACTCCGTAGTGAAATCAAAGGTATAATGTTTTACAGAAGAGTAATGCTACATCCACTACTAATTTCACTACATTTCTCTTCACTATCTTCGGTGGGTAGGGAAAGATAGAGTGGGTGGGAGAACTCTTCAATAGAAGTATGCCACCTAAGGTAGTGAACAAAATAGTAGTGAAATTGGTAGTGGACGAACTGACGAAGCATTACTCTTTAGAGAAAGGGTCATCTCCGACGTCCCGTTTTACAAGTTACAGGAAAGTCTATTGCACCTGTAGTGATCATGTACACTACTTCTCCCCAATAAGAAGAAGGAAAAAAAAGTTTTTAGTTTCTTTGTCAAACTTACGTAGAAAGTGGTGACAGTGCCAGCAGAATTCCCGGGGACAAGCTTGATCTGCATATCAAGCCTGCCGAAGAGATACTTGTTCTTCGATTGAAAACCAGAACCTGAATACTTGTCAAGCGACAACGACAGAAACTTCCCGTTTTCGATAATCTTGCCTCGGCCATCACCCCATTGAATCTCAACATCATCATAGAGACTACCACCACCACTGACTAAATTCAGAAGTGAAGAAAAGGCCAACATAGAAAGTACTACCACCATTGAAGTGGAAGAGGTAGTCATGATTGGAAATATATCTTGATTTGTGTTTGAAGAATGGGATTGAGAGCTCGAAGTAGGCTGTATTTATATGTGAATTGGGTGACTGAAAAGAGAGAATAAACAAGGTAGCAAAGACCTCTCTTTTTCGCGTTTGGTTCAACAACAGATCACAGCTGTTGCTAGCTTTGCCTGAGGTTTAATTAGACAAAGACACAAGTGATAATGGAGTAGTTGATAGATGCATGGATTGGGCTGTAAAGATAGAGAAAGAGAATGGAGGGATTCATACATGACAAATAAAGTTCACCAGCAAAATTAAATTAGGAAGCAATAATAGAGGGACCATATATCCAATAATACGATAGGCATTGGAATTTCCTAAGTGTACGAAAATATTATTCGAGCTGATTAGTGCTATTGCATTAGTCTGGCATGATATTGACCTATACAACAGGTCTCATCCATGCAAGATAATACAAATACTTGACCATAATCGATGGTTCATGTTTTTTTCCCCAAATCAAGTAACTATTTGTTCGCTTGAAATGGATGTTAATTAAGCTTTTTGGATGTAAATTGAAGTAGGAATAGGCATAGCCAAATGATGTTAGTCTTATAGAGATGTCGGGGTGCGTCAACCTCGTCTTGACAAGTTTATTAACACCTCCCCTAGTAGTATACCCACACACCTGTTAGGATTTCTTATTGAGTTTTGTGATACGATTCATTATAAACCACCAAACAAATAGTAGATAAACCAACCACATAAAATGCACAAATTTATTCCGGTTTGGCTACACCTAATCCGGTGGAGAAAAACCAATATATTATTCAATTAAAGAAAGATACAAGAGTTACAACCACTCTCACCAAGATCTATCTACACTACAAAAGATACTCGATTTACCGGCGAATATTCCCCGGCGTTTTACTAGTAGCGCCGGGGTAGGTAGCGAATAGGAATGGGGCGCCAGATGGGATGGTTATACACCGGCGGTCACTTTAAAACGCCGGTCTATCCGCGTATTCACCGGCGTTTTATTTGAAGTGTATTATTCACCGGCGTTTTAATAATAAACGCCGGTGAATATACCTACACATTCACCGGCGTGTCTAATTGAAACGCCGGTGAAAAGCTGCGATAAATCCCATCCACCCTAACCTTTCGCTCGTCATTTACCCAAACCCCAAAAAAATAAAAAATAAAGGGGGCGCTTCGTTTTCCCTCCTTCCTCGCTCTACTTCCCGCGCGTTTGCCTCCGCCGCTTCGTCCTCTTCGACAGCCTTCGACCTTTCGTCATCGTCCCTTCTTCCCTTCGTCATTTTCGATTTTCCTCCTCCCTCTCTCGATTTGGAGGTGAATCGGCGATCGGAAACCACCGTGTCACCCCGCTCTCTCTCTATCTCCTCCCCCCCGCGCTCGTCGCCCCGCTCTCTCTCTATCTTCGGTATCATCTCTTGATTTCCCTTATTTTTGAAACTTAGCATTTTTTTCTGATAGATGCATCTTTATTTCCTTAACATGAATGGTTTAGTTGGGATGAAGAATTAATAGAAAAATATATGCTTAGGTACTGGAAATTTTCATGTTCTTTTACTGTTAAAGAAGCTGATTTCATGCATCTGATTGTCATCTTGGCATGTTTTTTTAACCAAAATGGGTTCACTGTAAACTGAGGATGCTATAGCTACGTATGCCAAAATCCTCCGGATATGCACAACAATTGGGTTTTAGATTTAGTTGGGCTAAAGAATTAGTATAGCAACATATATGCTCAGATAATGGAAATTTTCATTTCAAGATACTGTTAAAGTAACCTGTTTGCCATCTTTGGCATGATTTTTTAACAAAAAAATGGGTTCACTTCCAAACTAAGTATGCTGCTAGAATTTTCATCTTCTTTTACTGTTAATGAAGCTTATTTCATGCATCTGATTGCCTTCTTGGCATGTTTTTTTGACCAAAATGGGTTCACTGTGAACTGAGGATGGTATAGGTACGTATGCCAAAATGGTCCAGATATGCACAACAATTGGGTTTTAGATTTAGTTGGGCTCAAGAATTAGTAGAGCAACGTATAAGCTCAGATAATGGAAATTTTCATTTTAAGATACTGTTAAAGTAACCTGTTTGCCCTCTTTGGCATGATTTTTTAACCAAAAATGGGTTCACTTCCAAACTAAGTATGCTGCTAGAATTTTCATGTTCTTTTACTGTTAAAGAAGCTGATTCCATGCATCTGATTGTCATCTTGGCATGTTTTTTTAACCAAAATGGGTTCACTGTGAACTGAGGATGCTATAGCTACGTATGCGAAAATCCTCCGGATATGCACAACAATTGGGTTTTAGATTTAGTTGGGCTAAAGAATTAGTAGAGCAACATATATGCTCAGATAATGGAAATTTTCATTTCAAGATACTGTTAAAGTAACCTGTTTGCCCTCTTTGGCATGATTTTTTAACCAAAAATGGGTTCACTTCCAAACTAAGTATGCTGCTAGAATTTTCATCTTCTTTTACTGTTAAAGAAGCTTATTTCATGCATCTGATTGTCTTCTTGGCATGTTTTTTTGATATTAAATGGGTTCACTGTGAACTGAGGATGCTATAGCTGTATGCCAAAATTCTCCGGATATGCACAACAATTGGGTTTTAGATTTAGTTGGGCTAAAGAATTGGTAGAGCAACATATAAGCTCAGATAATGCCAATTTTCATTTTAAGATACTGTTAAAGAAACCTGTTTGCCCTCTTTGGCATGATTTTTTAACCAAAAATGGGTTCACTTCCAAACTAAGTATGCTGCTAGCATAGGCCTCATCTTCTTTCACTGTTAATGAAGCTGATTTCATGCATCTGATTGTCTTCTTGGCATGTTTTTTTTGATATTAAATGGGTTTACTGTGAACTGAGGATGCTATAGCTACGTATGCCAAAATCCTCCGGATATGCACAACAATTGGGTTTTAGATTTAGTTGGGCTAAAGAATTAGTAGAGCAACATATAAGCTCAGATAATGGAAATTTTCATTTTAAGGTACTGTTAAAGTAACCTGTTTGCTAAATAATTGGCATGATTTTTTAACCAAAAATGGGTTCACTTCCAAACTGAGTATGCTGCTAGCATAGGCCTCATCTTCTTTCACTGTTAATGAAGCTGATTTCATGCATCTGATTGTCTTCTTGGCATGTTTTTTTTTATATTAAATGGGTTCACTGTGAACTGAGGATGCTAATTCTTTTATAATTATGTTGGTTTGTTAATCCTACTAAAGTACAAATTTTATGATAGTTATTATAAACATGTTATTAATTAAATTTGCATCTCTAAAGAAGTTATTGAATCCTTAACAGTTACAACATGCCGAGACGTGGAAAGAGGATAAATATAAATGATGGCAACGAGAGCCATGGGGATGAGCAGCCACTACATAATAGTGGCAGTCAAACAGATGAGGGTGAGGGTAGCATGCCGCCCACTGTCAAAAAACATCGTGGGCGGACTAAGATGACGAATGTTTGGAGGCTTCAGAATGACGAAAGGATCGAGGTGGAGGTAAACGGTGTCGGGCAACCGGTTGGCGATAACGCCAGCAAATTTTCTTCCTTTATTGGGGTTATAGCAAGGAACCCCCAGATACTTTCTTTGTCATACGAGAGTTGGCCGAAGGTGCCAACCACGACAAAGGCCACTGCTATTACGACAATCAAGGTATTTCTCATCTAAAATAAATAATTGGTCGGCGCAAATATATTATTGAAATATGTTTTTTTAGTGATGGGTACTAAATTTTGCAGCAATACTTCTTGTTCGCCGACTCCCTTACGCCTTGGGTTGAAAAGTCACTCTCCAAAAAGTGGAGGGACTACAAGAGTGACTTGAAGGCGAAGTTTTATGACAAAGACCTTTCAGAGGAGGAGAATGCAATGAATGTGCCAGAAAATGTGGAGCCTTCAGATTGGCAATTTCTTGTGCACTACTGGAGTTCGGCGATCGGTCAGGTATTTACATTAAACGCACAAAAATCTAATGAGTATGTGGTTGTATGGCTACTGTAATAAATATTTCTGCTAACTTCATTGTGGCATGTACAGAAAAGGGCGGAGGTGGGAGTTGCCAGTCGGTCAAAGCAGCTAGTGTTGCACACCGCTGGTACACAGAGCTTCGCTCTGGTTCAGGAAGAATTGGTAGGCACAATCGTATTGAACATTTTTTACTTACAGTTATTTGTTTATAACTATTTCATCTTACTAATATATAGGCAGAAGATTTGGGGGGTCCTACGGAGTTTGGCAACATTGACTTTTTCGATGCCACCCACAAATCAAAGGATGGGACGTATGCGAGCCCTAAGGCAGCACGGATTCTGGTAATTTGTGAACTAATATCTAATGAGTAGTCGAAATCTCATCTGCTTTTAACTCTGATTGTTATGTCCTTTTACAGACTAACGCTCGGAAAAGGTATGATGAAATCTCTTCCGCTTCAGATTCTGACCCTACGGCAGCACGCCCAGGTTGGCGTACCCGGCAGAGAGTTGCCTTGACCGAGGTTAGGGGAAAGGAGAGGCATGGACGTGTCCGTGGTATGGGGCTAGGACCAACCCCATCGCGGCTATTCGGACGGAGTGAATCTAGTTCAAGTGCCAATCGGGACGAGGAGATGACTTCATTAAAGGCACAAGTTGCACTCCTCCAAGAACAAATGGCCCATTTAATAGGGCAGCAATCCTAAGTCCCACCCTCGGTAAGTATTTAAATTGGTATTTTTAAAGAGATTATGGTCTTGAATGCATGAAAGACACGTACTAGTATTTGTGAGTCTGCATTGTGGCTGTCGTCTATAAGCATTTCGTCTATGTTTCTTAAGTGGGCTGTGATTAGAAAGAAATGGCTGGAGTGGAGATCTGGAAACCCAAATAGAGACATCTCGTTTATTATAATCTATACTTATTGTTGGACCAATCCCCTCTTGCTGTTGTTGCTGATGTCTCTTTGTGTGCGTGTGTTGAAGAGAATGAAGGGATGAGAGAGAGATGAGGAAAATGCCGCTATGTTAGCCTGGTGTATCCTCATTCTCTACCATCCCTCTTTCTGGCTCCATATATGGCTTATATATTAAATTGGTTTCCTTCCACGATGACAGTCCGTAATACTACACTTGATATGAGCCCTGTTCATAGCTGCACCCTATTGCATACTCACAAACAACTAATACGTGTCGTTCATGCATTGTATGACCAACCCCACTTTGGCACATAAGATGCTTAGATGATATTGTATGACCTGCTAATAAGGTTTGTTCAGTCGTGTTGTTGTACTGATTTGGAGGATTTTGGTATGCTAGCAGCATACTTAGTTTCACAGTGAACCCATTTTTTGTTAAAAAATCATGCCAAAGATGGCAAACAGGTTCTCTAACAGTATCTGATCTTATATGTTGCTCTACTAATTCTTGAGCCCAACTAAATCTAAAACCCAATTGTTGTGCATATCCGAAGGATTTTGGCATACGTACCTATAGCATCCTCAGTTCACAGTGAACCCATTTTGGTAAAAAAAACATGCCAAGATGACAATCAGATGCATGAGATAAGCTTTATTAACAGTGAAAGAAGATTAGGATGGCAATCATGCCAAAGATGGCAATCAGGTTACTTTAACAGTATCTTAAAATGAAAATTTCCATTATCTGAGCATATATGTTTCTTTAACAGTGACTGTGAACAATTGTTCTTAATTGGGCTGTGATTAGAAAGAGACGAGTTGGAGTGGAGATCTGGAAACCCATATAGAGACATCTTGTTCATAATAATTTATTATTATTGTTGTTCTTGTCGATCTTGCTGTTGTTGCTGATGTCTCTATGTGTCCGTGTGTTGAAGGGAAAGAAGGGATGAGAGAGAGATGAGAAAAATGCCGCTATGTTAGCCTGGTGTACCCTCATTCTCTACCATTCCTCTTTCTGGCTTCTATATTTGGTTTCCTTCCACGATGACAATTCCATAAAACTACACTTGATATGAGCCCTATTCGTCATTTTCGATTTCCCTCCTCCGCTCTCTCTCTCTCTCTCTTCAGTATCATCTCTTGATTTCCCTTATTTTTCAAACTTAGCATGTTTTTTCAGATAGATGCATCTTGATTTCCTTAACATGAATGGTTTAGTTGGGATGAAGAATTAATAGAAAAATATATGCTTAGATACTGGAAATTTTCATGTTCTTTTACTGTTAATGAAGCTGATTTCATGCATCTGATTGTCTTCTTGGCATGCTTTTTTGACCAAAATGGGTTCACTGTGAACTGAGGATGCTATAGGTACGTATGCCAAAATCCTCCGGATATGCACAACAATTGGGTTTTAGATTTAGTTGGGCTAAAGAATTGGCTCAGATAATGGAAATTTTCATTTTAAGGTACTGTTAAAGTAACCTGCAGATTGCCATCTTTGGCATGATTTTTTAACCAAAAAAGGGTTCACTTCCAAACTGAGTATGCTGCTAGCATAGGCCTCATCTTCTTTCACTGTTAATGAAGCTGATTTCATGCATCTGATTGTCTTCTTGGCATGTTTTTTTTTATATTAAATGGGTTTACTGTGAACTGAGGATGCTATAGCTACGTATGCCAAAATCCTCCGGATATGCACAACAATTGGGTTTTAGATTTAGTTGGGCTAAAGAATTTATGCTAGCAACATATAAGCTCAGATAATGGAAATTTTCATTTTAAGGTACTGTTAAAGTAACCTGTTTGCTAAATAATTGGCATGATTTTTTAACCAAAAATGGGTTCACTTCCAAACTGAGTATGCTGCTAGCATAGGCCTCATCTTCTTTCACTGTTAATGAAGCTGATTTCATGCATTTGATTGTCTTCTTGGCATGTTTTTTTGATATTAAATGGGTTCACTGTGAACTGAGGATGCTATAGGTACGTATGCCAAAATCCTCCGGATATGCACAACAATTGGGTTTTAGATTTAGTTGGGCTCAAGAATTAGTGGAGCAACATATAAGCACAGATAATGGAAATTTTCATTTCAAGGTACTATTAAAGTAACCTGATTGCCATCTTTGGCATGATTTTTTAACCAAAAATGGGATCACTTCCAAACTGAGTATGCTGCTAGCATCCCCATCTTCTTTCACTGTTAATGAAGCTGATTTCATGCATCTGATTGTCTTCTTGGCATGTTTTTTTTGATATTAAATGGGTTTACTGTGAACTGAGGATGCTATAGCTACGTATGCCAAAATCCTCCGGATATGCACAACAATTGGGTTTTAGATTTAGTTGGGCTAAAGAATTTATGCTAGCAACATATAAGCTCAGATAATGGAAATTTTCATTTTAAGGTACTGTTAAAGTAACCTGTTTGCCATCTTTGGCATGATTTTTAACCAAAAATGGGTTCACTTCCAAACTGAGTATGCTGCTAGCATCCCCATCTTCTTTTACTGCTAATGAAGCTTATTTCATTAAGATCCAGGATGGCAAATTTTGATTGGGCTGTGATTGGATTGTTCAGTGGCTGTTGTCTATGTTCTTAGTTGGGCTGTGATTAGAACGAGAGGGCTCGAGTGGAGATCTGGAAACCCATTTAGAGACATCTTGTTCATAATAATTTATTATTATTGTTGTTCTTGTCGCTCTTGCTGTTGTTGCTGATGTCTCTTTGTGTTCGTGTGCTGAAGGGAAACAAGGGAGGAGAGAGAGATGAGGAAAATGCCGCTATGTTAGCCTGGTGTATCCAAAGTCTCTACCATTCTTCTTTCTATTTCCATTTCTGGCTTCTATATTTGGTTTCCTTCCACGATGACAGTTCCCTAAAAATACACTTGATATGAGCCCTATCTTATTTTTCTTATTTTTCTTATATTTGGTTTCCGTCCACGATGACAGTTTCATGGATTGTCTAAACAATCCATGAAAGACATGCTTAGATACTGAATTTTCATTTGTTTTACTGTTTTAGATAGTGAATATTCCCAATCAAAGGAGAATATAGAGTTTTCAAGTTAGATACTGAATTTTCATTTGTTTTGTTATTTTAAATATATTTAAAAAACAAAATTAAGTACCGGATTTTTAGCATTGCAATGTAATTATTTTACCTCTCTATATATCATCAACAATTCCATTTGCAATTGGCACTTTGATCTTATAATTTAAGAAACAGTTAGATTTTTTTGCAAGTTCAAAAAATATGTATATTCTGTATTGTGGTCTACTGTTGAATTAAACTTTTGTTTTTTTTTTCACAGAGCGGTCGCCCAAATGAAGAAAATTCTAATGATCAGAACTGAAGCTCCTCGACGGGTATGAATCCGTGGTCCTCCTTGCTGTTCTTCTGTCCTTGCTGTATGATTGTTGTTCTTATGTCCTCCTCCTTGCTGTTATGTCAGACTGTTTTTTTTTTATGAGAGTTATGTCAGACTGTTAATTTGGGATATTTGAGATATTTGTCAGACCTGAGATATTTGGGATGTTCGTCGCTATATTAATTTGTTAATTATGACACTGTTAATTTTGCGGTGAATTTGGTTGTGATTATGACACTGTTAATTAGTTTGTTGAGATATTTGGGATATGACACGTGTGAAACTTTATTATTCTTGTGTTTGGTTGTGATTTGCGCATTAATATGCAACGAAATTAGTTGAATCAGTTGTGAATTAGTTTACAGGTTTTGTAAATGAAACTGCGAATTGAAATCGAACGGAAAACCAGAGAAAGAAAAACAAACGGGCATAGCTAGACCGGCGTTTTATAAAACGCCGGTCGCCGGTCTATCTATTGAATTAGTTGCAATGTGCGATATACCGGCTTTCACACAAACGCCGGTGTATGCCGTCAGCTGTAACGGTACCATAACTACACCGGCGTTTTCGATCACGCTGGTGCTTGTAAGTAGGGAAAACCGGACACTCATAAACGGACATACACCGGCGGTCGCTGACCGCCGGTATACGTTCATTATACACCGGCGTTTATAGAAATGCCGGTGAATTGATAAACACCGGCGGTTTACGACCGCCGGTGAATGTGTATTGGGGGGTAAAAAACGGCACTCAGAGACCCCCATACACCGGTGTTTTCTGACCACCGGTGTAGTTATCACATTTACCGGTGTCCACTAAAACCGCCGGTGTGGACCCCTTCCTTTTCGCGACGCTCGCTTCGGCGGCATTTGGACCGGCGCTATTATAAACGCCGGTGAAAGTTTCACCGGCGTAAAAAAACTCCGGTAAAGACGTAAAAAAATGCCGGGAAATCGAGTTTCTTTTGTATTGCTATCTCTTAATCCTCACCAGAAAATACTTGTTGTTTACAATGAAAAACTCTCAAACTCTTAGAAGAAGTACTCATTCTTTTGTTGGCGCATTGCTTCATTGAGATATAAAAAAACTCTAGTTTGCAATCTTGATACAATAACCATATGATATATCATGAAAAGATAATCATACGATAAGAGCCGTACGATCTAACTTGAAGAAGAAGTCAGGCTTCAATCAGATCACCCAGACCCGATACACTATCCTGTTGTCGCTGCACAGTTGCGGTCAACTGTCCAAAGTGGCAGTCAGCTGCAATGAATTCTCCCAAGTCAGAGAGCACACCAATCAGTTGCTGTCAACTTCCCCCTTTTGGCAGTCGATTGTCGGTTGATTCTGTAAATCACCCTAGGAGGGGTGAACAGGGTGATTGTGCGGAAATTAAAAATTCAAATGAAATGCGTAAAGTAAAAGGATAGAGTAAGAGAAAACAAACAGAGCAACGAGCAAGACACAACGATATAACGTGGTTCGACCCCCAGGTCTACGTCCACACCGCCTACTTGTAGCAATTCTCCGCCACAAGCGTTTCACTATACTTTAAATCATTGTACAGTGATTCTCGAAATTCAGGCCGAGAAACCTATTACACCCGTAGGGCTTCTACAAATAAATCCCGCAAAACTCACAGAAGTGGAAGAGGGAAAAACTCTCAAGATCTAAAAAGACCTTGACTGAAGAAGACAGTAAAATCTCTCACACTCGGAGTGTTGATTGAATGATTAGTTCAGAAGAGTTATGATAGCAAGGGATGAAGAATACACTGTGAATTCGCCTCAATATATATAGTAGGAAAATGTATCTTTCCGAAAATGAAAAGATATTTCTGAAATAGTTAAATCTGCACTTGGACGGTCGACCGCAATGATGAACAGTCAACCGTTCATCTTTTAACTCGAAAGTAGAGAGATGACCGGTTGACTGATTCATTATTTTCACAAAAATAATGGTCGATGGTTATGTCGGTCGACCGTCATATTGTGCGGTCGACCGCTGTCATGCAGATTCGACTTTTATTTTGCGATTTTGCTTTATATTCTTTTCAAAACTAATTTATCAATCAACACTACTTTACATATATTCTCCTCACATAAACAGAAATAAATTATCTATTTTTTCTGGCTTTCTTGATGATTTGAAGCACATGTTTCATGTGTGCAATCTTCATTGATATTTTGGGTTCATGCCTCTTTTGCTTGATTTCCAATCACTTTGAATCTTTTCTTTTGGTTTTCCTTTTTCTGTAGATCATGTAAATCTCAACTGAAAATATTAGTTGTAGATGATACGTTTTGTGCACAACAAACTAAAGGTCAACAATCTCTCTCTTTTGGTGTGGACAAAACATAAATTAGAATTTAAAAATGTAATCATACTTAAACAAAATTAGAAGAGATTCAAGTGCTCCCCTCAATTCAATACTTCCCCTAAATTCATGCATGGTAAGATTTTAATAAATGTGTGTTCATGATACAACCTATATGTAAAAACCAATTTAATAAATGAGTGTTCATGATACAACCTATATGTAAAGACCAAAACTTGTTTGAAAACATGCTTACATATATTTTGAGAGTCAAGTAATTTTTGGGGAATATTACATTTTTGAAAACCAAAGGAAAATCTACTTACATGATACCGTTGATCGGAAAACTCTTTGATATACAGTGAGAGCTCTATATGATATCATAGATTTGAGATTTCGCCAATACATAAGAGAGACATAGATAAAAAGAGTCAAGAAATAACTTAAAATAGATTTCAAGTTCTAAGTAAAATAGATTTCAATTCCAAGTGAAGAAAATTCTCCCACTTTTTGGAACACACCAAAAGATACAAAATACAACTATCTGAAATCCGAAAACAAAATAGATACCAGTCGATCACACAGTCGACCGATGAGAAATTATGTGCCATTGTAAGAAAAACAGAGTGTGACGGTCGTCTTCATAGTCGACCGAAGAGAATAGAAAAAGCGTGTGTTCGACTGTAAGAAAAAAAAAAGAGGGTCGGTCGACCAGTAAAAAAATTGTAACACAAGTAGTTTTGACTGTAAGCAAAGCAAAGCAAAGAGAGATGCCGTCGACAGCACAGTCGACCATGCACTCAAACAAGAAAATAATAATGGAAAGCACTACACATAGATAAGTGGGAGAGGTATCAAGAGGTTTTAAAGACATTCAAGTTGACATGATGAGCATTCAATTTCAAGTTGATGGAAATGTTTACAAAACACATTTTAAAGAAGATTTACATTGAAGCAAAATAGGGAACCCCATACAAGAGCAGCATCCTAACTAATATAAACTATTCCTCAGCATCATTGTCATCACGTCACCATCATCATCTTCGTCATCATCTTCTTCATCATCATTATCCTCTTCATCAAAAGGAGGAGGAAGAAGTTCCCAATCTTTCTTGCCTTGCAAGTACTCGATGGTGTTGACATAGTAATTGTAGACTTGCCTTTGATGGGCGGCGAATTATTCATGAGTCACAAACATAGATGAGGTGGATGGAGGAGTAGTATTCTTGCGATGAGAGGAGGAAGTTGCTTGTTGGGGTTGTTCAGCTTGACGACGGCATGCACGTTGTGTGAACGGAACATCAATACCCATTTGTTGGGGAAGGATTGGCATGGGATTTTTGCTAAGGAGAAAATTCCAAACATCAATGCGGAAATCAATAGTGGGATTATAAATAAGACAGCTGAAAGGTAGACCACGGTTACGAGTGGTGGTAGAATTCATTGTCCGAATGATGAATGTAGCAAGATCGAATTTA
The DNA here is from genome assembly GCA_017893485.1 of Hemerocallis citrina. Taxonomy (NCBI): domain Eukaryota; kingdom Viridiplantae; phylum Streptophyta; class Magnoliopsida; order Asparagales; family Asphodelaceae; genus Hemerocallis; species Hemerocallis citrina. Next base: position 126,846,091 of record CM030358.1, read on the forward strand.
TATTTGCCTAGAATAAGGAAAATTATGAATGATTGATCCACCTGAATTTCGGTCTTATCATTCTTTTTAGGCCAAATGTTCGCATTGACAATTTTATTTAAGATACGGACAACATCTGTAAAATTTGTGAAAGCGGGACGATGGATATGAAGAAATTCAGATTTAACAATCATGGATTTAACGATAAACTTTTCATGACCCAGTTTGTAGTTGAGTGTGTTAAAGTCAAGATGATAAGCATCGAACTCTCCTTCGGGCAATGCATATCTCCTGCGAAGGTAATCAGGTGCGAAGGTAATCAAGAGTAATTTAAACCCGTTTCCCTAGAATAATTGAAGAAAGTGTGAAATCATTGTCTTGGATACCCTATAGACAAGCATAAAATTGACGAGCTAACGACTTGGAGTGCGTGCTTGGTGTAGTGAGATAATTTTCCCACCCTAAATCATGAATAATCCTAAACATTTGGTTAAATTGCCCACCCAAGATTTCTAGAATTATTTCACGGTTAGCAGCAACCGGAGCAGAAGAAAGTGTGGAAAAATAAAGATCTGCACATTTTGCATTTCTAAACGTTATTCCTTCTCTAACAGATTTAGAGGCAACAACATTCTTAACCTTAGATCTGTGAGAGGATGAAGGACCGTGAGAAGCCATGAGAGAAAGAGAGAGAGCGCCCAAAAAAACTGAAGAGGAAACTGTGAGGGAATATGAAAACTTTTGATGGGTTTGGGAGAAAAGAGTTTAAGGTTTTTCGTGGAGAATGGAGAAAGAAGAGAAGATGGTAATTATGTTAGAAATGTGGTCCCCACATGTCATAGAAGAAAAGAAATATTTTGAGATATAATCAGCCGATTGTGTCGGTCAACCGGTTCAAGGATACAATCGACCGCAACCTAAAAGAAGAGAGGATTCAACTGTATCGAATCAGGCAGAGGGCAGGACGGTCGACCGGTCCACTTTGGATCAAACAAATATATAAAAAAGATCCAGAGTATGGGACGATCGACCAAACCACTTATGAGGAAACAGTTGACTAATCAACAGATATAGAAAACCATGCACAGAAAATACTCCAAAAAAAAAAAAAAAAAAATCAATGTCATTTTTCTTCTAATGGTATTAGAAGTGTATCAGCTAATTCGTTGAAATGTAGTCTAGAACAACATCTCCCCTTTTAAAAGTGATCTTAGATGAAGTTGTAGCATTTCTTAATTGATTTTAAAAGGAATTATTTGTAGCAGTTTTATCACATGTTACTACTAAGATATTAATGAATAATATTAACAAAGTGCATGCATTAGATAAACAATGTTTTAGATTTCTAAAGATATGTCATCCATAAAGTAAAAGTAAATCAAAATTGGTTTACCGTTTAGATTTTACTCGGTGTTGTACTCATCAGCAGATCTAATGTGTCCTTCTATTTCCTCCTTGATAAAGATGCAGATTTTGTGAGTTTCGAGCAACTACCATCAAGGTACCTATGATATTTTAAGTTCAAGGCGTTGATGCACCTACATGAAAGTTTGTAGGTGTTCAAGTAGATGTTGTTCCTGCATTTGCATTCTTTCTCACCCAAACAAATTAGTATTCATTTTTAATGAACAATTATAAGATATATGTCCTAATTTACAACAATAGTGACATGTAATACGATTATGACTTGGATCATGCACATGCGCATAGTTTTGTGTTGGTTTGTAATTGTTTTGGTGACTATGCATATGTGTATGACAAGGTTGCTTAGAATTTTGACGTTGTATTGGCTCATTGTAATCAAATCCTCGATTATCATGATATGACCTTGAATTCTTTGTAATAAAATAACTGGGCCCATCATATTTTTCAATAATTTTTTCGAGCTCAATTATTCTATTACAAAATCTTTTTCTAGTCTTCTCATCGTCTTTGGTGTTCCAACAAAAAGTGTCTAGAGTAGCATCAAGTATTCTATTTTGTTCAAGTGCTTCTTTACAATCTTCCACTACTTCATCAAATTTTCTTTTGCAGTCATTTAAATCATCAGTGAGTTTAGCAATATAAACAGATTTCTCATGAATTTCTTTTAGAATTTCATCATGTATTGCTATGGATTTTTGAATTTGTTGTTTTAAATACTCATTTTCCTCTATCAACACATCATGGGCTTTCCTAAATGTCTCAAAATTTTCAATAATCAAAGAATTTTTATTTTTCAACTTTTGATTTTTAGCAATGCAAGAGTCATGTGATTCATTTGACATTTGTTTATATTGTCTCAACTAACGACGTAATTTTTTTGCATAATCTCTTAAACCATTACACATATCAACTAAATTATCATAGGTGGGTTCTTCGATTACCTCTTCTTGGGTTGGTGATTGCACCGCACCATTCTCAGGAGCCATGAATCCAAAATTGTTGTGTTCTTGCTCTTCATCGCAGGAGTCTGAATCTAGCCATGTTGCCTTCAATGCCTTCTTTTTGAATCATGAGTTGCAGTGATAATGATCCTTATTTTTGTCCTGTGAGATAGGACAGTTTGCGTGAATATGTCTCCGCTTCTTGCATTTGTAACATATGTCATTTTTGTCCCTTTCTCTTCCTCATTGAGACCTGCCATACTTTTTGTGTTTGAGATAGCGTGATATCTTCATCTGATTCTTCATGAACTGACTCTGATTTTGATGATCGTGAAGTTTCTGCTTTCAAGGCAATGGTATTTTCTTCAGTTTTGGGTTCAATCCCAATGTTTTGCCGGTGACTCTTTGTTTCGGTCATCTCCATCTCATACGTCTTCAATTTTCCTAGGAAAGTGCAGTAGTCGAACCCCTTTTCTTCAAGTGTCTCCCTCATTGCTGTAGATTTAACGTCCCATTCAGGCGTGAGACAGCTTATGAGTTTTCCGACCTTTCGGTCATCATCCAACCCCCTACCTAAGCTCTCAAGCTCATGTGCGATAATGTCGAAGCGGGTAAGCATCTAATCTACGTTCTCTCCTAGCAACATACGAAAAACATCAAACTTATAAAAGCATAAATTAATTTTTGCCTTTACCTCAGACGCGGTTCCTTCATGCTGTTTTAGCATGTTGTTCCAAATTTTATAGGTCATTTTGCAATTTCACCCACATCGCATCAACTCTTCATTATTTAAACTTGCATAGAGTGTTGTCATAGCTTTGGAGTATGAGATTTTTAATGCTAGTTCAACTTTTGTGAAAGCCTTATTTCTGTCATTGACAGGAATATCTGTTTTATTTATGCAAATGTTCCATACTTCTTCTCCAAGCATCTGCAAAAAGTGAGACATACGAACTTTCCAAACATTTCCATCAATATAAGGTGAACGTGTTAGACTTGTCCCATTGGAGATAAATGGCTCCGACGAGTACAAGTTTTCGGGAGGAGGAATTTTTGCCATTGAACCTTTTGCTGAAGCTTTTAAGCTCTTAATAAGCACCTCGCTTTGATACCACTGTAAATCACCTTAGGAGGGTGAATAGGGTGATTGTGCAGAAATTAAAAATTCAAATGAAACACAAAGTAAAAAAGATAGAGTAAGAGAAAGCAAACAGAGCAACGAGCAAGACACAATGATATAATGTGGTTCGACCACCAGGTCTACGTCCACACCACCTACTTGTAGCAATTCTCTGCCACAAGCGTTCCACTATACTTTAATCCTTGTACAGTAATTTTCAAAATTCAGGCCAAGAGACCTATTACACCCGCAGTGCTTCTACAAATAAGTCTCGCAAAACTCACCAAAGTGGAAGAAGGAAAAACTCTCAAGATCTAAAAAGACCTTGACTGAAGAAAACAATAAAATCTCTCACACTCGGAGTGTTGATTGAATGATTAGTTCAGAAGAGTTATGATAGTAAGGGATGAAAAATACACTGTGAATTCGCCTCAATATATAAAGTGGGAAAATGTATTTTTCCGAAAATAAAAAGATATTTCCGAAATAGTCAAATATGCACTTGGACAGTCGACCGCAATGATGAACAGTCGACCGTTCATCTTTTAACTCGAAAGTCGAGAGATGATTGGTCGACTAATTCAACTTTTTCATAGAAATGAATGGTCGACGGTTGTGTGGGTCGACCGTCATTTTGTGCGGTTGACCGCTGTCGTGCAGATTTCGACTTTTATTTGGCAGTTTCACTTTATATTTTTTCCAAAACTAATTTATCAATCAACACTACTTTACATATATTCTCCTTACATAAATAGAAATAAATTATCTATTTTTGCTGACTTTCTTAATTATTTGAAGCACATATTTCTTGTGTGCAATTTTCATTGATATTTTGGGTTCATGCCTCTTTTGCTTGATTTCCAATCACTTTGAATCTTTTCTTTTGGTTTTCCTTTTTCTGTAGATCATATAAATCTCAAATGAAAATATTAGTTGTAGATGATACGTTTGTGCACACCAAAGTTAAGGTCAACAGGTTCCCAACATGCACCACACCCTTTCTTCTTCCAACATTTGCTTCGAATCTTCTTCTCGCTTCACCCATATTTTCTTCTCATCAATATCTAGTATGCAAGATATAAACTTAATAATAACTTCGAGGGAAGTCACCATAAGGTAAAGAGTTATTTTTGAAGGAAAAGGTGGAGTATGGCCACCATGTTTCATTAATAAGAAATTAATGATACAAACCCAGATAACTGGGCCAGATTACAACCTACAGACAGGAAATAAAAACATACATGAAGCAACATGACCCGTACAAACAACAAATCCCTCCAACAATCCTAGAGGGTGAGCCGACAAACAAGCTCGGTCTAGCAAAATTGTATGTACGTCAGTTTAGCTTCGTGCACTGCCTCCACGGCACATGCACACACCCACCCGAAACTAATCTGGCAGGATTTTAACACCCCCCGCTCCCTGCCTTCTCCTCGCTTGGGGACCCCGTCTTGGGCCCAAGCCCCGCAGACTGACTTATGACACCACGGCACCAGCACAGCAACCGCACCCTCCCACCAACTCCACCACTCATCCAACAAACTCGCCAACAGCTCCTACAGCCACTACCAAAAAGGTAGCCGTGAAGAGGATACCTTCACCTCTCTCACGATTGTGCTATCTCGGGCGATTTCTCACCAAAAAAACTATCTCGCTCACCCCACCAAAAACCACGCTCCAGGAGAGAGCCGTGGAGAGGATACCTTCACCTCTCTCACACTTTTGCTCTCTTAGGCAATTTCTCACCACACAGACTCAACTCGACTCTTACTCCCAACGAGGGAATAAGCGACACTGTTACAAGATAGTAGCCTAAGCTGAAGGAAGCTCAATAGCCTGATAAGCGGCATCATTGGACACCCAAACAAGTGAGCGCACATCATAGAGGGGCCCCATCTTCGGGCCCAAGCCCCACAATCGTGCAATATAACGTGCTACACAATCCCCACCTCCCACAGCAGCCTGGCCCCACGAGCCCCATACCGAACCACCGACCTCATACACTTGAACCCCAGATCCAAGGCGTTCACAACAACAGGCGCGAGAGGATGCTCTGGCGCGACATAGTCGCTCCGCGATATTTGAGACAAGCACCTCGAAAGTTGAGACAAGGGAGACGGACCACGGCGTCGGTAGAAGGCGTAGGGCACAAGAGTAGCAAGTGAGAACATCTTATGGGGGGGCCCCATCTTCGGGCCCTAGCCCCACAACCATACTACACCGCAAACTTCACACCTAGACACACCCAACTCAGACAGCTCCACCAATCCCCCAAACAAATAAAAACCCTGCCGTCTCGCACTACGGCACAGCCAAGCACACCTGGCTTTTTCACACGCGCTACCAACCCTCGAAAAACCAAATCATAGTCGCAGATCATCGTGATTGGCCCCAATAGTGTGGACATGGTGGCAAGCACGAAGAACAACCGGGCAAACATCTAGCAAAGCCAACCAACTCCAACCTAATCCAAACCCCAACCCTAATAAATACACCCCCAACTCCAAAAGCATCACAGTTCTAGGGGTCATTGAGTTCACAAGAGATATATATCATGCTAATAAAGTTTTTAACATCTGCAAAAAGAATTACTGGAAGCCTAATACAATCCGAATGATGAACAAGAGAAATGAAGAAGGTCGAGAGTCAGGACGAATAGCAGCTGAAGTGATGGGGAATGAGAAGTAAAGAAGATGAGCTGAAGAGTATCTGATATAGAGTACCAGTTGGGATGTAATAGCAGGAATTAGAAGGGCTTAAGTGAGAAAATGTAAACTGAATCGGTATCCTTTAATCCCAACCATTGTCTGTTTAGTTAGGATGTTAGCTGCCCTTGGATCAGAGCGGGGCCCACTTGTAACCGTCTCAATGGCTTGTCCATTTATGTGTATGTAGCGTACTTTGTCCTATAAATATTGATCGACCTGAGATTCTAGTTGCCAATTTCCTTTCCTCTTCATATGTTCTTGCTCTAACCTTCCAGTTTCCATCTTCTTGATTCCCCCTCTCTGTTTCCTTAGCAGCCATGGCGAAAAGCAAGGGTAAGGTCACATCAATGGTATCAGAGCCGATCGAGCCTGCGACAAGTGTGGAAGACGAAATTCATCAAGAATTGGAGGATGAGGGCATTCTTGGAGCAGCGCCAGATCTAGAGTGGCAGAGAAGCCATCAGTTCTTGAATGATAAGGTTGTGAGGTTGGAAAGCCAAGTTAAAGAAATGGCGTCACAAACTTCTCAAATTTCTGTAATTCTGGCGCAACTACAGTTATTGGTCCAACGTATCGGAGAGTCCCAAACCAATCCAGAATCGTCAGAGGTGGTTCTTCCATTGAAGTCTGCTGGTAAGCAGAATTTGAACTCTGAGTTTGCTGGTGATGGAAGATTGCCTCGTAATGCTAGGAGTGTAGGAGTTCTTGAAGGAGAAAACTCAATTGGGGAAAAAAAATTTTTGAAGCCACCAAAACTGGATGTGTACCCATTTTCAGGGTCAGGTGATGTGCTTAATTTGATTTTTCAAATTGAGCATTATTTTGAGTTGTATAGAATCAAAGGGGAAGAGAAGGTGAGAGTAGCATTTTTTTTCCTCAAAGACGATGCAATACAATGGTGCCGTTGGTTTCTTAAGACCAATGAGGATGCCGTCACTTGGAAGGAGTTCAAAGAAGGGATATGTAACAGATTTGCGTTGGGCATCTATGAGGATGCAGCAAAATCTTTATGTAGACTGGAACAAATTTCGACAGTCTTGGATTATCAAGTGCGGTTTGAAAAGCTACAGTGTTTGGTGGAAGGAGTGAGTGAGCCATATCTTGTGCAACAGTTTGTGAGTGGTCTCAAGGAAGAACTACAATATGATGTTGCCATGGCGGAGCCGCATTCATTGAGTGAAGCTTTCAGAATTGCAATAAAGTTTGAGAAGAAATTCAATTCTTTAAGGCAATTTTACAAGACTCCTTACAGATCAACCTACAGAGGTAATTCTTGGTCTCAACAATCACAACTAGCTATCCAAACACAGCCTATTACTCATCAAGTAAAGGTTCCCAGCAATACAAGCACTGTTAATTCTGATAGGCCTTCTTTAAAGAAGTTATCACCTAATGAAGTATGGGATAGACGGAAGAGAGGGCTGTGTTTTCATTGTGATGAAAAGTATATACCAGGGCATTTGTGTAAAACAAAGGTGTATATGTGTATAGAAGGAGAGTGAAATTTGTTCAGCTTACAGGAGGAGGAAGAGTTGAATCAATTGATACTGGAAGAGGAGAAGATAGAAGCCAGCAATAACACAGTCAACCATCACCTCCACACTGCAGCGTTAAGCACTGGGGTAAATACTGAGTGCCTGATTCTCAAGGCACAACTTAAAGGTGTAGATGTGCATGTCCTGGTAGATAATGGTGCTACCCACAATTATATTGACCCATTTATTCTCCAAAAGGTTGAGTTGCCACTTTCCATCAAGCAAACTTTTAATGTAAGAGTTACGGGAGGTAAGGAAGTGGAGGAAAGTGGATTATGTTCCAATGTACACTTAAAGTGTCAAGGCTATGAGTTTATAGATGATTTTTTGGTGTTTCCCATTGGCGGACATGATGTGGTTCTTGGAGCCAAATGGATCAAGCAAGTATCTGAGGTTACAATCAATCTAATCAGTAAACAGATGAAGTTTAAGCATGAAGGCATTGACTGGATTTTGCACAGGTTGCATCCAAGTCCAACCAAATTACTCTCAGATAAAGAAGCAAACAAGATAGCTTTGCAGACACATAGAGGCTTTGTGCTGTACATAATGTCCTCTGGTGAAGAGCTCCAGTCTTCAAGGGAAGCAGTCCCTCAGCCACCAGACCTTCAAAACTTACTATAGGAGTTCCAGGGGTTGTTTGAAGAACCAAAGGAGTTGCCTCCCACAAGGGCTTGTGACCATCGGATACCTCTAGAGAGCAATTCTAAGCCTGTTTGTATAAGGCCGTACAGATACTCATTTGAGCAAAAGAATGCGATTGAAGATATTGTTGAAGACATGTTAAAACAGGGTATTACCCAACCAAGTAGTAGCAGTTACAGCTCACCAGTGGTCCTTGTGAAAAAGCATGATGGATCTTGGAGATTTTGTGTGGACTATAGATCTTTAAACAAGCAAACCATCAAAGATAAGTATCCAATCCCAATCATTGATGACTTATTAGATGAACTACATTGTTCTAAGTTTTTTACTAAACTGGATCTCAGATCAGGATATCATCAAATACGAATGAATAATGATGATATATCCAGAACTGCATTTCGAACTCACAATGGCCATTATGAATTTCTAGTAATGCCCTTTGGATTGAGTAATGCACCATCTACTTTTCAATCCCTTGTGAATGACATTTTTCGACAACAATTGAGGAAGTTTATCTTGGTTTTCTTTGATGATATTCTAGTCTTTAGTAGCTCTTGGCAAGATCACATAACACACCTCAGGGAGACTTTTTTGATACTAAAGAAGCACAAACTATTTGTTAAGCAATCCAAGTGCACATTTGGACAAAGGGAAGTAGAGTACTTGGGCCATATAGTCTCTGATAAAGGCATTGCAGTGGATGCAAGAAAAGTAGCTGCAGTACAAGAGTGGCCATGTCCAAAGAATGTTAAAGCTCTACGAGGGTTCCTTGGCCTTACGGGGTACTACAGGAAATTTATTAAGAACTATGGTTCGATTGCTGCTCCCTTAACAGAATTGACGAAGAAAGAAGGATTCAATTGGACTGAAGCTGCTGCGTTGGCTTTTGATCAATTAAAAAAGGCACTCACCATAGCTCCAGTTCTACAGTTGCCAGACTTCGATGAGACCTTTATCGTGGAGTGTGATGCTTGTAAAATGGGTATAGGAGCTATCCTCTTGCAAAAGAACCATCCTATTGCCTATATTAGTCAAGGGATTAAGGGAAAATGCTTGCATTGGTCGGCTTATGAGAAGGAAATGCTCGCAATATTGTTGACAATCAAGAAATGGAAGCAATACTTATTTGGAAAAAAATTCATTATTCGTACAGATCATAAGCCACTCAAATATTTGCTAGATCAGAGGTTATCAACGGAGGCACAACACTCTTGGTTGGTTAAGCTCTATGGATTCAATTTTGAAGTGGAATATAAGAAAGGAAGTGAAAATATACCTGCAGATAGACTATCTAGAAGAGATTTGGATTGCTGGCTGGTTCAATTGAGTTCTTTACACTCAGATTGGTGGGAAGATATATTGCGCATGAATGAGAGTGATCCTTATTTCAAGGACTTAGCAGATAAAGTTTTAAAGTCCAATGATAGTAAGTTCTCTATGGTTCGTGGTGTTTGGTACAAAGGTACTAAAGTAGTGTTGAGTCCAACATCAGATCTTAGGAAATTGATGATTTTGGAGCACCATGACACACCCATAGGGGGTCACTCAGGGTATGATAAGACTCTTCAAAGGCTTCGCATGTCATTTTGGTGGAAAGGGATGAAGAAGGATGTTCAAAACTATGTGAAGGAATGCTCCACATGCCAAACTAGTAAATATATATGTCAAGCACCTGCAGGTTTATTACAACCTCCTCCAATACCTGCGCAAATTTGGGAACAAGCGAGTATGGATTTCATTGAGGGTCTTCCTCCCAGCTGCAGACATTCCGTAATCCTGGTAGTTGTCAACAGATTGAGCAAATATGCTCATTTCTTTTCTATTAAACATCCATACACTGCATCCTCTATCTTACAAGTGCTTACGGAGGGTATTTTTAAGCTCTATGGGATGCCTATCTCCATAGTCTGCGATAGAGGGGCTGTGCTTACCAGTCATCTTATGAAGGAGTCGCTTAAGCTTCAAGGTACAAATTTGCATTATTCCACTGCTTATCATCCACAGACGGACGGCCAAACAGAGGTTGTTAACAGATGTTTGGAGACTTACTTAAGGTGTTTTTGCTATCACAAGCCCAGTGATTGGAGTAGATGGTTACCCTGGGCAGAGTTTTGGTATAATACATCATATCACAACGCAATTAAGACAACTCCATATGAAGTAGTCTATGGGAGGTCTCCTCCGACACTACTATCTTATATCCCTCATACGGCTAAAAATCCCCAGGTGGAGGAAGCGTTGCTTTCAAGAGATGTCACACTTCAACTGCTCAAGGATAATCTGAGAAGAGCACAAGACCGAATGAAGAAGCAATCGGATGGTCATAGGCGTGATAAAGAGTTCCAAGTAGGGGATTTGGTTTATGTTAAATTGCAACAATACCGCCAGGTTTCAGTAGCAACCAGGGCAGTACGGAAAATATCTCCCCTTTACTATGGACCTTATGCAATCATGGAACGTATAGGAGCTGTGGCCTATAAGCTCAATCTACCTACAGAATCCAAGATTCATCCTGTTTTTCACATATCTCAGCTTAAGAAGCATTTGGGTCCTTAAATTGAAGTGCAGCATAGTGTTCCTATACCAGTATCCACTTCTTTGCTTGAACCTGAAGAGATACTGGATCGCAGAACAGTTATTAAAGGGCGGAAGTTAGTCTCAGAAGTTTTAATCAAGTGGCAGCATCAGGATGTGAGTGCAGCAACTTGGGAATCCTATTGGGAGCTGGTTCGCAGATTTCCTCTCTTTGACCTTGAGGCAAGGTCTCAAATTAAGGGGGTGGAGTTGATACAATCCGAATGATGAACAAGAGAAATGAAGAAGGTCGAGAGTCAGGAAGAATAGCAGCTGAAGTGATGGGGAATGAGAAGTAAAGAAGATGAGCTGAAGAGTATCTGATATAGAGTATCAGTTGGGATGTAATAGTAGGAATTAGAAGGGCTTAAGTGAGAAAATGTAAACTGAATCGGTATCCTTTAATCCCAACCATTGTATGTTTAGTTAGGATGTTAGCTGCCCTTGATCAGAGCGGGGCCCACTTGTAACCGTCTCAACGGCTTGTCCGTTTACGTGTATGTAGCGTACTTTGTCCTATAAATACAGGTCGATCAACTCATTGATCGACCAGAGATTCTAGTTGCCAATTTCCTTTCCTCTTCATATGTTCTTGCTCTAACCTTCCAGTTTCCATCTTCTTGATTCCCCCTCTCTATTTCCTTAGCCGCCATGGCGAAAAGCAAGGGTAAGGTCACATCAAAGCCTAAATACTAAACAAGATCTTTCTTTTTCTCTTTTATGAGAAGGTCGTATATCTATCTCCCAAAAGAATGGATTCGTATCCCCTCCTATTCCCAAAAATTATAGGAGGATTTGATTAACTAATATTCACCGTTCATCTCAAAATAGAGGGTACGTTTATTTTTTAATAATAAAAATTGATTAACTAGAGACAACAAATTCCTAAATTATATCTTCCTACTGTAAAACCGCTATCTCTGCCCCTGAATGAGATCTTCTCAATTTATGCATTTTTTCATAAAGAACTCCAACACTATTACACTAACATAGTTTTCTTTCTCATTGAAAAATGTTATACAATTAATTAATTAGTGCCTATTTTATTTTATTTTTTATCCCTTTCCTGCATTAATTCAAGTAGTAGTTTACACGTGCGATGCACGTTTTAATAAATATAGTTTTTTAAAATAAAAATTTAGAGGTAGTCTTGATTTTAACCTAGGATCTTCTTTATAATAGTTATGCACGTGTGTTACACGGATTGGTAGATTGATAAAACATTTACAAATAACACTAAGGCCTTCTCCCATTATAAGAACTAGTAATTTAGACGTGCGATGCACGTTTTAATAATTTTAAAAAATCAAAATAAAAACTCTGATGTAGAGAGGATTTGAACGGGAAATCTCATTTATATTAGTTATGTACGTGTGTTGCACATGTTGGTAGAATGACAAAATAACAAATGACACTAAGGCCTTCTCCCATTATAATAAAGATATATTAGAGATATTTTGTTATTTTCTAGCATTCTTTTCCTGTCTGTCTTCTTCCTCTCCTGTCTTCATTATCTTCACCGTTGAAAGAAAAAAAAAATCCTACTTTTTAATGAAAAAAGTGAAGGAACTGTAGGTATAATTTTAAATAATATATTATACTACAACAACAACAACAACGACAACAACAACAACATTATTATTATTATTATTATTATATACATATACATACATATTGTATACATACTATATACATACATACTGTATACGTACATAATATATACATATATACATATACAAATACAGTATGTTTGTTGGGAAATGAAAAAAAAACTTATCTCAAAAAACAGGTTTTTTTCTGTTTTCAAAAAACACATTTTAAACATAGGTTTTGAGTGTGAAATTTTAAAATGAGTTTTCGAATAATTTGTATCCAAACAAAATTACCCTATGTTTTGATTTTAAAATCTTAAAACTGTTTTTAAAACCTTATCCAAACGCACCCTTATATTTTCTTATTATTCATTCTTCTATTGTCTATCTCTTTATATATACATTACTTTCTTGAAGAATATGTACAATTGATTGAGAAGATTAAGGAGAGTAGAGATTTGAGGGGATCTGTTCCCTATAAATTAGGAAACATAATATACAGCGCATACCATATCAAACTATATTTTAACACTCCCCTCAAGTTGGCGCATAGATGTTGAACATGCCGAACTTGTCCTCAAATTTCAAGAAGAGCTGGTTCGAAACTGTCTTGGTAGGACTATCTGTGAGTTGGTCTTCTGACTTCACCTTAGACACCTCAATAATTTTCTCATCTAATTTCTCCTTGATAAAGAATCTATCCACCTTTACATGTTTCATTCTATCATGCTGGACTGGATTGGCTGCAATATCACACACCGCTTGACTGTCACAATACACCTTAATAGACTCATTTGGACCACAATATAAATCATGTAACAAAAGTTTAAGTCATAAAACTTCAATTATACTCAGTGTTACTCCACGATACTCAGGCTCTGCACTAGAGCGTACAACAATATTTTTTTTCTTTTTGCTTCTCTATGTAACCAGATTTTCTCTAACAAAGGTAAAGTATCCTGATGTGGAATACCTATTATCAATAGATCCTGCCCAATCGGCATCAGTATATGCCTCAACCTTCGAGTGACCATGTTTTGCAAATAAGACCCCTTTTCTTGGTGCATACTTTATATATCTCAGGATTCTCATCACCGTTTTCATATGTTGTTTACGAGGTGCATGCATAAATTGACTCACCACACTTAAGGCATATGACAAATCTGGTTACGTATGTGTAAGATACATTAGTCGTCTTACCAATCTCTGATATCTCTCTTTATCACACGACACTTAATCAGGATCATTCCACAATTTCAGTCATTCTTCTAACGGTGTATCAATAGGCTGACAAGCAGACATTCTTATTTCCTTCAACAAATCAAAAGTATACTTTCTGCGAGACAAAAACATACTCTTTTTAGAGCGAGAAACTTCAATACCAAGAAAATATCTCAAAGAGCCAAGATCCTTCATTTCGAACTCTTGTGACAAGTAGCTCTTTAATGTCTCTCTCCTCAGGATTATTTTCAGTTACTATCATATCATCCACATATATAATGAGAGCAGTAATCTTATCTTCTTTTCTTTTCAGGAACAGAGTATGATCTGAATTACTCTGACAATATCTGAATGTTCTCATTGATTTTGTAAATTTCCCAAACCAAGCTCTTGGCTACTGCTTGAGACCATACAGTGCTTTCTTCAACCGACACACTTTATTACTGTGTTGGACTACTCTATTTGATCATGGGGGTAGATCCATATAAAAATCTTCTGTCAATTTTGCATGTAAAAAAAGCATTCTTCACATCAAATTGCTCCAACGACCCGTCAAGGTTTGCAGCAAGTTACAGTAGAACTCGAACAGTGTTGAGCTTTGCCACAGGTGTAAATGTTTCATCATAATCAATTCCATAAGTTTGAATGTACCATTTGGCAACCAACATTGCCTCGTATCGCTCTAATGAACCATCATACTTATAACTCACGGTATAAATCCATCTGCATCCTACTGACTTCTTTCCTGCTGGTAGTTCGACTATCTCCCAAGTCTCATTCTTCTTCAAAGACTTCATCTCCTCATCCGTAGCTGTTTTCCACCTTGAATCGGCTAAGGCTTCCTACACATTGTTAGGAATAGATACAACAGATAATTGATTCATAAATGACTTATTTGATTCAAACAATCGGTGAGTGGACACATAATGACTCATGGAATACTTGACATTACTAGTGGGATCAGGCTCATAAGTAGGTTTTGGGATACCTCTAGTGGTACAATTCGGGAGTTCCCTTCTTGGAGCTTCGGAAAAAATTGACTATTGGTTTTGGGGTTCTGACGGTGGTGGTGGTGGAGAGGACACTAGCGATGGTATGAATCCCGATGGCTCATCTTCGAGGAGGTTCGTGGAGATATTCTCTCTCAACCAAATCTTCTTTCTCCTTAACCAAATCTTCATTCGAGTGATCGTGATCATCACTACTTACATCCAGAATTTCACCCATTATATCCAATTGTTCACTCTGAATGGTAACCACTTCGTCATAGGAAAGAGTCTAAACTTCACTTCGGTACTCCCCTTGAAGTTCAGCCTCAGAGGAAAAATACATCTCATCTTTATGGAACACAACATCCATAATCACAAACATCTTCTGAGTTGGTGGATGATAACAGTGACACCCTGCCTGATTCTTTGCATATCCCACGAAAACACATTGCATAGGTCGAGGAGATAACTTATTTCACTTGTGTTGATGAAGGTGAACAAATGCGACACACCCAAACACACGAGGTAGCAAGTTGATGACTGTTGGTGCAATCACAGCTTTAGTTAATGCCTGAAATGGCGTGATGAAATTTAGAATACTAGAGGGAACTCAGTTGATTAAGTATGCAGCAGAAGCATGGGCTTCCCCCCAATACATGAGTGGCATATTTCCATGAATGAGGGAAGAAAGGACCACCTCGAGCAAGTGTCTATTTTTTCTTTCTGCAATTCCATTCTGTTGAAGTGTATACGAGCATGTAGTTTGGTGAATAATCTCATGTTCCACCAAATATTGTTGCAGATTCGAACTCAGGTACTCGTCGCCATTATTTCTCCTAAAAACTTGAATTTGTGTTTTATACTGAGTCATACCCCGTTTGTGAAATTTCTGAAATAAGCCACTGACTTCACTTTTAGACTTCATCAACCAAATCCAAGTCATATGAGTACAATCATCAATAAATGTAACAAACCATTTTGCTCTTCCAAAAGTAGTATTTTTGGATGGACCCCAAACATCAGAATAAAAAATTATAAATGGAAGAGATTTTTTAAAAAAAAAATTGGAGGAAAAGAGACACGTACGGTGATTTTTTGCTAGTTCACACACATCACACCGAAAATTAGAAACATCCAACTTCGAAAATAAACTTGGAAATAATTTATTCAAATAACCAAAAGAAGCATGCCCTATACATTGATGTCATAACCAAATCTCTAATTTCTTCTTCACTGCCTCGGATTCTTCCACACATAGAGCTTGAATCAACTTGCTTGAGCTTTCAGATACCAAGTCTAAGTAATATAGCTTTCCGTGTCTAACCTCATGACCAATCGTCTTGCGAGTCCGAATGTCCTTAAACACACAATAATTGGGCCAAAAAATCACAATACAATGTAAGGCAATAGTTATTTAAGCAACAGACAACAGATTAAAATTCAAAAATGACACAACTAGTATAGTATCTAAGGTTAGGTTTTTGTGACGGATATGGAACCCTCGCCAGTAATAATAGCAAGATCTCCATTGACAGTGGATACACTTGATTTGGTTGATGGTTGTAAGGTTTGGACTTGTCTAGAATCAAAAGTCATATGGTCAGTAGCTCCTGAATCAATTATCCATGAATTATTCATAATAGAGGCAGAAATATTAAATACCTTACCATCATTACTTGTAACTATAGCTAATGCAGAGGCCATTCCAACCCCCTTTTTAGCTCCATCAGCAACTCCAATGGCGACAGTGGGTTGATTGTTATTCTTCTTCCGAGTATCCCTGCTATGATCCCAGTTCTCCAGGTAGCCAATAATCTCATAACAACGAGCTTCCGTATGACCGATCTTGTCACAATGAGTACACTTCCTCGACTCATAAGGTAGTTTTGGTCCAGATCGACCCGGGTGGCTTTTGAAGACCGGTTCTGAGTCACCATTGCAGCTGCATCAGAGGGTTATGAGGAATTGTTCAGGGTGCTTTGTTGGCGAGCCTCACGGTGGACATATGAATACGATGCCTCAAGATCAAGAGCAGAATCCTTTGGCAAGATTTCCTAGAACCTGTTCAAACTCAGCATCCTATCCTGCCAAGAAAATATGAACCCACAAGCGCTCAACCGATTTCCGATATTTTTCAACATCATCAGGATTCTTCATGATCACCTTGTCACGGTGGTGAAGCTCGTGGAAAATTTCAGTTAATTCTCCATAATAAATGAAGAGTGACCTGCCATTTTGCCTTGCCAAGAATGCTCTCTAGTTTAGAGCAAATACGTGAACTTTATCAGTTCCATTATAGAATGCCTTTGCTAGAGCATCTCAAACATCATGAGCCGTACGCAATTGACTGTATCTCTACATGATCTTCGATTTCATGGACATCAATAACCAGCCTTTAACTTTTTGATTATCAGCATACCATTTATCATAGGTGGCATCACCTTCATCAGGAATTTCACTCTTTCCTCGAATATACTGGATCTTTTCACATCCAGCAATATGCATCTCCATCAACTGAGTCCAAACATCATAGTTTGTTTCATCAAGAATTATCCCGGTATTAAAACCAGAATTGTCGGATTGTAAATTAATCGGTGTACTATCCTTAGTGTTCGAAGATTCATCAGTTTTTTTCATGGTGTTGTTGACAAATAAACAACAAAAAAATAAATAGCAAGATCTGATTTGATCAATCAGCAACTAAGATTAGGATCTGGATCAATCAGCAACTCAGATCTTCGGGCGGCAGTGAGAGCTATCAACTTCGGGTGGCGGCGAGGGGTTTCGACGATGACAACTTCGGGTAGCGACAAGGGCAGCAGCTTCGACAGCAATGGGAGAAAACAACGGCTCTTTCAACTTTGGGCGGCGGCGACAGCTTCGGGTAGCGGCGAGGGCAGCGACTTCGACATCGATGGGTGACAGCAGAGGCTTCGAACGGCGGCAGTAGGCGTTCGACGACAACGTACGGTGGTGGTGACGGTTGATTGGTTGAGGTCGGGCTTTCGAAGTCGGGTTTGGATCTGGATCCGAAATCGGGGAAGACATTGGTGATTGGTGAGGCAGAAGAGCGCCTCTTTTTTTTCTCTTCTTCACGTAGCCAAGAATATTTTAAGCTTTGTTACCATACTGAAATTAGATTTAGGAAAAATTATATTTTCTTATTATCCATTCTTCTACTGTCTTTCTCTTTATATATACATTACTTTCTTGGAGAAGGGGTACAATTGATTGAGAAGATTAAGGAGATGAGAGATTTGAGGGGATCTATTCTCTATAAATTAGGAAACATAATATACAGCTCATATCATACCAAACTATATTTTAACATTCCACACGTGGGCCATGATACTCATACCTCGTACAAGAAGATAGTCCATCTCATATAAGATAGAATCCTAACCCAGAAGCTATGTTAATACTAAATACATCAGTCATCGTTCCACTATGGTCGTGACCTCCCGAAAACGTTGCTACTCCTCAATCTCAACGAGATCAGGCATCCTCCACCTACCAATCACTCTTCCTCCGGTGTCCCCTCCCTTTCCTCTCACTTTGCATCGTAGGTTGAGGTATTGATGTCTGCATACATTTTCTTGATCTTCTTCGTTTCGTCACTTGTGATGGAATGGACTGCATCAGTAGTAATATTTAAAAAGCATTAGTTGTTTCTATTAAGCCAAATGACCTACAAGAGCATCCCCTATCGTTCGCTAACCCCCCCCCCCCCCCCCAACAAAACCGTTCCTCAAATGTGGGCCCAATCCGCATTTTAAATGCTGAAACTGCAAACGGATTTCTTTTGCAAAAAAAAACCCTCCCCTCATTTGGAAATTGTAATATATGAATAAAATTATTTGTTTGTTTGTTTGATTTGTTTTTTTAATCTTCTGTTAAGTAGTTTATTTGTAGATAATAATAGACAATAATTATATTATTATTAATTTTTTAACGAGATCTGTAATCTGACACCAATATTGGATATCTTTCTGATTTGTTTTAAGTCTAGAAATTAATAATATGGATCAATAATTATACTAAAGAGAAATACAAATTCATACCATCGAAAATTACAAAATATAATATTGAACGAAGAGCAAATACAAATAATTCTAATTATCGGGATGGTCATTATTTTCTCCTGGAAAACGGGTCGAACTACTGAACTCTCCCGAATAGAAAGTGGGATCTGAATCACGTAAGAGACCCTGAAAATATCCAGATATATTTGTGGGTCGTTCTTGTTGGGATTCACGAGCCCTTCTTGCCCGAATTTTCTTCTTTATGCTTTTCGACCATTCACAATCATCCAGATCAGTTATAGATTTCAAATTGGTCAGCATAATTTTGTTATCTTCACGTTTACGATGCATCTTTTCTATTTTACATCGCCTAGTGTTCATTAACTGTTGATTTTGTTCAACCAACTCATGTATTTTTCGATTTTGAATAACGTGGTACTTTTTTTCCTACGAATTTTTTAACGAGGTCATTAATAATTGTATTACCTCTTTCTTAATAAATCTATTATCTATTTTTAATTAATTGTATTATAATTTTTTAATTATTTGCATTATCTTTTTGCATTCAAAAAATTAGTATTGTGCAAAAAAAATTACAAAAAAAATATTTGAAACCTCAGAATTGGGTAGCATTGGAGCACCCCATTTGAAACTCCAAATTAAACTGACATATTTCAAGGAATATGTCAAAATGGAATCCCAAAATGAGGATCGAAATGGGGTTCCATTGGGAATGCTCTCAGTAATTTGACGACAACATCCTACCATCCTCTTTATCTTCTCTGTTTCCCAACAGCTCATAAATTATCTTGGGATCTCTGAAATCCCAATCGGCCCTCCAAATATTCTCAACTTTCGGGCAGTTGAGAAAGATGTAGTAAGAAGTCTGTCTATCCATGTGAGGAAAGTCGCACGCACTCAATTTTCTTCGTTGGGGAAAGTGGCCCTAATGAGGAACCCATCTGCATTCAGTATCTTGTGGGCTTTCCGCCGCCACTTGCAAAGTAAGGCTTGATTCATTTGTTTGAGATCGTAAATTCTCAACCCTCCATTCTCCTATGGGCATTCGACACACTCTCTTCTTGCTAACAAGCGGAATCCTCTGTCCACTTTCCTTCATTTAATTTCAAAAAAAAGTTTCTTTCTAATCTTCTGGATTTTCAAATCATGAAGTTTATAAATGGACTGAAACAGTGGCAAGTTTGAAAGAACATAGTTGATCAAACGAGAGGTGCTTTCTTTCAACCCTGCTAAACGCTTATCCACTCTCTCAATGCGAGCTCATCCTTCTTCAGCTTATCATGTTGCAATGCGAGAGAATGATTCTGCTAAAGTTTCTGATCTTTCTCTCTGTTTCTCAAAAAAGTTCATTTGTCTGCTAAAAATTTCTTACGAACAATAATTTATTGGAACCCTGTTAAACGAGATTCATTATATACCACTGAATATAAGATATAGGGTCCTTTTTTTTTCTTTTTCTTTTCTTTAATTTATTGTCCTCTGTAAAATAAAAATGGTACATGCATGCCAGTCCATTGAAAATAATGAAAAGCTGAATACCCTACTACAAATTGTTAATACTGATTTGGGGAAATTAGGGTTAGGGTTAATCTCTAGCCGCTTAAGAAATATTATATCCTGCTTATCAGTATTGGAATATCACAGAGCACTACTTCTAGACCAGCTTATATAGAGATTAGACTGGGTTTAGGGTACTGAGCTTTTAGCCCACTCAACCCGTTCCAATAATTAATACATAACACGTGTAAACCCGTGTTGCCCCAAAGAATAATATACACAATATTATCCTATTATACTGAGAATATACATATGCATCCAACACAAATCACTCCCAGACTAAGATCTCTCTCATCAATTCTACACGGTATTTAGTGAAAACACAAACAACTGTCAACTAAAATAAGATGATAAAAGAGAAATGGCAGAAAATTTGCAGTGCTAATTATGTCCCTTCACAAAATGGAGTGGGGCTATTCCATGTCGTTTCTTCATACTTCTGAACTTGTTTCCCTTACATAGAGTCGTAGCTTTCTTCCTCTTCCTCGACCTCATTGCGCCTGCTCAAGAATTAACCAACATGAAAATTCGACGAACAGTAGTTGCAACAGAGCATGAAACATTATTAATATATACACCCATTTTTATAATGAAATCAGATAGCGAATAGTGAAGTCCAAAAAAACATAGGCCCGTTTTTTTTTTTCCTAAACAGATTATCCTTGGCAGGGCCGGCTCCCACCTTGAGGCAGGTGAGGCAGCCGCCTCAGGCCTCCGAATTTTTTAAAAGTTTAGGGGCCCTCAAATTTTAATTTTCTTATAAATATAGGCACGCACCTATTTTGCACATAAAAAATTATCTTGTTATTAAGGATCCCAAAAAATAATATTTGGGTCTTTTGCTTCGGGCCCCTGGGAACTCAGGGCCGGGCTGATCTTTGGTAAGCATTGCGATGTTGTAGATTATCCTGGGTAAGCACTGTGTTACTCAACATGGATAGTTTAACCTTAATAAGCACCAATGACTTCCAAATACCCTCATCCAACTTATTCCTGACCCTTGCGTCGTTATGGATTCTGATTTATTGATCGAACAGAGTAAACCCATTAGTCTCTTACTAATATGAAAATAGTACTCCCTCCGCTTCACTTTAAGTGATATTTAGGGTTTTTTTCTTGTTTCACTTTAAGTGATAGTAAGTGATATTATCTAATTTTTTTCCAAGAAAATCCTTATTTATGTTGAAATTTTGTCTTAATTACTCATCTTAATCCTATCAAATATTCTTAGAAAATTGTAGTTTCAACTTTCTAGATTTTATTTTCTCCAAAAATTTAATGTCAACTGTATTGGAAAAAGAATTAGTAATTTTATTTTCTCTTGAAAACAGAATTTGTATTGAGAAAATATTAATTACAATTTCTTGAAATCAGAATCTATTGGAAAAAGAATTAGTAATTAAATTATGGAGACTTATTAATAAGGGTGTAAAGAGAAACAAATGTTTATCTCACTCTTCCTTAATCTGTGTGCAAAACTCCTGAATATCACTTAAAGTGGAACGGAGAGAGTATTGTTTACAATAGCATTCTTCGAGCCATCTTTGAGTATAATATTGCTTTCAAAAATACTACTGGAAAAACTAATAATTTGTTGTTAGTTTTTTTAATAAAAAAATACCATTTGTCAATCACGTAGAACAAAAAATAATAATAATGTTTTAAAAAAATTACCATTCTTCTTCTCCTTCTTCTTCTTCTTCTTCTATTTTAAAATAGAGTGAGTGATGGAGCTAGAACTACTCAATGTTTTTCGGGTCCTCTCCCGGCACTCTAGACCCCCACCTGGAGAATTCCTCAAGTCCCAGGTGGTTGCTTATCCTAACCCTATATATATAGAGAGAGAGAGAAGGAGCGATCATGTGAGAACTAGTTCTCTGACGATAATCACGATAAGCTTCGTGTGAACTTTTGACATAGCTATTATATTTGTCCGTCCATTCATTATGTTATATTAAAAAAACAACGTTATTCATCCATATAAAGACAAATAAATCTCAAATGATTTGATTTCTCATGCGTAGAATAATTTAGACGTATATATCAAAATGAACGTTTCAGATTTTTCAACTGTATATATATATATAGTAATGTTCCGTTGTGCATTAGGACTCCGTGTGCACTCGGCCATCCCATTTTCGTATCGACGATCCAAACGGTTCACATTGATCTACACATATAAATTAGTCTAAAAATGTAAAACCAAATCATTTGAAATTCATTTGCCCATCCATTGAAGTGTTACAAAATTGTATGGCTAAAAATCGTTGTCTTTTATAGACACATGATGGATGGACAAATAAATTTCAAATAATTTGATTTTACATATTTAGACTAATTTAGACGTGTGCGTGTGTGTGTGTATATATATATATATATATATATATATATATATATATAGAGTAAGATACGCATTAATTTTAGTAAGATAAATTAGATAGTGTTATAGGATCTCCTTAGTGGGAGTGGGAATCTCATAACTGTTCATCATCACCTACATGACTAAACTAGTGTAAAAATGTGAGAGTAAGTCATTTGAAACTTTTTTACCCATGCATCATGTTATTATAAAATAAATTATATTTTGTAACATTTTAGCTATACAATTTTGTAACTTTTAACTTTTTAATGCATCGACAAACAAGTTTCAAACGATTTGATATCACATCCTTATACTAGTTTAGTCATGTAGATAAAGTTGAACATTTAGGATCGTCCATGGAATGTCCCACAATGGAGATTTTATTATTATCTTATTTATTTAATGGATATATATATATATATATATATATATATCTCCTCAAAAAATAAAGCATTAACAACTATGTATGTGGTAAAAAGTAGTTAATTAAATATTAACCTGAGCGTGCACTCTGGAGGAATTCCTCCTGGGAATCGCTTCACGTCGGAGCAATAGTTGTAGATCCTAAAAATACTCTGAATATACTTCATCATCATGTAACTTTCGTTGTCCAATTCTTGATTATACCATAAAGAGTTGGTTGGCGGGCAACTGGAGGCACCCGAAGGTGAATACGACACACATGCATTGGCACTGAAATTTCGATAATATGCAACAAATGGCGCTTTAGACCAATCGGTCTTGACTTTCCCTCCTTGCGTGGCCCATGCCTCGCCATCCCATAAGCTCGAGTACAACCTCATTTTTTGGTTTGTTGGGAAAGGTACTCCCATTGCTTCATCGTTCTTGAAGTCTCTTATTGGAACGTCGTCAACAAAGAAACTGAACAAGGAATTGACATTCTAATTAGGACTTTAGGAGGAGGATAAATTATGATGCTAAATATACATAATAAAACTTCTCTTTTTTACCTATATATATATGCATTGGTTACTGTTAGTTGCAAAATGAACAGCTAGCGTTTATTAAGAACTAAACTAGTTGTCACTTCATTCACGATCGAGCAAACCTATGTCAATGAACAATCGTTCACCTTAGACATCTACTGTTGAAAATCTGTACAATGTACGTTGGAGATTTGATCTGAATTATACTGTTGGATTTTACAAGTTCTACATATATATATTTATAACTAGATGTTGGACTTGCCTGCCTTATTTGGCACAACCAGTAACTATACCTAGCTTCTTTCCTAATTGTATTAGTCACTGATCAACATTAATGATATATACATAGAGCTAGCTAGTCTTTTAACATTCAACATTTTTTTTCAATAATAAAGGTAAATTGAAGAGCTTACATAACGTGATGCGGATTCCAAAGGATGGAGTACTTGTGGAAGTCGTAGGTTGGGTCGAACCAGAGGTGGTACTGCATCTCCTTGTTGCCTTTCCCTTGAACGAATACATTGGTGTGTAGAGTGTAAGGGCTTCCGCTAACATTTCCGAGGAATTCAAAGTCTATTTCGTCATGGTTTGGCTCTTTGTCTGGCCCCTGTGATGATAACTGTACACAAGAAGAAGAAGAAGAAGAAGAAATAAGTTAAAAGCTTTTATCTAAATTTATTTTGTAGCTACCTAACTGAAATGATTGAATTAGCTAGTGGCAAGTAATTCTGGACCATTGAGTGACATTTTAATGAGCAAACTTTGTATAATTCTTTTTAATACTAATATCTTCATATTAACTCATTCTAGTCTAACTCAATACCAAAACCTTCTGCACCTTTAGGTATTTGAAGAGTTAAAGACGAAATGCATAAAATCTTTCTTCATTTTGGTATATATGTCATGAAGGGATTAAAACCTCCTTAACGTGCTATTTACCCTTTGTCAACCGCTATTAATTTGATATGTAGTGCATGCTATTAACACACGATTGAATTGAATTGAATTGATACGGAAACACACGATTGAATTGAATTGAATTGATACGGAAAGCCGGATGAGGCTCACATAAAAGGTAGTGACGGTGCCTGCAGAATTGCCAGGAACCAGCTTCATTTCCACTTCGAGTCGCCCATAATGAAACCAGTTCTTGGATTGGAAACCAGAGCCCGAATACTTATCCATGGATAAAGAGAGGAGCTCGCCATCGTCCTCAATCTTACCATGCTCATCACCCCATTGGATTTCGACATCATCATTGAAGTTGCCTCCTTCAACTAATAAGCCGTGAAAAGAAGAGGCAGCTAACAAAGACAATATTGTCGCGGCTGCGATAATGGAAGAAGACAGGGCCATGGTTCTTGATTGAAGAGATGGAAGAGATGGTTGTGCGATTTGTGAGCAGAATTGGTAGTTCTTAAGAATAACAAGAAAGGTGATCAAAATGCAACTAATTATAGAGAGTATGAGATGGATGATTATTGCAGAATATGGGCATTCTCCACAATGCCAGGAAAGAAATGAACCATCCAATAATGAGCGGCAGGCGCCAATAATCCCAGAATATTCAATCGAATGACAGTTTAATTATATGCATGCTTGCTCATGTATGCAATTTCATATTTGGCAGTAGGGGATGGATCTGAATATCCAGTGAATTTTGTGACTTTCTGGCTTGCTTAGCAAGTATTCGCTAATCCTTGTGTCAGACCTAAACAAGAGTTACAATTTGGTCCGAACCGGGTAGGAGGTCGCAGCCAGCTTGAACCGAAACATTTATCATCTGAACTTAAAGACCTAGATTTGTCTATTGAGGCCTTGACCGACAAATCCAAACCTTACATTGATGGCATAAGCAGTCTTTCGTTTACATGAGTTATGTATGTAATACTGCTTCAACATATACCATTATCTTCTTGTAAATCTCAAATGACAACCAACACCAAATACCAAGAAATAAAAAAGTTTCATGGCTCGAAACTGCAGTCAATTGTAATAAAAGAAGAGGCTTTACCTCTCAGAGCCATTTCCATGATTTTCATAACAAATGCAGACAGGAACAAGAGAGATAACTTCTTACAACAAAGAATAAGCACCAGCCAATCTCAGACAGTGACAAGGCATGCTGGCTTCAGCAAATATCTTTAACTCAAAAAGGAACAAAAACTAAAATCAGATTGAATTAAATTAACGACCATCCAAACTACCCAGTTACAACTTTATGTCAAAAATGATATGATACAAACTACTTTTTTTTATATGCTAGGTTCGACACAATATCATGCTTCTGAAACCAATGACTATGCAGAAACAATATAACCACGAGGACTTGAGCATGTTCTTCTAAAGGAGGAAGGAAATGTTATCTTTAAATGCTATCAAAAATCATCGTCGTCGTCACTGCCAGCGCTGTCTTGTTCATAAATTTGATACTCGCCATCACTTAAATCAGCATCTTGGTCATTTTTGTTGGAACTAAATTCTTCACCGTTTTTGCTTATTGGAAACCCACATAGGAGATCTTGCAAGTAACTGTTGGCACTGACTTGATCTGCTCAAGGAATAGGTTTTTTTCATTTTATCAGTAGATGACGAGAAAATAAATTATTCAAGATTTAAACATCAAATTAAGGGGGAAACCTGATTATACCTAAATGTGATGCAATTCATATGAAAGGAAGTGACATTTTCAGGAATTAATAAATATATTAGGGGGGAGGTGCCATTTTGAAAGAAGGCAGCAGAAATTTAGAAATAAATGAAACTCCTTTGGATGAGATGTAAAAGAATGCAAAAAAACCTTCTAGCAACTACAAAATTTTATGTTAACTGAGTGGTTTGGGTCAAATCCTGCAAGATCCACTTGGGGATGCAAATTTATTAAGATACAAAATATCCACTTGAGGATCCAAACCCACTTTTTTTGGATTCTGATCGAGTTTTGGATACATCAATTTTCGTAGTTCTTTTACAATTCATTAAAGTTTTGACCAAAAAACTCATCTATTTATCTCTAATATTATAATGGGAGAAGACCTTAGTGTCATTTGTCAATCTATCAACCTGTGCATTGCACGTACATAATTAATATGAAGGAGGTCTCAGGTTCGAGTCCTCACTATGCCAAATTTTTTACTTTAATTTTTTATTATATTAAATGTGCATCACACGTGTAAATTACTATCTATCTATCTATCTATTTATTTATAATATAATATATAATAACTAAATCTACCTACTTACGTGCAACACACGTGCAACTTCAACTATCCCATTATAATTTACATTTACTTTTAAAAATATATAATCATATTTATTAAGACATGCATCACACGTGTAAATCAGTGTTTCACTTTTAAAAAAAATTAAAATTAATACGTTCATCGCTCATGTATATTACTAGTAAAACTAATTAAATAAAGAGTTGCTCATTACATATTCAAAACACTAAACACTTGGGGATGCAAGTGTGATGAGCACATCTATTCTGTTTAGTTTAGTATTTTATTTAGTACCATATTTGTTTTTGGCAAGTATAGCCATATGTAATCTTTCTTTTATGCATTAGAATATTTTTTGAGATTTTTAGAATATTTTGATATTTGTATCAAGATTTGTTTTGAGCCTATTTATAGGTCTTGAGATTAATGAGAAGTCATTATTCTTGATGAAAAAAATTATTGTGTTGAGTTTTGCTCTTCATCTCTCCTTTGTGTGATACAATTGAAATCCAACTTATTAGGCTTTGTGATAAATCCTAATAAAATTTTAGGGTTTGTGATAAACTCTAAAAAATATCTCAAATCCTCAAATCCACTTTAATTCCTAACCCTAATCCTCAACTTAACCAAAACCCTAATTAATCCCCTACCTTCCTCCTTCCTCTTATCTGGATCCCGAAACCCCAAAGACCCACGACCGAACCCCTCCTCACCCTCGTCGACCTTCACCGTTGTCCTCACCTCTACCGCCACCGCCAGCCACCGTCATCTTCTCCCCTGCAAACAGCCACCACCGTCTCCCCTTTCCTCCCCTCCTCTACCTCCCGACGCCCTCTCCGTCGAACCCCTCACCCCATCGCCGACCTCCCTTCCCGACCCATCCTCCGGTGCTTCTACCTTTGACGACCAGCACCCCCCCAACGTTCACAGCCTTGATGATGTCTCCCGTCGACCCCAAAGCCGCCGTCGACGCCGCCTGTTGTCCACGTCGATGACCCCCCCTCGCTGGTTCCGCCACCATGCTGCCTTCCTCCCGCCGTTGAGCCAAGTCAGAGCCGCTCGCTCTTTCTGTTACCGAAGACTGCTTTCTTCGAACCCCTGTATACTTTTTTCACTTTTCAAATATTTGTGTTATACTACTTTATCATCTCTATTATATTATTTAATTTAACTGTCGAGTGTCGACCACAAATATCGAGATTGAGTGTTCTACTTGCCTAATTAGAGTACGAATCAATATTGCATCTTTTACTTGCTAAGAACGCTTATGAATATAATTATTGATTGTAGAACTGAATTATTAATTGGGCTTATTAAACTTAATTCAATTTTTGAAAATTCATCAAATTGATTAACTGTTTAAATTTTAACTTTGATCTGCACTACATGTTGGTAAAATTAATTCTTTAGGATTCTTGGAAATTCTCTATTTAGGATTGCGTTTTACATCAATGTGTCAGTGGTCCCACTAGTGGTAAGCCTCTTCGTTGGTGAGCAGTGAGCGAAGAGGTCGAGAGTTCGAATCCTGCTTGCAAGTTGCAACAAAATATCCCCAATTAATATATATTCAGGGTCAACTGGTCAAGTGTGGGTGTGTTTGACTACGGCCTTATTATTTATTATTATTATTTTTTTAACATGAAAACCAGATTACCAAAAGAGCTAAGCATAAATTTTCACCCTTTCGTAAAAGAAAATAAATAAAATATCTAAGTATTATACACACTATACATATATATATATATAGTAGTGGTCTAGTAAGTGACAATAAGTGAAAATAATTAAACCTTGTTTCACCCATCTCCAATTCTCAAAAGCATGATCCACACCATTGAAAGTGATGAATATCATAAAACAAAAGAGGATAGAATATCACGAAGTTGGAATAATATTTGTTCATGCAAACAAGTGGTTGCAAAATGAACAGTTTTTCAACAGTAGAACAAATGAAACTCCTTGATGCATGAATAAAACATGTTCAAACTTTGTGATATTTTATACTTCTATGTTTTAAGGCATGTAGTTCACGTTGAACGGTGTGCATAATGCATTTAAGAAGTGGAGATGAGTGAAGCACGATTCACTTATTTTAATTTAGGGGAAATGACCAAATAATACCCAAAGTTTATTCTAATTCCTAAACAGCACCCGAACATTTTATAATATCCAAATAGCACCCGAAGTTTTTAAAAATATAGATGAAAACGCATGTGCAGTTAAGTTTTCTATTAACTTAAAAGAATATTCCCTAAATATACCTCTTAATAGGCTTAAACCCATTAAGAAGAGTGTGAAATGTCGAAATTGCCCTCCACCATCTCTATCATCTTAACGGGTTTAAACCCATCTCCATCAACCACCACCACCCCCACCACCACCACCATCTCCAACCAACCATCACCACCACCGACTGCCATCTCCAACCACCACCACCATCTCCAACCACCACCGAACCCCATCACCACCACCGACCACCATCTCCAACCACCACCACCACCTTCGTCTCCACCAAAATTTTTATAAAAAACCAAAACCAGAAAAACCACTGTTACTTTTAAAAACATATAGAATAGACCCAAGTCACCCAATCAGCACTGTTATCTCTTTTTCTGAACAAACCACTTACTTTTAAAAACTAGTTGCTTTTTAATCATTTAATTACTTCATAAAATCAAAAGAAAAAGGACGACCAAGAGCAGTCAAGATTTGGTTAAATGATTTGCAAAAACAGCGGAGTATATTTCAGGTAGCAAGCTTTTAGGATACCTGAACTAGGTTCGAGGGAGAAACAACCCTCTTCAACTTCCTGTACAAGAATGAACAGTGAATTTCATATCAATATTAGGCTACAGTCCACTACGAAAAACGAAAACTAATAATGCAAGGCTTGGATTCAACAAAATAGAAATCAATTACCGCCGTTGGAGACTTATATGCATCCATTTCCTCTTCCTCTTCCTGTTCCTCTTCCTCATCCTCCTCATTTTCAATTTCATAGTTATTAGAATCATTTTTACTCAAAAGCTGATGCTCTGTATCGTCGGATGTCCCGCAACCATTCTCAGAAGATTTCTCTGGATCTTCAAGCAATAAAACTTTGTAAGGGCCCAAAATGTTCCATAAAGTACTCACTGCAAACACATCGAAAAAAGAAAAATGAACACCTTTAAGTTAAGTTGCATACCACGATTCAGCTGTTCTGCTGAGAGTTTCCTATATCTGCTATGAGCTTCCAGTTTCTTTAACCTTTCAAATTCTTCGCAGGTTGATCGCAATACAGCTTGTGCACCCACTACTGGACAGATCGAGAGAAACCTTATGCTCACACGTAATCTCAAGGCTCTAAGAAGGTTATCAGAGAACCATCCTCTTGACGGCTGCAGATTAATTAGTGAGGTATCATATACGGGGACAAGTTTTTTATGGTGACTTGTGAGTACATGAATGGGGAAACGAAAATATAAAGATAACAGTAGAATACTCCAAATCAATACAAAAAGAAGGTAAAATACTCCAGACATGAAATCATGCGTAGCTCAATGTAAAATCATGCCTATCTCATTCCAATTAATAGAAAAATAAACTTCTCTAATCCTTTGGAGTTTTGTAAAATTTTGCAAGTTTTATACTGTCGTTCTAGACACTATACTCCAAATAAAAACTGTTCTTCACAAAAATGTTTAACAAAAAAAAATTATCACCATGCATGTTGTCTGATATGTGGGCTTTCTAATTGCATCTTGAATATAGTCATCTGCAAGTTCCAGAAATTGCAAGCAAGTAAAATTCTTCCAGGGGAACATTTTAAACTGACATACATCCTTCCATGTTTGCTTCGACCTATGAATGAGATAACCAAATTCTGGACATCAATTGTTGTATAAAAAAAATTAAAATTTTTTAAACAAAGTATAAGTACATGATAATTTATATAGATTGCACAATCTCAGATCCTTAACAGCCAATAGATGATTAAAGTTTTGATACAAATTAAGGAATTCAGTACTGCTAGTATATTGAATATTATAGAACGACTATCAAACAGAAGTATTGGATAATGTAGTAACTTGGAAAGGAACAAAATGAAAGTATACTTACTCATTAACTATATTTGCATCAACAGCATTTCTTAAATGTAATGGCACCCGAAAATCGATTCTTTGATATCTGTTCAAATATTGTCAACATATCTTTCAATATAATATCAGAAAATTCAAAATTACAACAGTACTAGTGATATAACAAAAAAAATTAGAATAATTATCCATACTAAACAATTAGGAAACACTTGAAAGAGCAAGTTAAGGCCTGCCAGAGTGTCAATTGACAAATGTGAATAAACATTCCAAACACTACAGCACAACACCAAAGAAATAGTTCAGGTGTTAAAAAAAACACATACCAGTAAAGGCATTTATGGTTCCGTACAAGTTAACATTTGATAATTTTGATGATTTGCATTAAAAGGAAGAAACTGTAAAAAAATATTTGTGAATCCATTGTTACTATTATTATTTTTATTGGAATATGTGAAGAAATTTTAGATTTAGTCATTATTTCAGATGTGCTTTAGATAGATTTTAGATGTTGGTTGGTATTATCCATATGTGGGATGCTAGAGGACTTTATTTATACCCAAGATTTCTAAGCCTATTGATAGCCTCTATGTTCTTCATTATGTATCAATAATATTTTATTGTCCGACAATTTTCAATAGATTCCTACCATCTTAATAATGGATACTAAAAGAGGTCATGGATCAAGGTTGGGTGGGGTAAGAACATACGATTCCTGGACCCCTAGCTACTAAATTCATGTCTGAATTGGATTGGGTTGTTCACAATGAGAGGTGGCCACTACACGATAATCTTAAGCAGCAACTGTTGGACCAGGTGGTCCACTAGAAATTGGGAACTGTTCCAGTCCAGGTACCTAATCAAAGTAACAGCTTTGTTCACCACGCAGAGTGGATGGAAGCATCAGATAGAAAGGGATGCGAGGTTAAAGGATTGAAAACTTGAGGCAGAATTCATTACTATGAAGCACCACTGAGAAGAAAGATCAGGGAGGGGAAAAAAAAACAGAAGATGAATATAGAGAAATAGATAAATTTTAGATAGGATAACTGTTCAAACAAGAGAATGTTGTATTACCTGGGCCAGACCATATTTTGAAAAATAGGTTAACCCTATATTTAATGGTTGTGCTTTTCAGTTCATTCCATTCTTTCATCACATTCCAATCATATTTTTCCATTTACAGATAAAAGAAACATCACAGACCCATACCTATTTGCCCTGATTGAAGCAGCTTAGAGCCCAGATACTAATAAAGCAAGCTGCTTTAGCTCCAAGAGGCAGAGCTTTTTATAACCATGCTCAGGCTAAAGAACTTATGATCAAATTAACGAGGTAACTGAGTGCCCAGAAACAAGTACGGTATGTTGGATTCTCCTATGGCAATGACAATGTTGCGGCAATATTAATTGATAAATGGAACGGCCAATGAAAAATAAGAGATACTTCTCTCCCGAAACCATACTTCAAACACTAAAATTTCTAAGAATATATCACTCTTGTAGCTTCTATGACGACTAATTTCTTTTACTTTTTTTTTGAGATAATAATTTCTTTTACATGTTAATCAAATTCGAAACTTTGTTTTTCCTTACATGTTGCGTTGATGTCCCTCCTTTCCACACAAAAAATAAAACTCTAGGAGACTATATGATCATGCTCAAGTAAACTTCAATAGCCAGTTTAATGGCTTAAAAAATAGCTAGTGGTGGTGGAAAGGTTACAGAAAACTAATTAGCTTCTATGAGGATTACACAATAAAATAGGAAACTTTAATGACATTGGGAACTCATTCATCATGAATACAATGGATGGATTGACATGAACTAAATAAAACTCTTGTACAGACATACAGATATCTATTGTTTCCATGGACTCCCTACTATTATCCTTTGCTTGCTGACAACCATCATTCTTTTCAACTGATTATTAACCTTCATCCGTTTGATCCATTATTGACTACTCAATCCAGAAGAGATTTGTTCTTTTTTCTTTTATCTTTTTTTCTTTTCTATTTTCTCTTTTTCTCTTTCCTCTCTCTTTTCTTATCATTGTAGTTGTTTCTAAATGGATACAAGTGTTTAAAGGGTGTAAGCATATCTGTTACTGAAATCTCTATCAGCTCATATCAACTCCAAAATCTAAAGTAATTAGTATATTCAGCTCCTTCCAGGCCCTGCGCCTACCCTCATTTTTACAAGTAATCCAGCAGATGCGATCTTCATACATCTTATGTAATCCAGAAAATCCCTGGCTGCTGGCCTTATTAACTCTGATTTTGCATGGGGCCACCATCAATCACTTGCAGTTTTTTTCCCTAACAATCCATGCAGTTAGTGGCATCTCCTAATTCATAACATCTTCGGAAGATTAATAATGTATATAATTACCACCAGACAAACTGGTAAAACATAATTCTGAATGGGGTAGTGGTACCCTGTTTTGACATGATATTTTAGTAAATCAGTAGGTTATGCTTATGCTCTGATAATAGGCAATGGCAGTGCTCATGTTTATCTCATCCTTCTATTTAAATTAACATTTATTTACAACTGGAACAAGGAACAGAATGACAGGCTAACATTTATTTCCAACTGGAACAAAGAACAGAATGACAGGCAAGTTAAGAAATAATGCAAATAAAGTTATATGGGCAGGATATAGAGTTCAACAAAAGGATGATTCAATGGGGTGAAAAAAGGACGATCAGCAGAATTCTTACATCCGTGACTCTGGATCTTTACGAGGATCATATCCTTTTCTTATCCAGAAACGACCAAAAGGCCCAGTAGAGAAATAGTAGCCACTTCTAAACAGAAACCTGAATGCATTACAGTAAATTATTAGTGCTGTCGTTCAAAGGTCACATGAATATCAGTCCAAATTTTACAAGCCATCAACAGTTAAAACTTGAAAGTTCCTAATTATCCATATGTATTTCAGATAAAAAACACGACAACTGGATAAGAATGAAAATAACCTTCTTAGCTGGTGACCGGTAACCTGGAGACCATTATCAAGCAAATGGTCATGAATTGACCGTCTTGGCCAAACAGGTCTTTCCTCAAATAATTTTGATACATGCAACTGAATCTCCCACTCTTCTGAATCCCTCGGGATCTTATCTTCCCAGTAAATTTTTTCTGGAATTTTTATGAAACTTAAGCTCCACAACAATTGGGACGTATAATAACAATAGTAATATCATGCTCAAGTAGTATCACCATAGATGGTTGTACATGGAGCCATATACGTGTGTGTGCAAGTGTGACTCCAAAACTAATTCAAAGTTGTGTTCCAAAACTACCATTTCAGCTAGCAGTGAGAATTCTAATCAAATATTAGCAATCCAAATTTTGATTCCTAAACATTATTATCAGCAGTTATGCCTGATATACCTGAGCAAATATTTACTTTGCATTGTCATACAATGTGGAAACATACTGCCAACAAAAAAGGTATAATTATGCAACTGTAAGGTGCTGCTTGTGAGGTGTTCATCCTGAGGTACCCAGCTGCCATCAGAACACAAAATGACCCAAGTAATACTTAACCGGATAATGGAAGACTTATTGAGTTCATGAACATAGACTATCAAAATAAATTTAACTATTTAGATTGCTTAACTGAATACTCCTATTATATAAATATAAATATCCATTATTATCATGTTCCTGATTTCTCTCTCAGCCGCACACCACATGAGACATTTGCCCATCACTATTTCTATTGTTCTATCTATTGCATGTGCTCTCTTGATCATGCCATCTCAAGCTACATCCAACTCTTGACTAGAGAACAAATGATGAACTAAAAGACCCTGTGAACATGACAAACAATTCCTCTTTCTTCTCTTTTAATTGGATTAATTAATTTACTTTGTACATGTAAGTGTGCAAGCCAGAGGGTGCATGTGTGTACACGGTGGAGTTTATTTAGACTTGAACTTCAAAAAAATCTGTCAATGCATTATTCTCTGAGAGTTCTATTCCACAAATGAAAATTTATGGGCTTTTCAACAATTTCACAAAAGCAAGTAATGTCAACAAAAGGATATTTTCAATGTTGAACGCAATTGCAAGGCACGGCTTAATGTCCATCTGAAACATAAAAGTAGAAGGTTACTCAGATATAGTTTCTTGACTCTCATATCAAACAAGTAAAACGGCAACAGTGAATAGCTGATGTGCATGATGACAGAGAACGGTGAATACAAAAAACAAGCAGCAAGGTCCGCAACCTAAATAAAAGAAATTTTCGAAGCTGATGCATCAGTGGACTTGCATTTTGCAAGCAAGAAGTAATAGTAGGTTGGTGTTTAGGTTGGTGCTGTCCACATTTCTCATAATGTACAATGGTTACAATATATCAAGCACCATCCATACTAAAACACCAATAGCTCCCTTATAGTGGGTTACTAGCAACCATGTAAGAACCGTGTTCACTGGAGGCCCTCTTATTCAATGAATATACTTTGCAGAGTTGAGCAAACACTACTGACACCAATCAGAATCAAATAGACCATCCAAAACCAAGAAGAAAATCACTGCTAAATCACTCTTCCAAAGAAGAGGATATGACTGACCGAAAATGGAGTACACAATTCCAATACAATATTTATGAATCTTTTCATGGGTTGCTTCTAAGAATTCCTCTATGGTTTGTCAGTTATAAATATTATGGTAGAGATGGAATTTCTTGGGCATATCTTTCATGGGATTATAAATCTTTCTACTTCTCTAAATCCAATTCTAAAATAAAATAATATATATATATATATATATATATATATATATATATATATATATATATATATACTATTTTAATAGGAGAGTTGGGGTTGTAAACAAACAAACCCTAATTTTGTAACTGAGTAAACCCGTGCAATATACGTGCAAACTACATCCACTATACATTCCCGTGTCATGCACGTCAAATCAAAATATACAAATACAAATTCATTTAATTTAATGACTAAACTCTTTTATAGACGTGCATTGCACGTGCATTATACTAGTATATATATATATAGAGAGAGAGAGAGAGACAAAGAGAAATGTTAGCCTCATATTTGTATGAGGTAATTCTCCTCACACAAAATGATTGTAATCACTTGGTGGGCACTAATGGAAGATCCACACCATTCACCATGTTTTTTATGTCAAAATATGTATTGAGTAAAAAAAATTAAGCGATTTTGAGGTCTTTTACCCATGCATCATGGGGACCAATTTACGGTACAATTTGTTATGCAAATGGAATCATTGATTTTGCAACTACGTGAAGCATGCGTAAAAGAACTCCAAAACGGCTTAAATTTTTTTACATACGCATTTTATGATATACAAATCATAATGGATGGTGTGGATATTATAGTGATTAAGACCACTTTGTATGAGGGAATCACCTCATAATATGAGGTTCACTTTCTCATATAGGTAGGTGATCCCCTAAGGCCCTACCTCACTTCTTATTTTGATGCCCTACATGATATGAACCCCTATGAAAAATCTGATCCGCTCCTCTTATTCCACATGCCTAAGATAACCTAAGGGTGTGAAATCAAGTTATTAGACATTCACTTATTTATGTTTTACAACATAACAAATTGTATGGCTAAAAATTCATTATCTTTCTAACGACATGATGGATTGGGAAATGACGGTCAAATAACTTGATTTTACACCCATAGGTTATCCTAGGCATGTAGAACATGATGAACGGTTCGGATTTTTCATAAGGGGTTTGTACCATGGATGGCCTCAAAATTAGAGGTGGATATATAGGGGAATGATCATGTGAGAACTAGTTCTCACGATAAGATTCGTGTGAACTTCTTACATAGCCATCACATTGATAATCTGAACCGTTCACATTATTTAGAATAACTAGATTAGTTTGAATATGTAAAATGAAGTCATTTGAAATTTATTTGTCCATCCATCATGTCAGTATAAAAAACAACGATATTCAACCATACAATTTGTAACACTTTAATGTATGAACAAACGAATCTCAAGTAACTTAATTTCTAATCCGTACACTAATTTAGACATGTAGATCAAAATGAGACACTAATCCGTACACTAATGTACACTAATTTCTAATCCGTACAATAATCCGTACACTAAAATATATATATATATGGGGCTATGATCGTGTGAGAACTCCTTTGCTAAGAACCGCGTGTGAATTTTTTTTGCAGGATATAAGTTGAAAAATCTGAACCATTCATTTGATATCCATTGAAGGTACTATACTGCAAGAAGTACACATTACATATCCATTGAAGGTACTATTCCAAATACTTCACAAATGAAATTCATCTTTGCCAAATATTTCTTCAAAAAAATTGAGAATAAATCATGCAAAGAAAATTGATAACTTCGGCAATTTCTTAAAAAGTTATTATTCTAGACCAGTTACATTGGCCCAATCATTATGAACTTAGATGATAAAAATATGATATATGGATGTATGCTACGTAGATATGTAGATTATGTTAAAACTAATTGTTTTTCTCTTGTTCTGAACACAACTTCTTGTTTTCTCATGAAGTAGCGAACAGGATCGACATGGAAATAAAATCACTGCAAGGAAACATATGCAAAGAAGAAGAAAATATATGCAGCAACAGCTAAAAAGAAGGAATTACCTCCCAGCGGTGCTCCACAACACCCCTTTGCATGGATTTTGAGAATAAATTAGCTGGCGGATTTAGGCTAGACATAAAGAAAAGAAAACAATGAATTTTCATTTGATGTTTTATTAGACAAGACATGGAAATAATTTACTTTCAATGATATCAAACTCAACAACAGTTAGAAGCAATTATATAATTCACTTCTAAATATTGCATAATTGTGGAAAGTAAAAAAGGTTGTAGCAATCAGAGTTCCATATTGTGAACATAGGCCGCTCCCTCATCTTTTCTTCCCCCAATACGGGAAAGAACAGCAAACACAATCAAAGTAACAGGACACTGGACACTGGACACTGGACACTGGACAGTTGTTCAATCAATATTTGAACAGCTTAAGGAAAGTGTGAATGATAGCAAATGAATAATTGTAATTACCTTCTCTGTTGCTCGACATAACAACTCTACAGTGAACAGGTACCTCAACTTAAGTACCATTTTCTTCTGTATTTAACATGAAAATAGGTCTCTTGTACAATATAAGTCATTTGTTATGTTGAAGTACCATAATAA
This sequence comes from Hemerocallis citrina, assembly GCA_017893485.1. Classification (NCBI taxonomy): domain Eukaryota; kingdom Viridiplantae; phylum Streptophyta; class Magnoliopsida; order Asparagales; family Asphodelaceae; genus Hemerocallis; species Hemerocallis citrina. Next base: position 126,884,239 of record CM030358.1, read on the forward strand.
TCAGGAGAGCAGTTAATTTTGCTAGATTCTCTTTAACTGAATATACTAGCTAATCCCAAGATGTGTAAGTAGTGAAATTATGTCTAAACAAATGTAGAAAGAAATGGAAAAAAGATGACGACTATAAAATTACATGATAGGTTAATTTCAACTTTCAGCTATCAAGGGAAACGGACATCCAAATGAGAAAGAAAACGATAAATAAAGAAACCTCCTTAAGCTATCAAGTGAAATGGACTTCCAAACGGATTCATTCGAGGATAACATATGTAATGTCATAGAGGTAATTTAATCTCAAAAGAGTACAATAAACAATATGCAGAACGCCCCTTCATGAAAAAAACTAATAGGCACAATGCCTATGCAGTTAAAATCTGATTTAATCGTCGATTAATCGGTAATCGGTCTAGTTCTGATTAATTCCTAAGGCAATGAATCGTCCATTAAAAGGGGAAATTGCCCATTAATCGGTGATTAATAGGTAATCGGACCTGCACCGATTAGTTTCGAAAACCAATTTTAACTGCCTAGCACAATGCACACTAATCTGAAAAAGGAGGATATGGCCTCCCCGGTTAATTAGCAAACGCTTCGACGGAAGTACAGTTGCTGCCTCGCATCACTTAACAACATAACTTTGTGAGAATAAAAACAATTCTTGACTGTTATCCAAGTCAATCCACTATGTTCCTCATGACGAAGAATTAGATCTAATTCAAAGGAAGCTCAGCATTAAAACTCAAATCAAGTCATCTACTGATACACCCTGACCTAACTGCTAGAAAAAGAAATCCTATCTAAAAAGACAATGACAAAGTAGCCGCCTCCTAATAACTTGATTAAAACTAAACATATGATATCCATCATTCTATTCTAACAAACAAAAGATAAGAATCTAACTAACCCTAGCCGATTCTAAATCTTTTAGTAGTGAGGGCTTGTAGGCCCCAGTTGAGATAGAGGTTATAGCATGTTAGCATCGGTTCAAAAAGCATTCAAAGGAAAAAAAAAGCAGACGGCCTCTGATTTTTCTTAAGCGATAAAAAGAGAACTAAAAGTGTTTTTTTAATTAAAACATGTTTAAAACACATATAAATATTATAAAAATAAAAATAAAAAACAAAATACCTATTTGGAGCCTAGGGCATCTCAGGGGAAGTGGATAAGGAAATATTCGGTATCAGGTTGGGTCGGGTCAAATCCAAAATGTGTACAAATATTACAGAGTTTTTTAAAGGGTAAGAAAACATTGCTTAAGTGTTAAACAGTAATCTACCGCTTAGGCGACAGTTTTCACCGCTTTTTGAAACCATGGAGGTTAGGTAAGGTAATCGTGAAGGTATCTAAAATATATACAGTTATCCTACCTTTTGGTATGCTTGGAATCTTTTTTTGGTGGTAAGATAACTATACATATCTTAATATTTTTTACCCAAAAAAATAATATACATATAATTATCTCTCCTCCCCAAAAAGCTTAAGTTGTCTTACCTCCAAAGCCAAATGCTCTTTAGAAACAAACTACAGGTATATAAACTTTGTAAATATAAACAAAGCTACCTAAATGATGTTTACCTTTACCACTCACTTAAAAGGTAGCTACATGTATGTAACCTGTGTTTTAAAACAGGAATGCTATGCAGGCTTCAAAATTTTGTTCTAACTTGATGAAAAAACATAAAGAACTCAATCAGGGTAATATGGTATTACCGACTTCTCACATGTTTCACCTAGATCATTAATGCATCAAATGGAACTGATAAAAAGGTTTAGTCACTAAGGACAAGATGAACTCTTCCCTTCAGATGTTTCAAGGATATAAACAATGAAGAATTCAATGTTGAAAGAGGTCGTGATGTGACAATCAATTCAATTAAAGAACTGGGCCACATTTTCAGACTGACAAAATGATATAATTTCAAGCATTTGTTGCATTGGTATGAGTGAGACCGAAGCAAGATGATAGAAAGAACGAAGGGCCAAAAAGAAGAAAGAAAGATCCTACAGAATGAAAAGGCAATTAATAACATATAGAAACTTCAAGATATGTGATCAATGAATCCACTGTTACTTGCAATGTTTAACATGATCTTGACAAAAAGCTTTTATTTGGTTAAATGCATTGGTTTATAGTGGGTCAAGGCTCAAGCTGTAAACCTGCCCAAACCGTTAAAACTATATCTAATAACAAAAAGCTCAAAAGCATATCAAGTGCTTTCTACTTGAACTATTTTTAAAAAACCTTGACAGTAGACCAACCCAAATTGATACATCTCAGTCAGATTCAGGGAATCCGGTAAGCATGCACACAATCAAAAAAAGTTGTTCATTTGTTTGCATATGATTAGATTATGATTTTACAGAACTCACATGTTTAAAAAATCCTATGTTTGCCCTAAAATTATTGGCCTCATTCAAATATGAAGAAAATTTGTACCCAATGTGACCGTTTTGTAGAAGGTCCCAACAAACATGGAAGATAAACTGCTTAAAGGCATCAGTGCCAACTTCACATGGTTATGACACAATCTTCTAAAAGTTGAGAATTATCTTGTAAACTGGTTCATATTATCCCAACATTCACATAAAATTAATCTAAGTTATCAACTCAATATATCAGACTCCTAAATTCCTGCTAGAATGTTACTAACAATATGCCTTGCTTCAAGCATATCGAATTAAAACACAATCACAAGAAAGAGAGAAAGTCAGAATCTCACACTAATTCTTCTGGTTTATCCTTCGGTGAGAAGAGAGATGGCACCAGCATCATTACATCCGCTTCCTTCTCTACCAATAACAACACATTAACCTCACATAAGATATCGAACATTCCATTCTACAATACAATCACTCATGCAGACCAAAAAACATCATTACAAATTAAGAGATACTGTAAAATGCATCACCTAAGTCAGTCTCTTCATCAAAGACACAACGCCGTTTCTTTCTCCTCACCTCAGCAGCATGAACTGGAAGAACATACTGGTAGTCCACCATTCCTTCACGCAATAAACCAACACAACTAATTAAATAATCATAAAAAAGGTTATAAGAGTGCTAAATAATGATTAAACATAAAATCAACAAAGAAATGTTATGACCAATCACAACTGTAATGCATCTTTAAGACTCGTAATAGGAATAGGTGTCGGGCAAACTTGATTGAAAGTGTGTTTGGCCGAAAGTACTTTACCCAAAACTACGATTTTAGTATTTTTCTCAAAACTCCTAAAGTGGTTCATTGAGGAAAATTTTGAAATTAAACATAATTCTTTCTAATAGCATTTTTACTAACACTAGCTTTCAGCAAAAACATTTTCGGTTCACACCAATACGAAATATAGCCTCAACATACTATAAGTGGATATTTGCAACTAAGGCCAAATAATTAAACAATACCATCTGAGCCCAAGCTAAGCATCAAATTTCTAAGAAGAACTGACCTTCAAAATGGTAAGCCTGATTGACCCTAGCAACAACATCCGCATTAAGTGTACCCTCGTTGTTATCTGATTCGGGTCGGGTTTTGGATATTTTAAGTAGGAGACCCGCGAAAGGTCGACACTCCGCGAAGGCAGGGTGGCAATACGGGTCATCGGGTCGGAATCGGAGCTCCAATTGACTCGAACCCGAACTCCGCACCTAAAAATGAAGAAAAAAATAGAACTTTAAAAAAAATCAGGAAATGGAGAGGGGGTTGGGAGTAATTTGACCTTAGAGATTTCGTCAAGGCCGCCGAGAGTGTGGATGGCACGTGAGGTGGAGGAGGGGTAGCCGGGGTAGTTGATGGCAAAGGCTTCAAATTTTGGAAGGAGGCCAGAGACGGTGCAGTTAGTTATGACGGAAGTAGGGTTTGGCGGGGCGACGCTGTTGTTGTCAATGGAATCCATGTCAAGCTATGAAGGAGAGCAACGGGTAAGTGTATCCGGTACGATACGTATCTGATATGAGAAAATGCCAATTTCTTAAAAACTACGATACGGGTACATTAGGATAAAAAAGCATCAAAATCATACAATTGAGATTGAAAGTAATTATGACTCGGTGAGAGTAATAGCTCCTCCAATAAGAGCACTAAACTCAAAATTGTACAATTCTCATACTCCAACCTTATAATCAACCACAAAAATCCATCAAAAATTATGAAGAAAACCATCATACCCACTTAACAAAATTACAAAATTTGATGATTAAAAGAATCAAAATTATACATTTGAGATTGATAGCAATTCTGATTCGGTGAGAGTAAGAGCTCCTCCGGTAAGAGCACTAAACTCAAAATTGTTCAATTCCTAGACTCCAACCCTATAATTAACCACAAAAATCCATCAAATATATTGAAAAAAACATCATAAGTTTCTTTCCTTTTTCAAAATAGAGGAAGGAGAGATGGGATAGACCCAATATATAGTTATAATGATTAAACTTTATGGCTGAAAGAGTTGCACAATTACCTGATATTTACAGATTTAAATTAGAAAATGTAATAAAATACAATATATATATATATATATATATATATATATATATAAAATTGTGAGTGAAAGAACTGACCATAGTGCTCCCTCGCAGAAAACTCAACTCTAACATCACCTTCAATAAGCCTAATGAACAACTGAACTGTAGTTTGCACAACAAATTCAATCCTAATTTTGTTCACAACATACTCATCCACCGGTTTTAATAGAAATAATTGTATAGCTGATAATGGTGTTATCATCCCTTCTTTAGCACACATCGTCAAACATACTTTCAAATTAATAAAAAATTCAATAAGCCTAACGAACAACTCTAATCTCACCTTCAGTAAGTCTAATGAACAACTGAACTGTAGTTTGCACAACAAATTCAATCCTAATTTTGTTCACAACATATTCATCCAACGGTTTTCACATAAGTATTTGTATAGCTGATAATGGTGTTATCATTCCCTTCTTTAGCACACATCATCAAACATGCATTCAAACTGATAAAAAAACTACCTTTTGAGAAGAGACGAAGAATCCGTAGGCGAGCAAGAGGCGGCGTGGAGGCGAGGAGAGCAGTGTGGAGGCGACGGCAGTGTGAGAGGCAACTCGGAGGCGGCTTAGAGGAGAGAAGGTGCGAGGGTTTCGGAGGCGGCTCGGGTAGAAGAGGGGCGAGGGTTTCGGACGTAGATTTTGGTGGTGGGGGGCAGATCAGTGGATGATGGGTTTGGGGTTTGGGGTTTGGGATTTTTTTTCTTTTATTTTTTTCATTTAAAAGTGTACAATGCACGTGTTAATTTTATTATTTTTGCTCTTCTTTCCCTATTTCAAAATGGAGAAATTCAAAATGGAGAAACAAGAGAGGATGTAGAACTATTAGCTCTCTAATCTCTAATCTCTAATATTATCTCTAATCTCTAATCTCTAATCTCTAATAATAATAATAATATATAATCTCTTCTTTACTATTTTAATGGGATAGTTGGGATTGTAAACAAACAAACCCTAATTTTGTAACTGAGTAAACATGTGCAATATACGACAAACTAAATCCACCAAATATACCCGCATGTGCAGACCCTAAAAAAAGAATATTTTAGCAAATGTCACCATTTAAAATGTGAAAATTAGCATATACCCCCACTATTTTTAAAAACTAAGAAATACTCCTATTTCTAATTTCTAATATTATAATGGGAGAAGACCTTAGTGTCATTTGTAAATATTTTGTCAATCTACCAACCCGTGCAATACACGTGCATAACTATTATAAAGAAAGTTCTAAGTTCAAATCCAGATTATGTTTAAATTTTTATTTTAAAAAATTATATTTATTAAGACGTGCATCGCACGTGCAAATTACTAGTAATCTCTACTATTATAATGGGAGAAGGGGTTAGTGTCATTTGTCACCATTTTTTTTTGTCATTTTGTCAACACGTGCAGCGCACGTGTTGGCTTTTTTTTCCCTTTTTTTTCCTTTCCATTCCCCTCCACGTGCATCGCACGAGCATTATGGTTTTTTTTTTGTCCTTTTCATTCCCCTCCACGTGCATCGCACGTGTTGGTATTTTTTTTTCCTTTTCGTTCCCCACCGCGTGCATCGCACGTGCATTATAGTTTTTTTTTTTGGTCCTTTTCATTCCTCTCCACGTGCATCGCACGTGCAAATTACTAGTAATAATATAATAATATAATGGGAGAAGGCCTTAGTGTCATTTGTCATTTTGTCATTCTACCAACATGTGCAGCGCACGTACATAACTAATATAAAGGAGGTTTCCGGTTCAAATCCTCTTTACGGCAGAGTTTTTTTTTTTTTTGAAATTATTAAAACGTGCATCGCATGTGTAAATTACTAGTATAGTATAATGAGACTTATAATACTTTGAATTTTTTGATGTATATATCATAATTCTCTAAACTAATAATGGGGGAAAACACCATTGATATTTTTTAAGAGACAAAAAACTCAATCTTTTTGAGCCGATACACAAACATCAACTCTTTTAGCTGAAGAGTCTCCTCCTTAATCTCCGCGAATTGAGTCCAAAAGACGATGAAAGTAAGTTGGAAGGAGATCCAACTGGTTTTTTGTAGCGTATTTCAGGATAGTGCCGACAAATTTGAGAGTATCCTTCTAACCAACGAGATGAAGTTTGTTGTACCTTTTATTTTGGTTTATTTTTTATTTAGCAAATGCACTTTTGGGTTTTGCACAAAAATAGAAGCAAATATACTTTTGGAGTCTTGTAAGAAAGCATGATAGTTTGAATTTTATTTATTTTTTATTTAAAAGTGTTATATGTGAACTATCTTTAGAAGACTATAACTTTATAGCAAAATATAATTATTTGTGTTTTTTTTTCTTTCGAAAGGTGTTTATTGCTTTGGCCCACCCGAAAAAATTGCTCGGCTTCGTCCCTGGCCAAGTTCCCTATGTTTCGATCTCTATTGAGACTAGAGAGCGAGCATTCATGTAATTATTGGAAGAAATGCAGTAAGAGCATCTCCAACCGCGTTAGCTATTTTGGCTAACTAAAATAGCCAAAATAGATAACAAATAGATAATTTGGCTAGCGAAAAAAATCTCCACTCCAACCATATTATCTATTTTGAATAACCATTAAAAATTTAAGTCTAAAATTAAATAAAATAAAAATATAAAACCAAAACACCAAACAGCCAAAACGATCCCCTCTCCTCTGAACAGCAAACACATGAGCACCCAATCCCCTCTCTTCTTCTTCACAGCGACGGAGAGAAAGAGAGGGAAACAGCAGCGGGACATTGGCGACTGCAGGACGCGGTGCAGGAGCAAGGGCGATGGCGGCTGATGGCCGGGATGAGGCGATGATGGTGGTGGCACTCACGGTCGGGAAGCGACGCAGCGACGAGGCTCTCGATGCTTGTTTCAATAGAGGAGCGGGATGGCGGCGCTTCGACGAGGAGGATAGGGAGATTAGAGGTGAAGATTTGAGGTGTGGTAAAGGCGGCTCAGAGTGGGTGGCGACTGAGGAAGGAGATGAGCGCCAATGGCAGTCGATGGGTTCGACGAAACCCTATAGGAAGAAGAAGACGGCGACGAACAAAGGTTGGAGGTGGGGGAGCGATGAAGATCATGACGGCGAGATGTCAGCGGGGTTGCGATTGGGCGACGAGGAGTGAGATAAGGGAGGTGCTTCGGGGCTCTTCGATGGGTTCTACAGTCGATGATGGAGGGTGAGTTCTGTGGGTTGTTGCGGGGCGATCGAAGGATGAAGACGGGAGGCAGTTGCGGGGCGATCGAAGGATGAAGACGGAAGGCAATTGCGGCGAAGGGAGTCGCCGAGGTGACGAGGGCGCTCGGGAGTTGGATGAGGAAGATGAAGGAGGAGCTCGAACGGTTTCTCTATTTTGGTTTCGAAATAGAGGGAAAGATAGAAGATGGTGGAGAGAGAAAGAGACGGGAGAGAGAGAAACACAGTGGGGCTTTTCGATAGTGATTTTTAAATATATTTTTTTAGCGAGCAGTATATACTCGTCAGATTTGGCGAGTGAATATTAGAAATCTATTTTGGCGAATGGTTTGGCTAGTCCCGTTGGAGCATATTTTTGTATTTATATTAGTTATTTTGGCTAAATTTTAAAGATAGCTAGCATGGCTGGAGATGGTCTAACATGGTCAAACTAATATCAGAGTTAAATATCATACAATATAACATTAATTATATAGTTATTGCTTTATTCCCAAAAGAGGAAGTCACTTGAACTTGAACTAATGCTTTTGCGGCAGTAAGAGCATCTGTAGTCAATTCTAATTTTTAAAATTTGAAAATTTCAGCAAAAAATGAGATGTAGTCGTTCCCTATATTTAAAAATTTTGAGTTTTGGAGGAACAGTGCTCTTCTATATTTGATTGAAGAAATAGGAATTGCCAAAATATAGCAATCGAAAGATCAAGTTTCGTCCGTGCACAAATTTCTCCAAAAAAATGATTGGACGCAATATGATATCAAAGTCGTGTGCGCAGCTAAGCCGGGCTCGGGGCATTACAAATGGTATCGAGCAAACTTTCGACACTGATTGTGGGTCAGAGTGGGTTAGAAGTACACCTGACTGAGGACAGTACGCTAGTAGAGACCAGGGGCAGTACGCTAGAAGGGTACTCCACTCCACATCGGCTAGAAAGGTGGTCCTGTATTAGCTTGTGGGTCCCGACCTCAGTCAGAACGCTGAGTTCTTAAGGAAGGGTGTGTGTGATACCCCGTACTTAAGTGGGTATATATATAATATTATATAGAAATATATAATAATATATATATAATAAATATAAAAAATAAAGAATGAGATGAGTGGTTGGTTTGTTGGCCCATAAAGAGTTCCTATAGGACTATGATCAAAGGGATTGATGATGGGAGGCCTATAGGATGTTCTATGGGGATTAGCATGCATTTAATGAATAAATGAGAGTATGCATGCATGGAGTGTGACGTTGGCTTTGCTTGAGAATGAAGTCCCATATTGGATGTAAAAGTGTGAGGGTGTGTGTGTATATTAGGAATACCCAGTGAGAAAGGCACCTAACGGGTATACCCACCTTTTGATGGTGCCTGTGGTGGGCATGATTAGAGTTTTGTGTCCGTTCTTTCACGTGCGCGCATACGGTAGCCGTGTGCGCAGTTGAGTCGGGCTCGGGGCGTTAAAAGAACGGGTTCGGGACTAGGTGATTCAATTGAAGCCCAACTTCTACTCCATTTAGATCGTATGGCTCCTATTGTATGGTTATATCTTCAGAAATATCGGATAGCTAACCCTAGATCTGTATATATTATTGTAGTTGGACTCCTTTGAGAGCAAAGACAGAAAGAAGTGAAGAGAGTTTGAGAGATTTTTTAATTGTAAAAAACTAGTATTTTCTGATGAAGCCTAAAAGAGGGTCATGGTGGGAGTTGTAACTCTTGTATCATCTCTAGTTGAATAACATCTCGGTTTTTCTCCCCCCCCCCCCCCTTATTAGCGCTTGCCCATACCGAGACACATATTGTATACTTTGTATATTTGGTGTGATTTACTATTTGCTTTGTGGTTTGTATTAATCATTTCAAAGACTTAGAAAAATTTTGTGCATAATTCTTAACAAATTCTATTACGAAGTTGCATGGAATATTGTCTTGTTGCTTTGACTTAAAATAAAGTGCTCTTGCTACAACCTAATTGCAACCCTTGTAAAAGTAATAAATTATTATTATATATATATTTTTTAAAGAAATGTAAAACATAGCCACCATACCTCTAATATTATAATAGGAGAGTTGGGACTGTCATTCTGTAATTTATATACATTCAACTATCTAATCTCAACAATTCATTTTTAAGTGTGAGTTATATTAATTAACCATTTACTTCTTCAAATTTTGTTAGTTACCATAATATCCTCAAAGATTAAATTTATTTACGACATAATTAGTTACAAATGTGTCACTCATTTAAAATAAAAGTTGGTGCCACTATGGATAATTTGTAAAGAGTATATGATGAGTAAAAGGATATATCAGGTTCGAGGCCAGACTCCGTCAGAATTTGTACTTAAAAATATATATATTTACTAAGACGTGGATCACACGTGTAAATTACTAGTTCAATTAAAGATATAGTAATGAAACAAGCTCTAAAAAGTAGATACCAAATTATTCTTTTTCTTATATTAACATAAATAATATAACAAAATGAAAGAGGAAAGCATTTTTTTAATACCAACTAGTTGAAATTTTTAGTGCACCAAGTGCACGTGACTTGGTGCACAGGCTAGTAGAAGAAATATCATTAAGTTACATGAATATCTAGTATGATCAATATATATTAATTATGTACAAAAAATATTTAAAATTTTATTACTAAAGACTCAAATATTTTATCTAGTCTTAAGTAAATGCAAAATAACATGTAAATAATTGTATCATCTAACATAAAAGATATATGAAAAGGTATTAAAAAAATAACTAATTTGTAAATCCTAAACTCATATCATCGAATTTTTCAAAAGATCAATCATTATTTTCGACTTTAACTCTCTTGAATTTAAAACTGCTTGCAAGTTCTTATTCATCCTTTTTTATTTTGCATCCGATCAATATTCTTGTAGTTATTCTTCCATACGTTACATCTTATGATTTGATCAAAAAAGTATACACGTGTAGTAGGGTATGGAAATTCTTGTTTATAATTTAAACCTGAATTAGGGTATGGCAAGCTCCATCTCATCTTTAATTGCAAAGAACTGAAATTGGGGTGCCTGATAGGATCAATTCATAAGAAAACATATAAGAGCACTAGGTTTGCCCGTTCACACGTGCCTACGGCACGTCTTCGGAACGGTGCACCTTATTTGATTATATAAAATAGTTTTGAAGATCCAGCAAATTAATTGAAGTAGCAAACATATTATATGAGAAACATTTTGGGGTCCGACAAAAAACATATTATATGATGTATAAAATAGGTTTGCCCGTTGCAATTTTTTTTAGTTTTTTAATTTTTAATTTTTTAAAAATTTTTAAAATTTTTATTTTCTTAATTTTTTGGATAAAAGATGGAGGGAAAGAGAGAAAAAAAATTAAATAAATATAGGAGTTGTTTTGGGTGGGGGATTTGAATTTGAGTTTTGGGGAAAAACGTTTGGAGAGAAAAATATGTTTTGTGAGGTTAAATCTGGGCCTTTAATTTTTGGGAGGATTAAAGAAAAGCCACTTGATAGCTTTCTTTGTGTTTTATTATATAGATGATTTGCATTGTGCACCACACAGTTCCATATTTTTGATCGAGTTTAATTCTTTAATTTTCATTATTGGCGTGAATAAATGATTATAAATCTTGCTATTTTCATCTATAAAATTGTCTTTTTCTTCTTATGCTTTTCCCTCTTGGACTTATACGTTATGTTATGTTTCATTAACCAGCACAGGCAGTTTGAAGATTGGCAGAAACTTTATAGCATTGCGTTATGAAAATTTCCTCTTTTCTTTCACTGAAGTGATGTATATTTCTTCCAAATTATACATTGTTTCATGGTCATATGTGATGTAGTTTTAAATCATTTGAAGTTTTACTATTATTCTTTTATTGTTCAACATTTTTTGTTTTTTTTCTTTCTTAGTGCGGCATGCTCTGTAATTTGCTAGTTTCCTATGAGTACCTCATATTTTTGTTATATTGATACCTATTTACTATGCCATTTTATCGTTTAGTTTAGAGCATCCATAGTCGTCTGCCATATTTGCCAATTTCTCATTTTTTGAAAAATGGGGGTCTGCAGTCGTTTGCTATTTTGCTACAGTTCCTTCTCATAAATGAAAAACAAAATTGCGATTCTCAAATTATAGAGGACGGAACATGTTGTTCCGTCCCTATTTTTTTTAATTTCTTAATGGGATCTGTTGTTTCGTCTGACTTTTTTTACTTTTCTTTTTATTTTAATGATTAGACGGCACCGTCTGAACCAAAAAAAAAATTTAAAAATTGCTCAAACGAGACATGTTGTCCCGTTTCGAGCATTTTTCGCTTGGATGGGACAACATGTCCCGTCCCACCCTTTTTTTTTGGTTTTTTTATTGTATAATTTTTATTTTTTTTTTGATAAAAAGATGACCGAAGCCATCGTTTCATTAATGAGATTTTAAGGAAACAAGTACAAACATAGCTAAACTATTACAAATACTCTGACGCAGCAGCATAATAAGTCCAGTACTACCACAGATACATCTAAACCAACCAAAATACATCATACATCAAAACACCAAAATAATAGCCACTACAGAAAAGCAACTACCAAACAACACAACTTGCATTATGGTGATCCGATCATTGACCACCCGCCCACTCTAGTCTTCAGCATTGATCCTGGTTCTTTTTGTTGCCGCCTGAGCACCTGCCCAATCATGGATTAGAAGAAACACTTTATTCATAGAAGTAGAAAATGAAAACTCCTTATTGCGAAAAATAAAATCGTTTCTTTCTAGCCATAGGTTCCACATAGATGCCGCTATAGCTAAATCCCAAGCTTTTCTATCTCCTAATTTTATGTGATTATCTCTAATGGGCCCCCATATGTCCTCGGTAGAACACGGAATCTGTGGACATCTAAAGCCCCTACAGACCACCTCCCAAGTTAGACGAGCTTTGGGGCAAAGGAAGAGGATGTGGTTAACATCTTCTTCAGCATTAAGACATATGGAACAGACGATATCTATATTCAAATTTCGCTTCCTGAGGTTAACTTTGGCTAGAATGGCATTATTGTGTGCTAACCAGCAGAACACCTTAACTCTGAAAGGAACTTTGGCTCCCCATATGAGTGAATGGACTTTACATCTCAAGCCTCCATCGTTAAGCCATGTATACATAGATGATACCGAGAAAACTTGTGAGTTGTCTCTGACCCAACATCTTTCATCCGGTGAATTTACTTCTTGGCCTCCCTCCTGCAAGACCATCCTGTTTAGCTGTACGAATTGTGCTCTTCCCTCGGTCGAGATATTGGTGGAAACAATAAAATTCAGTTTACCGCGCTTACGAACGTCCGCCACTGTAAGGTCTAAATTTCTTGTCGCCTCTGCCGCCTGAGGAAATTGGTTGAGAAGGTTAGACCCTCCACACCACGCGTCCTTCCAGAATCTTTTTATTGTATAATTGTTAGGTTAGTGGTTAATTAAGTGGTTTAGGATATATTTTATTATTTAATTTATTTAATTAACCTATTTTAATATCTAATCATTAATTAATTAATTAACTGTAAAAAAAACAACCGGACGAAACAACATGTATCGTCTTTCTCAAATTTTAACAAATCACCACTGCAGATATAACTCCTATTTGCTATTTCTATACATGCCATTTTTTCAAATTTGAGAAACACCATTGTGGATGCTTTTATAAGAGGCATTTGTTGCTATCTGTCATTCAATCAGCCGAGGTTAAGTATGTTAGAAGCATTCTTTGAAAACTTATTTTTGTCCCTTGCTTCTCATGCACGGCCACTTTAGCATTTTCGGAAAGTGATCAGGTATTCATGGAAATCGGTTGTAATGAAAGATACATTAGAGAAAATTAATCTACATAAAAAGATAGAACATTACTGGTTAAGTAACCCTAACTACTCTAATTATTTGTATGGCGACACTTCTTTCATGTTTATAACCTTTTCAATAAACATAAATTCTATATGTTTATGTATCTGTCATAACTTCGCAATAATTTTCGTATGCTCTCCCTCTTACTCAATCTCAAAATATTAGGAGAGAATATATGGGTGACATTAGGGTCGGGCTATCCCGGGACCGGCCCGGCCAACCCCAGGATGAACAGGGGTTCAGCCCACCCAAAACCAAGGGCCGATTTGCTCCTCGAATTTCCCAAAAAAACCCACAACAGGATCGGTCCACTCAGACCCGAGACCGGGTTGAACCGGGTCGGGCCAGCATGCGAGCCAACCGTTGTGTTTTTTTTTCAGATTTAAAAAAAAAATTGTGTTTGTATAATTACTAAAATACCCCCCAATAGATCTATACTAGCTAGTTTTGGGGGTATTTTGGGAAATTCAAATATACATATTCTATATATACAACCTCATTTCATTCAATTATCTTCACAAATTTACTCAACTCTCTCTGCTATATCTCATCTTTCTCAATAAATCAACAACAATCAACAACATTCAACTGCTCTCTTGCAAGGATCAACATCAAAAACATGAACAACATCCAACAACAATCAACAACATCAACAACAACACTACAAGCCCTTAACTCTCTCTACATTCATTCTTCAATCTACATTCCACACCCATACGGTATTTTTGTATTTGAATAATTTTTAGAACTAGCATTGTTGTTAGTTTTCATTTATTTCTCTTAATTAGATTAAGTTTTCTTGTACTTCTTTTTCTTCTTCTTCTTCTGTTTAGATTTTTTTAAAATTTGGTAAACATACACTAGTTTATTTATTTAATTGTTGTTGTTTTATTGAAATATTTGTTCTTTTTTTTAGAATTTTTTTATTAACATACACCGGTTTATAATAGAATTTTATTTAACTTTATTTATTTTGTAGAATAATTTTCTATAACATATACTGGTTTATCTATCTTTAATTATTTTGTAGAATTAAATTTTAAAACATACACTAGAATTAATTTTTAAAACATACACTATAATTAATTTTTAGAACATACACTAAAATTTTTATAATATACACTAGTTTAGATGGCATCTAAACGATCACGAGGTAGACATAGTAGCCAAGAGTCCACTAGTACTCGTCGCATTCCTTCCATTCCAATTCCATATGTAGAGAGTGAAGAAACACTTATAACTTATGATAGTATTCTCGATTTTCATGAAACACATGCAGATGAAGTAGAAGACATAAAACCACAACCATCGGAACAAGGCCCTTCTCAATCCCGTAAAACAAGAGGTACCACATCCGAAGTACACAAATATTTTGACTATGTCCCTTCACAAAATGATAAGAGTGTGTGATTAAAAATTTGTAAGAAGTATCAAACACCATATAAGTTTAAAATAGGATCGGGAACGAGCACACTTCAATGACACTTAAATAAATGTCAACCCGAAATTTTTAAAGACAATCTCACACAACAAAAAATACACCCTAAGACCGATCAAGTAGATAATCATATCTACGATCACGATATCGTTCGTAGAGAAATGGCTAAGTTAGTAATTAGAGATGAATTACCTTATTCGTTTGGAGAAAGTAGGAATGTAGAGACTTTTTTCTACAAACTGCATTAAAACTCCATTATAAAAAAATTCCTAAGAATGTAGTTAAGGGTGATTGTTAATTAGTTTACAATGAGGCTAAGGATTTTTTAGTAGCAACACTAACATCACTAAACACTATAGTTTCTTTGACATCGGATGAGTGGGTAGGAGTGAACGACGTACCAATGATGTGTGTAACATGTCATTGGATCGATTCCGATTGGCTACTTCAAAAGAGGATAATTTCATTCGGATTTGTTTGGTACCCACACAAGGGTGAAATAATTGTCACACACATCATGAAAGCATGTAATAATTTTGGTATTTTTGATAAATTTTTTTCTATTGGTTTTGATAACGCCTCTAATAATACTAAGGTAATCGCTAGTTTGAAAATTACACTAAATTCTATAGAACTGAAAATTTTTCATGTTAGGTGTGTTTGTCATATTTTAAACATTTGTATACAAGAAGTATTAAAATATGGATACGATAAAATTGAGGCAAGGAGAAATTGTGTTCATTTTATTATGTTGAGTGATCCAATATATCAAGCTTTTATGATTGGTGTCAATTTAGGGAAATTGTATTTAAACGTTATCCTGAAGATGCTAGACATCGTTGGAATTCTACTTTTGATTTATTAGGTGTTGTTCTTCACAATATTTTTAATCTTAGATAATTTTGTATTGCAATGGGTATGCAAGATTGTATGTTGATGATGATTTTTGATTTTTTGTCGATAGTTTGTACAAAATTTTGGAACCTTTTAATGGAGCTACTTCACAATTTTCAAAAACATATACATTTACATATAGTGGTATTTTACTTGCAATTGTCACTATAATAATAACAATTAAAGATTTGATAAATGACCCTTTTATTGGAGAAATGGTTTATGCAGCTTATATTAAAATTTTTAAATATTTTCATCCGCTTCATATATTATATTGTGTTGCTAGTGTAATGAATCTCATGATTAAGTTAGAAGACACAAAAAAATTTAATTGAGATTTTTTATATTTATGCTCTACACGATGAAATTAAAGATTTTGATCATGTTATTTTCACTACATAATTTGAGCATGTTTTGACTAGTTTATATGATAGTTACAATAGAATTTATTCATCTAATACTACAAAACCACAAAATGTTAGTTCTTCTTCTTCTTCTATATTATCAAAGGGAAAAGATCTTGCTACTAGTAGTGTTTTAATCTCATAAAATAAAATAAAAACCAAGAACAAATTCTCCAAATGAGTTGAATTGGTACAATGCACAACCACCCATTGAAGATGTAGTAGATGTATTTTCTTTTTGGAAAACCAATGATTTTTTTTAGTATTCTTTATGCTAAAGATTTGCTAACTGTATCGGTGTCAACCATTGCATTGGAAAGTATTTTTTTCTCTTGGTGGCAGAATTATGAGCTCGAACATGAATCACTTGACATCAAAGAATTTGGAGATGTTAGTATGCGCCGAAGATTGGATGAAAGTGAAAGAACGGACCCAAGACTTACATGAAGCACACAACGGATCAACAAGTAGCGATGAATGAACATCTAGTAGAATGTAGTTTGGATAATTATTGTAAATAATTGGGAAAATTTAAGGGGATGAGATTCTATATTTAGGTTAAGTAGAAGTGCACGACAATAGTCCACTGCCTTCTCTTCAATCTAAATAGAGGCCATCTCGATCTCTAAATACAAATGTTTACCTTGTATTGTAAGTTGATAAAATTTGGATGAAATGTTACTAATTTATTTGATTGTATATTAAACTTTGTAATTCATTAAAACAATTTAATTTATGAATATTACTTTTATCTATAAGTTCTTAATAATTCTTAACAATTTTTCTTTTTCTTTGTCTTTGTAACAATTCAACCAAAAAAAAAAAAGAATTAGTCCCGGCTCAGCTCGCCCCTCGAGCCAGAGACCAACGGCTAGGCCCGAGCCGGCATTTGGCCACCTTGGCCCGGCCTAGCCCGCCTGTTCCCCCAGCCCGGTCCACGAAAGCCCGGCCCGGGTCAAAACCCGCGGGTTTCGATCTGCCCTGGCCCGTTAGGCCCGAATGCCACCCCTAAGAGAATATTTGCTTTGTTCTTCCTACAAACTTTTTTTTATAGAAATATTCTTCCTATAACTTATTACATTGTTATTGATTTGTTTATCCTATAATTGGATAATATATTTATTTAATCAATATTTTCCATATCTTCCATAGATTCATTTTTTTCTCTAATTGGCAAAAATAATTTAATCTCTCCCTAAAAAACCTTAAGATATTTTGTCTCTCTCCCAATTTGCAACATGATTTACATTGTCTTCTTTAATTAGTCTCCGCATGGCGCAGGCTATGAGGATATAGTCAAATTCATTATCTTTTTCAAAATGCAAAATTGATTTTATATGGTAGGAACTTATATATAATGTTCTTCAAAAATGTTGGTTAATATTATATAAATCATATAATAAGTTTTCTGAATTTGATAAAGATTGAAGAGTAAAATAAGATACATAATCTTATTAATCCATGGCGAAGGCCATGCTCTTGTACTTGCCATGAAGGCCATGCTCTTGTACTTGCCATGTTCCGCTTCCTTTGTTGTTTTGTTACTATCTCTACAAGTTTTTCTCGTATGTATTTTGCCTTCTTATATTTTCTTATATTTATGCGTTGAATTCAATTTCCCCCCCTCTTCTCACTATTAATGCATCTTACTAAGTGATTATAAGCACTCTATATCACGTCCCGCTTTCCAAAAATACGGAATACGAGTACATGACATTGGCCCAGCGAATGACTAACGTCACCCATAAACTGTTTATCCGATCAACTCAATAATATAATCAATACAGAACAATTGCGTAGGCAATAATAATAATCTCATGAACAATAATACTTGAAACGAAGCAATATATAATATCCAAGTACAATAATCCAACGCCTGGAAACAATAATAAAATTTGGGACATATGCCCAAAACAATAATGAATCCCAAACACAATAATAATAATTCTCAATACAATAATTCAACAAAATAATGAGCACTAAAAAGCATTAAATCTTCAGAATCTTTGTTCTCCAATTTCAGTAGGCAATTCTTCATCAATACCTGTAAACACTTCATCTAAAAAGAGGAAAACAGTTATCCTTAGAACAAGTCATGGACAGCAAGTAGAAAAAGCAGGGAACAATGGAATAACGGTATAACATTGAAGTCAATGGATCAATAGGAATCAATAACATGGGACAATCATGATAATCGATGCAATTGGCTATAAACAATGATGCAAAATTTGGTAACAGTATTCAATAATCAATAACGGTAACACTTGGCCAATATTCGATATCACTAGAAACAAAGAAACAATATGCAATGTCGGTGTTGTATCAATCCTTAAGTCTATTATTCATTTTAATCCTAACTAATGCATGTACCACTGCATTTCATACTACAGGTTCGATGCATACAATCAATATCGCTTTAGACTTAAGTGGAAGATTCTATAGATCATTATCTCGGCAACGATAATCAATATTCACCTTTCGGTGCACGGTACGGTCATCAGCAACGATACAATACACGATAGATTGGGTTATGGCCGTAATCCACAATCACACGATAAAACAATAGCCGGAACAATATTTAGGAAAACACGGGCCCCTCCTCCGAGTACAGTCACTACATCAGTCAATCCCTTAAACCCCAACTTATTAATTATTTTATTAATGCAACAATACAATATTCAATTAAATGGACATTAGATGAACGATGGTAACAACAAGGAAATAATAGGATGATAACTTGAATTGGACAATTAGAATGATGAAAATAGGGTATTAGGATCATGCAATGCAACATACATTCATTAATTCATGCAATAGTGCGACAGAGGAATAATTAATCTATTAAAACTAGAAAATAAAATTCTGGACAACAAGAATAGTCTATACAAAAGTGTAGTTTCCCGTTGTTTCAGAACTCGAAAACTGAATCCGTCAGAAGTTCTAGAAACTAGACTTCTACATGGTTCCAACGCATATTTAAAGTCCAAATCCAACCACATTAGCTAGGTCAAACACATGGTTCTTTACAGGTTTCATGTTCAGGCAGAATTTCGATATCATGTTATTTTAATTTTAGAAACAGCAAAAACATAATAATAAATTCATTAAAAATATTTTATAAACTTCTAAACATGTCAAGTAACAATCTGGAAATTTTCAGAGTAAGATTCTATCATTTGATCAGCTTTTTTAATGTTTAAACATGAAAAATACAAGAATATGAAAATCTGAAAGGAAAAACACAACTATAGTAAAACGGACATAACTTTTGCTACACAACTCGGAATTTAAAAATTCAAGATGTTCTGAAAACTAGAAAGATAAGGCTACAATTCTTATTCATAAAATTATTCATTTTGAGATCATTTACTAGTTCAAAAATAGCAGTCAACATACATGTCAGCAAGTAATATACAGGATTTGTGTAGTTTTCTTGAAATAAATTAATTAAACACGATGGGTATCAATTCTATTAGTCGATAAGTTGTATATTCAGCATGATGGATGTCAAAACATGATAAATAAAATTAGAACACGCTCATACATCAATTTATCATCAATCAATCATCAACCGATCAAACAACACACAACCTATCAATTGTCTCTACAATAATTTATTTGTGTGACGATTATATGAACAACCCTATTATCAATTCTATATGCACTCATGAAATATCCAAACTTTAGAGTCAAAAGTGGCACGATGTCAAGAATATTGGGGTTAACTCGTGTAAACCCTTAATAGACCCAACAAAGAGATGCACAATGGATAATATGATAACAAAAAGATCTACTTGCAAGAGTTTCAACAAGACTTGAATTTGGTATAATTAACAATTCAAGAGGACAGTGACTTCCTGCTTGACGGTGAAAGCGAATACCAAGAATAACGGGATAAGGATCCTGAAGCAACGAACCCACAAACACACAATAACACGTGCGAATCACGTGAAAACAAACCCAAAGTAATGACAGCAAAGGCCCAAATCAACAACGACAGCCAGAGCAAGGAGGAGGTATGGCGTCGATCGACGAGGAGTGACGGCGGCGAGGCGTCACAGGCGGTGGGGATAGGGGCACCGCGACGGTGTGTTGGCGATCGGGATTCAGAGCAGAGGTGAAGATGGTTTCGGGATCTGCTGTTGGTCGATGGCAGAGGAGGAGGAGGGTCGGGGAGTGGTGCCTGGGTTGCTGGCGGCATCGACGGGGGTCGGCGGTGCAAGGGGGTGGCCGGAGTGTGCCAGAGAAGGAGGTCAGGGAGTTGCACAGGGAAATTAGGCGGGAGATGAGGAGTCGGGGAAAGAGAAACAGGGAGGAGAGAGAAAGAGGAGAGAGGAGAAAGATTAGAGACTAGGGTTTCAAAATTGTGCAATTTTTAGGGTTTGCATTAGGGTTGTATTTATAGGGTACAATGAGGGTACTGAGTTAGTGAATTATGGTCGAATAATAGCAAATTTGTGTCAAAAACACATGAAATTGGGGTTTAGAGTTCAATTAAGAGATAGATCAAAATCAATAGAGTTTAAATAAAAATACCCGCAATTCAATATAAAAAAAACAGATTAACAAGAAAATAGTTCATTAAAGACAAACAAAGAATTCCACGAACAAAAAATTTAAATCCAAATGAATAAATAAGTAATAGAATAAATATAAATTGGCTTGAAACTAAATCGGAATTCGCCAAGAAAATTAGATCAAGTACGAAAACAAAATAATTTGTTAAAGTTACTTTAATTAAATAATCAAGGAATAACAATTAATAGTTATAATTATAAAAATAATAAAATCATACAATAAAATAATTATTTGGGTTTAACAATTTTTATTAAAATAATCCAATAATAATAATAATATATATGA
This sequence comes from Hemerocallis citrina, assembly GCA_017893485.1. Lineage (NCBI taxonomy): Eukaryota > Viridiplantae > Streptophyta > Magnoliopsida > Asparagales > Asphodelaceae > Hemerocallis > Hemerocallis citrina. The sequence continues at coordinate 126,905,414 of CM030358.1, forward strand.
TTTGGGCTCAAATATAATTAACCGTTAAATTAAGATTATAAAACAAGTTTAAAATACACCATCATTCGAAATAATATAATTTTCGATCGGAAAAATATTTTAATAGAAAATCTCAAAACGAATTTAACACAAAATAAATTTATCAATAATCGAAATACAGAAAATATTCAGAAAATATGTATTTACGGGAATGGGGGTTACACTCTACATGAGACAATATCCTCATATAATATTTGGAGAGAAGTGTTAATATATATATATATATATATATATATATATATATATATATATATATATATATATACATACATACTAGATTTGCCCGTGGGCACGTGGCTACGGCATGTCTTCAGAATGATACATTGTATGAAAAGCCTTATAAATAGTAAATCAACAATTATGTAGCTCAAGTTTGAATAGTATGACAATAATTAGTTGTAAAAAAAAGTCCATGTTTCCATAAAAGCCCAGGATTTGAAATTGAGTTTTGGGGAAAAACTTTTAGGGGAGAAAATGTGTTTTGTGAGGTTAGATCTGGGCCCTTAATTTTGGGGAGATTGAAGGAGAACCACTTGATAGCTTTCTTTGTGTTTTATTATATAGATATATATATATGCATGAAGATGAATTCATCTGTTATAAACTAATTCATTTTCAAATTAAGTTGTTTGATTTCTTACTCAATGTTGATCCATGTACGCCAAGTAAAACATTAGTGAACGTGAATTTAGATATTTAGATATGCTAGGAAGCTAGAAACCTAGAAGTTGTCACACCGAGTGGCCCCAAAAATCCATGTCGATCCTCGCTATGCTAGGATAGTAGAATATAAGAAGATTTTTTATGGTTTCAACTTCTATTATGTTCCTAGTAAAATGCTGATAAACAGTTTCTCAAAAGAGTTTTTCTATCATTGCAATCTTATTCTCTTAATATAGAAATTGTGAGTTATGAGTTAGTTATATAGTTTGAACATTTCATAGTGAGTTGTGTAAAAAACTATATATATATTTTATCTTATCAAATGTATCGAGTGAGATTTAAGAATGGATAGATTACTCAAGTGTGAAAAGATATAATTTCATGAGACCAAAGTGTAAAGAATAAAATACATAATTTTTAGTAAGTTGTTTCTAAATTCCGTGCTTTTTATTAATGTTTTTTGAGATTGTCTTTACTTGAAACTTGATTTGTAGTTACTTTTGTTCACGTCATTTCTGTTGGATATATTGGTATATTCTCTCTATATAAATATAGCACGTGCATATGTGTAACACGTGTAATGAACATACAATTGATTGGATATTGGAACGCGGGTTTGTGGGCTTATAACCCGATACCCAAACCAGTATTTAGGAATAAATACTGGCTTGTGATAGCAGTCTAGGTATTCCAATTTTGATACCTAGGGTGAATATCTCAAGCAACTTAGATCTAGAGATAAAACCCTAATTCCCAATTATTAATTTCTCACAAAACCTAACAATTTCTACAACGATTGGTACCAGAGCAAGGGTTATGGATTGTAAACTACATGGCACAATCGAAAAGTCGGATAGTCATTATCCCATCATCGAAAAGAGCAATTCATAGAACATGGGAGAGTTATGTAATCGAGTTCTCAAATATTTTGTAGGAATTGATGTCACTCTCTTTGTTGTAGGTGCAATGTACTCTAGGTGCAAGAATCCAAAAGTATTTTTTCTGCAAGATTTTCAATAAATTGTTTAATAGTCATTACAAAATAGTATGTACTTTAGATACAAGCAACAAGGATAAAGCAATCAGAAAATTATAGCGACTGGAAGTGTTGCAGAAGCAAAGCAAGACTTCAATCAATAGTTCAGAAATCATTTGTTGATGGCATGCAATTAACTTTTTGTCTGTCCTTCTCTTTGAAGTACATTAATTTACTACACATCCATATAAGAAGTTGTTGCGACAGTCAATTATTCATTTAGAACTACAAATTCAAATGCATTACACAACTTGCATGAGACTTTAGCTTCTCTCTCCCTTTGTTGATATCAAGAAACATCAAAGCAAACCAACAAACCTACTGAAACATAAAATTATTAAAGAAGGCTCATAATTTCATCCTCTACTTGCTGCTCCCCCTTCTTGTACCACATCTCCAATCTCCATTTTATATGAAGCAACTCCTTCACAACGTGTTCTACATTTATCCATTGATTCGGAAATTCACTTGAACATATAAGCCCTACATTGAAAATAGAAAGCATGACCTCATGCATACAATGCCTTCCTTCTGATTCTATGTGATTATCTCCCGAAATGAATGGATCAACAATATCCAGAAATTGTTAAATTCTGATTGTGATATATCGACACCAAGGTTATATGAAAAGAAGAACAAAATAGAGTGTATCAATAACAAAAGACGTGAAGAAAGGCAAGAAAACAATGGAGATAGCTGATAAAACTTCAGCAGTATACCTGGAGCTATATATCCTATCAAACCAATAATTTCAATGGAGTTGTTTGTATCTTGAGACGAGCTAACAGTTTTTGAAAGAAAATTCAATAACCCAAAATTACTGACATAAGCGTTGAAGTCACAGCCCAAACGCACATTGCTAGGCTTCAAATCACAGTGAACAATTGGAATTTGACATTGATTGTGGAGATAATCCAATGCAAAGCCACATGTACACAGTAATATGTACAATCTCTGAAGTAAGCCTAAACTTCTCCTATCAACATTTCCATTCCCTACTCTTTGATGCAACCACTCTTCTAAACTTCCATTATACATGTAGTCAAGAATCAAAGCTTTGTTTTCCATTTCCATTTCCATCTATCGATGAACAGACTTTTATTTATTGCAGATAAAAAGTTGGCCAAATTTTTACAAATTTGGCAAATTTATTTCAAACTTATGCTAGTATTGATAGAAAATATAACAGAACTTTAAACTGAATCACCAATTAACAAAAAATCATGTTGTTAAGAGTAGAAAACTATCATAATTCCATATATGATACATAGTTTTAACCAAAATAAACTTTAGCATCATGACATCTGTTACCGCTAAATCTGGTGTGGAGGCAAACAAATAGTATTTGTGGATTCTTGGGGAAACCTGAATAGTGAACCTGTCACTGTTCCTGTTGGAGTCTGACTGCTGACTCCCACAGTTCACCTGCAAAAAGTGCGAGACACCGGGGTTGATCCCGGCGACGCACCCTCCGACGCTCAAGTCAGTAATCAGGGAAGATTATGAAAGAGCGTAAATTGGCAAAAGATTGATTACTTCTTAATGGAGATGGATGTGGGGTATTTATAGCCGCCTTTGGGACCTAATTAGGCATGTAATCCCTGTGTTTAGATAAGGAATGTAATCCCTAATTCCTAGTGAAAGGATAGATATGAATCAAGGCCGTTGATTAGGATTAATCAGAAACCCTAATTCTATCCTGGTGGACCGGGTTTGCTGCGGGTTGAAACCCGCACCCAGTTGAGGTGGATCCGTTCGCGGGTTAATGGATCTTTGAGGAGGAGAACCAGTACCCGCTTCAGACCCATTGGTAGGTGAAATTACCGTTTTACCCCTAGGCTTTAAGATTCGTTCCTGATTTGGACGGTTCCGATTTAACCCCATTTTTAGCCATATCACGAGCCCCCCACTCCAGAAGACTGAGTTTGATCAGCCTTTGAGGAGTAGTTTTACTGATTTAATGGCTGGCGGAGTTGTATCGAAGTCCGAGTAGAAGGTTTCGAATCTTTGCAGGAGGCAGTATGGTGATTTTCTAAGTTAGTTGCGTGCTCTGAGTTGTTCTTGAGTTCTTCTGGACATTTGGTGATTTTTATCTATTTTTTCGGAATATTTACTTAATTTTGCGAAGTGTCGATTCGTCGTTCAGGGGTCTTAATAAATGGTCCTAGGCAATAATTATCCACTCGGGGGCTCAAAAATATTTCCCCGGCTTTATAATTATTTTCCAGGATTTTTAATTAATTTTCCTGAATTTTTAACCACTTTTTTGCAATTTTTAAGTAAATAAAAATGATTTTAATAAATAAAATACCAAATTATGGCATGGCACGATCTGGACCGTTGATCCTGTGCCGGCGCGAATTTCTGATAGATCGGACGGACAGGGTCGCTCGGCAGCAATTTCTCCGCTTTTGTGGGTCGGATGGGCACTTGCTCGGAATCCGAGCGAAGTGGCTCGGTTTTTCCCTCGCACGAGTGGCTCGGATCGCTAGTTGCTCAGCTCGGAATTCCGAGCGACGTGGAGCAATCTGTGCCGTCGGATCTCAGCACGGATCTCGAGGTGGGCACAATTTCCAAGAAAACACTATCTTGTCGTTTAGTGGACGTGGCGTAATCTAGACCGTCCATCATCTCAGGCGCGATTTTCGCAATGATCCAACGGTTGAAGACGCTCAGCGGTGTTTTTCTTCACTTTCGAGGGTCGGATTGGTACTTGCTCGGAATCCGAGCGAAATGGCTCGATTTTTCCGTTGTGCGAGTGGCTCGGATCGCTAGTCGCTCGGCTCGAAATTCCGAGCAACGTGAAGCGATCTGGACCGTCGGATCTTGGCACGAATCTCGAGGTAAACACAGTTCCCAAGAAAATACTATCTTGTCGTATAGTGGTACAGGCATGATCTGGGCCGTCCGATCGAAATCTTACGCGAATTTTGAGGAGAAAGACGTTTTTCTCCAATTCGTGGCTCGGATTGGCACTTGCTCGGAATCCGAGCTATCCTCTTGAATGTTGAGGTCGGATTGCCTGTCGCTCGGATTTTGGTTCCGAGGGACGTGGGGCGATCCTAGCCGTTGGATGATGGCACAGATCTCGATGCTGGCTCAGTTTCCAAGAAAACACTATCTTGTCGTGTAGTGGCGCTGGCATGATCTGGGCCGTCCGATCGAAATCTTATGCGAATTTTGAGGAGAAAGTCGTTTTTCTCCAATTCGTGACTCGGATTGGCACTTGCCCGGAATCCGAGCTATCCTCTTAAATGTTGAGGTCGGATCGCCTGTCGCTCGGATTTTGGTTTCGAGGGACGTGGGGCGATCCTAGCCGTTGGATGATGGCACAGATCTCGATGCTAGCTCAGTTCCCACGAAAACACTATCTTGTCGTGTAGTGGCGCTGGCATGATCTGGGCCGTCCGATCGAAATCTTACGCGAATTTTGAGGAGAAAGTCGTTTTTCTCCAATTCGTAGCTCGGATTGGCACTTGCTCGGAATCCGAGCTAAGTGGCTCGGGTCACTAGTTGCTCAGGTCGAAATTCCGAGCTATCGTCTTTGTTGTGGAGGTCGGATTTTGGTTCCGAGGCGCCGAGCGATTTTACTTGGATCGAAACGTCGCTTCCATTGTCAATAGTTGTAGCTCTTCGTTGCTTAGCCGTTTGGGCTTTTGTAACGCTTCAAGGGAGGCCCAAGAGTTGTGTCCTTACGTTACAAAGCCCAAGAGGCATCATTTTTACTATAAGTTTTCACCCCCTCAACACTTTACCTCATTTCTCACTTTCACTTTCTCACTCTTGGTTTTTACTCTTTAGCGAAGTTTTTAGCTCTTGAGCGGCGCTGCTAGCTGTCGCGGCAAGGCGTTTTAAACTCCGGTGATCTTTTTTGGCCATACAAGTCACTTCAAGGTCAGTCCCTCTCCTCATCTTTGTTAAAAATGGTTAAGTTTTCTTCTACGGATGAGACCCCCTCGTCGGACCTAGGCGTCAGCCGAGCGGTCAGGCCGAGCAAGGATAAGGGGAAGGAAGTCGTGGAGCTGACCGAAGAGACAACAGTCAGGCCAAGTACAGATGCGGAGGTTGCCGAGCCTCTTTAGGAGGTAGTGGTCCGATCTAGCAAGGGCAAGGGTGTGGAAACGATAATTGAGCACCCGAAGACTGCAGGGGAGTTGGGTCGGCTTCCGAGCATTCTGTCGAGCATTGGCGGTGTGCGGAGCTACTCCGGAGATCTATTGGAGAAGGTGACGCAGGGCACCGCCAAGTCGATCGAGGAGAACGAGCCGAGGGAAATTTCTGGGGTGGATCAGATCTCATCGGTCCTGACCGAGGCGGATTTGCATCGAATCCGGACTGGGTTCCGAGTCCCCGCGGAGTACGGGCTCCTTCTCCCCGGCCCTGGCTTCCGAGCGTGCACCTCGTCATCGGCCGATACGTGCGTTTTTCTTGTCGACTCTCTGAATGCCAGACTTCGGCTGCCTCTGCACCCTTTCGTGATTGAGGTGCTGCAGTGGTACGGCTTGTGTCCGGCTCAGCTAATGCCGAACACATGGCGGCACATTATGGCGTTTGTTCTTCAATGCCAGGAGGTCGGCGCTCTGCCCAACATGTTCATCCTTTGGAGTCTCTACCGTCCTTGCCAACCAAACAAAAATGAGCAGAGGTACTACCTCTCGCCGAGGAAGGGTGTGAAGCTGATCGAAAACCCGGACTCGATCAAGCATTGGAAAGAGAAGTACTTCCTCGTCCGAGCTCCCGAGCCATGGGTGATCCTGACGGTGTGGTCGAGGAACGGCCTTCCGAAGCGGGCGAAGAAAGAGCCCGTGCTCAGCAACGAGGAGGCAGGAATCGTGGAGAAGTTGCTCGGGCTTCCGACCCTCAGTTGGAAAGACATCACCGAGGAGGCATTATTCTGAGGGGGTCTCAGTCCGATCGACCCTAGTACGCTTCTCCTATTCTTGTTTTGTCTTTGAGGTTTGGAAAATTTTTCTAACTTTTTTCACTCGGTTTGTGCAGAATCTCCCGGCATGGACTACAAAGGTCTGATGGCTAAGGCCCGAGCAGCTATGGAGCATGAGGTGAGGAAGAGAAAGAGGACCGTATCCGGGCCCCAAGGCGGCCGAGCGCCCAAGATCCCCTCGGTCTCTCCAACCCTCGAGCGGCAGTTGTCGAGGCTCCTCTGGTTGAGCCCGATCAAGGCCTCGTGGTGCTGTCCGCCCCTCCTACCTCGGATGCGCCGACCCCAACGGCGGGAACAGATGCCCCAGGGTTTTCCGGCGGAGCGTTCAACATTAGCGCTGCGCTGGCTCTCGACGTTCCACCCCTCACTGCCGAGGCAGAGGCAATTCTGACCGAGGAGCACAAGCGCATCTTTGTCCCTAACTGGCGCGTGATGAAGGTCGACGGGTTCTTAGGGGACGGTAATATCTGTATGCAGGCGGTGAAGCACCTGCCGACCCCAAAAGACCGAGCGGCGCTCAAGGCGGGCAAAGTTGGTGACGCCGCGATGCAGATTGCTCGGAACACCATGTCAGTAAGTAGTAGAGGACTTTCTTCAAAATTTTTCTATGTTTTTGTGCTCGTGCTTGACTGCTTCTTGTATGGCTTGTAGACCCTCTACCACTTCAATTATCTGCTCGAGGAGTTCGCGAGCAAGGAAAAGGAGATGATCCATCTGAACGACCGGGAACGGTCGGAGCGGTCTAAGGCGGTGAAGCAGCTGGAGGCCGAACAGTTGCGTTCCGCTTCGCTCGAGGCCGAAGTTGCCGACCTGAAGGCTCAACTCGTCGAGGCGCTGAGGAGCTCGGCCGCCGAGGCCTCCAAGGTCGAGACCCTAGAAAAGAAGGCGGCTCAACTCGAAGGGGAGCTGTCTAAGGCCCTGAAGGCATCAGAGGAGGCCGTGAGCGATCATGCGTCAAAGGTGGCGGCCGCAGAGAAGGCAGTTCGGGACGAGGCCGAGGCTCACATGTTGACCAACATGGAGGAAGCGTACGGCCGAGCGCTGAAGCATATCGTCGCTCGGAACCCCGGATTCGACGTCTCGTCCTACTACTTCTACGACCCCGTAGAGGGTGAGGAGGAGTAGCCCTTGGCCGAGCTCGCTCCGAGGCCGGAGGGCGAAGACTCCGAAGGCGAGGGTGGTGCCAAGGGTGCGATTGTAGCTGTGCCGAGCGATGATGAGGTCGACCCCTGACTTTGTCGCCTCTTCTTATTTTCTTGTTCTTTTTTTTTCTTTTTTCTTTTGTAATGCCTAACTGCGGACTGGCCACCGTTTTTTGTAGCTCTTGGACTTTTAATGAAATGGTTTCTTTTTGGATGATTTCATCCTCCATTACTCACTCTGCATCAATTTTTGAGATTCCAACAATGAATCAGAATATGAAGCACTTATAGCCGGCTTACTTCTGGCCCGTAAGGTTGTAGCTCGACGGGTCAAACTATCTAGTGACTCTCAATTGGTAGTGAACTAAGTCCTAGAGGACTACGAAGCTAGAGATGACCGCATGATCAATTTTCTGGCCCATGCCAAGAAGCTACTAACCACTTTCCAAGAAGTAGAAATCATTTGCATCCCTCGCGAGGAGAATAGGCAAGCAGATGCCCTATCCAAATTGGCTTCCTTATCCCTTGACAGGACTCGACCACACTGTCCTGATTGAAGTCCTCCTCAGGCCTAGCATCGAAGAAGAAAGCCTTAAACTCATGGTGATACCTCCCCTAGCACACAAGGATAACTGGATGAAGCCTCTATTCGAATTCCACGACAAAGGAAACCTCCCCCCCCCCCCCCCCCCCCCATACCCTAAAAAAGCTAGAAAAATTCGAACAAGAGTAGATCGATACACACTCATCGAGGGAATCATGTATAAATGCTCCTACACTAAGGTAGATGACAGACTCTATCTACGCCGTCTATCCCCCGAAGAAGCTCAGCACGCCCTCAGAGTAGTTCATGAAGGGATCGGGGGTGCTCAAATGGGAGCAAGATCCCTCGCCCACAAGATTCTGAATCAAGGATATTTTTGGCCTACACTCCTTAGCAATACTCAACAACATGTTCGGCAGTGCACTTCTTGCCAAATGTTCTCATCCATTAGACGAACACCTCAAGCCGAACTCACTTCCATGTCCAGTTCAATCCCCTCTGCCATGTGCGGGATGGACCTGCTCGGACCTTTCCCTCCAGCAACCGGTCAAAGAAAATTTATCGTGGTCATCGACTACTTCTCCAAGTGGATCAAAGCCGAACCACCAACAACAATCACGGACAATAGGTCCAACAATTCTTTTGGAAGAACATCGTTTGTCGGTTCGGCATACCCCGGATCCTAGAAACAGATAACGGAACTCAATTCATAGCAGCGTCGTTCCACAAGTTACGCGCTGGCCTAGGCATTCTCCTCTATTTCCCACCCCCAGTCCAACGGCCAAGCAGAGAACGCCAACAGGCAAATTCTCAACGGCCCCAAGAAAAGACTTAATAAATTCAAAAAAGGACTTTGGGTTGAGTAGCTCCCAAATGTACTATGGTCCTACAGCACCACCAAGAGAACCCCAACAAGAGAATCTCCCTTCAATCTAACATACGTCTCTGAAGCCCTCATACCCCTCAAGGTCGGATTACCCTCTCCTCTCCTGCTAGCCTTCAATGAAGAGCAAAACTCAACCAATCTCAGAGGCAACCTCGACCTCATTGACGATATCTGTGAGAAAGCCTCCATAAGACAACAAGTATATCAACAAAGAATCGAGAAGTTCTACAACAAGAGGGTATGTCCTATAAACCTCAAAGAAAAAGACCTAGTTCTTCGCAAGCTAGAAATCTCCGATCCTCGCAAGAAAAGGAAACTATCTCCGAACTGGGAAGGACCGTACAAGATCTCCAAAGTGTCTGTCCTGGAGCATACCAACTTGAAGATCCGGGGGTGAAGAAGATACTAAGGAACTGAAACACTGAGCACTTGATGAAGTATCATGACAGTGTCTAAACACCCTGAGAGTTAGTTCCCATATTTTCTAGTTCTTTTATTTTCCTTTCAATAAGGCTGACACTTGTGACAAGGCCAGAGCATATAATAAAGGCTTGCAACATAGAAGCATCCACGTAGTTGATCTTTTATAAAAACTTAGTTTATTTTTTTGATAATTTTTTTTTCTAAGTCTGATACATACATGCCCAAATCACGACGACCACAAACTCAAACAATAAGTTCGGAGTCCAACACTTGGTTTGACGCTTTAGCCACTTACAAACAGGCAAGTGCGGAGCATCTCACCACTTGAAATTGCTTCCACAACTGTTGAAATTCTCAAAGAACAAGTTCGGAGTCCACTTGGTTCGACGTCGCTCTAGCCACTTACGCACAAGCAAGTGCGAAGCAGCTCACCATTCGGAATTGCTCCCACAACTGTTGAAATTCTCAAACAACAAGTTCAGAGTCCAACACTTGGTTCGACGCCGCTCTAGCCACTTGTGAACAAGCAAGTGCAGAGCAGCTCACCATTCGAAATTGCTCCCACAACTGTTGAATTTCAAACAACAAGTTTGAATTCTAACACTTTGGTTCGACACCGCTCTAGCCACTTGCGAACAAGCAAGTGCAGAGCAGCTCACCATTCGAAATTGCTCCCACAACTGGTTGAAGGTCTTAAAGAAACACTCACAATACAAAGGGGATACAATGCAGAGAGACAACGTTTCAACACTTAGAGAAGTTTTTTTAAAATTAATCTCAAAATATCGATACAAGTTCGAAGAACTAAAACAGGGTTACAACTCTCTACAAACTTACAAATCCCCCTTAGAACTACCCTTGCCCCATCGTGGGAGGGGGATGTTGCTTTTTAGAGACACACGGGATCTACGGCTCCCTTCGGTGCCTGAAGCACCACCTTGCTCCTTTGGATCTCCTGAAGAGGGCTCTAGTCATACAGATTGAGTTCGAGCCATGTGATCTACGCTACGTGCTGTCCATCCAGTCGAAGAGGTGCTCGAAGCACCAGCCACACGACTTTGAGCATCTCCTGAATTCTTCGAAGCTCCGTGCAAGCAAAGAGCCACTTTGTGGAACGACCGCCCTTATTTGTACTCTTCACAGGAACATGAGGTACTCTCAGTTTTGGTTCCTTAAGAGTATCTTCATTCACCCTAAACTTTAAACGACCAAACCGAGCACGCGCCAAACTGGCTGGACATGTTTCTCCTGAAATCTCGAAAACGACCTTCCTCAAAAGATTCACCTATAAGCTATTCTCGAGCACCACATTCTTCAGTTCATTCCTTTCGGTGGTGGCCGTGAATAAAAAGCGCAGAAGAGATTCAACTATCGTATCCTTTCCTACTACAGCCTTAACAGAAGGATCTTCACTTTCGCAAGAATAATCTTCCACTTCAGTTGGGAACTGATCTCGAAAAACTTCGCAACGCCTCGCTTCGGTCTCCCTACGAGTCAACACCCTTCTTAAGTGACCAAGCTCTGTCTCTGCCCTGAAAAGCCTCTCTCGTAAACGATCGAGTCCCAGTTCCACCACTTGGAGTTTAATACGAAGGTGATTGATCTCTCTCGAGAAGCGAACACCTCCGTCATATATGACCATTAGCTAAGGCAAGACAGCAAAGAGTTACTTCAAAAGCAACAACTATGGCCACAGAAAGGGTGAAGAATCGAATACCCAACTTTCAAAGTCTAACACAAGTTGAACGAAGCAAAAAAAGTTTTCATTCATTTAAAAACAAGACTACATAAAGCGGTGGTCAGAACCTTATTAGGCGAATACAAAAACAACAACTAAACAAAGGTTGGAAGAAAAAGAAGGAATCAAGGGTCCACCTCACTCGGTGGCGCTGCAGGGGTAGAAGACTCGCCTCCAACTTCTCCGCCTACCCCTGTACTCCCCACAACCACTGCAAGAGGACCAACCCCTGCTTCCTCTTCCTCCTCCCCCTCCTCATGCGTTTGCTGCTCCTCCACAGGGGCGGGCGGAAACAATGAGTACCCCGAGCTATCGAAGTCAGGGATGCGCTCGCTCACATGCTCCAAGGCCCAGAGATACGCCTTCTCCATGTTAGTGGCCAGGTACCCTATGGCCTTCGCCTTCGCCTGCTCGTCTGCAGCCTGCACCGCGGTTTCTCTCTCCCTAGCCGCACTCTCCCTCTCGCGAGCCGCTAGCTCTCTCTCCTGAACTGCCTGCTCCCTCTCCAAGGCCACTTACTCATTCTCTTTGGCCATGGCTACCTCCAACAATGCGATTCGAGTCTGCTGCCTCTGCCCAAAGTGCAGCAGACTCCAACTCCTTCGCGGCTCTTGACTGCTCCACCCTTTCCCTATCCTTCGTCACCCTTAGCTCCCGCAACTACTCCACTACTTGTTTCAAAAAGTAGCTAAACTGGCAAGAGGTTTACAAATGGTTAATTCAAAGTTACAAATAAGAAGATAAATACCAACGCTCCACGAAAATAATTGTAAGGAAGGGAGAAAACAAAAACATACCACCATGTTCGCCTTGGCAATCTCCAAGGCTGAGTCACCAACGATCTCGTACTCCATCGAGGCCTTATCTTTGGGGGTAGCTAAGTGACGAATCACATCCATGCAACTTGTCGAATCCCTAAGGAAGCCGTCATGCCACCTGATCTGCCAATCAAGAACAAAGATCTTCAGCTTGTCGGTCAGGATCGCGTCCACTGCCATATTATTAGGGGGAGCCTCGAGAGCTACAACCACGGACAATGTGAAGTCACCTGCAGCGGGAGCAGCTGAGGAAGCGGGGGGAGACTTTAAGTCCACCACAGGAGAAGCACCCCCCGCATTACTGGCAATCTTCGACGGTGAAGGCTTGGTGACCGTCCTCTTCCTCTTCCTCTTTTCGGGGTACTAGCTGCTCAAGTCCAAACACTAAGACATGATCTCATCAAAATCTATGCCTGCCTTTCCTGCAAATAGAAGATACAAAATATTAAGGCAACGAAAAGAGATAGAAGCAAATACAAAGACAAGATAAACATACAAAGAAGAAGCGTACTAGGGTTCATCGAGCTGAGACCCTCTTAAAGAGAAACTCCTCGGTTATCTCTCTCCAATGTAAAGTCAGTCGATCTAAAAAAGTGCCGACTATACCTTCCTCATCGGGGCTCAAAATCGGATCCATCTTTGCCCTCTTCGGTACATCCTCCCGCCACATTGTGGGGATTCCCCACGGCTCATGACTGCGGATCAAAAAGTACTTATTTCTCCAGGCTTTGATCGAATCAAGGTTATCGAGCATCCTCACACCCCTACGAGCTGTGAGATAGAACTGATACCCTAGCCTATTCTCCTGATTGATCTTATACAACTTTCGTTTGGCAATGTATCACAAATTCAGTAACATGCCTCCATATGTTCGAGATAAGCTGAATTGGACCTAAAGCGTACAAAACTTCTCTCACAAAGGGATGAAGAGGAAGGCGGAGCCCCGTGTGGAAGGCATCGAAGGGGAAGATGCACAAGTCAGGTGAGATCGACGAACATGCTCTAACTCCAGGGCCTGGCAAAGCGAGATCAAAATCCATCGGCATCTTATAACATTTTCGAATATCACCCAAATTCGCCTTCGTAAAAATAGAAGTAATGTCGTTAGCTTCTTTATAATCGCGCTACACGTTCTCTTCGTAGAATCTCTCCATGCTATGCTCAACTCACCTCAACTCGGATGTGTACTCTCGAATGTCGCCTAGATGCGACACCGCAATCGAATATCTTCCTGACTCCCCCATTCTTCTATCTCTCTATATAATCGTCTCCACGACGACCGAAGATGGCTCTTGTAATACCCCGTATTTGCAGCGAACAGTTGACTGGTCCATTAAGCAGCCGACTGCTACTGCATAGTTGGGCCAGATTGATTGGGCCAGATTTGAGAAGGATTTGAGAAATTTAGTCCCACATGAGAGGTGCACAAAAACTAATTTGAGTATAAATATAATTAGCCAATGATCAAGAGTCACCTAATTGGTTAACCACCTTTTGAGAGGCAGCCTGTGGTGGGCAGTTGTACTACATAGTATCTAATTTGTATTCTAAAAATATTAAAAATTGCCTGAGTATTGGGGCGGGGCATTACAGCTCTACTACACCTTTCCCCTTGCTCGTTCTAGTAGGAGGAGTCGACGGTTGTGCTTCAACACAACTAGAAGGGGAGATCTCATCACCTGAAGAAACTCTAGACATCTTTAATAAAATAAAAATAATTTACCTTTGATGTGACAGCTACGGTTGGAATTTCTCGCTAGAGATCGGGAAAGCTCATCGGAGTTTCTCTAGAGCTGATTTTTGCCGGAGAAGAGGAAATGAGAAAAGTGAGGAAGAAGTGAGAAAAGGGGAAGCTTGATAAAAAAAATCGATCGACTCTTAGGCTTCAGAGTTAGTGGGCCCCCAAAATGATGGACAAACCCAAAAGACGAGGAAGCGCAACGGTCGGGGAAGGCTAAGTGACAAAGCTCGATCGTTGACAGGTCAAAAAGGTCAACGATCAAACGTGCCACATGTTGCGACGCGAAACATCAGAAACAGTTCGCCAACACTCGTTCGCCAACATTCAATGGACTCCCAAACTTGTTTGGCAAAGCGTGCCGAGTAAACGGAGAACCGAACAAAAATGGGGCAAAAACCGTTGACCAGACAATGGTCAACGTTGTCCGGTCCAACAGTCAACGCCACGTGTCGGTATGACAAACGTTCTCATCGTTTGGCGAAGCGTGACGAGAAAACGAAGAACCGAACGTAAACGGGGCAAAAATGGTTGATCGTTCAACAGTCAACGATGACCGGTCAACAGTCGATGCCATGTGTCAGTATGGTGAAGGTTCTCAACAATCGGCGAAGCATGTCGTGCAAATGAAGAACCAAACAAAAACGGGGCAAAAATTGTTGACCGATCAACGATCAATGTTGACCGATCAATAGTCAATGCCACGTGTCAGTATGGCGAACGTTCTCATCGTTCAGCGAAGCGTGCTGAGCAAACGAAGAACCGCACGAAACCGGGGCGAAAACCGTTGACCGATCAACGGTTAACACCATGTGTCGACATGATGAACATTCTCATTGATCGGCACATCCGACCGATCAAACGAAGAACCGAACGAAAAATGGGCAAAGAGGCATTGATCGATCAACTCCTGCACATAGTTTGATCTTCTCGATCTTCGCGCGCGCCACAATCGATGCTGCAAATTCATCCATGTCATCAAGGTATATTTTTAATTCTTTTCTTTAATTATTAATTCCGATTTATTATTTAAAAATTCCAAAAAATATTAAAATTTGAAATTTTAATTTAAAAGTTCCAAAAATAATTATTATTTTGGAAATTTTTTTTTTAAATTTTGAAAACATAATTATAAAATTAGAATAATTAATTTAAATTTTCAAAAATTAATAATTGAATCTTGGAAATTGAATAAAAATTGGAAAAAACTTAGAAAAATATGGAAAAAACAAAAAAAATTCTAAAAATTCTAAAAATAATTCTAAGTATTTTACAAACTCAAAAAAGCATCGGTACACCCCGAGCGAGATCTAAACATCCCTGAAAATTTTGATAAATTCTATAAGCCATTAAATGGGCGAACTACTCCTCAAGGCTATGAAACTCAGTCTTCAGGAGTGGGGGCTTGTGATATGGCTAGAAATAGAACCAAATCAGGACTATTAAAACCGGGCCCGAATCTCCAAGCTCTCAGGGGAAAGAGTAATTTTCCTTTCAAAAGGGTTCAAAAATGGAAACTAGGTCTTTTCCAAGGCCTAATAACCCAAAATGGATCTACATTACTGGATTATGATGGCAACCCATTATAAATAAACCCAAATTATTTAAAGAATTATTTAAAGAATTATTTAAATTCATGATTATCTCTAAGAGACGATTTAAACCAAATCTCTTTTCATTAAATTTTTTTTACCTCTATTTCTTACCTCAAAACACCGAGAAGTAAAGATAAATGATTATCTCGAAATTGATCTCAAAGACGACTATAAATATCCCTCCACCCCACCATTAAAAAGGTAATCAGTATTTTCTCCAAAAAAACTCTTTCATAATCTTCTTGATTATGGATGTAAGATTCTGTACTTAAGAGTATATATATAATATTATATTGGGAGAATATAATAATAATATTATATATATAATATAATAATAGTGAGAAGTGGTAGTTGGGCCTATAGGGGTTCTATGGGGTTGGTTGTATGGAGATTTTGTAACTCCCCGCCCAAATACTCAGATAATTTTTATTATTTTTAAGACAAATTAGATACTATGTAGTACAACTGCCCTCACAGGCTGCCTCTCAAAAGGTGGTTAACCAGTCAGGTGACTCTTGATCATAGGCAATTTTATTTATACTCAATTAATTTTTGTATACTCCCGATATGGAATAACTTCACATATTCCTCTCAAATCCCGTGCAAAACCGTAACCGGAATGCCACGTCAGTCTAAGAGCCGAAGAGAGCAAGTGTCTTTTTCTCTTCTCATTTAAATCCCGGGTGGCCCCCCTAAACATGGTGACGTCATCACCTCTCAACATCACAGCACATTTCTGTGCTTTTCTTTCTCAAATCTCACACCGGTGGGCCCCCCTTTATTTTACCTTCTTACTCCACACACACACACACACACACACACACACACACACACACACACACATATTATATTTTTCGGAAATACAGGGTATTACAAATTTGGGCCATGTTGAGAATGAGAAGAAGTGGGTTGGCTGCACTTGGATGTGGGCTTGGTTTCTTTGCTGACGTGGAGGAGGAAAAGGAGTGGTTGCATGTGTTAGAAAATGGGTATTTTATACACCATTTACGAACCGGTTTTTAAGCAATTTTTTGAGTAAGATCCTCAATAAATTATTGAAAGATTTTGATTGATTTGTGTTCTCATTCAAGAGTAGATCAAAATCATATATTAATTTGCTAAAAACGGTTAATGGGTGAATGGAAAATTGTCTATCAAAGTGAGACGTTTTCATTCTTGAAAAAATGGTTGAGGGAACATAGTCCCACATCCGAAAAATCAAAGAAATTAGAAGAGGATATATAGTAACATCCTTCTAAGCATTGTAAGATAGCTAGAAGAAAGGCTCTCTCTCGCGCGTGCAGGGGAGGGGGTGCAAATCTCGGACCGGATTACATGCGACTTGTGTGCACCCGCACGACCTGCGGTTTTGTCTGCCGTTTCAGTGCAATATTGAATGTTTTGTCTACCGTTATACTGAAGGCACTCAAAGGCATTGATTGTTGTCTGTCGTTACAGTTCCCGCATTCAATTGACTGTCTCCTGTTACACTGAAGGCATTCATAGCCTTGTCTTCCATTACAGTTTTTAACTCTGGCCCTATAAATAGAGGCCTCCCCTCTCACTTCCTTCCCTGCACCAGAGTCTTCTTCTTTCTTCCTCTATTTAGTTTCATTCCGTTCTGTTCCTCGGTCTTGCTGTTTGGTAAGTCGGTGATAGGGTTCTGACGCTGTCGGTCGGTTCGAGAGTGTTACGTGGTGCCTACGTGAACACTCTAGTCGTTGCATTCTGGGAGACAGACGCCTTCACACAAATCAGCAACCGGAAGAGGCGAAATCTGTTTTAAGGAAATTGTGTGATACACAAGCCTCGACTACTCTACCTTGTTACATATCAATTGGTTTGTTTGTAAGTTGTTATTTTTTTTTCTTGTTGGTTTTTCTTCCTCTCCTATTCTTTTCTCTATTTTTCTGTGCCTCTCATCGATTGAGTTTATTATAAAAGAGAGTTTATAAACAATTTTGTAACAAACTTAAAACAGATTTTGATTTTCTTGGTTTCTGATTAAGAGGCACTTCTTTTCTTTTTCTTTAATCTGAATACTTACACTGGTGTTGTGTAATTTTCAGAATCAAAATAACTAATGCATTGGAGAATGCTATTGTGTCTGAAACAGTCCAAGTGCCGGTTGCTAATACGACACAAGTACCGACTGCTACTGCGGCACGAGTGCCAATGCCAATCGTTGTACCTGTCTCAGTCTCCCAATGGGGAGAAATCTGAGAAGTTCAACGGCAGAATTTCAAAATGTGGCAACAAAAGATGATGTTCTATCTGACCACATTGAATCTTGCAAGATTTTTGAACGAAGAAGCTCCAAATCTAAAGAAAGATGAGCAAGATAACCAAGTCATTGCCGCTGTGGATGCTTGAAAAAATGCTGATTACTTATGTAGGAATAACATAATGAACAGATTAGCTGATTCTTTGTATAATGTATACATTGACAAAAGAACTGTTAAAGAACTTTGAGAATCACTAGATCATAAGTATGAAACTGAGGATGCCGGCGCTAAGAAATTCATTGTGGACCGCTTCCTAGACTATAAAATTGTAGATTCCAAAACAGTGATCAGTCAAGTTCAAGAAATACAACTGATCTTATGTGAGATTCATGTTGAAGGTATGAACTTAAGTGAAAGTTTTCAAGTAGCATGTATAATTGAAAAATTACCACCAGGTTGGAAAGACTTTAAGAATTACATAAAGCATAAGCGAAAAGAAGTGGGCATTGAAAATCACATTGTCAGGCTTCGTATTAAAGAAAACAATAGAAAATCTGAAAAAGTTGGAGTCATCGGTCATGCGGCCAAGGAAAATGTAGTGGAACATAAACAACGTTTCAATAATCACAACAACAAGGGTCCCAAGTTGGGGCCTAAGGGAGGAATCTCCAAGAAACCGAAGTTTCAAGGCAAGTGCTTCAATTGTGACAAGATGGGTCACAAATCAACTGAATGCAGACTACCCAAGAAGAACAGGAATAGAGAAGCAAACATGATTCAAGGCATTGCTCAAGATGTTTCCGATATCAACCTCTCAGCTGTGATCTTAGAGGTGAATATGATAGGTTCAAACCTGAAGGAATGGTGGATTGACACTAGAGCTAATCGACATGGGTGCTTCAACAGAAGTATGTTCTCCACTTTCAAACCATTAGAGAATGGGAAGAAAATTTTTATGTGGAACTCGGCTACTTCTGAAATCAAGGGCCAAGGCAAGGTGATCTTGAAGATGACTTCTGGAAAGGAACTGACTCTAAACAATCTTACATATGTTCCTGAAATCCGTAAGAACCTGGTATCTGGTTCGTTGCTTAATAACCACGGTTTTTGTTTAGTGTTCGAGTCGAACAAGTTTGTTTTGTCGAAGAGTGGAATGTATGTTGGTAGAGGATACATGAGTGGTGGAATGTTCAAACTCAATGTAATGAACATGGTCAAGAATATTAATAAAGCTAGCTCTTCTACTTATATGCTTGAGTCTTTCAGTTTATGGCATGGTAGACTAGGACATGTTAATTATGACACTTTGCGTAGACTAATTAACTTGAATCATATACCAACATTCCAAATTGATTCCAAACACAAGTGTAAAACTTGTATTGAGGCAAAACTAACAAGATCATCGTTTAAAAGTGTTAAAAGAAACACTGAATCTCTTGATCTAATTCACACTGATATTTGTAATTTGAAAATGATACAAACAAGAGGTGGTAATAAATAGTTTATTACCTTCATTGATGATAACACGAAATACTGCTATGTATATTTGCTTAAAAGCAAGGATGAAGCTACAGAGAAATTTGTTCTCTATAATGAAGTTTAGAACCAACTCAACAAGAAAATTAAGGCATTAAGAAGCGACCGAGATGGAGAGTATGAATTGTCATTTGCTGACACGTGCTAAGCATGGGATTATACATGAAATGACAGCGCCTTATTTTCTTCAGTCCAACAGTGTTGCTGAGAGAAAGAATCGTACAATGAAAGAAATGATGAATGCAATGTTAATAAGTTATGGTTTGCCACCAAATTTTTGGAGAGAAGCTATTCTTTTAGCTAACTAACTTTTGAATAAGGTGCCCAAAAAAAAGAAGAGAAAACTCCATATGAATTATGGAAAGGAAGAAAGTCATCCTATAATTACTTGCAAATGTGGAGATGTTTTGCCAAGGTGGTAGTACCTCCACCTAAGAAAGTGAAAATAGGATCCAAAAAGGTTGATTGCATTTTCATTGGCTATGCACTTAACAGTAGTGTCTATCGGTTCTTGGTGTACAAATCCGATATCACTGATATATCAAAGAACACGATAATGGAGTCTAGAAATGCATCGTTCTTTGAAGATGTATTTCCATGTAAGTCAAAGGAGGAACCAAGTTCCTCCAAACGAACACATTAGATTATTAGTGAAGATAGTGAAGACTAAGATGAAGAAGTTGAGGAAGAATCTCGATGCAATAAAAGAATAAGAATGGAAAAATATTTTGGTCCGAATTTCTTGACTTTTATGCTTGAAGGTGAACCCCAAACCTTCAAGAAAGCGGTGAACTCTAGTGATGGTCCTCTATGGAAAGAAGCCATCGAGAGTGAAATTGATTATATCTTGCAAAATCATACTTGGGAACTAGTGGATCTTCCACCAGGTAGTAAACCTTTAGGTTCCAAGTGGATCTTCAAGAGAAAAATAAAACCTGATGGATCAATTGATAAATACAAGGCAAGACTTGTAATTAAAGATTATAAACAAAAGGAAGGTCTTGATTACTTTGATACATATTCTCTGTGACGAGAATAAATTCCATTAGGATGGTACTTGCAATAGCAGCTCTGCGCAATCTTGAAGTACATCAAATGGATGTAAAAATAACTGTTCTTAATGGAGATTTAGATGACGAAATCTACATGGAATAACCTGAGGGCTTTTCAGCTCCAGGACATGAAAAGAAAGTGTGTAAACTGGTGAAGTCATTATATGGTTTGAAACAAGCTCCAAAACAGTGGCATGAGAAATTTGACAATGTCATGATGACAAATGGCTTCAAGATCAATGAATGTGACAAAGGTGTATATGTCAAAAACACAGAAAATGGATATGTCATTATATATTTGTATGTAGATGACATGCTTATTATTGGAAGCAATGATCAGATGATTAAATCTGTTAAAAACATGTTGAACTCGAGGTTGGACATGAAAGACATGGGACTAACTTATGTTATATTCAGAATTAAAATCACAAGGACATCAGATGAGCTTATTTTAAGCCAGTTACATTATGTTGACAATATTCTTGAAAATTTTGATAAAGATAATTCTGGAATTGCCAGAACTCTAATAGATCTAACTTTACATTTATCCAATAATAAAGGTGAGAGTATTTCTCCAGTAGAATACTCTAGAATCATAAGCAGTCTAATGTACTTAATGAGTTGTACAAGACCATACATAGTCTATGCATTGAGTAAACTAAGTAGATATACGAATAATTCTGGAAGCGAGCATTGGCAAGCAATTACAAGAGTACTGAAATACTTGCATTTTACTCGTAACTATGGACTGCACTATACGAGATACCCGGCTGTACTTGAAGGATACAGTGATGAGAACTGGATATCTAGTAATAATTCAAAATCCACTAGTGGCTATGTGTTTGCACAAGGTGGTGCAGCAGTTTCTTGGAAATCTTCGAAACAAACAGTGACCGCTAAATCCACAATGGAATCTGAAGTTATCGCACTGGACAAATGTGGGGAAGAGGTTAAATGGTTACGCCACTTTCTTGAGGATATTCCAAGGTGGACGAAGCCTGTGCCTCCAATCTACATACATTCAGATAATCATTCTGCAATTTGTAGAGCACAGAGCCATATGTATAATGGTAAATCTAGACATATTCGTCGAAGACATAATACCATTAGACAACTACTCTCTTCTGGGGTTATCTCTATGGACTATGTAAAGTCAAAGGATAATATTGCGGATCTGCTAGCCAAAGGGTTAAACAGAGAGTTAGTTGATAAATCATCGAGGGGAATGAGACTAAAGCCCATGAAAGAATAAGTTGATACAATGGACACCCAACCTAACTGACTGGAGATCCCAAAATCTAGGTTCAAAGGGACAACTAAATTGTAAAGACCAAGTTGGATCACTGTGGAGATTTTCCCATGTCCGTTCCCATGATGAAACAATGATGCCCGTAAGGTAACAGGTTAAGCTAGGCTTTTAATGATTCTTATGTGTTGGATATTCGAGTAGAGTAATGCGGGTTACTCTTAAGTAAGAAATCACCTATGTATAAGGAAAGAAGGGCCGCTTCTAAGAGAATAATATAGGGCAATATTCCTGTTAAACTCTTGCAGAATCAGGCGCATGTCCATGGTCAAAACGAACATAACAGTGAGAACTGAAAATGCGTTAGGAAGATTTCTGTGTGAAATATGTCATCATTTACACAAATGACAGAACAGTTCAAGGACATCGCGTCTACTTTGTAGTTAGTAAAGTAAACATATTTTCATAAGGGAATGTTCAAAGAATAACACCTACCTATCCTATGCAGGATTCAACCGCTGAATTCTATCACCAAGTCTGTCGTGTCAGTCTGTTGTGTCTGTGGTCGTTAATTTTTATTCATGTGGGGAATGTTAGAAAATGGGTATTTTATACACCATTTACGAACCAGTTTTTGAGCAATTTTTTGAGTAAGATCCTCAATGAATTATTGAGAGATCTTGATTGATTTGTGTTCTCCTTCGTGATTAGATCAAAATCATATATTAATTTGTTAAAAACGGTTAAAGGTGAATGAGAAATTGTCTCTCAAAGTGAGACATTTTCATTCTTGAATAAAGGGTTAAGGGAACATAGTTCCACATCAAAAAAATCAAAGGAATTAGAAGAGGATATATAGTAACCTCCTTCTAAGCATTGTAAGATAGCTAGAAGAGAGACTTTCTCTTGCACGCGCAGGGAAGGGGGGGTGCAAATCTCAAACCGGATTACATACGACTTGTGTGCGCCCGCACGAGCTGCGGACACGAATACCGGACCGACATGAACCCACCTCGTGCAGAGCCACTTTTTGCTACAGTTGTGATTTTTTCTTTTATAAACGGCTGAAATAAATACAGAAACGGTTTTGTCTGCTGTTTCAGTGCAATATTGAATATTTTGTCTACCGTTACACTGAAGGCGCTCAAAGGCATTGATTGTTGTCTGCCGTTACAGTGCCCGCATTCAATTGACTGTCTGCTGTTACACTGAAGGCATTCATAGCCTTGTCTTTCATTACAGTTTTTAACCCTGACACTATAAATAGAGGCCTCCCCTCTCACTTCCTTCCCTGCACCAGAATCTTCTTCTTTCTTCCTCTATTTAGTTTCATTCTGTTCCGTTCCTCGATCCTGCTGTTTGGTAAGTCGGTGATAGGGTTCTAACGCTGTCGGTCGGTTCGAGAGTGTTACGTGGTGCCTACGTGAACACTCTAGTCGTTGCATCCTGGGAGACAGACGCCTTCGCATAATCCAGCAACTAGAAGAGGCAAAATTTGTTTTAAGAAAATTGTGTGATACACAAGCCTCGACTACTCTACCTTGTTACATATCCATTGGTTTGTTTATAAGTTGTTTTTTTTTTCTTGTTGGTTTTTCTTCCTCTCCTATTTACTTCTCTGTTTTTCTGTGCCTATCAATCAATTGAGTTTGTAAAAGAAAGTTTATAAACAATTTTGTAACAGCGTGTGCAATGCACGTGCTTTGAAATTGGCGTGTGTGGGCTCTTTGTCCCACATCGGCCAAGGTTGAAGAAATTGAGAATATAAATAATAGAGCCTATGATCTTAAGGTACCTACAAGCTATATCATATTTTGTGAGGCAAGTATGTGGTGGGCAATTGTTAATATTCGTTTTTTTGTTTGCGTGTTCGCGCACGTGTAACCGCGTGCGCAACTGAGCGGGGCTTGGGGCGTTACAACTGACTGGAGAGTCGGAGAGCCTGTCGCTGGGATCAAACCCGGTGTTTCAGGTATTTTGCAATTGCAGGTCAAGCGGAGCGAATCAGCATCAGTTGAAGACGGTCAAACGGACGAGAGTCAAAAAGGTTAGATTTTATTGATATCATAGAGAACTTACAAATCATCTGTTTCCTCCCACACCGAAATAAGCAGCAACACTAGCAAAATACAAAATCTAGCAAACAATTCCAAAGCGTTTCTTAACAAGTTTGTAGAAAACTAAAACAACATACATTTGGAACGGATGGAGTAGTTTTCGTAGCATATTGCATGTATTTTTTCTTCTTATATATAGTTCTGAGTTTGCCTTCCACCTCGTTACAATAGCACACCAATTTTCTATACCTTCGTGTTGGATGCTATGTGTTTGACACTACCAAAAGGCATTGCAACTAATTTGTAACTGGGTTGCAAA
Source organism: Hemerocallis citrina (assembly GCA_017893485.1). Taxonomy (NCBI): domain Eukaryota; kingdom Viridiplantae; phylum Streptophyta; class Magnoliopsida; order Asparagales; family Asphodelaceae; genus Hemerocallis; species Hemerocallis citrina. Next base: position 126,929,413 of record CM030358.1, read on the forward strand.
ATTAATATATACTAGTTGAAATATTTGGGTAGAACTAAAAATGAAGTATAATCATAGATCTTGGACATTCTTTTTGGAGCTTCCGCGTCTCTATAGCAAGCGGCAGAGTTGGTTTCGTTTTTCTTCCTATCGGCCGGGGACCAACGTTCAAGTGGCCATTACATTGACAGACCTGATTGCTATCATTACCCAGAACGAACCCAAGGATTGATTTTCACCAGCAGGATAAGACAGTCAAGATACGAGAACGCTGGTTCAAGAATTGTCGAACACAGACTCGAGAGAGAACCAACCGGCCAATGTGATAGATAGACCGAGGCTACACCAATGGATGCTAGTGTCAAATGGTGGGCGCTTTTCGGGGCACCAGTCCTCTGTATAGCAAGCTTTTTAGAAAAAAGCTCACTCTGAACCTTTGAGTTGCACTCATTCAGTGCAATGCAAGTGAGCAATGGTATTTAAATGATTATTCTTTGTTTTACTTACAACACTTATGGTATTTTTACAACCCTTTTCAAATAACTGTGTCTGAGTGTGGGGAGAGCAAGTATGCCTATGGTCTTGTTAAAAGCCAAAAACAGAAAAATATTATAACAGTAGCTGCAGTTGTACATGCCACTGCGGTTATAAATATAATTGCAGTTGCAATGTAATCGATATTTGTCAAACACACCCTAAAGTGTATTTTGTCCATTTTCTCACATAATCATGGTTTATTAGCTACTCCGCCAGAGTGTTTAGTGATTAAACTAATCTTATTTCCTAGGAGGCAACCAATTTTCCATCTAAATCTGAAAGCATAATCTTTTTTTCTTCCTCGTATTTTTTTTTTTGAAGGAAAAGGTGGAATCTGGCCACCCTGTTTCATTAATAAGAGGTTAACGAAACAAACTCAGAGTACTGGGCCCAAGTACAAACTACATATAGAAAATAAAATATACATGAAGCAACATGACGTGTACAAACAACAAATCTCTTCAACAACCCTGGAGGGTGGGCCGACAAACAAGCTCGGTCCATCAAAATTGTAAGTACGTCAGTTTAGCTTCGTACAGAACCTCCACGGCACATGCACACCCACCTGAGACAAGTCTGGCAAGATTTTATCACCCGCCGCTCCCTGCCTTCACCTTACTGGGGGGACCCCATCTATGGGCCCAGGCCCCACAGAACGAAAACTGACCCCATGGCACGTGCACAGCGATTGCACCCTCCCCCCATCTCCACCACTCATCCTACAAACGTGCCAGTAGCTCCAATAGCCGCTACCAAAGAGATAGCCGTGAAGAGGATACCTTCACCTCTCACACGATAGCGCTTTCTTAGACGATTTCTCACCAAACAACTATCTCGCTCACCCCACCAAACACCACGCTACAGGAGATAGCCGTGGAGAGGATACCTTCACCTCTCTCACGCTCAAGCTCTCTCCGGCGATTTCTTACCACACAGACTTATCTCGACTCATACTCCCAATCCGAGGGAAGAGGCGACGCTGTCACGAGCCAGTGGTCTAAGCTGGAGGAAGCTCAATAACCTGATAGTAGGCACTGTGAAGACTTCACCGGTGACATCATAGGAACTCCAGACCAACCATACTCAAACCCCACACCCCATCATCCCCAACACCAACAAACTACCGTCCTGGCCCTACGGGCCCCAAACCGAACCACCGACCTCACATACTTGAACCCCAGATCCATGGTGTTCGCAACAACAGGCGCGGAAGGATGCTCTGGCGCGACATAGTCGCTCCGCGACAGTTGAGACAAGCACCCTTGAAGTTGAGACAAGTGAGTGCACATCACGGAGGGACCCCATCTTTGGGCTCAAGCTCCACAATCGTGCAAGACAACCTAACTCCCGGCATCTTCACACGCACTACCAACCCTCACAAAAACCAAATCAAAGCCGTAGAATGCCGTGATTGGCCCCGAGAGTGTGGACATGGTGGCAAGCACACAGAACATCAGGGTAAACATCTAGCAAAACCACCCCATCCCAACCCAACCCAAACCCCAACTCCAAACAACACACCCCCAAACCCCCACCAACAGATCTGGAGAAGGGTAGGGAGATCGGGGAGAGGGAAGGCATCGATAGGGGCTAGAAGGGCGGGGCAGCGGTTGTAAACGACCGACAGTGACGGCAGGTGGGAAGGGAAGGCATCATAGGGAAGGGAAGGGACGTCGTCGAAAGGAATGGAGATGGGCAACGAAGGACCCTCGGTGCCGTCGACGATGGCGCTGAAGGAGGGGACAACGTCGCCGTAGGTTAGCAAATCGCAGGGGGGACGACGAAGCGCTTCGGGTGGTGGCTTTGAGCGACGAAGCATTTCGGGTTGGGGGGGGGGGGGGGGGGGTCTACTCCGTCAAAGGGGCGCGATCCAGGGGGGACGACGGCGGGACGGTGGGGCAGCGGTGGCGAGCCCTAGCCGCCGTCCCCATCCTTTTCTCAGATCTAGGATTCGCTTTTTTGGAAGATTTGGGGTTAGTTTCTCTTTCTAGACTTTTCTAGAGAGAGAAACTCTTTGATATTATTTAATTTTCTTCCTCGTAATTTAAACACTTAATTAGGTCTATCTCATTCTGCACAATTCAATTTCATCACCTCACGTGGAGAGGAACTAATCTCCAATATATTATCCTCTAAAAATAAAAGGTTAATTTAAGTTAACTTACCCCTTGGATCAATCACCATAATTAATAAGTATAGGGGGATTTTTGCAAAATTCGCATGCAAGATTGAGTATGACAAGAAGAGCATCACAGAAGGGCATTAATGTCCTTTCCGCCAGAACCAGAAAGAGGGCGCAGGTCCATAATGGCATTTTAACAAAGTTTGCCAATAATTCACGAATTTGACCAATTATTCGCAAAGAATTCATTGGCTAAATCAATTCGCGATTTAATCACCAATTTCCATTTAAATCACGCACTTTAAGAATTATTTGCAAAAATGCGAATTAATCACAAATAATTTGTGAATTAAACGAATTAATCGCTAAGTTTGTTACTATTTTTCATATTTATGAATTTAAATATATATTTACTTAGGTGATTGGTACTAAGATGCATTAAAATTTCTATTTATTTCTTCCCAAATTTTGTCGAGTTTTTTTCGAATTACCTGATTTTTGCCAAATTCTGAATAATAAATCTTGACAAACTATTCCCGAAACCCGAATTTGTGAGTATGCGATAATGGTGGATAGGAACTTTTCCAAACTGACCTACTTTTTAAAAGTATTTATCAAATTGACCCACTTTTGAAACTATTTACCAAATTGACCTGCTCGCTGTTTGTAGTTTTATGGCTTTCTTCTGCACATGGAGAAATTTTGAACATATAATTTTTATCTAAAATTGTAACAACCCGGATTTTCATATAAATATTTGTATGATTTGTTAAGCACTAAAATGATATAGTTATTTATTTTTCTCCTTTTGAAACTATTAGTATGAAATTATTTCATAAACTTCAACTAGACTCACTATGAGCTAGACATGAGCTCAAACCATGTCCTTTTGACCATTGAGCCATGAACACACACTTGTAGTGTGACATGAGTTGTACAAAAAAAAAATGAAACCCAAAGATTACATGAGAAAGGGAGGGAAAGGAATTAGGATTTTTGAACTTAAATTTCACTCATGATGAGTTCTTCTCCACACCTACACTCCACCTCCATTCTCTCCCAATGCAGCCCTCTCACTTTCTCCCTCCCCCTTCTCTCAAAAATCCATCCACATTCATTCCCCATCCTCTATTAAAACACCCTCATCTCTTCCTAGCTCTATTTCTCATCTTTCCTTACAATTAAGCCATCTTCTACACCTCTAAACCTCACTCGCTACACTCGTGCCACTGGTTTGGAGTAAGAAGAAGAAGAAGAAAAAGGCAAGGAGAAGAAAAGATGAGGCCAAAGCAAGGAGGAGAAACAAGGAGCTCAAGTTGGAGTCAAGAAGGAAGACCAACAAGCAAGGAGCTAGAAGGAGATCAAACTATAAGCAATGGTGGGTGATTCTAATCTCTTTGTTTTGTTTTGATTGTTGAATGGTGGTTGTAGTGACTGAAAAATGACATGCATGCTCTTGTATGAACTTAAATAGCTCGTTTTGTGCCAAGAAACCCAAAACAGAAAATTCAGTTAAAAAGCTGAATTTTTGCTGTCAGTCCGTAGCTCATAACTCGAATACCACTGCTTGGATTAACTTGAAATTTTTATATGATGTTATTTATGTGTCGTACACCTTCAGTAATTTTTCCAGATTTTAATGATTTTTTTCTGCTATTAAAATAAAATGCTAATTTGCATGCTGGTCAAAATAAAAAGAAACAGTTTTTGTTGTTACTGTTGTGCAAAGAATGACTTGGATCTTGCTGCATGCTTATGAGAATAATCTGAAATTTTAGTATGTCTTTGTTAAGGGTATCCAAGACCTATGTTTCAAATTTCATGAGATTTGGACCACTGTAGCTATGTTAATAATAGTTCATCAAGAGAAGGTGCTGAGAAACAAGATCATTCTGATGGTCAAGGTTCTCTGGATGAGTCAATTCGTCGAAGAAGCTACTTGGGAGCCAGAGAGCGGAATGCAGGAGACCCACCCGGAGTTATTTGTGTAAAAAAAAATTCTTTCTTTTTTATTTTTGTTATCTCCCACTAAGTGTAGTTCTGAGGACAGAACTATTCTAAGGAGGGAGTGATGTAACGACCCTAATTTTGACGAATACGTCTTATAAACAAACTAAATTCTACTAGTTATGAAAATTATTTTTTGGTTAAAGAAATTATTTTTTCTTACTAATAACCTACAACTATGCATATGAATATATGTGTATATATATGCATATATGTATGTCTTGTTGAGTTTGGGCTTGAAGGGCCCAAATGAAACAAAACAAAACAAATCAAAAATGGGACAAGCCCATGCATAGACCGGCCATGCATTGAGGGGAGGAGGGAAACATTAGGGTTTTGAGAGATCTTTTGAATTCAAAGGACCTCATCATGAGTCTTTAGCTTATCCTACACTCCAGCTCCCAAACACCCCAATCTCTTGTATGATGGGATGTTTTCCTATTTTCCCCATGCTCTAAAAATCCGGCCAACCCCCTCCCATCTCTCCTCTCGTGTGTTTTAAAACCCATTCTCTTCTACACTTCTCCTTTACAACTCCTACCTTTTCCTTAGCCTCCAAACTTCACTCTTTACACTATTGTTACTGATTTGGAGTGAGAAGAAGAAGAAAAAATCCAAGGAGAAGAAAAGAGAAGGCCAAAGCAAATAGGAGAAGCAAGGAGCTCTAGAGGAGTCAAGAAGGAGGACCAACAAGCAAAGAGCTAGAAGGAGAACAAGCTACAAGCAAAGGTGAGTGTTTCTAACCTTATGTTTGTTTTTATGGATGAATGGTGTTTGTGATGACTGAAAAATGACATGCATGCCCTAAGAATGAACCTAACCAAATCGTTTTGTGTTAAGTAATCCAAACCAGAAAATCCTGTTAAAAGACTGAATTTTTGTTGTCAGTCTGTAGCTCATTGCATGAACACTACTTGGTATTTTGATCTGAAATTTTTAGAGGATGATCATATAAGTGTCGTACACCTTCAGTAAGTTTTACAGATTTTTGTGATTTTTCCTGCAATTAAAATAAATTACGAACTTGCACGCTGGTCAGAATAGAAAGAAACAGTTTTTATTGTTACTGTTGTGGAAAAAATGACTTGTATCTCACTACATGCTTATGAGAATGATCTGAAATTTTAGTATGTCATTGTTGGATGTATCTAAGACCTACGTTTCAAATTTTATGAGATTTGGACCACTGTAGCTATGTCAATAAAATTATGCAAACTGAGCTAGATATTTTAGTAAACAGAACTGCTGTTGTTACTGACCTGTTTTTGGATGACATTCAAAATTACATAATTGGAAATCTACTTGGTAGAATCACCTGATTTTTTAGAGTGTTGTAACATAGGAACTCGTGACACACTCCAGGTTCTTCCTTCAAATGAGTCACAACACAACAAAAATCACAGGAAATTAAAAACTTTATCACATCAAATGTTATTACAATGTCCAATGATTACAAAATTTACAATTAATTATTACAACGAGAATGTACAATAAAATTTGGACAGTAACTTTCACTTGAATGCTTTCCCCGGCTAGAGCCTTCCCGTGCTCCCAAGTCGGCGGTCCTGCACTGATAACTGTGGGCACGTCAGTTAAATACAACTGATGAAATTCTATACTCGGCTATCCTCTCTGCGCCATAGTATAACGATTCCAACCTCAACAATCACAAAATAATATTTGATGCAAAGAAAAAAGGTGGTGTCAAGCAAGTGTCGGTGTATGTCATGACCTAATCTAATGCACACTATGCACACATGCTCCTAAAGCTAATGCACGCTTGGTTGAAAGATATGCATCCCTAACTACACACCCACTGTAACACCCCGAATCCCAAAACAGACTGAATTCGAGTTCCACAGGATCTTTACACTTCATTTCGTACAATTTTACAAGGAATTTAAAACTTTTATTTCATCAATACTTACATTAGAGTCTTTTACATCAATACGCAGCGGAATTAATAAAATACAACAATAATAAATGTACAACTGTAACAACTTGACATTTGAATAATCATCAGCAATCATTTCATCTTTATATCTTCTTGTAAACTCCAAGTCCTGCATATAAAATTGTGGGCGCGTCAGTTGCTTACAACTGACAAAATATTATACACGACCATCCTCTCTATGCCAGAAACAGTATAACGATTCTTAAATACTTTAGCAAGCACAAACTTGATCACAAACAAAGCTACAAAGGGACTATCCTGTTGATGTCGTGTTGTGCTGTGCACTTAGTCCTTAATGCAATTGTTAATATTTACATGACACTAATGTGCACTTGTTCGGATTCTATGCATCCCATACTATATAGGTACGAGGGCAAGTCCTTAATCTTACTTCATCTTATAGGATTCAATTCCTCGCCATGACTTAAACTACTACGGTAACTGCGGTAAGTATCCTAGATGTTCTATGATCTACGAGCCCATGTCCAGGCAGTCTGGAGGGAAATCCCATGCACTGACATGACGCATCAAGCAGGAAGACTATGGACAATTCAACCTCCGCCATGGAACGATGGCACCACCCGCAGTCACCAAACATCCCACAAGCATCGCCACCGGGACAATAATTCCGGAGTAGTGCTCACGCCATGTCATGACGCATCAAGCAGACAGTCTGTGAATCACTCTCACACCGCCAATCCGATGGCCCTTATACTCGTGTTTTTCTCTTACTTTCATTACATCTTCACTATGTATCTAATCCTTACAATGTTTGTTTTAAAAGAAAACCATCACAACCTAGAGCTAGCTTACCCTACCGGACTTAAATCAAAACAAAAGAGACAGTTAGCCTACCTGGCTACTTCTCAAGAGATGCTCAACCCTCAACGGTTAGCTCTCAAAATCATAAACAAAACTGCCGGTCACTAGGGTCTCGCCTAGCCTCTAGATTCCAACAACTATCTCTTTCTAGAGATCAACAATGTTTTATAATCAATCTCAAATCATTTCATTTCCTTTATTCACAAACTCTTTCTCAAAGCATTTCTTTTATAAACACATAACACGACATAAGTCAATTCAACCTCTTAGCCAATTTAATCATTCATACCTTTGTGTGCATTTTAAATAATTTCAATCAAGTATTAATAATCATAAAATCTCATATTTAATCTTACTCAACTTTCACATGTCAAAAATCAATTTCGAACTCAAGAAAATCCATCAGCCAAGACAGGGGAAGTCGACTGGTAAAAACGGCCAGTTGGCTGTTCTGTGAGACCTCAAAACTCAAGAACCAAAATGCCAGTTCATTCGACTGTGGACAAGTGCCCAGTCGACCGTCCTGCGAAACTTTTGAAACTCAAAAAAATAATACAGTCAGTTCAGTCGACTGTTGACAAGGGGTCAGTCGACTGTTCTGCGAAACTTTGAAAGCTCAACCAACCTGTTTGACAAAGAATCAGTCGACTGTTGATTGCATCAGGTTGCAGTTTAAAGTGGATCCTAAATATATTTTCAACCTTTCAATTGATCCGTACTTCTATAAAAATATAAACCATCTTTCGGAATGTATTCTTTTGAGAAACAATATCGTACATGTTCTTAAATTCATAAGTTTCTCATTTTTGTAATATAATAAAATCCTTGCACAAAACAAATATAATCAATTTTTCAAATAAAATGTTGTCTTTTATCAAAATTTCCTTTATAAGTTCCTACACTCATAAAATAAATATTTTTGAGGTTAGAATCAAACAATTCTTTTCTACACCCTTGCATTATTTTGACCAATGTCTTAACATGCATCAATTTCATACAAATCACTTCAATTTTAGCATCCCAAACTAACAATCATAACAATTTAGAGAATAGATTAAGCAATTCACATCTATCACACCAATTAAAATTAGCAATTCAACTCTACATTAATTTGCATGTAATCTCATCATACCAATTCAAATTTAACAAATAAATTGTATATTATCTATCATGCAATTTCTACTCCTAAATTAGAAAGGATTTAAGAAACACTCACCCAAAGTTGAAGAATTTGTACTCAAATGAACTCCTAGAATTAGGAGCTCCTAGAATCTCCAATTGCAACGCCTCGAAATCCGTGCACCCAAGCAAAGCCTCCAATCTATTTCAGCAGAGCAACTGTCAGTATCATCTCCATCTTTCGGCAAGCACAAACAGCAAGAGCTCCATCCCCCTCTCTCATTAGCATATGCATATATTTAAATATATGTACACACCTATGCCTATATATTTGTATATCTTGTATGAAGAAGGGAAAAGTAGGCTGGAGTGGTTGGTTGTGGCTTTTCGGAAAGAGAGAGAACAAGAATGAAGGAAAGGAAGTAGCACATATGCCTACATATATACATATATAGATTAGGAGCTATATATACATATGTAGCCATAGGAGTAGGTGGAAGAAGCAAAGCATGATGGATTTGATGCTTTCGGAAATGAAACAGAGAAAGAAGAGTAGGGGATGAGGAGAGTGGTGTAGGGATAGGGGTATTAATATAGGTTTAATTAGTGGGTAGTTATTGAAACCAATTGTCCACTTCTTCACTAACTAATCCACTGACACAATTTAAACTCAAATTTCCCTCCTAACCAAAAGTAACCGGCCACTTTCCCTCTCTTTTGCCAAACACATGTACGTGCTCCGTACGTGCACACACTTTCTTCACAAATTTGATTATCTTATTTAATTTAAAATACATGTATGTAATATATAAGACGTATATAAAATTAATTTGATTAAAATTACACTTTTTCATGCATAATTAAAAATAGACAGATACCCTTCATGAAATTTATTTGAACAAGAATACGCTTAAACACGTGCACCAAAACACGTGCATCGCCCGTAAAATCTCAAAAATACAAAATTGACTTTATCAACCGAAAAATATTTATAATTAATCGGAAAACAACATAAAAATATATTTAATATACATATTTGATAATGTACTCTAACGTACAGAAAATATGTGTATTGCACATATAAAAATTATTTTAATTAAAATAGACGAAAAATTGAATTCCGTTTACAAAACGAATTTAAACACGTTATAAAAATAAATAATTGAACCCATTGAAAACATTGCACGTAACGGTAGAATACTCGAAATCGACACGTGCATCGATAATATGCAAAAACACGTAAAAACACAAAGATTGAAATTTAGCATTTGAGTTGTCTCAAATGGGATTTTAAGAATACGAGAATGCATAAATGTTCAGAATTCAAAGTACATATCGAAATACGTTACGGATATCGCCAGTGACGGTACAAAATGTACGTGCATAACACCCGAGGGCAAAATTTTCATTTAAATTTTGCGAGGTGTTACACCCCCAACCAAATGACATTCTTCAGTTTAATGGGGCTCGATCCCCTGCTATGCATCCTACTCTTATGCTCTATCCTATTTCTGATTCCAGTGATGGTGAGGCTGCAGTCTTCTGGCTTTCTCCAGTCACTGCTGTCATTAGTGGTGTCCAGATCTCATGTTTTATCCACTATGCCCGGGATCTCAGTCGCGGCTTTCACCCTCACGACTGTACTCATGGTATGTTGTTGTATCTACGTCTCCTCAGACCTCACCAAAAGCTGATATATGGACACAAAGGCTATCCGCAAGTGACTAGAGTGATTCCCGATAGAGTCTAGCTCACTGGGATATCGTCTAATCCGTCTGCCCACATTGATCAACAAAGGACCTGACGGATATAGGGTTTCCCCAACTCCGCTACACTCGTCCTTACACTAGAATAGAACTTGAAGTCGAGACGACATTAACACTCCAAATCTCCTCAAAGGTTGTTACGGATCATAAAGGCATTTTTGCCAAGACAGCGAAGCCCCCACAAAGTCTTCCCGACTCCCCAGAGCAGCTCGGGGTCCCTGTCCACATTAAACGAACCTAGGATTCGGTCGGGCGTGATGACACCATGCATCCCCCTGATAGGCGAACACCCTCGCTAGTGCATGTCCTTACATTCAACCAAGACTCGATCTAGCCCTACCCAAGTATCAAAGCTACCACATTCCAAGAATAAGGTTGAATTCAAGATTTGTTTTATCGATCGATTGCTAAAAAACCATCACTCTAACCAAACTCAAATTCTCTCTTTTTTTTATTATTAGAAGTATGAACCTCTAGAACTATCTCATATCATCCATCCCCCTAGCTAGGCGATCTATCCACCATTTTCAAATTCCTAACTTGGTAATCAACTTTGCTTGTCATGATCAACTAGTTCAGTTCTATTTGTAGATTCTCCCTAGTTAGTTACCTTTAACAATAATGGATTTCAACCCATTCCACACTAGGACTCAACTAGCCCTTTAGTCCGGCCCAAGGGTTGACCCGCCTCGGCCCACACCTGGCACGAACCCACGGCGAATTGACCCCATCGATTTACTGCAACCGCCATCCACGCTTGGAGTTTGATCGCATCCTCAGCCCCAAAAAATAGCTTCCTACTAAACTTAACGCTCCACGGTTCTCGATAGGTGGTAGCTCCAAACACAAACCATGGAATCCATCCATGTACGGCAAGTACGTCGGTGCACGAGTCATCTCCTCCAACGCGTTCGATGTGATATTCTACTCTTCTAGATTTGTCAACAAGACTTACTCCTGGGGTCTCAAAACTCAACCGATGTATCCCAACGAGGTACACTACACTAGGAGTAAGTCCTAATCCAAGCATATCCAAAAAGGGGTTCTAAGAGTCTTAAAAACGACAATTTAAGATCCCAAACAGCAAGCACACACTTGGCATTTATGCCAAAACGAAGTCATTCCCGATCCCGTTCCCTTGAGGAATCACGATCGGGCGCTCCCCATGCTTCTACTCAAAGTAGACAGCAAGTACATGCACACAATGGGCGTGAATTTCATCCCAAGGTGGCCCCACATCCAATACAATTTTCACTTCAAAACATCTAACAATGTTGTCTATATTGGGGTCTACAAGCAACTATGAGCTACTCTTAGCAAGAAACTTTAGATAACTTAAGTCATAACTCATATTCACACTTATAATATGATTCTTGATCTCAAACAGCAACTCTAAGCTAGTAAAGTACAAGTTCAAACTCATCTTCACGAACATGGTGCAAACCAGTGAGCTCTACGTTTCACTGTGTTTCTATCGTCACTTGCAAAAAATCATATAAAATTGAATAATTGTCCAAATCAGGATTTATTGGTCATTCCAGAAAGGTCTATGTGTCTACTAAAAGTTCCTAGTTATAAGGCTCTTCAGATAAGGCCGTTTAGATGCTCTTATGGGTCCATCTTTAACAAGTATACAGACTTCCAGATCAACAGATCAGATCAACACAGTCATGGGATAAAATCCATTTAAAATAGCATATGGTGTCAGATCATCATGAAATTTTAGAATCTAGTTCCTGACACATGATGTTACAAAACTCTCAAAAATCAGATGATTCTACCAAGTAGATTTCCAATTATGTTCTTTTGATTGTTATCCAAAAACCGGGCAGTAACAACACTAGTTCTGTTTACTAAAATATCTAGTTCAGTTTGCATGATTTTATTGACATAGCTACAGTGGTCCAAATCTCATGAAATTTAAAACGTAGGTCGTAGATACATCCAGCAATGACATAATAAAATTTCAGATCATTCCCATAAGCATGCAGTGAGATACAAGTCATTCTGTCCACAATGGTAACAATAAAAACTGCTTCTTTCTATTCTGACCAGCATGCAAGTTCGTAATTTATTTTAATAGCAGAAAAAATTTAAAAAATCTGTAAAAATTACTGAAGGTGTACGACACCTATATGATCATCCTCTAAAAATTTCAGATCAAAATACCAAGTAGTGTTCATGAAATGAGCTACGGACTGACAACAAAAATTCAGTCTTTTAACATGATTTTCTGGTTTGGATTACTTAACACAATACGAGTTGGTTAGGTTCATTCTTAGGGCATGGATGTCATTTTTCAGTCATCATAAACACCATTCAACCATTTTAATAAACATAAGGTTAGAAACACCCACCTTTGCTTGTAACTTGTTCTCCTTCTAACTCTTTGTTTGTTGGTCCTCCTTCTTGACTCCTCTACAGCTTCTTGCTTCTCCTCTTTGCTTTGCCCTTCTCTTTTCTTCTCCTTGGCTTTTTCTTCTTCTTCTCACTCCAAATCAGTAACAAAAGTGTAAAGAGTGAAGTTTGGAGGCTAAGTAAAAGGTAGGAGTTGTAAATGAGAAGTGTAGAAGAAAGGGGGTTTTAAAACACAAGAGAGGAGAGATGGGAGGGGGTTGGCCGGATTTTTAGAGCATGGGGAAGATGGGAAAACATCCCATCATGCAAGAGATTGGGGTGTTTAGGAGGTGGAGTGTAGGAGAAGCTAAAGACTCATGATGAGGTCCTTCGAATTCAAAAGAGCCCTCAAAACCCTAATGTTTCCCTCCTCTCCTCAATGTATGGCCGGCCTATGCATGGGCTTGTCCCATTTTTGATTTGTTTTGTTTTGTTTCATTTGGGCCCTTCAAGCCCCAACTCAACAAGACATACATATATGCATATATATACACATATATTCATATGCATAGTTGTAGGTTTTTAGTAAGAAAAAATAATTTCTTTAACCAAAAATAATTTTCATAACTAGTAGAATTTAGTTTGTTTATAAGACGTATTCGTCAAAATTAGGGTCGTTACATAATTTGTTTACAAGACGTAATCATATGCATAATTGTGATAGTTCTAGGATCCGCTAGATGGAAACTGTCTTTGAGGTACTGGAAACCCCTGAAGGGAGCAAGGTGTGACTCGCAACGATCCTCCTGGAGAAGGACGCTGGTGTGTGGTGGCAGTCCGTCAAGCGCGGACTAGGCGAAGGACCAATCACTTGGGATGACTTTCTGATAGAGTTTAGACAGCACTACTTCCCGTTGGACGTTCAAGAAGAGAAGGTGCTGAGAAACAAGATCATTCCGATGGGCAAGGTTTTCTGGAGGAATCAATTCGTTGAAGAAGCTACTTAAGAGCCAGAGAGCCGAATGCAGGAGACTCACTCGGAGTTATTTGTGTAAAAATTTTCCTTCTTTTTCATTTTTGTTTTCTCCCACTAAGTGTAGTTCTAAGGATAGAACTATTCTGAGGAGGGAGTGATGGAACGACCCTAATTTTGACGAATACGTCTTATAAACAAACTAAATTCTACTAGTTATGAAAATTATTTTTTGGTTAAAGAAATTAGTTTTTCTTACTAATAACCCACAACTATGCATATATGTGTATATATATGCATATATGTATGTCTTGTTGAGTTTGGACTTGAAGGGCCCAAATCATTCATTAATAGTACCCTTAGTAGTTTCATGAAACAGTACATCAACATATCACATCATAAAGATGGTTCCAGGAGTTCACAACAAAAGACAAAATATCCAAAATAACACATATCACTAAAAGATCACTCCTCCTAGGCTCCCGGCTGGTCACCTGCTGACGAGCCTTCAGCCGCGTTCATCTGGTCGAGCTGGTCTTGCATATCACAGACCTGGAACCGCAACTGCTGATACCTGCATTGTAGATCTGTTATCCTTTGCAGGTACTGGTGCCTCTGCAACAACAACCTCAACTTTCACTTCCGCCTTGACCTCTCCAGCTTGGCCACCCTCCTCTCGGTGGCACTCAGGGCATATGCACAATTCTCGAGGCGATCCTCGAGTTGTCCATGGCTCCACTTGTACGCAGCAAGCTCATGGGACAGCTGGGCTACTGCCCTCTCGTAGCAGTGGGTGGTGGAGGTGGGGGAGTCTGAGCAGCAGCGGCTGGTACTACTGTACCATTACCGTTGGCCCATCCATTCGAGCCTGCGGCATCAAAGCTTGGCATCTGCAAGAAAAAATATGGAAATCGGCTCAAATGCAGAAAATTATAAAGCAGATTGTAAAACTAAAGTATTAATATGAATTATAATCATCTACTATCAGGCTAAACCCAACTCTCACATCGCATCCAAATCTAATCTCCTGTGGTGTTAGACTACAATTTGAAGTAAGCTCTGATACCAACTCTGTAGCGCCGTGAATTCCTAATATAGGAACTCGTGACACACTCTAGGATCTTTCTTCAAATGAGTCACAACACAACAAAAATCACAGGAAATTAAAAAAATTTATTACATCAAATGTTATCATAAGTAGGTTTATCAATTAACTCTTCCTTTGAGGTAGTGTTATAGCAAATCCTGCCAACCCTCGTTGTTTGAGTGGAAAAAAATTTCCACCATTTTCCTATGTTTGAATACAAGTGCAATTTTCCTCAACCCTTCTACAACTTCAAAGTTTTAGCCTAGTGACAAGGCCTTTCACATTGTATGACACCTCATGTTTGAATACTGCTGGGTGCATTAATTGAATTCGGAATTTAAGAAATAAAAGAGAGAATAATTGTTATCTTTCCAGGTCTCAATCCACAGTCTCGTTTCTTTGGCCCATTAAAAAATATAAAAAATGTGTGCTCAACCTGTGGGAGCGTGTTAGATTATAAGTGCAATTTTTCTCAACTTTTCTACAACTTCGAAGTTTTAGCTTAGTAGCAGAGACACCTATTTCCATTGAATCAGGTGGAAACCACCTATCATTGGGTCCATCAATTCCACAAGAAGCATTTCCTTACTATGTCATTTTGTTTTTTAACTAAGGCTAGCAACTAGCCCAACTTATACAAACCTAAGCCCAAAATTTTTCTAGGATCCAGGTCCAGCCTGATTTTTTGTCGGGCTGCTAAATTGAGGGCCAAGGTTGTGTCCGAGTTAAATCAAAAGGCCCTAGCCATGCCTGGTTCCTTCACAAAAGAATTATATGCATACATATATGATAATTTTCTTCAGGTTCTAATATTCAATAATCAAACACAAAACGTATATATGAATCTATATAATAAAACACTAAGAAAGCTATCAAGTGGCTCTCATTCAATAGGGTTTAAATCAATGGTCCAAATCTAACCTCATAAAACATTTTTTCCCCCCAAAAGTTTCCCCCAAAACTTAAATTCAAATCCCCAAAAGAACTCATTTAATTATTTTTATTTCTCTCTCTCTCTCTCTCTCATTATCTCTCTATTTGCTTAAAATTTTTATATTTTCAGATTTCAGGTTTGTAAATTTTCAGATTTTTTATGCATTTTTTTATTGCTCATGTTATATTGAAAATTACAAATATCTCACCAACAATTAAATTTCATCATTTTCCATACTCAAAGTTTTAAGAAGTTGAGTTTTACACCCCCATTTATAATTATTTTTCAACATATACTAATGAAAATATTAACTTTTATTTACAACTAATTATTGTTTTACTATTCAAACTTGAGCTACATAATTGTTGTTTTACTGTTTACATGACTTTTATATGATGTATTGTTTCCAAGCGTAGGCACATGCCCACGGGCAAATCTAGTTCTACAATGAAGAGCAGGGTAAAAGAAGGTTGATACCGAGAAGAGGCTCGGGTGGGGTTTTGGTCAGCGGCAGCAAGCAAAGGAAGGAGGTGCTGGCATCGACTATAGAGATCAGTGGCATCGGGCATGGATTCCCTACGACGGTTGTTGTTGCTAGCGCCGCTTTTGCTATTTGTAAACTGAGGCTGGTGGTGTAGGTGATTAAGATTAGGGTTAGGATTTTAATTATGAGTTTATACAGGACCGGAATCTCCACCATGAGAGAGATAGAGAGAAAATACTTGGGTTTGGGGGCTTTGGGGGAAAGAGAAGCGCTAGGGTTTTGGAAAATTTTCATGATATTTTGAGAGGGTGGAAGTTTTTTGTTTTTGTTTTTTAATTTCTTTCTTTTTTGGTTATGTTTTTTTTTTTTTAGAAGGGGGGAGTAATTTTCAGAACTGCACTCTTGCAGCTTGAAGAGCTGTGGACCCATTTTTTGGGACCCTCTTGTCAGAGAGAGTCAATGAGGGAATATGGCTAATTAATACCTATGACTCATTAATATCGTTTGGCTGAGGCCTTTGATGAGCTCATCTCATCTCTCCATAATTACGAATGGAAATCTTCCGAGGGCATCGGTTGGCACTGGTCGACAACGGGCACTTTTTCTGTTAAATCTTTTTATAAATTCCTTAATTCGAGGGGGGTTCGATCTCCGGTAGCTAAATACTTCTGGGATATCTCGGCTCCTCTTAAGGTGAAAATCACTTCTTGGCTTGCCTTTAATAATAAGTTACTCACGGTTGATATTCTTAACAAAAGAAATTTAGCCTGGGGTCAGCTCTGTGCGCTGTGTGCACAGCACGCTGAAGACGCTAATCATCTCTTTACTCAATGCCCTATTATCCTTCCGTGTGGAAGATATGTGCCCTGGCTTGGGACACTGGATTAATTCCCCCTGACTTAACCTCTTGTTGGGACGCTAAGCCATCGAACTCCCGGTTCAGTAAGGTTTGGATTTTGTCGATTCATATCATTATTTGGATTATTTGGAAAGAGAGGAATTCCATCTTATTCCAGCATCGCAGACACTCTATGGCTGTGATGATTGATGAATTTTTGTTTCTTTTCAAACTCTGGTCGTCGGAGTTGAAAACTACAGATTTAATCTTTTCTGCTTACCATAAATTAGTAGATGCTTATCTTTGTCTTCGTACTCTTCAAAGCTTATAACTTGCCAGCGTTTTATTGCTTTGATTAGTATCTTTTACATTCTTCATCCCCCTTCTTATGCAGACTTGAATCATCCTAAAGAGAGCGGTTGCCAGTTCAGTAGCTTTGCTTTACCGGTGTTCATGATACTTAACTGGGACGCCTATGATGAGCTTTGGCTTTTAGTTTTGCTTGCTCTGGCAGCGGTTAATTTCCCTTCTTCTTCTTTTAAGACACTGATGGTCCTATTTTGTTTCTGTTGTTAGCTATCAACAGCTTATTTAGCTTCTGTATTGATCTTCCTACCTTATTGTATCCACTTTACTGGGATGGTTTTACATCAGATGTTTCTATCCTTTCAAGGATTTAAGCATTTGGTCTGTTGGGAGATCTATGTTTTTTTGTTGCTCAGAGCTTTACTATTAAGTTATCTGTGGACCTGCTAATTGCTTACTTTTAATCGCTCTTTGTGTGATGATTACGGCATTATCTGTTATTCTGATTCTTCAGATGGTCGTTTATTTAGTTTGCGTCTTTGCGGAGATTGCTATTGTCTCGGATACGCTCTTGCGTATTTTGTTCCTAGTCAGTTGCATTTCTGCGGTTTTTCCCTGTTTGCTTGCATTACTTTGTTTTCTCAGGTTCTCGTCCAGCAGCTTGGTCCTAGCCTTGTGGGTTTTTTCCCTTCTTTTGGCTAGCGGAGTCATCCATCCGGTCAGTGGATTGGGAGAGCAGATTGGTGCTTCGTCAGTGTGTTGGGGGCGACTGATTCTCCAACTTCATCGATGCGAGCACTGCTCTGTTGTCTGCGTTTGCTGATCTGAACCTGATGCAGCATCATAGCTCTCCTTCGCTTTTCGCTGCTGTATCTTTGTAATCTCTGTTATATTTGTTATCTTTGCGTGTTTTGTTTCCATTTTACAGCTTGTAAAATCATTTGTTATTGACTTTTTATAGCATTTATATAATGATATTCTGATGGCTGGGGTCGTAAGGCCCTATCCGATTCATCAAAAAAAAAGACTCATTAATATCGTAGACTAATTAATACTGTATGAGGTTCTCTCACTTTGGTAGCCTTATGTAGTAACCAAATTTTGGACTTATATAAACTTGAACCTGGCTCGAAAACTAATTATGATGACTCGAACTTTGAGCCCGGTTCGAAAATTTAAAATTTTAAGCCCATCTATATAATAAAACACAAAAAAAAGCTATTAAGTGGTTTTTATTTATTTGAAAGAAAATCAACGGTCAATATTTTTGATCCAAAAAAATATTTTTCCTCTCAAATGTCCCCAAACAAAATAACTCCTTCATTTATTACTCTCTCTCTCTCTCTCTCTCTCTTCCCCCTCTTTTCTCCTTTTTAATATTTCTTTCTTTCTTTCTTCTCTCTTTTTTTTTACTAAGGTATGTCCAAAAAAAAAATAATGAATATTTTTTTTGTTATGCAATTTCAGATTATGTTTTTTTTTCGAATTTTTAATTATGTTTTTTTTCTTCAGATTATGCTTACATAACTCAATAACATTAACTTCCATTTAATTGCTTTTGTATTACCATATTTGATTTGATTGTATTATACTTCACTGAGTAATTGTTTTAGATATGAATTGTTCACTGAGTTAATTTTGATTAGAATGCGTTTATTTTTATTATGCAATTTTCAGATTATGCTTTTTTTTAAATATTTGGGCATTTGTTGCTTTGAAAGATCATTGCCAATTCTTTAATTGACTCGCTTAATCGTACTTTTATGAACAAATCCATGCTTAATCCCTGTATTTCGGATTTTTTTAGCTGCAAAATTGTATCTTGATCTGCTTTGTTGTAATTTCACTTCACGTATACATCACAACAAATTTTCTCTTTTAAATTTATACATGCTTAAGTATATAAAAACCAAATTGGGGGAACTAACTCATGCAGTTTGAACCGTTAACCGTAACTCATGCAGTTAGAAAATGAATTGCTACTTATGTTAGACTCCAAATAAAAAAAGAAATCTCTTGTGCTCAAGTCACACATAGCAAGAAATTTTCGATTCACTACTGTTGTAGATTCACAATACTATTTTTGAATCCCGAGCTACTAACAAATAATCCTGCAATATACAAATTAATAAACATCAAGGCCACTTCATAATCCTACTTCAAAGTACATCAATACATCAACGTCTACTAGCAAATAAACATCTATATAAATCATCCTTTATTGTTTACATAATTTATCATATGTTGTATCGTTCTGAATACATGTAGGCACGTGCCCATGGGCATACCTAGTACCCTACTAAAAATAGATCGGACTTGGTCGGACTCAGGTCGGGCTTTGATCAATTGCCAGCCTTATTTAGAGCATCCACAGTCGTTTGCTAAAGCTATTCTAACTTTAGCAATGTAAAATTAGCATTTAGGAAATGTCGCTGCAGTCGTTATTTCTAATTTTAAAAAAAATATAGTATGAAACGGATTTTCTTCATCCGTCTAATATTTTTAAAATTTTTTTAATTAAAAAAAGAAGAAGACGGCGCTTCTTCATCCATTTTATGTAGAGGACGGAGTAACATCATCCGTCCCTATTTAATTTTTTTTTCCCGTTAAAAAAAAAAAAGGTGAATAGTGCCAGACGGGTGATCTGGCACATTCACTTATATATATATATATAATTACCCTTCAAAGCTTAAAAAGGCCAAAATTGAATGGAAGGATGAACTTCATCCGTTTGTTGCTTTTCAATTTTATTTATTTATTTATTTATTTTTTATTTTTTTAATTTTATAATAAAGTTGAATTGTGCATAGCCGTTGGATTAAAAAAAAAAAAAAAAAAATCAAATTACATAACATTGTGCCGTTGGATACACAACGGTTAAATCCTTAGGGGTAAAAGGGTAAGTGTACATTATCAAAAGTGAGGGACGGATGAACTTCATCCGTCTCTCACTTTCAACTTTTTTTTTTTTTTGATAAACTTTACCTAGTTAATAAATTAATTTTATATATTAAAAATCAAATTAACGAATAGACGGAACAACTTCATCCGTTTTTCACATTTTTATTAAAAATCGAATTGAAACGGATGATCCGTCCCAAACCTCAAACGGATTAACATCATCCGTCCTCTACATTTAACAATCCTCTAAGCGGCCTTCTACCTTTAGCAGTTTACTGCAGATCCCTACTCTAAATTTTGAGTTTTTAGCAAACGACTGCATGCCTATTTGCTAAAGCTATTTCTAATTTTTGAGTATTTAGCAAACGACTGTGGATGCTCTTATAACCTCTTTTGACATTTTGTAAAAAGACGAGTATGCGGGATATTTTCGAGTTTAGTTTTTCGATAAATTTTGATTGAGCATGGATTCTGAGACCTTAAACATGGATATATGAAGTTATGCAGATGTTCTCTGAGATACAAATCTCAAAATCCAAAATTATTTGAGGGATCCATTCCTCCGCTTTTGAACCTAACTGTGTGGTTAATTAAATATCTTCATAGTCCAGGAGCAACTGGCAGCAATTGAGAGATTAAATTTGCATGTGATACGTACTTCAGTTTGTCTTGTTCTTGGTCTTGTTTTGCTGGTGAATTATTTTGGGAAGAGGGTTTGGAAATAAATTCTTCAGTGTAAGTGGAGGTGTATAGGCTCTATCACTGTCACATTTACCTGATATCCGGGCCCGATTCGGATCGGACATGGACCCGGTATTAGACTGCAATCGACCCGATCTATATGGGTCCGAATTCGGGTCCTAAAATAGGACCCAATCTATTTCTGAGTTCGGATTCGGGTTCAAATCTGGTCAAAATAGAATCGACCCGGACCCGTTAAAAAATACCCCAAAAATAAAATATGGAATTTGAATAATAGGGTTATAAGATATACATGTGAATATTAATTGTTAAAGATAGATATGTAAATATAATATTTATTCATGTACTTAAGTGCAAAAATTGTTGGAATTGTAGGGTCAAGTGCAAAAATATTTAAGTACAAATAATTATTTCCCGCCACCGAACCTGATGGGCAGATTTTTTTTTAACTTGGACCTGGACCCGGACCCGATTCTCGCAAGTCTGAATCCGGATCCAATTTTTGAACCCGTGAGGAACCAGGTCTGGACCCGGATCCGGATATATATATACAGTTTACCAAACGTTTTAATACTTTAATTTTGAAAAAGCTATTTTAGAAAACAGTTTACCAAATAATACTTTGATTTCGAAATCACAAAAAACAACATTATAACAAAATTTCAAAAGTTAAGTTTAAAATAAATTTTCAAAACAACCGAACCAAACGCTATTCTTAATTTTTTGTGGGAGTTATCCATAATTAAAGTTTGTTGGGGTTTATATAAACAATACCTAAGTTGATTACATTTATAAGAATCCTTTCCCCCTTTAATTCACTTATAACAGCACACAACCACATTAGAGCATCCACAATGGTGTTTCTCATATTTGAGAAAATGGCACAAATAGAAATAACAAATGGGCGTGATCGCTGCAGTGGTCGTTTACTATATTTTGACAAATTTTTACAAAAATTTGTGCGGACGGGACATGTTGTCTCGTCCCATGATTTTTTTTATAATTAAATTGGGTTTAATATTTAAAATATTATTTAGTAAATTAATTAACTATTAAATTAACCTAAACTATATTTAAATAATCACTAAACACTAATTAACTATTAAATTAACCCATAATACCTTAATTAAGTATTTAATTAAGTGTGATAGTAACCTAAACACTAATTAAAAAAGGGGGGAAGTTCTCAAACGAGACATGTTGTCCCGTTTGAGAACTTTTCTCATGAGTCGGGACAACATGTCCCGTTCAGGCTTTTTTTTTTTGTTAGACGATACAACATGTACTGTCTGATTATTAAAAAAATAATAATAATAAAACCAGACGAAACAACATGAGTCGTCCGATCAACTTTAAAAAAAAAGAGACGAAACAACATGTTCCATCCTCTATATTATGAAAATCGCAATTTTGTTTCTCATATATGAGAACGAACTGTAACAACTTTGTCATTTTATGGCAAAATAAAAAACGACTACAACATCGACTTTCTCAAAATATGAGAAATTGGCAAATATTGCAAACGGACTGTGGATGATCTTAGGCAAGATGAATTTGCTAAAAACCCATGGATATAACACACTTTTGGTGGACGGGGTGATATGTTTATCATATTTTATTTGGATATGACCCAAATAGTAATACATGACGGTGCCACTTTGAGGAAAGCGTAAAATTATAAATATAAAAGAATAGTGTTAAAATTATTAGTTACGAAAATAGGGAGATGGAGAGATGCACCCGCAAAATTCATAACATATGGCTCTTTATTCATAACATATATATAGGAAGAAAGTTAAGGTTAGGGTGTGGTAGTGAGCTTGGGCTATCACCTGAATAGGTGGGTTTGGGCCGCCATCTTAATAGATGGGCATCCACCTAATTGGTGATCATTATTTCATAACACTCCCTCTTGGATGCCCACTTTTAAAATGTTGCCTCATTAAAAAAATTCTAAAGAAAATTTGGGGAAAAAATCCTTAGCGAAAGAAAAGAGTACAACTAGTTCTTCAGGAATATGATTCGTCAGGAGTCTAAGTGGGTGCGACTTAGAGTGTCTCATTAAAAACATTTCGAAGGAAAACCCCAGCGGGAAAAACTTCATCGAAGGAAAACAGTACAATGCGCAAAGATATTCTTCATGATATCTCCATCAGCATCTTCACGATGCTTGCATGTGCAGGATGCCCCCCTAAAAAAAACTATTACATTTAGTTCTTATATCAACTTGAATGAAAGTCATCCAACCCAAAATACATTTGGTCATTACATCCCAGCCCAAAATTTTATCAGCCTATACATTTACATGTCTATCTGCTGAAATCTTGATATGTCAATATGTCATACTAACTTTTGAAATCTTGGACTTTTAAAGATATTGTGTGAAGAGATCTGCAAGATTTTCTGAAGACTTGATTTGCTTTACATCAATCATCTTTTGTGACTTGAAGCTGGTGGGTGAAGAAAAATTTTGGTGTGATTTGCTTCGTCCTGTCTCTTTTGAGGAAACTTTCTTGAATTTGCTTTATACAAACTGTATTATCCTCATAAATGACTGTAGACTTGTTTGTGCCTTATGAGAATTTGCAACTCCCCTTGACATGCTGAACAAGAGACCTTGACCATACACATTCTCTACTTGCTTCATGAAGTACCAGTATCTCAGAATGATTGGTCGACATTGTTGTATGTTTATCTGACTGAGCTCCGTGAGATAGCGGCACACTGTTAATAAAAAAATATCATGTTTGTAATCTCCTCGTATAGGGATCAGATAAATAACATGCGTCTATATATCTAACAAGGTCAGAATATTCATATGAATAATATAAACCAAGATGTAGTGCAATGTGTAAGTAGAGGAGTGTGTCTATTGCACTCAAATGGGGTACTTCAGGACCCAAAATATATTCATTTTCTTCTATCGGGCGATATGGATCCTCGGTCAACTTCTTGTGACCTTACCACCATAGTTGGGTTGAGTAGATGACTATCACTCATAATGAATCTCTTCGAGAGTTTTTAGTATATTTGACTTGATGTATTAAACTTCTAGTTTTACAGTGCCCGGTCTGCAAGCCGAGCCAAAATCTCAAATTCTTCTGTAGGATAGCTATTATCCTTTTCAATCTCTTCAGGAGATCCATTCAAGTTTATATCCTTCCGTACATAGATATTTTCAGTGTCTATTGGACCCCATTCTTCTGGATTGTTTTAGTCCATATAAGGCTCATTTAATCTAATACCGTATGTATATCTTGGTTTAAATCCTTCGGGGATTTTCAACTTACTTTCTAAATTACCATATATGTATGCTGTCATCACGTCCACGAGTCTCATATCGAGTTTTTCAGAAACATCGACACTTATCTAAATGTAATGATGTCCATGACCAGGTAATATGTTTCTTCATAATCTATTTCTGGTCTTTGTGAGAATCCTTAAGCAACTAACCGTGCTTTATACAGTTGGATCTTATTCCTTTCATTTGTTTTTCTTACAAACACTCATTTAAAACCTTCAGGGTTTATTCCTCTTGGGGTTTGTAATATAGGACCAAATATTCTACATTGTGCGAGGGAATCTAGTTCCGCTTGAATCACATCCTTCCATTTTGGCCAATCTTGTCTCTTTCGACATTCAAGGATTGTTCGTGGTTCAATGTTATCCTTATTTTGATCACCCTTTTTAATCTCATTTGCTTGTGCATATGAGAAAATGTCATCCATGAAAAATTCTTTTCGATTCATGTGTAAAACACAGATTTCTCATTATTGTTGGGTGCCGGTACCTTTTTCTTAGTCTCTTCTGGGATCTGAGGCATATCCTCGACTGGAGCGATTTGCTTTGTTTTGGATAAATTAAAACACAGATTTCTCATTATTGTTGGGTGCCGGTACCTTTTTCTTAGTCTCTTCTGGGATCAGAGGCATATCCTCGACTGGAGCGATTTGCTTTGTTTTGGATAAATTAAATCTTTGGTTCAAGACATCTTCCAGACTATCATGAACTCTCTACAGGAGATGTTACTTCAGGAGTTTCTTCTTCAAGAGAATCTTGAACTCTCTCCATAGGAGATGCTACTTCAGGAGCTACTTCTTCAGAAGCATTATTCAACTTTCTCTACATGAGATGCTACTTCAGGGGCTGCTTCTGCAGGAGTATTATGACCTTTCTCTACAGGAGATGCTACATCAGGAGCTGCTTCTTCAGGAGCATTATGGTGTGGTATTCAATCTCCTTCTCAGGGGAGCTGAAAACTTTAGAATCTTTTAGGTCTTCCACGTTTTTTGTTTTTATGTGGAGTTGTTTCATTTTTTTTGGGCATTTCGATAATTCACGACGTTCTTCTGGAACGAGGCATTTATCTTCCTTTTATCTCCCCCTAACGGCAGGAATATTGTCTAATTGAAAGAATACCATTAAGTTTTAATTGAAGCATACTAGAAAAATGAGTTCTAATTGAAGCATCAAGTAATACCATAAAGTATCTAAACATGCAATATGTAATCAGTATGAGTAATTAAAAATAATTGCATTGATAAATTCTAACGAAATATTGTTCCCAAATCATAAGTGTTAAAACACAGTTCGAAAAATACTAACATGTCTCAATGTCAAGTAATGCAAAGTTTTTTTTATATCAGATGTTAAAGGAAAATATGCTACTGATAATCCCCCCAAAATTCTGCAGATGTCGAGTTTGTGTTTTCTCATTTCTCAATATCTTAGTCAAGGAGGTCATCATCGTCTATGTCAAGGGTAGCATTTACTGCAATCTTCTGGATTTTCTGATATGTAACCACCGCCTCCGTTGATGCACGACAGGTGCGGGACTAATGACCTTCATGCCCACACTTGATCCTCTATCACTTGAAGGGGGCTAATGCTGTCCTTGATAAGAAGTGAGCTGCTGGCTCAAAATGGTATGTAACTCAACTGCCCCAATGTGGGTGAAGTAGATATCTAATGTTAAACTGGAGAATTTTTCTAGAATGAACTTTTGGTTTCCTATACTAGAGGTTACACAAAGGTATTAGTTATTTTTCTTGATCAAATTTTCAATATGATACCCGTTTGTCCTTATGTCCTTAAAACTCGGTAGATTTCTTCTGGAATTTCGAGTATAAGGCATTTTAAATAAGTTGTTGGCTCATAGTAGATGAGTTACATTGGGTAAAATTAAATGTGCTCTATCGGGGCCTTCAATAATGTGAGCGGAACCATCTATCGTGGATACTACGTTTGAAATAATATTGGGAGAAAAAAAAATCATATTCGTGGATACTACGTTGAACTCTATCTAGTTTTTTCATGTATTCCATCTCCCAGAGATGCAATATCTGATCAATTTATTCAGGAATTCTCGACATTTATAGAAAAAATGAAAAATTCTCCCTAAATATTCGTACACTTTAGCATAAATGTATCCTTAAAACATGCGTCACAAATAATCAAGGTTTTGTGCAATTTATAAATATTCTGCACTTAATAGCAAAAGATACTATTATGTGAGAACATAAATTAATGGAACAATGCATAATTATGAATAACAGGGTCTTAATAGCATAATGAACATGACTGATGTTGTATAAGTTCACTTTAGTGAGAATATTTGAAAAAGTATTAATTGCAGGGACCGTATAGAACATAACTAATGTCACAAAAGTTTATTGTTAATTTAATTTTACACAACACAACCATTGATGCAAGATATTCCACACTGCTTTATACAGATATATTGATTTTTTTACTCCACTATTATGCCAAGGCAAAACACAAGAAGGGAAGACTTATAACTTTAAGAGAATTAGCTAGACATATAAATACTCCTTTAAATCAGATAGGGCAGAATTTTGTGTTGTACTTGGTCATATGAATCATATATCTTGGTTTTTGTTGTCACAAATACTAGTTATAATATGGTGCATCTCAAGATATGTGTATGTATGAGAAGACTAGGATGTCATCGGAAAACTTCAAACCTTTAGACCAATATAATACAAAAAAGAAAGAACAAAGAATACCTGCTACTATGTCCAATCAGCTCTACCAGCAAAAATCTTCTGGATATCTTAAGGCTTCTAACAAGAATATAGTTAACAAACTTAACACACGATATTCCTTTCTTTCCTCCCTGTTTTTTTTTAACGGTCCATCAAATTTGAAGATTTATATCATAAAAAGGATGCAGGAATATAGTTCATACCTCCAACTTAAACCAAATGTACCTACCTTATCACGAACATCTCGGGCATTGATGATTTTCAATAGTAGAGATTCTGCACTTATTACCTCTCACAAGTTAAAAATCCTAAATTCCATGGCTAACCAACAGGGGAACTCTATAGTAAACCATGGATAAAATATGAATGCAAAAAGAGGTATAATAAATTTACCGCTTAAGAAATGTAGGACAAAAAAAAGACATCGCATGGCCAGTAAACTAATCATGACAAGTGCTAGTCACCAAAGTAATATAACAAATGATCTAAACTCAAAGACAGTGTTTCAGATGATGAACATGATGATCTTCGCTTTTGTTCTAGATCAACTAAGTTTGAGAATCGATTTTTGAAGAGGATGTACAAAATCACAAAAATTGAGAAAATTAAATAAAATAAAGAGTAATAACAGTAACTAGTAACAAATTAACTCAGGTTTAATCCAAACAGAATTACTATTGACATGTACTTTCTATATGATACCAATCCAAAACTTGGATACAACTCGGATTCATAAATACTATTTACTTACTAGTACATACAGGGTCAGTGAAGAGGGTATGCTAGTAAAACTAATCGCTCCAATAACAAAAAAGAGAAAACATCTGCAGGACATTGGAGCCAGCACGGAAATGTGGATTCAAAGAGAAAGTTTAACAGGAAATGAAAAACTTGTAAAGTAATTCTAAATCCTTGCACAAGAATATGACAAATAATTAGATTAACCATGTCAACCCATACTTATCAATTATCCTGACAGATTCCACACAAAGAAGGTACAGATAAGAGCAGATAAGAGCCGGTTATTCACGTTCCAACATTGTTAGAAACTTAGAATACAGAGGTAAAACTATAAAGTAAACATGTAAAACAGTGTAGTATATGTTAATTTAGAATAATATGGTCCAAAATATATAGTCCTCAATTTACCATAAACATCATAATCATTATCATCTAGTGTGTCATATCCCTTAAAAGATGGAACCCACTCCACGAATTCCCACAGACTTTTTATTTTATTTTTATGACTAGCGGGGAACATGACGTCACAACCATGTCACAACCATCTCTGAATTAGAAACATCCCATAATCCTACAAAAACTAGTTTAAGAAGAAGCCCAAATTATGCTCCTAGAAAAATCAATGTTATTTCCACTCTCTTAATCAAATATGGTAGAAAGATCAGATCTTGATATAATAAACCCTAGATTACAAAGATGAGTTTTTTATTGAAAGATTAAGTTGAAGGGTCGGGAAAGATATAGGGTCTATCCTGGCGTTTTTGAGCACCGCCGCTATAGCCTATATCTATCCCGGAGTTTAATTGAAAAAACGCCAGTATAGAGCTTTTGTCAGGAAAAAAGGAAAACGTAATCTATCCCGGTGTTTTTTATCAGAAACACCGGGATAAGTTATTATTTTTTTTGAAAAAGCACCCTATCCTAGCATTTTTGTCTAAAAACACCGGGATAGATGGGTATTTTTTTTAAATTTTTTTTTATTTTAAATCATTTTTAATAAAAAATTATCCTACATTAAATAAAATTTCATATATATGCTATAAAACAACATAGTCATCAATCCCATTCAATAACAATAACAATAACAACAATCACAACAACTAATTACAACAACAAAAAACAATAAGCACATACAACAACTGAACAACAACTGAACAACAACTGACTGCAAGTTGGCTGTTGATCACCCAGCTCCTATCATACCTATCACCAGATATGCTTTTAAATTTATCTACTTCCTCATTCAAATTCTTAAGAACATCACCGGAAAAAATGAAACTCCTTCAACTCCTATCATACCTATCACCAGATATGCTTTTAAATTTATCTGCTTCCTCATTCAAATTCTTAAGAACATCACCGGAAAAAATGAAACTTCTTACTGTGCTATCTGCATATGTGAAGCATCTCTTGAAAATATTATTCGCATCATCAGTCGTACCCTGTACTTTTTCTTGAATCTAAGAATCTGTAATAGGAGAGCTTGTACATAAAGCAGTTCAACATTGTTGGTGTTGCTTGCGAGTCAATCCGATACTGACCATCTCTCTAAAAACCATAGTAAGGGGAGGAAATGAAGAAAAAAAACAAATTATTAAGATTTATAAGGAAATATACACTCTTTAGCTGGTGCTGCAGTGTCAGGAGAATTGTTTAACCAACACTACATTTGAAACAAACTAGTGTTTATATCGTTGTATGACCACTTAATTTCAAATTAGAGATATACCACAGTTTTCTAAAGTCATATAGTTACATAGAACCACTCAGATAATTTCGACCATTTTTAGCCCAGTATCACATCAATAAGATCTTCAAACTCTGATACATCTTATCTATTCAATTTTTGTCTTAATTTGCCTACATCAGGGTATGGAATAGTACGAATTCAGAAGGGTATATCCACAATCTTGAAACTAAGTGGGCATAAAAGAAAATGAAACTAAGTGGGCATAAAAGAAAATTGGTTTGTAAATAGGTAGAGAAACAATAGTCCTTCACTTATATTGAAACTGAAAGTCATGCAAAGGCATGCACATACAAGCCGCCATAAATACTGTAACGGAGGGAGACAAATTTCCAGTTTACAGCACATTAAAAAAGACTATATAAAATCAGGCAAATTGGTAAACACCACAAGAATAACTAAAATTCTTTTAGGGTGGAAATTAACAACAGAAACACTCACAAGATAATCAGGCTTCTTTATGTGGAGAAATACATCACCTCCAATTCAAACCATCCACAGGAATCAAACTAAAATTATGAGCCACAATTATGATTAATATGCACAAGTGTCCTCACCTCCGAAGACTACAAGAACATATTTGACATCCAATGAGTTGAAAATCTCCCAAGCTGCCTTTTCAGGGCAAGGACATGGCAGTGCCAATAGTTGCAATATGGGTGTTGTTCAAGGTATTATTATCTACTATGACAGACACTTTCAACCAATACAATACACTTTATGGCTAAACAGCTATGAATTAATTGAGTTTCTCTTACTGCCTAGCGAGCCTTTTTTAGCTTCACCTTTCAGTGAAAAACATAGTCAAAGCATATGAACACTTGGGATACTTAGTCCACCAATTTTCTAGCTTCAATATATACTGGAGGGTGAATGAGGCTCTTCAGTGGTTGCTTGTGTTTCGGATTTACAAGAAACCCTTAAAAGTCTCATTCACCTTCTCTTGATGCATAATCATGAACATCAATGTCCAATTTTGCATAGAATTGGCTAAAAAGAAAAAAATAGAAAGGAAAGCAAAATACAAATGCAATGCCTCCCAAAAATTAGAAGAATGAGACCACACAAACATACTCCTTCCCAAGCTATAATAGTAGAGATATATGTCAAAAATTGTATTTATGTACAGAATTCAAGTTGGGAAAATAGTTCCAACATCCAAATGTAAACAAGAAAAGTACCATTGAATAAACAACTGAACCTTCTAGATTCTTGTCCAAATATGACGATCATCTTGTGATCATCCTCAAGCCTTTTCATATTTTCTCTACGAGTAACAAATGTTGTAGCACAAAGGACTCCAACCTTCCAACCTGCCTCATCCCTCCACCTACTGTTTTCCTAATCCTTTTAGCCTAAATAAAGTTTTAAAATTTTTTAATTAAAAAAATTAATGCAAATGAACAGATTGGAAAAACTGATTATGAAGTTCCACTTATGAGACGATAACCTACTGGAGCACCCAAACCTTTTGACAAGCATACCTAATATGAACATTACAATTACAGAAAAGAATAAGTGAAAAATTAAGAGTAGATTCCAGTGCTCTATTGTTCACTCACTATTTTCTCAGAGAAATAGTACGAAACTGAACTCAAAATGATTAACTGCATGTAGATTGAACATAATTAACAAATCAAATAATAGTTACAAGGAATGATTTCATAATTAACATGATTTTCCTGAACTACATTAACTTTGAAATTTCATCTACTACCAATGAATGATAAAATTTCATTTAAACAAACTCACAAATTTGAACATCATTTAATCTTAAACCATGTAAACGAACTGAATTTGGATGCCATACTATAATTGAAAAGGATAAATGGATTGAGGGTGCTAAGGCTTACCTCAGCAAGCATCAAATACCCTTCAGGTTCAGCACTTGTCCAGTGGTGGCAAGATTTCGAGGATATTGTTTCCATACAGTAACTGATTTTTCAACAAATTGGTTTAGATATAAAACACTAAAATTGAAAGAAATTGGGAAAGAATTAGGGTTTCGCTTACTAGTTTTATTCGGTTAAGAAAAATGGAGGAAGAGATGGCTTACTGAAAGGTGATGTGGGGCTGTCGACTGGGGTCTGATCTTGGGAGGCAGGGGAGAGACTTGCGCCGGGTGTTGCCGCCGTTGTTGTTTACAGCGCAGCTGCATTTGAGAGGAAGGAGGAGGCGGCCGAAGATGGTTAGGGTTTGGGGTTTGGGGGCTTGGGGATGGCAAGTTGAGAGGGAGGAGGATTTGAATGGAGAGGAGAGGAGAGAAGACGGGGGTTTTGGACGTCGGGGCTCAGGAATCGAAAACGGGTGTTGGCGTCGGGCAATACATGGCGACGGCGAGAAGACAACGGTTGGTTTGGATTTGGGATTTTTTAGGTCGAGAGCTAGGGTTGGGGATTTGGCAATTGAGATCAATGGAAGTGCAGGATTGGGAAATTGGATATTTATGGGGGGCGGTTTATCCCGGCGGTTTTCATACAAACGCCGAGATAGATACCGGTGTTTTAGCGGAGCGCCATTCAAAAATGCCGGGGTAGATCTGTTTTATTTTCAAAAGTACGCAGGGAAAACATGTTTATCTTGTAGTGAGGTTTGCATATCTTTCTTCTTAAGAGATAAAAGATAAGAGGAGGCGTCTTGCTGATAACATGTTACGAAAATAGAGAGATTGAGAGATATAGCCGCAAAATTCATAACATATGGCTATTTATTCATAACAAACATATATATATATAGAGAAAGTTAGGGTTAGGATGTGGTAGTGGGCTTGGGCTATCACTTGAATAGGTGGGCTTGAGCCACCATCTTAATAGATGGACATCCATCTAATTGGTGATCACTATTTCATAACAGATAAATTATATTAATAGAAAATTTGGGTCTAAAAATTATCAAGATTACGGCCTGTTTGGTTGAAGGGGAATGGAAGGGAGTGGAGGAGAGGGGGATTTTTTTAAATAATTTTTGTTTGGTTCATTTTTTGGGAGGGGAGGGGAGGGGAATGGAGGGGGGGCAAAATCCCTCCTGAGCCAATTTTGGCTTCCCTCTAATATTGCAGAGCGCCTCTGCCTCACCCTCTGTGTAACACCCCGCAAAACAAAATGATTTATTTTGCATTACTAAATAGTATTAAATTGGCAAAGTTGACTATTTTGACTATTTTCTTGAAATTGCAATTTTGCACGTGCAACACACGTGCAAAGTTAGGAATTTTAAATTCTTGAAATTTTATGGCTAATGATTGATTTTCCTCATTTATTTATGATATTTTGATTTTCATATTTATTTAAATTTATTTGACTATTTTATGAATTCCTCAATTTGACACATGCAAATATTTTTTGGGTACAAATCTCCAATTTTAGATTTCTAAATAAAATCTCCTATTTATAATTAAGTATATCCTAAATTTTTGGATTTTTCTGAATAAAGAAACTATTTTTGTAAATACTTCGTAAGAGAGGAGCTTTTTTTGTAAAAAATTGTTTGGATCTCAAACAAATAATGAAAATTCGTTTTTACTGATTTTTGGGCTTTTCATGGTCATCATTGAAAATAAAATCTATTTAAGTTTTATTTAGAGTTGATTTGGTAAAGATTTAAATAAATATGGTGTTTTTGCAAATATGGAATTTAAGTGGATCTTGTACAAATATTTTCTTGGGAAGTTCAAAGTGAAAAATTATTTTGGGAAAACTCATTATTTATTATTATATATTATTTCTGAATTTTCTGAATTTTTACGAATATTTTATGACATATTTACAAATATTACAAAAAGATGGACTTTTGTGCAAAATTACCACTTTTTAGTACAAAACCAAATTTTTTAATATCTGGGATATGCTTGATGGTTGGATAACTCAGTAGTAAAAAGATTTGGTTTTATTTTAATTTGTTTAACTTATTTAACTACTTTATTAAAGAAAGATTTATATATGTAAAGTAATAATTTGTTAAGGGATGTTTCTATAAACTTGTAAAACTCTAAAAACTCCAGATTTCGGCCTATATTATGGCCACTACAACCGTTCCCCTCCTCTGCAAAAATAAAATATATTTTTACTATTGGAATTCTTGGAGTTTTAAAGCCATGATCTTGAATTTTGCAAAATAAATGTTTTTTCTCATTCTTTATTAATTCGATTTGACTTCTTCATTGAGGTGAGTGACTTGTGTTTATTTTCTTATTGTTCTAAACATGTTGTATGTGATGATTTATCTATTAGAAAAAATGTTAGATGATGGTATGAAGATATAATGAATTTTGATGAGTAGATGAATTAAAAATTGAATCTTTTCATGAAACTATACGATTGATGATTAAAACCTAATTTGAGGACTTGAGATTGTTAAAGAATCTAATAGAAATCATTAGTAGGATGTTTTCTTTCACACACTGGCTAATTTGAACATGTACAAAGAATTGTATGATGTGAATTGCATAAAATTGATTAAAAGCAGACCTTTGTTGTGTATATATATGCATATGCTTTGTTTTAGATTTTGATGAAGTAAAGCTTGATTATTTACTTGTAGTATTACATTTTTTCATGAGTAGTCTATTGTGAGTGGTTAGTGAATTGCAAGGGGAGTTATTGGAGCAAAGAAGGGGGGGGGGGGGGGGGAGGGGGGGGGGGGGGGGGGGGAGGGTATGGTTGTACATCTAATGATAACTAGTACACTTATATAACTATGAATGATAACTAGTGCAACTGCCCATTTGAAATCCTGTATTTTGAGTTTCTAGTTGTACACTAGTGTGCGATCTGCATCAAGTGCAGATCAGGTTGCACCAGTACCATGCAAACTGAGTTGCACTTGTGTGCATCTGCACCAATTGCAGACCAGGTTGCACCAGTACAATGCAAACTGGGCTGCACTTGTGAACATCTTCACCAAGTGCAGATCAGTTGCACCAGTACTATGCAATTGGGATCGTGAAAATAATGTAGTATTTGGTTATTTAGGATTAGTGTCATAATACTGCTTGAGGTGTAGTAGAAATGCATGTTGTTACCGCAGTTCAAGTATTTTGATGTAGAGTATGAAAGTGTAATGCTTGGGTATTGAATGAGGAAAGATCTGAGTACTTTTTTTTTTTTGATCATAAAGGTTGGCCAAAGCCCCCCTGAGTTTCATTAATAAGATTTTAATAAAACAGATAAGACCATCGTGAGACAATGATATTCATGATACCCACATTCGAGCCATGATATTCATTGTCCCTCCAAAATAATATTCTACTACCTAGGTCGCTCCTGAGCTCAAGCAACCCACCAAAATACATAGAAGAAAAAAGACCCAAAATACAATGGCGTCTCAGTAGGACTCCAAATTACAAATCACATCCCCAAAACACGATCGGATGCGTTTGACGCCGCCATGGAATCAAGCCTCCTCTGATATGCCTCCCCCTTCCTGGAGTACATCCTGGCTAGAGGCAATGCCCTTGTATATTGCGTTGATCTTCTTAGTCTGTTCGTCACCTGCTGTTTTAGTCCAGAACAGAATATTATCAATAATCTTGAATAGCAATTGTTGAGGCATGATGTGTCTGTGGGTGCTTCTAAAGATTCTATTATTTCTTTCTAGCCATATGCCCCAGCATATCGCCGCCACCCCCGTTTCCCAAAAACGGAGCTGGTTGCCTTGGATGTGCCCCTCTTTCCACCTACCCCACCCCCCTCCCCCCCATGCGTCAAGGACCGTGTCCGGTCCTTCGCCGTAGATACCGAATCTAGTAAGAAGATCTCCCCAAATGGGCCTCACGAAGTTGCACCTGACAAGCAGATGGTCGACCGTTTCATTTTCCTGATTGCACATTACGCAATTAATTGGCCCTTGCCAGCTTCTCCTAACCAAGTTATCCCGAGTTAGGATTGCGTTTCTACATGCCAGCCAGTTAAAGGTCTTAACTTTAAGAGGTGCATATGCCTTCCATACCGGATCAAAAACTCTCATCCCCCCATCGTTTAATCTTTTATAAGTCGATTTCACCGAGTAAACTCCCCCTTTTTCCTGCTCCCATAGAAGTTTATCCTCGTTGTCATTCCCCATTGGCTTCCAATCTTGCAAGAAATCAATGAGTTCCTGTTTTTGTCTTCTTGCCTCGGTAGTGAGTCTTCCTGAGAGTCTTGGTCGCCATTCCTCATGCCTCCAGTTTGTATCCACCCGATCATATTTGTCTGCAGCAAAACCGTATGCTTGAGGGAATCTCCTGATACTAGGTACTTGAATATACTGATACTGGAAATCTATCAAGAAGGAGATTTTAGTGGGTTGCTCAGGAGTTTGGTTTATTTGTATTGATGGAAAGGCATTGAGTTTGTGGTCACCTTGGTGTTTCGGTATGCCATGCTCGAAATGTGAGACATTTTGATGACATACTATAGAGTTTTATATGTGACTGCAGTTAAGATGATAATGCCATTCTCTTTTACTATGTGAAGCTGCTTGCTGTGCATGTGTTTTATCTCTTTTTTCAAGCACAAATTGGGAAATAATGAACGTCATAAAATCTTTTACACTTTGTAACAACGATCAATTCCAAACATATTCTTGGATAGAAAGACAGTTGTAGCACATGAACTGATAAAATCAAGCCATAAATCTAGTTACATGATAATGTGTATTCTTCTGATATTCCCAGTTTCAACAAAATGCAACATCAATTTGACAAGTCATAGATGTTGAAGTCATTCTTTCTTTCATCTTCAAGGAAAACAGGTTTAGAAGGAGATGCAACAAAACTCAACAAAAGTCATAACAGAAGTAAACAAATAATGTATAATTATTTCCTAATCCTATGGTTCATCTCATATACAACATGCATATGCTTTCAATCCAATATAGTTCAAACTCCCATTCCTGCATACACTTATATTCAGTAAAGATATATATACATGTATACCCATTCCTGCATACACTTCTATTCAGTAAAAGAGATTCTTTCTATGTATGAGATACATATTATATATATATACCATATACCTTATATCAGTAAAAAGGAGTTTTTTCTAAGTCTTCTATGTTTTTTGTATATACTCCACTTTAGTTTGTGTATGTTTCACTTCAAATCAGTAAAGGGATTTCTATATACATATCATATATATATACATACATATACTTCGTATCAGTGTAAAGGATTTCTTTCTCTCTCTTTCTCCCCCTCTCTCTCTCTCTCTCTCTCTCTCTCTCTCTATATATATATATATATATATATATATATATATATATATATATATATATATATATATATATTTATATTTATATATGTGTGTGTGTGTGTGTTGCATATCAGTGAAAGGGATTTTCTACATCTTCCATATCTGCATATATATGTTTTCTAACCTGTGTATGATTAATTTCAGTTAAATACTATCTACTATATTTCTGCAGATACCTCATATGCTCCGATCAGTGAAAAGGGATTCCTTTCTATATATTATATACATATACATATGCTTCATCACAGTAAAGGGTTTTTCTATATTTTTGTATATGCATATAATCAAGAGCTTCATACAAGAAAGGGATTTATATACACATTGTACCCACTGCATTTCAATAAAGAGGATCTCCTTATATATATATACTCATATACAAACACTATAAATGAATTTCTGTGAGTAAGTTAACACTAATATGATGTGACTAAAATGAAATGAAAAGAAATGATTAAGATGAAAGTTTTATTTTGTGTTGATGGTTGAGTTGTGAATCTCTAGGAGTTGAGTGGGAGTCCTGTGAACCAGCAGATGAGATTTTGTTGATTTAGACCAGTTGGGTCTTGGGGTTATTGTGAAATTAAGTCCGGCAGGATACACTAACTGTAGAAATAAGGAATTTGTGTTTTAATAATAACCAACTTAAGGACAGACACTAGTGGAGATGTGATAGAACTTGGTGTAACACCCTAGATTTGACTTATAAGATTTTTGTGATTTTACGTGTTTTGCACGTGTAATTTTATTTGTATAATTTCTCGTATAAAATATTTTAATATAATATTTTTTCTCTTTATTTTCAAAAAATTATTCTCTTTAAAAGCCTAATTAAAAATCTAGGCCTAATTGTCCCTTTTTAATTAATTATTTAATTATTTTGAGCCCATGGTGGAATTGGCCCACTAGTGAGCCCATTTAACTTAATTCTCTTTTGAAATGGTCTAACTTGTAGTGTAGACTTATTTCATGGACAATTAAATTTGTCACATAAACAAATTTGTAAATGAGGGACACTAGGTGACATGTGCATGCAATGGAAGTGTGCATTGCACACCCTTTTCCCCCTTGGCCGGATTAGAATGGAGTGAGTGGGAGAGATGGCAGTGGTGGAGGGGTGGTTGTTCATCATGGGTAGTTTCTATAACCCCCTAATACATCTTGGCCCTTAATCTCTAACCATTGGATCTAATCCTAGCCCTCCATTCATCCTAAAAATTTGTATAAATACCCTCCCCGCTACATTAGTTCTCATTGCACCTAAAAGAAAGAATTGAAAGAGAGGCACAACTTGGTGGTTGATCTAGGATGAGAAGGCTTTGTTCATTCGTTGTAGGAGATTCTCTAGGAGTTCTTTGTTTTTTCTCTCCATTTTAACGTGGGTGTTTCTCATGCTTCTAAAGCTAGATACCATGCTAGGAATGTTTGATAAAATTATTATTGAAAACTTAAGTGAGATTGGCCCCATGTT
This sequence comes from Hemerocallis citrina, assembly GCA_017893485.1. Classification (NCBI taxonomy): domain Eukaryota; kingdom Viridiplantae; phylum Streptophyta; class Magnoliopsida; order Asparagales; family Asphodelaceae; genus Hemerocallis; species Hemerocallis citrina. Next base: position 126,967,471 of record CM030358.1, read on the forward strand.
TTCTTATGTAGAGATGAATTGGTAATTTAGAAAATGTTTGTTAAAATGATTGCTAGTTGATAAATTGTGAATTAAAGTGCTAGAAAACTATCATGTTTGTCATGCTAGATGTCTATGAATTTTGCTTTGTGAAGAAATTTATGCATATGAGACAAATGGTTAATTAAATGCATCATGTGAAATTGATTGCTTAAATTAAGATAACTCTATTGTAGTAAGATGAGGATTTGTGTTTTAGAAATGTTGTAGATTGTTAATAATTGGGTGAATAAAGAAATGAATTAGTTTTGTAGAAATCAAGATTTATAAATAGGGTACCAATGTGATTTGTTCTCAATGTCGAAATTATGGACATAGAACATAAAATAAGATAAAAAATGTAAGTTTTATAAGCAAATAATGAATTTAAAAATATTGGTTTACTGTATTTGTATATATTTTAGAATCTGGAAAGTGATGATTCAAAAAGAGAAGAAAAAGAACTAAAAACGTTTTGGGAATTTTAATAATTAGTAGTGAGCAGAGAATTGGATCAAAACTGTCCCAATCCTCTTTGTGACAATCTGGTCCATTAGACCAAATGGCTGTGGGTGCTTGGGCGCTACAGTCACGTGCGGGTGACCCATGTGGTCTCGGGTTCGAAACCTAGGCTCAGCTTTTAGTTTGATATTTTTGAATAAACCCCAACCCGAAACCCAAAACACTTACCTATGATTTTCCCTTCACTTACCGCATGTTCACCTTAGTTTAGTGGCTTTCGGTGGCGGTTGACTACCCTCGCAGGTTCGAAACCTGAGCTCGGCAGTTTTGAAATATTTGATTTTTTTGAGTTTTAAATTAAATTCTTGGCTTTAAAAATTCCAAAAAAATACTACAATTATTCTAAAAATATGTAGATCATATGAAAAATATTTGTGTACCATTGACTAAATAAAAGTGAGTTAGAAGTGAAAATTGTGTAGAATCCTATGAAAATTACTTTTGGAAAATTATAAAAGTGATCTATTTTCATTGAGAAAGTTATGCCAAGTGATAAAGGAGAAGTTTTGAATAAAATAAAATTTTAAACGTGTTTTCAATGGACTCTCATTGTTAAATTGGGTATTGTTTATGAATGAAAATACGACTTTGTGACATTTTGAATTAAGTAAATGATATGAACAATAGTATGAGAATTAAATGAATTTATAGAGATTAACTTGGAATATAAAATGCATGAATTACGGTTGAACTATATGTATGAGATTTGATTCATAGAAAAGAATGGAAATCAAGGTTAATTGTGAAAAAGAACTTATGAGTATTAAAGACTCAATTTTGTGATTGTGAATTGAAATTGAGAACTAGAGTGTAGTTAAGCCTCATACCGCATTGAAAAGAAATATGTTGAAATGAAATTTGAAATAAAAAGACCAAGATTTGGGTCAGGTTGTATAAATGGTTAAGACCGATATAGTGGAAAGGCTAACTCTAGAGAATTGATCATGATTCAAATAACTAAGGATTAGATACATAGTGAAGAGGTGATGAAAATAAGAGAAAAACACGAGTATGAGGGCCTCGGAGCTACGGTGTGAGAATATTCACAGGCTGTCTTCACGATGCGTCGTGCATTACGTGGATATATCTCCAGAGTCTGTACTGCAAGCGACGCTCGTGAGGTGTTTGGTGACAGCGGGTGATGTCATGTCCCATGACGGAGACTGAATTGTCCATAGGTTCTTCACAGTGCATCGTGACATGACGTGAGATTTCCTTCCAGGCTGTCTGGACATGAGCTTGTAACTCATAGAACATCTAGGATACTTATCGTAGTTACAGTAGTAGTTTAAGTCATGACGAGGGATTGAACCAAACAAGATGAAGAACGGTTAAGGGCTTGCCCTCAGACCTATGTAGTATGGGATGCATAGAATCTGAACAAGTGCGCATTAGTGTCATGTAACATAACAACTGCATTAAGGACTAAGTGCACCGCACAACACGACAACTATAGGATCGTCCCTTGTAGTTCTGTTTGTGATTAAAGCTTGTGGTTTGTTTAAGCATTTTAGAATTGTTATACTATTTCGGCATAGAGAGGATAGCCGTGTATAATATTTCGTCGGTTGTAAGCAACTGACGCGCCCACGATTTTTATGCAGGGTAAAGTGATTAATAAGACTAAAGAATGCATGCTGATTAAAGAATGATCCAAGTGTTGTACATTTCAATTTATGTAATTTGTTGTAAATTGCTTCCGCTGTAAATTGGTAATGTAAATGTTAACTCTGATGTAACAAAAAGTTTTTATTTCCTTGTAAAATTGTACGAAAGAAGTGTAAAGATTCTGTGGAACTTAGAATTCAGTCTGTTTTGAAATTCGGGGTGTTACACTTGGGAAACGTAAGTATATGCTCTTGGTTTTAGTCCAACGGATGCGTTCCAGGATTTGTGTGTTGTTCTGTCTCGAGAGGACATTTGTATGTTCGCATGTCGAGGGTCTGCAGGCCTATTCACGGAGCATGCAGGTTGCATTCGCGTATCGAGGGTCGGGGGCCTATTCAAGGGATGTACCTGGTGTATCTGCACGTCGAGGGCCTCGCAAGCCTATTCATGGGGCACACGGTAGGGAGGTGATTCTCCGGTTTTAATCTATTCTTACATGATGCTTGCGCATCGAGTGCTGTGATGCCTATTCGCGAAGTATTCTGGATATTGTTTCCATCACTGTAGTAGGATTAGTTGCATAACGAGGTATTTAACCCTATAAAGTAGATAACGATAAGGGCTTGCACCGGACCTATGTATTGTGGAATGCATAGAATCCGACAAGTATACATTAGAGAGTCGGCATATAGCATTGATGTTTTCTTGACTTGGTTTTATGCATGTTGTATTATGTTTTTCCTACACTTAACACTTAGTCTAGTTTCACTTGATATTTTTATGCCCTACTATTTACTATTTCATATTCTTTGATGTTTTCATGTTTTATTTATTGTTATTTCTTATTTCATTTATTCTTGTTGTTGATACATATTATTTATGACTCTATGCCTTATGTTTTATTTATATTGTTTTCTTTTGATGTCACTCACACCGTTATGGCTGACCCCTGTAGTTTTTGGGGTTAGGATTATCTCTAGCCTCATGTTTTACAGGTAGGTACCTTTAGCTTGAGATTTGGATGCTTGGGGTAGAATGATATATGGCTTATGTAAATTGTAAAATAATGTGTTGTAAAAGAAAGAAATTGTAATTCAAGGTGTTTAATTTTCCGCTGTGCTTGTAAACAACTGATGTAATAGAAAGTTTTAATTTTTTCCTGTATTTGGTTGCTATGTTTATGATTACTGTCACGTTCCGCTTCCCAAAAATATGGAATACGAGTGCGTGACGAAGCCCAGCGAATGATTTTAACATCATCCTTAAGCTGTAGGATCGACTCAGCATCATAACAAGGATATAACAAGATTTATATATAACCAAGCATGCATGAATAATTCATTAAGCAACAGAAAACAATTGAAAACAAACAATAATGTCCAAATAGTTTTCAAGTCTGGATCAAAATAAAACTCGGGAACATCAGCCCGTTACAAGTCTTAAGCAATAACAAATGAAATAATTCAATTACAAAACGAAATGATTAAAGAAAGCTTTTCCCAAGCAAGGCCTAGAACGTCTGCTCACCGATTCCAGCAGGTAGCACATCACCAAAGTCTGCTTAATAAATATAAAAAGGAAAAAGTAGGGAAAACAAGAGAAAATGCCCTTAGTGCAAGTTAGGGCCACAAATAGTAAAAACGAGTACAAGTAATGTGGAACAAGAATTGGAATCAAGAATGTAACAGGGATACAACAAGTTGTGAAAATCTAAGAACTAGCTAGCAAGAGGGACAACTTAGTAAACAGGATGAATAACAAATACTAGTAGTGGAGCAAGTGACAAGTGAACATGTAGGGGTATCTAACCTCAAGTGACAAGTCTCAAGTCTAGTGTCAAGTAACAAGTGTCAAGTCTAAAGTCTAGTGTCAAGTAATAAGTGTCAAGTCAAGTAACAAGTTGTCAAGTATCAGGTAACATGTATCAAGTTCAAGTTTCATGTATCAAGTTTCATGTATCATAGTTTCATGTATCAAGTTGTCAAGTATCGTGTAAGTAGGTAACATGTTCAAGTATTGTAGTTATTACTATCTAGGTAGCACTTCATGCATCCATACTTTTACTACATGGTTGCTACAGTCAAAACAATTTCGTTTAGGCCTAGTAATGGAGTCTATAGGGCGGCATACTCAGGTATCAAGTATCAAGCAAGTTATGCTCATGAATCGGGTAATCATATAACTAGTTCATGTATCGAGTCATAGCAAGACAAGTCATGAATCACATATATACTAGTTCATGGATCAATAATATACTAGTCCATGAATCGATTAATAATATACTAGTTCATGAGATATGTATCAAGTGGAAAACACGGGCCCCCTTCCGAGTACACTTACCTATATTGTCCACCACTATGGTCTTTCCCTTAACCCCGGCTTATTACTTTTTATTATTTTACCAAGCAAGCATACATGTGTGCGAAACAAGTCAAGAAATCATAGTCATGGACATAGGACAAGTTTAAGATATTTATATGGCATACTCGAGGGTCGGCATGAATAAGAATAACACGAACAACGAAAATCCCAAATCTGGACAACACGACGTTGCTGTACCAAAACTGTGATTCCCGTTGCTATGAAATAGAAAAAGTGGATCCGTCAGGAGATCTAGAAACTAGACTCCTGCCCGGTTCCAACGCATATAATTAAGGTACATGAAAGTGATGGGAACATGTGTCAAAACAGCGAATTACACAGCTAAAGTGTTCAGGCAGAAATTGTGTATCTGATTTTATACATGTGAAAGTGTTGAAATAATGTTAATTAATTCTAAGAAAAATTGGGAAGGTTCTCTAGGGTGTCCAGCAACAGCATATAAAATTTCGAGTCAAACGCTTACTGTTAACATGGTTAAATTAATTCGCAAAGTAAAGGTGTGCAGCAGTTTTGCGAATCTGCGTCTACCGACACAGCTGCAGTAAAACTGCGATAACTCCTAGAATGTAACTCCGAATTCAAAAATTCCGGAGGCTATCGACATCTAGATATCCAGAGGTACATTTTTTATTCAGGGCTCGGGATCAGATTCTGATGTTAAAGGGGTCAAAACAGTATAATAAGATTCAGGACAGCAACATGTGGAAATATCTTATTAGTATAGGTTACATGAAATTTTGTTATTAGGCGTCTAGGTTAATGTGTGATATAAATACAGGATAATGGTTGTCAAAATAGCAAGTAATAATTGTTTTTCAAGCCAAATGGTTGCAAGATCATCAAATACAAGATATAACATATGTCTACAAATCTAGGGCTCCTTAATTTCATGTGTTCATGTGTTCAGGGAATAAGATGAGTCCAAGTAGTTGTAATATAATACAATGAATTTATTGTGACTCTTAAGATTATGAAATTGAGGAGGTTTAATATTTGATCAACAACGACAGTCAAGGATGAGTCACAATTTCTAACTATTTGTAGTATTTTCAAGGAATGCTTGTACTAGAACAAAAATGTGTACGAGAGGAATACTTGCCTTGATTGACGACGATTCGATCCGCTAATTGAGGAAAACGGGATCGAAAAACCCCGGGCGAAATCTCCCAAAAGCACGTGCAAGAAATCAACAGTAGGGCGAATTTCCCCACACCAGATCCGCCAAAACAGCAGACAACAATCTCCTGATCCGGCGCGGCAAAACACGGAACACCAGAATTAACCAACCAGCCAGAACACTTCTTCGCAGCAGATCGGGGCCAGGCGGACAGCGTTTTGGGATCTGCTGCGCCAAAATAGCAAAACACCAAAACCCTCCAATCAGATCGCTCCTACGCAGCAGATCTGTCCAACCACGGAACAACGACTTCGGATCCGCTGTGGCAAAATAGCGAACAACGAATCCGTCCACCCGCTGTTCGTCTTCTTCCTTTCGACGGCAGCGAGCGGAGAGAGAGTGGGATTACGGCGGCACCTGCGGCGACGACTGGTGGAGTGCTTGGCGGCACGACGTCGAGAAGCGACGCAGCGATGGGGTGGCGACGGCGGAGGCTCTGTTCTTCGCGCTCAAAACAGGGGAGCGAGGAGAAGTGGGGATGGTTCGGAGGTGTGAGGCGACGATGGTGGTCGCGAGGCGAGGAGAATGAGAGTGTGATGGTGCGGCAATGGTGGATGGCGATGATGGGGGAGAGGAGTTCGGGAGTTGGGTAATGGCGATGTGTGGGTTCAATGGAGGAGACGACGGTGGACGATGGTGGGTGATGACGGTGGATTGGTGCTGTGGGGTTGACGAGGCGACGGGGGGTCGAATGTGATGGTGAGGGAGACGAAGGCGGTCGGGTGATGTCGCAGGGGATTGGGTTTCAAATCAAAGGAGAAAGAAGCGGAAGGAAGAAGGAGATTAGCGATAGGGGGTTGGGGTTAAACAGTATAGGGTAGGGGTTAGGGTTTATATAGTTAGGGTTTTGGGTTTTAGAGTATCTGTTTTGAGTGGGATCCAACTGGAGAAGTGGTCAAAATGTATTAAAATGGGGAATAAAGAGATGAATGACATAGAACAGCTTGTTCTTCATGAAGAATGACACAAAGAGCACATACAATTGAATTAGATAAAAGGACAAAAAAAAATTGAGTCGAAACAAATTAGTGATTTTATTTGAACGGAAACAAAACGCAAGATCTCAATAGATAAAAGAGTACAATGGGAAAAATACAGTATAAAAATACAAATACGGAAAATAGGAGTTACAATTACATTGAAGTTGATTCTGGAATTGTGCCACGTTTTTTGAGATATTATATTGGAAATTCTGAGCTCTACACTCTGCCTCCACCACAACTCGCCACCTTTTCCTTGTCGCCTTCTCCAATATCTACTGGCTGAGGTTAAGGTTCTGGCTGTCACATAGGATGTAGGTACCCGTCTCCTTTTCTACTGATCGGCAAAGTTCCATGCCATCATGAGTGAGGAGAGAGCTGGATGGATTAAAATCTGTCCCTTTGTGAGCTTCTCAATTGACATTATTAGATCTGCCACAATTTTTGCGTCATTGGAAGAGATCCTAACACAACAGGAGCCATCGCTATACTTATCCCATTTGCAGTTAACACCTGAGAGAGATAAGCAGCATAATGAAATAATTAGTGAAATACTTGAAATATGTATATAGATCTACCTACCCCATACACAGAAATTGTGGTACATATGAATGCACAAGTAAAATTAGCTGTAATATATCATCACTGGAACTATAATAACTTCACTAATAGTTTCAGAGAATTAGAAGATCATGTAAAAATTGCATGCACGAGACTGCATCTGAAATAAGAAAACAAGGAACATAAGCTGAGACTGCATTTTTATTAGGACTAATTGTATCTGCTTATAGTCCTGCATATATTATTTTGCTAAGTTAGGTTAACAAGAAGTACAATAAATAATACTAAATTAGAATTAGAAACAGTAATGCACAGGCTCTCCTAAAATGTAAAAGGGTATAAAAGTAATTTAATTATAAAACTTCTTCCATCTCTTTTTGAACCAAACAAGAATGTAATTATTTTCTCTCCCCTCCCCTTCCCTTCCCTTCTCTTCCCTTCCCTTCCCTTCCCTTCTCTCCTCGAACCAAACGGAAAATATGATTAAAATCTCTCCCCTCCCTTTCCCTCCCCTCCCCTCCCCTCCTTTGAACCAAACAAAGCCTTAAGGTGTTGGGTCTTTAGTATTTATGAAACTCATTAGGTGTCAAAATAAATTAGATTATACATTTGGATCTTGAAGGAATTTTTACTTTTATTTTTCAATTTTTCTTTCATTAGGGCACTAGAAAATCACAAACAAATTATACAAGGTAATTAATTAATATCAGCGTTTTTAATTATGTTTTCATTTTTCAAAATTTCCATTTTTAGAGTATTAGGCCATCTCCAATCATGCTAGTTATCTCTAATTTTTAGCCAAAATAGCAGATTTAGTGAAAAATATCTGCTCCAACGGAACTCGCCAAAATAAATATCTCAAATTTAATCATCAGATCTGGCGAAGTTGTATCACTCGCAAATTCTCTTCTGCTTTTTCTGCCTTAATTTTTTTTATATAAAAAACCAAGAAAAAAAACCCAAGTGAGATCTGAAGAAATAGTGATCGCCTAGCGTGGAGTTCAAGAATTCACGATCGTGAAATGCTCGTGATCGCGAGCTCATGAACTTGCAAACAGTTCGTGAGAAGTTACTTCTCCTTTGGGCTTGGGCTGGGCTTTTATTTGGGGTCTGGGCTTTTTTGGGGGACTTTGGTTTTTTTTTTTTGGGTTTTGGGATTTATATTTATATATATATATTTTTTTTGGGTTTTAAAATATTTATGGCTAATTAAAATAATTAGCATGGTTGGAGTGTGGACATTTTTTGCTACCCAATTTATTCAATTATTTTTAAATTTGTCTATTCTAGCGAGCCAAATTGGCTAGCATGGTTGGAGATGCTACTAAGTAGAGCACAAATAAATCATTGAAGATAATTAATTAATAATAGTGACATCATAGTGGATGTGGTGAAGTGGTTAGAGCATCCAAGTTATTTGCTATTTTTGCCAAATTCTCATATTTTGAAAATTGAGTGTCTGCAGTCGTTTGCTATTTTGCCATGTTTTGGTAAAATCGCTACAGTCGCTTCTCAAATTTGAGAAACGAACTGGAGATTCTCAAAATATAGGGGATGAAACATGTTTTTTATTATTAATGGGATTAGACGAAACAAGTTGTTTCTTCTGACATTTTTTTAATGATCAGACGGTACATGTTGTACCATCTGAACCCAAAAAAAAAATCCCGAAAAATCATCAAATGGGACATGTTGTCCAATTTGAAACCAAAATTGGCTTGGACGGGACAACATGTCCCGTCCAACAAACCAGGACACATTTTCCACTAATTTTCCTATTCTAACATATTTAATCAATAATTATCCTAATTAATTACCTACTTAATAATTAAACACTCTAAATATTTAACTAATTACTAACTATCTTAAACTAAAGTACAATTAAGATTTTTTTTAAATACGAGAGACGAGATAACATGTCCTGTCTATTGCGATTTTAAATTTTTTTATTAACTCAGCGTGATAGATGATACATGTTGTTTCGTCTTGTTGTTTTTTGAGAAACTTTTAGCAAACGATCACTGCACACATCATACCTATTTCTTATTTCGATACGTGCCATTTTCTCAAATATGAGAAACACCATAGTGGATGCTCTTATGGGGCACTATTAGAAATTATATGGATTTCGGCAGTGCAAATTAATAAGCTATAATACAAGTTATTTAACTTGAAATATATAAAAAATTACAAGATATAATACATGTTATTTAAAAATATTAAATGTAAAGAAACAAAAAAACAAGAATCACTCGTGGAATTCCAACACAAGAAATATTAGAAGAGTTGATCGCATCCAACAAAATCACAATTAAATACATTAGAAGGCTTACAACAAATATTATAAGAAGGCTTGATCATTCTCCCCATGACATTAAGAAAAGTACAACTTGACTCTGTGGTTATAGACTGTGTCCGGGTATGTTCGGATCATGCCGTCATGTAAATCCATTGTTAGCTCTATAAATGTTTATTTGATTGGCTCCAACATCTTATTCAACTTTAGGGGAAAATATCATCAAAAAATTAAACGGCTTGTGAAAAGAACGGATTCGTTTATAGATCTCAATTGTGGATTTTTTTTAGCAAAACAATGATATCATACATCTTTTGTGTTGTAACTATCAAATCAGTAAAGAAAAAGGCATGATCTATTCACTATCATGCATTTTTAAACGCTAGTTAGAAAATGCAACACAATTTTTTTCTTTTCAATATGATATGGCTAAAAATAGAACTAAAATCAGGACCGTTCAAATTGGGTACGAATCTCAAAGCTCTCGGGTAAAACGAAAATTTCACCCGTAAACTGGTTCGAAGATGGGAATTGGGTCTTTTTTCGGGCCCAATAACCAAAAAACGGGTCTGTCTCACTGGGTCAGGTTGACAACCCATTATGAACAAACTCAGGACATTTAAAGAGTAATTCAAATTCATGATTATCTCTAAGAGGCGGTTTAAACCAAATCTCTTATCATAAAATGATTTAAACTCTGTTTCTTATCCATAAACAGCGGGAACTAGAGATAAATCATTATCTTGAAACTGATCCCCAAGGCGACTATAAATACCCCTCTATCCCCACCTTAAAAAGAGAAAAAACGAATATTTTTTCACTTAAAGCTCTCTCATATTCTTCTTGATTACTGACTTGAGCGTCAGATGGCCTGTCGCCGAGATCGATCCGGGTGTTTCAGGAAATTTGCAGGTCAAGCGGAAGCGAGCGCTGCAGTCAACACCATCGAAAGTCAGAAAGTTAGATTCTTGATTGTTCCAACAAAGAATCCACATCACCTGGTTACTCCCACACAGAAAAAAAGTAGTAACAGGTTGGCGCCATCTGTGAGAAACCAGAAAGAAATTCGACTAAAACTTCACCGGAGAAAACACAAATTGTCATCATGCCTCCTAAGGAAAATGGAAAGGCGTCGCCCCTCTAACCGACGAGCCAACCCACTCCCTCCACCTCCTCATCAAGAAGAACATCCTCCCACCTTTCAGACACAGCAAGAGGAGCCCCTCCTACAACTAACCCTGCCATTGCCAGTAAGGGCCCAACCGGGGAGCTCTCGTCGAAGTCGCCCTAAGCCATTCGCAAGGCCCTTGGTCGAGAACAGGGGTTCAGTATACACCTCTACTCCTTCCTCACTCCTCAGCAGCGCCTCGACCTTCGTCAGGTTTTCGACGATCGTCAGTAGGGGTTGGACCTCCGGATCCATCACAACGAAAGGAGGGTTCGTATGGAAACCCCCCATCCCCGAACAAAGAGGATGGGGGGGGCTCCCTCCCCATATAGACGAAGGGGATCCCCCTTCCCCAGAGGGCGAAGGGGTCATCGTTCCCTAAGGGATCGCAGAAGAACTCCTCCCCGGGAGAGGAGGCACCCAATCCCGACTAGCAGTACAACCTCTAATGAGGAAGTACCAGTCACTAGGGCCGAACTTCAGGAACTCAAGGAGGAGATCCTTCAGACCTTTAGCGCAGTCCCACACTAGACCCGACATGGCAGCCCACACCTCCTTTCTCCACCACGACGTGAGGAGTCCCGAAGGTCCACCATATCTGATCACCAGGAGTACGCCGTCCTCTGGCGTCTCCGAAAGATGGAACACCGCTTGGCCTCGTTGAGGGGGGAAAGATCAAAACAAGAAGAAGGATATCGCCTCGTCAGGCCTCCCTTCTCCAAGAAGATAATTGATGCACCCGTCCCTACCAACTTCAAGATCCCAACGTTTGAGCCGTATAACGGAGAAACCGACCCAATGGACCACATTAAGAATTTCAAAACTCTCATGATGGTCCACCAAGCTTCTGACTCCCTTTTGTGCAAAACATTTCTGGCGACCTTAAAAGGCTCAGCACGAGAATGGTTCTCTCGCCTCTCCCCAGGCTCCATATTCTCTTTCGATCAACTTGAGGAACTTTTCCTCACGCACTTTGTCACTAGACGCAGGTTGGAGAAGACCAGTGTCTCCCTATTAGACCTCAGGCAAAGGGACGGAGAAATCCTCAAAAATTATGTTCAGCGCTTCAAGGCTGAGTCCAGATCAATCCCCTCGCTCGACTCCGCGGTAGCAACGGCCGCATTCAGATACAATGTCAGGCATGATGATCTCAAAGCTTCCCTCGTCAAAAGATCTCCTCGAGCCTTCCCTGACCTCCTGCAAGAGCCAAGAAGCATATCCGAGTTGAAGAGGAAATTCACCCCCAACAGCAGAAGATACCCTCGTTCGGGAATAAACGGAAAGGCACTAACAAAGATGAACCCCGAAAATCCCAGAAGGATACCTCAGGCCAGCGTCGCCCACCTCCCATGCCCCGTTTTGAAAAATACCCGCCGCTAAACGTTAGTATATCTGCTATTTTGATGGAAGTCGACAAAGACGGGATCCTTCGACCTCCCCCCAAGATGGATGCTCCAAGCAACATACAGGATAAAATGAATTGGTGCGCCTTCCACAAGGACCATGGTCACCTCATGGATGAGTGTCGAGCTTTTAAAGACGAAGTATAAGCCTTGCTCTGACGAGGATACCTTGCCAAATTTGCCCATATAAACGATACCGAACCTTCTCCTCCGAGGGGACCCAACAAATGGATGGAGAGGCCAACCGAGTCCTAGGGGTCGGGACGAATGGAAATATTTCATTCAATTCTTGGAGGACCTATGCGGGGAACCTGCAGATCATCTAGAAAGGCCTATGTTCGGGAAGTACATTCCGTACACAACATCCCTCCTCCGAAGGGTTCGGGAGTTAACATCACCTTCTCTGATCGAGACTTGGAGGGTATCCGAACTCCTCACTGCGATGAACTAGTGATCAACATGTGTATGAAGAACCATGAAGTACGAAGAGTTTTGGTCGATAATGGCAGTTCAGTCAACATCCTATTCTTGAATGTATTTGAGGGTCTCAAACTTAAGCGGGACCGCCTCAAGCCCGTTGGATATACCCTCCACTAATTCTCTGGAGCCCCCGTAATGATCGAGGGTATCGTAACCCTCGACGTTACTTTAGGGAAAGCTCCGATAACCCGCACATAAGCATTAGATTTCATGGCGGTCAATATGGAATTTTCCTACAATGCTATTTTCGGCCGCTCGGGGTTAGCGGCCCTCCGAGAAGTCGCATCAGCGTACCACCTGAAGATGAAATTCCCTACGGCTGTAGGAGTGGGGGAAGCCAAAGGTAGCCAAGAAGCTGTGCGGGCATGATACACTGCTACAATGGGGGGCTCGGTCCTCCCCCTCGATGCATTTGAACTCCCCCTCGATCTGGGACAAGCTAGCTCCGAACCCGTGGACGAACTGGAAAAAATCCCTTTCTCCGAAGGGGAGAAAGCCAAGTGTTTCCGGGTGAGCAAAGCACTTCCCTACCAAATGAAGGAGCAACTCATCGCCTGCGTCAGGGAGAATCACGACCTCTTCGCTTGGACCGCTGAGGACATGCCGGGAATTACTGAAAACCTAATTATGCACTGCTTAAGTGTTCATTCGGAAGCTAAGCCCGTCCAACAAAAGAGTCATAAATTTGTGCCTGAAAGGCAACATGCCATCAAGGAAGAAGTCAAGAAGCTCCTAGCTACTCGATTCATCCATGAAGTTAGTTACCCTGAGTGGCTAGCAAACTTCGTAATGGTCAAGAAGGCCAACGACAAGTGGAGAATCTATATAGACTTCACCGACCTCAACAAGGCATGTCCGAAAGATCCATTTTCTCTCCCGAACATAGACGACTGATAGATGCTACCTCAGGCCATGAATTATTGAGTTTCATAGATGCTTTTTCGGGATATAACCAGATCCAGATGTTCTCTCCAGACATTCCAAAGACGTCCTTCATCCCCAATCAGGGCTCTATTGCTATCAGGTTATGCCCTTCGGGGTGAAGAATGTTGGGGCCACATACCAACGCTTGGTAAACCAAGTCTTTAGGAAGCAGATTGGTCGAAACACGGAAGTATACATGGACGACTTGCTCGTAAAAGCCTAAGGAAAGAGGACCATGTAGCCGACCTCCAAGAAGCCTTCGATGTACTCCGGATGAACAACATGAGGTTGAACCCCTCAAAGTGCACTTTCGGGGTTGCTCGGGAAAGTTCCTGGGGTTTATGGAAAGTCAGAGAGGAATAAAAGCAAACCCCGAGAAAATCAAAGCCATCCTCGACATGACTCCCCCAACCATGGTCAAAGAAGTCTGGAAGCTTACAGGCCGTCTCGCCGCCATTGGGCGTTTCCTCTCCAAATTAGGGTAAAGTGTCTCCCTTTATTTAAAGCTCTTCGGGGAACAAAGAATTTTGAGTGGGGGGAGAGCAGCAAGCAGTATTCGAAATACTTAAGGAACACCTCACCCATCCTCCCATATTAAGCAAACCTATATCCAGAGAAACCCTCTACCTCTACTTGGCCACCTCTGAATAGATTCTTAGCGCTGTATTGATAAGGGAGGAAGATCGGGTACAGAAATCGATCTACTACATAAGCATGGTACTCCATGACGCTGAACTTCGGTACTCGAAAATGGAGAAAATGGCTTAGAACTTATTTTCAAGCATATTCCGTTTGGGTCCTCACTGATTAGCCACTCAAGCAGATCCTCCACAAGCCCGAAAACTCAGGAAGACTAATGAAGTGGTCAATCGAGTTAAGCCAACACGACATCACCTACCGGCTCAGAACCGCGATCAAGGCCCAATGTTTGGCTGAACTCATTGTGGACAGTACGATCCCCGACCCTTCCCAGGAAGAAGACCCCCCCCCCCCCCCCACCCACTGTGAACAGTATTTGTGGATGGGTCCTCTTTGTAACACCCCGAATTTCATTTACATGTAATTCATAGCAAAACATGATCTTTTACTTCAAATTCGTACAATTTTACAAGGAAATTAAAACTTTTTATTATACACATTGTTTGTTTTAGAATTACACAACGAAAGTTAAAATAAAATACAACATGGAATATTTACAACTCTAACATCAACAACTTTGAAAATGATCTTTAGCATCAATCGTCTTTAAGTCCTTACCAATCCAAGTCCTGCATTGTGTGGGCATGTCAGTTGCTTACAACCGACGCAGTGTTATAAAATGGCTATCCTCGCTATACCGTAATATAACAATTTTCTTACTTTAGCAACCACAAACTTGAATGCATAAATAAAGTGTAAAGGAGTGACTATCCTAAACATGTCAGTGTATGATATGATTTAATGTCTAATGCATATGTTATACTATAATGCACTAATGCATACTTGTTCGGATTCTATGTATCACATTCTACATAGGTTCGAGGGCAAGCCCATATTGTACTCCTCAATGTAGGGTTTACTCCTTTGCTATGAATTACTACTACGGTGACTAATGTATGTTTTAGATATTCTGTGGGTATCTAGTACCACCTCGATAATTCTTGAGTATCGCACTCCCACTTCAAGTGATTTTGGACACACTACCTCACACCCAGTAATTCTGGAGGCGAATACCCACACCGCGAGCTATGACCCTGAAATTCTTGAGAGTCGTTCTCCCATCGCTAGTGATTTTCGGTCATCACATCTAACACCCCGATAATTCTGGAGATGAAACCCACACCGCGCTTTCATTGGTACCTCATCACACAAATACCCCACGAGCGTCGCCTTCATCCCGATAATTCTGAAGAAATATCTCCCACCGCGAGCCGCAACTCCGATAATTTTTAAGATAACCTCCCACCATGCTATCAAGGACCTCATACTCATGTTTGCCCATACTTCATCACATCTCCCCTTAGTACATGTCCTTAAGTTTTAAAATCAACACAACCTAGAGCTAGCTTACCATGCCGGACTTAAATCAACACAAGAGAAAGTCAGCCTAAACTGGCTATCTGTCAAGAGATACTTAATCCACACTGGTTAGTTCTCAAATTTTCTTATTCAAAATGCCGGTTACTAGGGTCTCTCCAAGCCTTTAGATTTCAACAACCATCTCACACTAGAGATCAAATAGGTTACAAAGAACCTCAACCTAAACATTTTATCTTTTATTCACAATTCTCTTTATCCACTTTATGTTTATATTTCACAAAGTATTCAACTTCACAACTCATTCAATTACAATTTTCCACATCGAATTTCTTATAAACAACTTCTTAGTTAGACACACACAACCAACAATTCTCCTTAATAAGTTAAAAAGTTTCTTTGATTAAGTAAACCCTTTTCATATTCATCTATATTTCAATTATAAATCTCAATTCGTTTCAAAAGATAGATTTGTTAGTTTCATAAAAGAGTCTAATATATCTTTGTAGTTAAAATCACATAGAATCATCCTCAATTACTTCATATAAATTCATTTGCAAAACAGTAAGTTCAAAATCAAAAAACTGCAGCACATGCTACTTATAAAAATCATAGAAAATTATATATTTCATGAAAATTTACATTCTTTAGATCAAAATAAAGGTATCCAAGTCTACTAAAATTTCTTAGTTATAAGAATATCCAAAATATTGTATCTATAACCCTGAATTCTTCGAAATCTACACTATGGTCTAACTATTGAAATATTGCCACTTGTACAGTCTTGTAAAAATCATTATAAATTCAATTCTTTGTGAAATTTTGATTTCTTAGACTTTACATAAAGGTTAAAGAGTCTACTTCAAGTTTTTAGTTTTTACTTTTCTCAAATTACTTCATCTAAGATGTTAAAATGATCAAAATCTGAAATGTGTACAAATTTTCAGCAACTAGTCAACTGCCAACCAGTCTTAAGTTTGGATTTTATTAAAATAGTAAAAGACATTCAAAAATTATGAAATTTTAAAAAGATGTTCCTAACATATACAAGATGTTCCTATAAAAAGTTTAGCTCTAGTTTCCATCTAGTTTATTATACATAATTTTATGAAGTACAACTAATATTTAAAACTGCAACTTTCTTTGCATAAATTAACAACTTTGTGTACAAATTTATATCCAATTCATTTAGTCTAATCATGACGTATTACCATGCATCTATTAACATCTCAACAATTCTTACTTAAAATTTCAACTTATCTACATACATTTATTTTTCATATTTCATATCTATTAAAACTTCATTTATCAACATACCATGAAACATAACAACTTTCATGCCACACTTTCATTTCATTCATAAAAAAATCAATCATGTGTTCTAAAATTTCTATAAAGCAAGGAAATCACCCACATTATTTTGATGAACAAGAAATTAGGAACTCCTATAGGATTTCTCCTAGCTCCAACAAGATACTAGCATTCTCCTCCTAGCAAAGCAAAGTCCGAGCCCTCCTTCTTGAAGAAATCCAAGTACTCACTTTCTTCTCTCTTTATTTTCTTCTCTTTTGTTTCTTTTGATTCTTGTGAAATCACACATACAATAGGTGGTATTTATAGGGTCAAATGGGTGAATGAAGAAACACCCACTACCCAAATTTAATACCCACACACAAAATTAATCACCCACTCACACCCCTTCCTCTCCTTTGCAATTGGCCGACCAAAACCTCCAACCCTTTGAATTTCCCACATGTGCACACTTGTGCACGTGCACACACTTCTCATTCATTTGTTTATAATCCAATTGTATATGTTTGTTATATGAAAAGTGTGGTGACAATTTTTAAAAAAATTATTTAATATAGAATTTTATTATGGGCTTCTATTTTTCAATTAGTTTCTAATGAGCTTTTAAAATAGATTAGGGTCTATGGATTTAAAATCAAAATAAATAACTTAAATAAAAAAGAGAATAGATATGCATAATTCCTAGAAAATTTTTATGGACTAAATTGCTTAAAAATTTATGCTTGCAATGCACGTGTTAAAATATGAAAAGTTAATTTTATTATTTTTGGGATGTTACACTCTTGCCTCGAAGGGAGCGGAGCCGGAGTTATACTAATTTACCCTGATGAGTTCGTCTTTCAATACTCCTTACATCTTAACGTTCCAGCCTCCAATAACGAGGCCGAGTACGAAACCTTGATCGCCGGCCTTATCCGGGCAAAAAAGGGCAGAGGCACAGACAGCCGCAGTGTTCAGCAATTCTCAATTAGTGATAAATCAGGTCTAAGGTGACTACGAGATGAAGGACGCTTGCATGGCCAAGTACTTAGCATATGTGAAAAAGATTACGACCACCTTCAGAGAAGTCAAGTTCACTCGCATTCTGCGAGAAGAGAACAGGCAAGCATGCGCCCTTTCCAAGCTCGCCTCTTCCTCGTTTGGTGGGCTCGACTGGGCTGTGCTAATTGAGGTCCTACTCAAACCTAGCATTGAAGAAGAATCATTGGAACTCATGCAAATAGCGCCTGAAACATCCGAAGGTTCCTGGATGAAACCCCTAGTCAATTTTCTCGACAAAGGAATCCTCCCTGAAGATATCAAAGAAGAAAGAAGGGTCCGGGTGCGGGCCAAAAGGTATGTACTTGTGGAAGGGATCCTCTATAAGCGCTCTTATACCCAGATTGATGGTCGACCCTACCTTCAATGTCTTTCTCCCGAAGAGGCCAGTTATGCCTTGAAGGAAGTTCATGAAGGGGTAGGCGATAGCCATCTTGGCGCATGGTCTCTCGCATAGAAGGTTCTCAATTATGGTTACTAATGGCCCACCCTCCTCAGATTCCCAAGATTATGTTCGTCAATGTGTCTCTTGTCAAAATAATTCATCCACCAGAAGAACCTCCCAAGCTAACCTAAGCTCCTTGTCAATTCCAATCCTCTTCGCCATGTGGGGAATGGATCTGCTCGGGCCTTTTCCCTGCAACCGGACAGCGTACCTTTCTAGTGGTAGCTATTGATTACTTCAAAAAGTGGATAGAAGCAGAACCACTCGCAACAGTCATTGAGCATAAAGTCCAACAATTTTTCTGGAGAAATGTGGTGTGTCGGTTTGGGATTCTTTGAATCCTAGTCACTGACAATGGAACCCAATTCGCTAGCAAAGGGTTCCACAAGTTCTGCATCGACCTCATTATCAAGCAACGTTTCTGTAAGACCCCGCAAAATAGTACATATCTATTTTGTATTTTAACCCATGCACGATTAAGAGTTGCATGTATTAATGGAATTTTCTTAATTTTAATTGAGTAGGTATTGAACATATTATTATTAGATATATTTTGAACTCAAAGAAGGTGCAATTGTAGAACTGGAGTTGAGATATCTACTCAATTAAGTTGTATATTATTCTTAACTATAATTGAGTTAGGTTGTATAATATTAATCTATTATTTTGTATGGTGATAATACGATTTCATGTGTGTAATTACAAATTGTATGTACAAATTGTATTGACATTATTTGTGAGTATTTCAATTTTTATTTGATTGAAATTATGTATGAGATTGTTGTGATTTAAATCATCTAATTAAACCAAATATGACTCAACTAGACCCAAACAAACACACTCTAGCTTGAACCCAAGTTGACCCAACCTAACTTAACTTGTTTTGTGCATGGCATGAGCAAAATTTTGTGCACATGCACTAGTTTTGGCCAGCCATCATGTGAAGGGAATGAGGGATAGGGTTTTCATTTTTCAAATTGGAATCTAGGGCTTTTGATGGGACTCAAAACACATGAGTGTTTGAGAAACCCTAAGAGACAATACCACTCTCACACTCCACCTCCCTTCCCCTCCAATGCATGTTGGCTTCACCCTCACACACTCTCTCTCTCTACATCATGCCACACCCTCCCCCTAACTCTATTTAAACCCTCCTACAAACATTAGCTCCAATTTCTCATTCTACTATCTCCAAACTAGGGGCGAGCATCGGTCAGTATCCAACCTAATATGGACCAACCACCACTGATCCAAAGAAGGTCGATTTTTAAAGTTTTTCATCCACAACCAATCCGAACCTTAATTGGATCAGTTTCCATCCAAGATAATTGAGCTCGGTTTGGATTGAATTCTATGGTCGGTTTGGCATGCTACTTCTCACCTCCAACATCATTGACAATTTCATTGAAATTTAAAAGATCAACTTCAAGCAGTCTTAAGTAACAACATGCTTGCAACCTGCTATTTTTGACACGATATAATCTGATACAATATGAAAATATGACATACTATTTTTTGTAGCAAATAATACAACCTGCAATCTATTCTTTTACAATCCTACACATCTAATAAATGAGAAACAAAATCGACGGCAAGGTGTTGGACTGTTAACAGGAACTGGAGGAGAGACGAAGGGGATGTTGGAGCTTTGGAGGAGGAAGAAGAGGAATTACAGATTGATTTAGTTAGGGTTTCCATTTTTCTTTGAATCATTTCCTCTTATTATCTTATTGTTGGTTTTTGTGTTGCCTGATTAGAATTTGGAGTGTAGGACTTGGGGTATGAATGGAACTTTAATAAATTAAAGAAGACTATTTGTATCTTCAAGAAATGACAGTTTGTATATTCAAGAAATTAAAGGAGAATTATATTTTTAAGGACTAATGCATAGAGGTACGGTCGGTTCGGTTTTATCGGTTATTTGGAAGCCTTGTCCAACAACTGAACTGGTCCAGTCAATTATTGGAGACCAAGAGCCAAGCAAATCCAATCCCCCAATTGGTTCGGTTAAAACCATTCGGTTTGGGTTGGATTGGTTTGGATTGGTCGGTTCAGATAATAGTTGTCCTCCTCTACTCCAAACTATCTTCTACTATACTTATACACTACCTATAAGGAGCTAGCCACTGAATTGAAGGAAGAGCAAGGAGCCAAAGAGTAGGACAAGGAATCAAGGAGTGCAGGCAAGGAGGAGCAAGAACAAGGAAGCCAACTTGGAGAGTGCATTTCACCTGCAAACAAAAAGTGGGTGTTTCTAAACCTTTGTGGTGTTTAAATTTTTTTGGTAAAATCTTGATGTGGTATTGACAACATGAGTGGATCATGAAAATGTGTGATTAAATGTTAAAATTCGTTGCATTCTAGTTTTATTTATGGAAGACTAGATAAAAACCCAATAAAAAACTGAACAGAAAAGTGTGTTGGGCCTGGATGCTATAACTCGAAAATTACTTAGATTTTTAGTTTGAAATTTTAAATGTAGAATCTTAAGCATGTTATAAACCTTCCTTCCAAATTTCATAATTTTTAGAACTTATTTACTATTTTAATTAAATACGGACTTGAACACTGACTGTGCAGAAAACAGATTTAGCATAGGTTTTGACTATGATATTCCAAAGCTCATAACATTGTAACCACTTGAGATCTAGTTCTGAAATTTTAGTAAGTGCTTCTAATATGTGTTCAGTGCTTAAATATAAAATTTTAAAATTTTTTGACATCGTTTGCTATTTTTATTAAATCTGAAACTATTTGCTGTTCTGAAAAGAAAAAACATAGTGAAGATGATTTGTCCTGTTTTAGCTAATTTTCAAGAAATCATAACTTGAAAAATTCTTGGTAGAATCACTCAAAATATATTCTGTTACTATGTATGAGGAACTTATGTTTCAAATTTCATAAAGTTTAAAGATCATTTGATATTTTAAAAGTATTTTTATGTTATCACTAGTTAGTTGTTACTACGTTCTGGAAATTATTGTATACATGTTAAACAATGACTCATTTGATCACTTTAACAACCTAATCTGAAGAAGCATGTAACTAGAAAGTTGTAGTAGACACATATACCTTTCTGTACTGCCTAAGAACTCAAGATTTGGATAAGTATACGAATTATAATAAATTTTGCAAGTGATAACAGAAACGCACAGATTCTTAAAGCTTACTGATTAGCACTATGCCTATGATATTGAGTTAGAACTTGTAGATTTGAGTTTTTAGTTGCTGTTTGTGAGTTATAAATTATGTTGTGGATGTAGAAATAAACTAAGGCTTAAATTTACTAAGTTCTATGTTGTGAGTTGCCCATATGTGCTTGTGGAACTACAATCTAGACATACTTGTTCATTGTTTTGAAATAGAATTCGTGTTAAGTGATTGTGTGTTGATGTGGATCATTTTGGGATGAGATTATTTTCCAATTTGTGTTTGTGCTTGCTGTCTACTTTGAGTAGAAGCATGGGGATCACTCGATCGCATTTCTTCAATGAAACGGGACCGGAAACGACTCCGTTTTGGCATGAATGCAAATTGTATGCTTGCAGTTTGGAAATACAATTTTCAATGTTTAGAGCTTTTTAGCACTATTTTTGGGTATTCAAGGTGTAGGATTTATTCCTAGAGTAGTTTACCCTTTTTGGGCTACATTGGTTGAGTTTGAGACTCTAGGATTAAGTCCTATGGTAAATCTAGACGGGTAGAATAGCAATCTGTTTTGCATCGAATGCGTGGGAGGAGAAGACTCGTGCACCGACGTGCTCGCCGTTCATGGAAGGATTCTATAGTTGTCTTTGATGTTACCACTTGTCGAGGACCCTGGAGCGTGAGGATAGCGGGAGCAACGTGTTTGGATTGGGCCGAGGTTGCTATCAAACTCTAAGCGTAGATGGCTGTTGCGACGACCGACGGAGTCAGTTCGTCGTTGGTTCGGACCAAGTGTAGGCCGAGGCGGGCCAGCCCTTGGGCAGGATTTGAGGGCTAGATTAAGTCCTATTGTGGGATGGGTTAAGTCCTAATAATGAAAAACTAATTAAATAGAAAAGAGTACTAAACTAATAGATCCCGCTAAACTAATAGCGCAAAATTCTTTATTTTCAAAATGAAATGCAAGATCGACTTCCACTTTGCGCTGAAGCATCTGAGAATGCTTCTGCTTTCTATTCTTACTACTACTAGCTAGCCGCCAAGTTGTGGTTCTAATGAACGGCATGGACAACATTACATATGCTGACTTCTACAAGTAGAATTTAACTAGTTGTTCATAATAAACAAAGTTTTTTACTAAGCTAGAGCTTGGAAATACTAGATAGATCGCCTAACTAAGAGAATTGGTTAAAATGAAATAGACCTAGACTCGCCTAATAATTCATACATCTTATGAGATAATATAAGAGGATTAAAGATTGATTAGCATATTGGAATTCAGATAATCAGACAAGCAGATAAAAAGCTAGTAATCGTATAATTAACCTTATTCTTAATCTTGGTCCTAGTGTGGTTTAGCACTTGTACCTTGGGTATGTGGTATTGTAGGATTAGTTCGAATCATTATTGAATGTAAGGACAGGCACTAGCGGGTGTTGTACTCATCCTGTCAGAGGGACACGTGTGACATCGTCTTAACTGACCAAGGGGACACGGGCGGCATTGTCTCGACTGTTAATTTCTAGAGTTTAGTGATGAGAATGGGATGCGGGCACGCGTCGCAAGTCATTTGGAACTTAGGGGATGGACCCTTAAGCTTCTGTTTATGTTCAGAGTTATCAATGCAAATGGGGAGTAAGAGTTTAACTTTGTGGCCTTTGTTAGAGTAGGGGTGGCCCTACGATTTGCCTTATGTTCACGATAACTTTGGGTAGAGGCAGGAATGGAGAAGGACCATGATTCTGGCAAAGCTGCGGCGGAAGCCGAATGATCACCGCCTGACCGAGAATGGAAAAATGACCTTGATCCTGTCAGAGTGAAGAAGGACCATGATCTGAATGAATAGAGTGACCACTGTCATTCAGAGTGGGGAAGGACCATGATCTGATTGCAGTAGCGGGATTAGACCGCACTGATTGCAGAATTTACCAGTCACTAGGTTCATAAGAAGAGAAAGGACGAGTACAAGGGTAGGATTCGGGAGGGATTGAACCCTATGATCTGGAGACTACGAACTCTTGAAAATGTATGTAGTATGGGATGCATACATTTCCATTGAAGTTGCATTTGAGAATCTGTGTAGTAAGGGATGCATACGATCCCAAATGAATTGCATTAGAGTAAGTGCATCATGTGAAATCTTTGTTTTGTGCATTAGAATTTAGGTCATGGCCTACACAAACACTTGATTTGACATCACGTTTTTCTTTGCATAAATATTTTGGTTGTTGAGGTTTGGAATCACTATATTATAGCATAGCGAGGATTGCTGTATTATAGCTTTGTGTCAGTTGTATTCAACAAATGTACTCAAAGTTTGGTGAGTTTGCAGGACTACCTGATCGTGGGGAGTGCGGGAAAACTGAAGCCGTGGGAAGCATCCAAGTAAAAGTTTGCTGTCCAATTTTATTGTATATTCATGATGTACTACTTTTTGTGACTGTTGTAATCATTGGACATTGTAATAACATTTGTGGCAATAAAAGTTTTTATTTCCTGTGATTTTTTCTGTGTTATTGACTCATTTGAAGTAAGATTCTGGCTTGTGTCTCGATTTTTTGTGTTGGGGAATTCGGGGCGCTACATTTTCTCCTCGATTGCACAACCTCAGACTAATGGTCTAGCAAAGAATGCCAATCGGCAAATCTTGGATGGCCTCAAGAAAAGGCTCAATGAATCCCCAAAAAGGCAATGGGTTGAAGAACTCCTCAGTGTGCTGTGGTCCTACAAAACCACGAAAAGAATTCCCACGGGAGAATCCCTGTTCAATTTGGCATTCGACACCGAAGCACTTATCCCTATCGAAGTAGCAATACCCTCCCCTTGCCTCATCTCATTCGATGAAGTACAAAACTCGAACGTCATTCAATCCAACCTTGATATCCTCGAAGAAGTCCGTGCATCCTTCGAAGAAACATCTATCAACAGAGAGTGGAGAGGTTTTACAATAAGAAAGTCCGCCCGGCCAACATCCAGGAAGGAGACCTGGTACTCCAAAAGCTTCCAAAAGATTGAGATTTCAAACACCCGGAAGAAGGGCAAACTCGCTCCTAATTGGGAAGGTCCATACAAAGTCTCGCAATTTTTTTGCCCAGGGACATACCGACTCGAAGACTTTGGGGGGAAGAAGACAGTCAGGACCTGGAATGCCAACCACCTCATGAAGTACAAGGAGAGCGCTTAATGCCATCGTTTGTTAGTCAATATCATAACATGTATTAAAGGCTCGCTGTCAAGTAGCCATCTAGTTTATTCAATAAAATCATTCTTTTAATTTTTACTGCAAAGTTATGAGTAACTAACAGGTTCAACACTATGTGTATAAGTCTACACGGGGCGTCCCGTGTGCAACATCATCTGCCCACTACAACACTTTAACAGAAGATTATGGAGTCCATCCAGGACTCAAAGATTGCAAGGGCATGCTTGCTTCTGAGCAAGTGTGTGGGGTGTATCTCTCCGTACAAGTGCCGCAGCCCGGACAAGTGAGGAGTTCATTCTTGGTTCATAGAGCCGCGCTAGCCACATTGCTTCCGAGCAAGTAGGCAAAGAGCAGCTCGTCATTTGAATGCTCCCAAAACTCTTCGTCATCGTTGTTCGAAGTCCATTCACGGCCCACAGGACCACCTTAGCTACTTGCTCCCAAGAAAGAATGCATGGTTCGGTTTTCGAATGCTCCTAAAAGAAACCGGACAAGTGAGGAATCCATTCATGATTCATAGAGACACTCTAGCCACACTGCTTCCGAGCAAGTAGGCAAAGAGCAGCTCACCATTCGAATGTTCCCAAAACTCGTCGTCATCGTTGTTCGGAGTCCATTCACGGCCTACAGGACCACGTTAGCTACTTTCTCCCAAGCAAGAATGCATGGTTCAGTTCGCCGTTCGAATGCTCCTGAAATAAACCGGACGAGTGAGGAGTCCATTCATGGTTCTTAGAGCTGCTCTAGCCACACCGAGAAAGTAGGCGACGAGCAGCTCGCCATTCGAATGCTCCCAAAACTCATCGTCATCGTTGTTTGGAGTCCATTCACGGCCCACGGAACCACGTTAGCTACTTGCTCCCAAGCAATAATGCATGGTTCGGTTCACCATTCGAATGCTCCTGAAACAAATCGGACAAGTGAGGAGTCCATTCATGGTTCTTAGAGCTGCTCTAGCCACACTGCTTCTGAGCAAGTAGGCAAAGAGAAGCTCACCATTCAAATGCTCCCAAAACTTGTCGTCATCGTTGTTCGGAGTCCATTCAAGGCCCACAAGACCACGTTAGCTACTTTCTCCCAAGTAAGAATGTGTGGTTTGTTTCGCCGTTCGAATGCTCCTGAAACAAATCGGACAAGTGAGGAGACCATTCATGGTTCTTAGAGCTGCTTTAGCCGCACTGCTTTCGAGCAAGTAGGCGAAGAGCTCTCGCCATTCGAATGCTCCCAAAACTCATCGTCATCATTGTTCGGAGTCCACTCACGGCCCACATGACAACCTTAGCTACTTTCTCCCAAGAAAGAATGCATGGTTCGGTTCATCGTTCGAATGCTCCTAAAACAAACTAGAAAAGTGAGAAGTCCATTCAGGGTTCATAGAGCTGCTCTAGCCACACTGCTTCCGAACAGGTAGGCGAAGAGCAGCTCGCCATTCGAATGCTCCCAAAACTCGTCGTCATCCAATGAACAATCATCAGCTCACAAAGCTGCAACAAGAGGACGATTCTCTAACACTTAGCAAAAAATCTTGTTTAATAACAAAAAAGATTACAAGTGTTATTGAACAACCAAAGCCGTTACAAGAATACGACTCTCCAACACTTAGCCAAAAATCTTATTTCAAAACAAAAAGATTACAAGTGTTATTGAACAAACAAAGTCACTACAAAACTACAAAATCTAACTCAAGCGTCAATTCAACTCTTCCATGGCAGAGGGATATTCCTCTTAAAGAACACACGCGGTTTGTGACCTCCAACAGGGGTGCCAGTGTTGAACTTCCCTCTCGAGCCATTCGAAATAATATCCAAACCCACAGAGCAAGTTGCACCGTCAGGGCCTACGAATCGCTCCACTCCACCGATCGACGCCCTACTAGAGGAGCCGGCAACACCACTCTGTGTAGCGCCCCGAATTTCTAATATAATATCTTAGAAAATACGTGGCACAATCCCAGCATCAACTTCAATGTAACATTAAACACAACCAATACCACTAAAAATTTTCAGCTTTTATTACAACAATCTCTTACATAGCACAGCGGAATACAAAACATCTCAATCATAGTTTTCTTTTATTTACAACACAGTCTTATTACAACACTGCTCTTACAAATTTACACAACTCCATTAAATCAATTTATCTCAAAACTATCTCAAGCATCCAAACCTCCAAACTCTAAGCAACAATCTGCAACACATGAGGCTAGAGATGATCCCTAACCCCCAAAACTAAAGGGGTCAGCCATAAATGGTGTGAGTGACATAAAAACAACAAACAACATAAATGAACATTAATCATGAATTCTTAAACAACAGATAGTAAACATGAATACTTAAAATACGATGTAGCAAGGAAAAGTAAACAACAAGTGAGACTAAACCAAGTGTCATGTGTAGAAAACAGGAAATCCACATGCATGAAAACCAAGTCAAGAAAACACAATTTCTATATGCGGACTCTCTAATGCGTACTTGTCGAAGTCTATGCATCCCACTCTACATAGGATCGGTGCAAGCCCTTAACGTCTCCACTTCATAGGGTTCAATCCCCGCTATGCAACTAATCCTAACACGATGACTACTACGAGATAAAGATAAGCTGTGAGTAGTAGCCCATGCCCCGATAATTCCGGAGATAGATCCCACATCTCAGGTAATTTACCTGGATAATTCCGGAGATCATCCCACACCGAAACATTGACACATCATCACATGAATACCACATGTGCTTCGCCTCGACTCCGATAATTCCGGAGATCAATCCCACACTGCAAGTAACTACTTGGATAATTCCGGAGATATATTTCACACCGCAGGTAATTTACCTGGATAATTCCGGAGATAGATCCCACACCCAAAGTAAGATACTTGGATAATTCCGGAGATTAAATCCCACACCGAAAGCCATACTGAGGTACTTGACCCATGTTCACGTTCATCATATCACCACTAGTGCATGTCCTTATTATTTTTGGGTTACTTAATTACTCAACGAATCTTCTAGAGTTGGTGTACCCTACCGGACTTAACTCAAAACTGAACAACTAAAATGCCTCAACAGGCATCAACAAAATAACTCAATGCCGGTATACTAGGGTCACACCCATCCTCTAGAGACTCAAACTCAAATGTTTAAATCAGCTTTCCACCATAAATAGCTCAACTGAATATCTTAAAATCATATGCTTAACAGAAGACAAATTATAGACTAAAATATTTGAAGACTAATCATTCGGAAGAACATTCAAGTTTATGAAAACTCATCAGTACCAGTCGACTTATTACTGTAGTAAGTCGACTGTCCAGAGAAAAAAATATCCATGATTTTAAGAAAATAAGTTAAGTAATATAAGTTGACTTATAAAAATCATAAGTTGACTTACCAGATCACAAGTTGACTTATAAAAACATAAGTCGACTTACCAGATCATAAGTTGACTTATAAAAACATAAGTCGACTTACCAGAGAGAAATTTCAGAAATCTTTAAGAAAATATTCTAAGTGTTATAAGTCGACTTGCAAAGTCATAAGTCGACTTAAAGGAGAATATAAGTCGACTTAAAAAGTCATAAGTCGACTTACCAGAGAAAAATCTACGATAAATTTGAAAAATAAATTCTAAGTGTACCAGTCGACTGAAAAGGGTCTAAGTCGACTGTCCAGAACGGATTTTCAAGAAAACTAAACATACAGCAGCTGGGTTGTGCCAGTCGACTGATAGGTCTGCCAGTCGACTGTCGGCCTACAGTCTGCATAGTTTTGGTTGTTCATGATAATCAAAATTAGAGTTTACCAAAAGAAATCATTGTTTACTAAAATAATTTGTATTTCAATAAAAACGACAGTCTCAAAGTATTCTCAGATCGGATACATTACTCAAAACATCCAATATCTCAAAACTCAAGTTCTCATGTTCTAAATTCCCAATTCTTCCATTAGGATTTCTCAATACTGAATTTCTTTCACAACTCATAACCAAGATCTGATTTGTAAACACAAGATCCAGATGCTCACCCATCCGATCATAACCATACTCAAATCTTAAACATGCTTTCTAGCAATACAATTTTATGAACCAAGATCTACTCAACATTCTTAGATTTCACATACATGGTACAAACAACAACCTTTGCATCGTTCTCATGCAAAATACTAAATAACATACATGCCAAACAAACAACACAACAATCGTTCACATAAATCAAACCACAAAACAAATTTCGTATTACTCACAAAACAAAATAAAACAAAACAATCACTCACCTAAATCAAACAACAAAACAAATTTCATATCATTCACCTTAGGAATGAAGAGATCCAACGAAAAAGCCTTCCTTTTTGCGAGATCCAAATTTCTCCTCTTGCTTCTCCCAAAAATCACAAAATTCTATATTGTGCAGCGAATGACGGCTGCAAATTTCCCTTTAAATATCCGGAAAGAAGTTTAGGGTTTTACCCACTTTGCAAAATAATCCCTTCAAAATACAACTTTATATATATAGCTCTATTCTTGGAAATTCAATAAAATTCATTTAAATTAGGATTTAAAAGTAAAATATAATCCTAAATCTCAACCGGTACTGTTCAAAACATCCAGAAAGTACATTTTACATTTTAACCCCTAAAATGACAAATTTGCAAAAAGGTCATTCTTTTCTTAAAATTTGCAAATAGTTCCAATTAATTTCAGAAAAATCTGGAAAAATACTAAATAAATCCCAAATATTAAATAATGATTTTTCATGAAGAAAACTTGACTTTCAAACTTCTCAAGAAAGTATTTGCACGTGTTCTGCACGTGTAAAAAGATAATTTTTTCTGAAAATATTCATAAATTCTCCAAAAATCATTTTAGTCATTTATAAACCTTTAAAAATAATATTTTAAAAATACGGGATTCTACACTCTGAGCATTGCCAAGATTCCTTGGGGCCTCAGGCAAGTGCAGAGCCAATTTGTGGAAGGGCCTCCCCTGAGCGCGCTCTTCGCGATAGCAGGAGGTACTCATAACATTATCTCCCTCGAAGAGTCATTATAAACGAAGGTTCTCCGCCTCTAACTCGACAAGCCTCTTTTTGATAGAGTCATCCTTCACCCTAAACTACAAACGAGGCACCCCACTCGTACTACCCCCGCTAGTAATACCCCCTTGCGAAAGCTCAAAGATAGTTGTTGCTGCTAATTTTGTTGTGGAAGCAAACAAATGAATTTGTTGATTCTTTTGGAAACAATAAAAGCAAACCAATTGACCTTCACCAACGTGTTGACTGGTTTCTCACTGCTGCCGCGAACCTGCACAAAGTTCGATACACCAGGATGGATTCCGGCGACGAACCCTCCGACGCTCTTGTCAGTAATCAGAAAGATTAAGAAAGAGCTTTTGGTAGAAAAAGATTGATTACCCTATTATGGTGGGGGGAGGGGGTATTTATAGTCTCCTTAGGCACCCGTTTCGAGATAAGGACAAATCTCTACTTCCCGGTGTTTTTGGATAAGATGTAGAGTTTAAATAGTTTCATGGAGATAACCATGAATTTGAATTACTCTTTATCCATCTGGCTTGGTTTGTAACGGGTTGTTACCCATATTCAGTAGGACAGATCCGTTTAAGGGTTATTGGGCTTTGAAGAAAGACCCATTTCTCATTTCAGACCCGTTTGTAGGTGAAATTGCCGTTTTACCCCCCCTGAGAGCTCTAAGTTTCGTGCCTGATTTGAACGGTCCGATTTAATCCTATTTTTAGCAATATCATGAGCCCCCCACTCCCGAAGACTGAGTTTAACAGCCTTTGAGGAGTAGTTTTATTATTCTAATGGCGTACGTGATTTTATCGAAGTTCTCAAGGAGTTTGAATCTTGTTCGAGGTGTAATGATGTCAATATGAGTTTGTAAAATACTTAAAATTATTCTCAGAATTTTCTGTATTTTTTTGTGATTTTTCCAATTTTTTCTAAAATTTCCCCCAAATTTTAATCATTTTTTTGAGTTTTTTATTCAATTTTTGAATTTAAATAATTAATTATCAAAAATTTTAATTAATTATTCTAATTTAATAATTATTATTTTCAGAATTTTAAAATTATTTTCTGGATTAATAATTATTTTAAGAAATTTTTTATTTTTTATTTTTAATTATTTTTACGTATTTATAAATAATTAATTCATTAAATATCTGATGACGTGGCGCGATCCTGTGCGTTGATCAGGATCAAAGAGTGCGCATCGCAAAGTGACAGTTTTTCTCTCATTTCACGCTCGGTGCACGCTTTGTTCGGAACTCGTAGCCGACCCACCAGACGCTGCCACGTGGTCGGTCAACATTGACCATTGACCGCCACATGGCCTCCTTTTTTTTTCCTCTTGCCTTCTCTGCCTTCTCCGTCATCAACTTCGTCTCCCTCCTTCGACCCCGTCTCCGAAGGTCATGGCGTTTGGGTTCAGAAGGGGGCTCGACGAGGGCATCTTGATGAAGGTGACGCTCACCGATATGGGGATGGTCGGCGAAGGCTCCGTCCTTTGAATGGATGCTCGGCATTGGAGGAGTTCGGCGAGGCGATGTGGAGACGAGAGGGTGGAGCTCGATGGTAGCTTGAGCTTGGCGAAGAGACGGAGCTCGGTGGAGGAGAGCTCACATTGCTAGGAGATGGTGAGGGAGCTCAACGTGGGCTCTTTGGTGTTTGGTGGCGAGCTTCGTGTTTGGAGGAGTTCAGAGCTCGGTGTTGGAGCTCGTCGGTGTGGAGACGATAGAGGGGAGCTCGGTGGTAGCTCGACCTCGATGAAGAGTCGGAGCTCGGTAAAGGAGAGCTCGCAGTGCTCGAAGTTGGTGAGGGAGCTCGACATGGGCTCTTCGGTGTATGACGGTAAGGAATGGAGGTGAGCTCGACTATAGGTTCGGCGTTGGAGCTCAAGAGTAGCGCTCGACGAGGGAGATGATGGAGGGGAGCTTCGTGTTTGGAGGAGGATCTCATCACTAGAGCTCGATGAAATGTAGGCAAGGTCGAGTTCAGCGTGGGGAGGAGAGCTCTGTGGAGTTCGACGAGGCCATGGAGCTCGATGTCAGAGAAGGGGAGCTTGTCACTGGAGCTCGAAGAAATCGAGGCAAGGTCGGAGCTCAGCTTCGGAGCTCGACGAAGGGGGAGCCCAGTAGAAGGTGATAGAGTTCGGTGGTGGTTGGGTTTCTCTTCGATTTTTTGGCGCTCAATCCCGAAGGAGAGGAAGGAGAGGAGAACGGTCGGGTTTGAGTCACTAACGGGTCCGAACCCGACCCGTTAACCCTTTAATAATTTTTCCCCTTCTGTTTTTGTTTTGTCGCTCAGCTCCACGAGAGGAGAAGAAGGGGAGTACGGGGGTGAGTTGTGGTCGTTGATCGTGATTTGAGCACGCTTTTTGAGGCAGCGTTTTTGCCAATTTCATGCTCGGAACCACGTTTGCTCGGATTTGACTCCGAGGGACGTGGCTCAATCTGAGCCGTTAGATTTTGATCAAGCGAGATTTTTGAGGTGACGTTTTCCCCAATTGCAAGCTCAGAGCCGCATTTGCTCGGATTTGACTCCGGGGGACATGGCCGAATCTAAGCCGTTGGATTTTGATGAAGAGCGATTTTGAGGCGATGTTTTCACCAATTGCATGCTCAGAGCCACGTTTGCTCGAATTTGACTCCGAAGGACGTGGCTTAATCTGAGCCATTGGATCTTGATCGAGCACGCTTTTTGAGGCAACATTTTTCCCATTTGCACGCTCGGGGCAGCTGCACTGTAATCAACTTTCCCGGTGCTACAGAGGTCGGATTGGAGCATGTAACCCCTTGTTTCGAAGCTGACTCGAAGATCTACAATTTCTCTTTAGAAGTCGGTTGAAGAATTATCCTTCTTCATGGTCAAAATAATCCCGCAACATCTTTGTCTTCATGAAGTTGATAAATGCTTTGTATGGATCTTGGGAAGATCCATTCTTGGAGGCGAGTGCGAAGAGCAACTCTAGGAGAGAGCCGTTCGGGAGACAAGTTTGAGGAGCAACTCTAGGGTAGAGTAGTGCTCCGAACTCGTTGAGAAAAGGTCCGCTTTGGAGGCGAGCGGAGCGAAGAGCTTCACCGGTCTCTAGGAGAGAGCCATTTGGGAGACGAGTTTGGGAAGCAACTCTAGGGGAGAGTTTAGCTCCAAACTCATAGAGAAGAAGGTCATTCGGGAGGCGAGCAGAGTGAAGAGCATCACCAGGCTCTAGAAGAGTCGTCTGGGAGACAAGTTTGAGGAGCAACTCTAAGGGAGAGTTGTGCTCCGAACTTGTTGTTCAAGAGAGTTTCAACAGTTGTGGGAGCAATTTCGAATGGTAAGCTACTTCATACTCACTCATTCGCAAGTAGCTAAAGCGGCATCGAACCAAGTGTTGGACTCCGAACTTGTTGTTTGAGGGGTTTAACGAGTTGTATGAGCAATTCCGAATGGTGAGTTGGCCCGCAGTTGCTTTTTTGCAAGCAGCTAAAGCAACGTCGAACCAAGTGTTAGACTCCGAACTCGTTTCTTGAGCTCAGTAAGTTGTGGGAGCAGCCTTGTAGGACAAGCGGAACTCCGAACTTACCGTTTAACGAGTCGTAGATGTGACTCGGAGAGGTAGAAATGAAGCAAGTGCAATAATTTTCAATAGAAAAAAGCGAAGTTTTATTGAAACAAACTAAGTGGCCTCTTCAATAGGGTGATCCATTATTACATACTTTTGGCCGTGTTACAAGCATCGGCCTTATTGAAAATTGAACCTATTTCTACGATAGGGAGAAGGCCTCTTGGGAGGAGTTTGGTTCTCCCTCCATTAGACCTCTGTGGATAAGGTGGAGGACGGCCCCAGGTTCGGAATCTTAGAGCTCGTTGGGCATCTCGGTTCGAGTGTTGGCTCATCGGGGTGGAAGATCGGCCCCGTCTTTCGGACGAACTTGGCCAGGTGTCCCCGCTGTATGAGTTCTTCGATCTCCTCTTTAAGAGCCCGACAATCATCTGTGTCGTGATCGTGGTCCCTATGAATGAGGCACCACTTATCCCTGTTCCTTTTCTTGCCAGGGGTATTAATTCTAGGGGAAGTGCGGAGTAGCCCTTCCTTGTGCACCTCCATAAGAACTGCTGATATACTAGCATTGAGGGGGGTGAATTTCTTAAAATGAGGAGCTGGGCGACGTTGGCCATTGTCCTCCCTCTGGAATTTCTGGGACCCTTCTTCGCTCGTATTCTTTCGTTTGTTCCCGGAAGACGATTCTTCGAGAGTGGGGGGGGGGGGGGGGGGGGGGGGTTGAGAGCCTCTTCCACTCGGATTTACTTTTCACTCCTAAGCAGGAGTTCTGAGAAGTCCCGAGGAAGCTTCTTGGCAAGGGACGCCTTGAGGTCGGCGTTAGTGACGTTGTGCACAAATGCCGCCGAGGCTACTGGTTGGTTGAGGGAGGTAATAGACCGGGCTTCGGTGGTAAAGCACCGAACATAATCTCTAAGGCGTTCACCCTTTCTTTGGCAGAGGGTCACCAGAGATGCACTTGTTTTCTCGGCCTGGCAGCTACTCATGAAATGAGTAAGGAAGAGCTCTTTGAACTGATCGAAGGAGAAAATGGAGGCCGGGGCGAGTCGAGAGTACCATTCTCTTGCAGGCCCCTTCAACGTGGTAGGGAAGGTTTTGCAAAGGAGCGCATCTGAAGCCTGGTGGATCATCATGAGAGTTTTAAAACTCTCGATGTGGTCAGCAGGGTCCGACTCCCCGTTGTATGACTCAAAGTTAGAGGGCTTGAATTTTTTCGCAACTGGGGCTTCCATGATGGTCTGGGAGAACGGAGGCCTGCTCGAGCAGAAATTCCTCGCTCGTTGTTCCTCTTTTGTGTCCAGTCTGCCAAGGCGCCTCTCCATCTCGTGGAGACGGCGGTAGACCGAGTCTTCCCTTCGGTCGTATGTCACTAATCCTCAGGACTCATCCTTATGCGAAAGGGGACTAGGAGTGCGGTGGTGATGGCTTGGGACAGGTTGAGGACTAGGTGCCCGTTACTCGTGGTTGCGAGCGACATTGAGGGCCCACAGAATGACTTCTTGAAAATCCTTGAACTCCGCCCTTGCGACTGGTGCCCCTCCAGCTTGGCGGTCCCTAGGTATGGCTCGGCTTACTGAAGTATGACTTCTCCGCCGATGACGCTGAGGAGACTCTCTTCGCCTCCTCGCGGGAGGGAATCTTTTGGTCCTCGGTCTACGGGGGTCTGGACTCTCGAGACCCCTGGGTGCTCAGGTTAATGGACTCCCTCAAGGGCTCGCCATCCATTCAAGCAAGTTCAGAGGTCAACCCCTGCTGGTAGTTAACAAATACTTGACGGAGATCCTGCTCGGGAGGGCTTCGAGAAGCCATAGAGTCAACTGAAGGATTGTAGACCGAGACATGGTCATGAAGAGGATGTAGCTTTAGACGACTCTGACGAAATCCCTCGTGGGCAGCCCCCCGAGATCCTGGAAGAGGCTGTTGAGGAAGAACATATTGGACGGGAGGAGGAGGAGGAGGAAGAGGAGTGACTCTTCGGCTGGAGACCACTGCCTTCCCCTTCTCTTTCGGGTGCATGGTTTGAAAATGACTTTCACTGATGAAGTAAGGTTGGATTGCTTTTTTTGATCCTCACAGACGGTGCCAATCTATTGCTGCTAATTTTGGTGTGGGAGCAAATAGATAAATTTGTGGATTCTTTGGAAACAATAAAAGCAAAGCTGTTGACCTTCACCAATGTGTTAACTTGTTTCTCGCTGCTGCCGCGAACCTGCACAAAGTTGATATACCGGGATGGATCCCGACGACGAACCCTCCGATGCTCTTATCAGTAATCAGAAAGATTAAGAAAGAGCTTTTGGTAGAAAAAGATTGATTACCCTGTTATGGTGGGGGAGAGGGGTATTTATAGTCGCCTTAGGGACTCATTTCGAGATAAGGACAAAACTCTACTTCCCGGTGTTTTTGGATAAGATGTGGAGTTTAAATCATTTCATGGCAATAACCATAAATTTGAGTTACTCTTTATCCATCTGGGTTGGTTTGTAACGGGTTACTACCCATACCTAGTAGGACAAATTCGTTTATGGGTTATTGAGCTTTGAAGAAAGACCAAGTTCCCATTTCAGACCCGTTTGTAGGTGAAATTATCGTTTTACCCCTGAGAGCTCTAAGATTCGTGCTCGATTTGAACGGTCCCGATTTAATCCTATTTTTAGCCATATTAATAGTCCTCCTAAGATGAACCGCTTCTAAACTCATCTCAAGCAATACGTTCTTCAGCTCATCTCTTTCATATGTAAAAGTGAACAAAGAACGGTTCTTGAAGATTTCCCAACAGTCGCTGAAGTGTAGTCTTCCACATCCTTAGGAGGCACCTCTTGAAGAATCTCGTCAATACGCTGCGTCTCAACATTCCTACGAACACAGACTCTTCTCAAGTGACCAAGCTTTGCCTCCACTTTAGAAAGCCTCTTTCGAGAGCAAGAGAGCCCTAGCTCTGTCACCCGAAGCTTAGAACAAAGGCGAGCCACTTCACCGACATCATGCACAATGACATGTTTACAAAATAGGCTGATAGATGACTCTCTCAAAGATAACAAATTCAAAGCACGTACAAAGGAAAATTGGTTAAAGGATAACAAGTCATATAAGGCGAAGTAAAATTTCATTGCAATGTAAAGATATAACAAGTGGTGGACAGTCCGCTATAAGGCATCCTTACAAATACAAAACAAAAATGAGCAGAAGGCAACTAAAAAAGGAAGGGGGGAAGGGGGGGGTCAAGGATCGACCTCGGTCGACTGAGCCCCGGGGGGGTGAGCTCGTGACCAACCCCTTCAGCAGCGTCTGGGACTGCCACTACAGTAGACAAGGGGTCCGACACGAAATTTTGCTCCTGTTCCTCATCCTCCTCTTCAACTTCTTCATCGTCCTCCCCGACACCTTCGAGAACTGGATCGTAAAGAGAATACCCCGTGTGGTTGAACCCAGGAACTCGAGCCTTCACATGCTGAAGGGCTTTGGCATATGCCTTCTCCATATTCTCCCTCATATAGCCCTTCGATTCATCCTGGGCAGCACTCACCGTGTCCTCCTTCTCCTTAGCCGCTTTCTCCCTCTCTCTGACCAACTGTTGTTCCCTCCGGACCACCTCATCTTTTGCCTTAGCGAAAGAGGACTCCAACAACGCAATTTGCAAATGCAACTGATAAAATAACAAAACTGGGAATAAAGGGAAAAGAGGCAAAGTTGTGGGTAACAAAATAGGGGATTCAAAGGAAAAGACAAAATGGCGGCATCACCAGAATAAGAAAGAACATTGATATGAATGAAGTGATTAAGAATGATGTGAATAAAGATTCAATGAATGATGGCAATACAAATGAATGAATAAGGGAGAAAACAATGCAAGAAAAATAAGCAACAAGAGAATCCTGGGACCTGTGGGTTATGGGCCCACCACGCTTCCGCTGCGCTACTCTGATGGTGATGCTCCAAGATGTAGACATGTCATTCTAGATCAAGCGATGCCGATCGTCGGACCAAGCAGGAAGAAGAACGGATGCCACCGGAATCAAAAGAATATGGGTATGGGAAGAATGAAATCATACCCAATAAGGAATCAATGAACGGAAGGGACAAAATACAACAAGGAATGAAGGAATTGAATGTGAAGGGATCAAAGAGGAATCAAAAGAGACTAGTTTCCAGATCATAAGTTGGATATCATTTGTTCATGTGATTCCTGTATTGCACATACTATTGAGTCAAACCGATAAAACTCAAATCTGATTAATATATCAATCAAAGTCAAACTTCCTTGCGTTGGTCATGTTTGACTGATATATTATCCAAACTAGAGCTCTGATACCACTAAAAACCTTTTCATGCCCCGCTTCCCAAAAATACGGAATACGAGCACGTAACATTGGTCCAGCGAATGACTAACGTTACCCATAAGCTGTTTAACCGATCAACTCAACAATATAACCAATACAGAATAATTGAGCAGGCAATAATAATAATCTCATGAACAATAATACTTGGAATGAAACAATAAAAATATTCAAATACAATAATAAAAATCCAACGTCAGGAAACAATAATAAAATCCGGAATATAAGCCCAAAACAATAATAATCCAATCCAAAATAATAACAAGTCTCAATACATTAAGTTTATTAAAGCAATAAGCAATTAGAAAGTTGTAGTCTTCAGAACATTTGTTCTCCAATTCCAGCAGGCAATTCTCCATCAACACCTGTAAACACTTCATCTAAAAAGAGGAGAAAAATTATCCTTAGAGCAAGTCATGGATAGAAAGTAGAGAAAGTATGGAACAATGGAATAATGGTATAACAATGAATTCAATGGATCAATAGGAATCAATAACATGGCACGATAATCAATAATCAAAATCACGGTAATCGATCAATGGCTATAAACAATGATTCAATATTCGGTAACAATAATTAATGACCAATATCAATAACACTTAGCCAATTTCCGATACCAATAGGAACAATGAGGAACAATATGCAGTGTCAATGTGATGCAAATTCTTAAGTCTATTAATCATTTTAATCCTAACTAATTGTTGCCGCTGAAATCGGTGTAGGGGAAAACAGATAGATTTGTGGATTCTTGGGATGTTGAATAGTCAAATCTGGACACCTTTCCGCCGGAGTTTGACCGTGATCTCCCACCGTTGACCTGCAAAAAGTGCGGAACACCGGGGTTGATTCCGGCGACGCACCCTCCAACGCTCAAGTCAGTAATCAGAAAGATAATGAAAGAGCTTTGATTGGCAAAAGATTGATTACCTGGTAATAGTAGGGGATGGGGGTATTTATAGCCTCCTAAGGAACCAGTTTCGGTATAAGATCAAATCCCTACTTCCCGGTGAATGGATAGAAGTGATCAGAGCCGTTGATTAATCATAATCATAAACCCTAATTTTATCCAGCTGGACTGGGTTTCTTACGGGTTGGAACACGCACCCAGTTGAGATGGATCCGTTCGTTGGTTATTGGGCCTTTGAAAAAAGGACCCAGTACCCATTTCAGACCCGTTTGTGGGTGAAATTACCATTTTACCCCTGATCTTTAAGATTCGTGCCTAATTTGGACGGTCCTGATTTAACCCCATTTTTGGCCATATCACGAGCCCCCCACTCCCGAAGACTGAGTTTGATCAGCCTTTGTGGAGTATTTTTACTGTTTTAATGGCTTGCGGAGTTGTATCTGAGTCCAAATGAGGGGTGTCAAATCTTTGTATGAGGTATTATGGTAATTTTCCGAGTTAGTTGCGCGCTCAAGGTTATTCTTGAGCTCTTCTAGACTTTTGGTGATTTTTCTTAATTTTTATTTATTTTTCGGACCATTTATTTAATTTTGCGAAGTGGTGATTTATTGTTCGGGGGCCTTAATTATTTATTCTAACCAATAATTATTTACCCATGGGCTCAAAAATATTTCTCCGAATTTATAATTATTTTTTATAATTTTTAATTAATTTTTCCGAATTTATAATCATTTTTTGCAATTTTTTAAATAAATAATTCGATGTTAATAAATTAAAAAATTAATTTTTAATACTATTTACGACGTGGCACGATCTGGGCTCTCTATGAGCGTTGGGCGTGAATTTTGGGGAGATCTACTATCTGTGGTGGCTCAAAGGTGTATTTCTCTTCATTTTGTGGTACGTTGCTTCGGCGACGTTGCCGACCCCCTCCAAATATGTGTTAGGAAGGAGGCCGAAATTCAGGGGGGTTCAGGGTCTCCTGCCAAGGTGCATAGATACCTCGGCGTGGCGACACGTGTAAAGCAGGGGTTCGGCGAGTCTTTACCGAAGTCCGGGGTGAGTTTTTTTCCATGTTTGAGCATCGGTGCTAAGAGCGCTCGGCAAGAGGTGTCGAAGTCCAACGAGAGAGTTTTTTCTCACGTTTGAGCGTCGGTGCCAAGTGCGCTCGGCAAGGTGTGCTGAGGTCGCAACGAGAGAGTTTTTTCTCACGTTTGGGCGTCGGTGCCAAGAGCGCTCGGCAAGGTGTGCCAAGGTCCCAAAGTGAGGACTTTTTCCATGTTTGGGCATCGGTGCCAAGGGCGCTCGGCAATGTGTACTGAGGTCCCAAAGTGAGGATTTTTTTCATGTTTGGGCATCGGTGCTAAGAGCGCTCGGCAAGGTGTGCCGAGGTCCCAAAGTGAGGATTTTTTTCCATGTTTGGGCGTCGGTGCCAAGAGCGCTCGGCAAGGGGTGCCGAAGTCCAACGTGAGAGTTTTTTCTCACGTTTGAGCGTCGGTGCCAAGAGCGCTCGGCAAGGGTGCCGAGGTCCCAAAGTGAGGATTTTTTTCATGTTTGGGCGTCGGTGCCAAGAGCGCTCGGCAAGGTGTGCCGAGGTCCCAACGAGAGAGTTTTTTCTCACGTTTGGGCGTCGGTGCCTAGAGCGCTCGGCAAGGTGTGCCGAGGTCCCAAAGTGAGGATTTTTTCCATGTTTGGGCATCGGTGCGAAGAGCGCTCGGCAAGGTGTGCCGAGGTCCCAACGAGAGAGTTTTTTCTCACGTTTGGGCGTCGGTGCCAAGAGCGCTCAGCAAGGTGTGCCGAGGTCCCAAAGTGAGGATTTTTTCCATGTTTGGGCGTCGGTGCCAAGAGCGCTCGGTAAAGGGTGCCGAAGTCCAACGCGAGAGTTTTTTCTCACGTTTGAGCGACGGTGTCAAGAGCGCTTGGCAAGGTGTGCCGAGGTCCCAAAGTGAGGATTTTTTCCATGTTTGGGCGTCGGTGCCAAGAGCGCTCGGTAAGGTGTGTCGAGGTCCCAAAGTGAGAATGACAACTGGAGATGACAGCTGGCCTTTTGACCGTTGATCTTCTGATGATTTTGACCGTGAGTCATTAATGCGACGGTACAACTTTTGTCGTTTAGATAAATGGACCTGACTGTTGGTCTTTTGGAGCCCAACATCATCGTTTTGTGTGCCAACCTCTATAAGACTCAACCCCTCCTCATTTCTTCACTTCTCCAAATTTTTACTCAGGCGGTGATTTTTACTATCGAGAGCTTCCGGTGATCGTCGACCGTTTTCCAGTGAATATTCCGACCGCGACTGTCACTTCAAGGTAACTTATACTTAGTTTATTTCAAGTAGAAAATGTCTCTTTCCCCTATTTCGGAGCCCTCCCCCTCTGCTGGTGAAGCGCCGTCTCTGAGTCAGAGACCTCGCATCGACAACGACAAGAGAGTTCATGGTCGAGACACCATAGTGGAAGATCCGAAGCGTATGGGAGAGTTTGGCAGACTACTAGGTGCGTTGACAGGGCTCCATAGGGTTTGCGAGCTTCCGGAGGAGCACGCCGAGCGTATAGTATACGGCAGGGGGCAGAGCTTCGAGGAGAACGCTGCGAGAGAGACCACAGAAGCGGACGACACAGTCTCCATTCTTAACGAGGCAGACCTGGCGGCAATCCGGGAGTGTTTTCATATCCCGGAGGAGTACGAGTTGATGCTGCCGGGTCTCGGGGTGAGGGCCAACTCGCCGATGCCAGTAAACATGTGTTTCTGGCCGGTCGATGCCTTCATCATCGGGGCACGGCTTCCTCTCCACTCGTTCGCAGTTCAAGTGCTTAGGTGGTTCGGGGTCAGCCCCATCCAACTAATGCCGAACACGTGGAGGGTCATCAACGGGTTCGCGCTCCACTGTCAGGCAGCCGAGATCGAGCCAAAGGTGAGGGTACTCCGGACACTTTATCGGCTTCATCAGCAGCACAAAGTCGAGTTCAGATACTACTT
Organism: Hemerocallis citrina; assembly: GCA_017893485.1. Taxonomy (NCBI): domain Eukaryota; kingdom Viridiplantae; phylum Streptophyta; class Magnoliopsida; order Asparagales; family Asphodelaceae; genus Hemerocallis; species Hemerocallis citrina. The sequence goes on from CM030358.1 coordinate 127,008,926, forward strand.
GGCCCCGAGGCATGGTGCTCGGCTCGTCAGCTGCCCCGACCCGATAAAGCACTGGCGAGACAAGTATTTCATAGTTCGGAGTCGCGAAGCGTGGACCATACCCTCAGGTTGGGTGGAGGAGGTGACGAAGAGGGTAAGGGAGTCACCGGTGCTCCACCCCAACGAAGAAGAGGCGGTTCAGATTCTTCTCGACCGGCCAAAGTTTGACTGGAGAGATCTGACTGAAGTCATGTTATTCAAGGGAGGGCTCTGTCGCGTCGATCCCAGTACGTGGCTTTATCCGTTTGTTGTTGTTTTTTTAAAAATTAAATCATAGCTTGTTTTAACCGAACTTTTCTTTCGTTGCAGAGACTATGGATTACGACGTAATTCTGGCACAGAGGGCGGCCCTCGGAAGCAACGCGCCTAAGCAACCGCTCCGAAGACCAAGACGGTCGACAGCACCGTTCAGGAGGCAGCGGCCTCGGCAACGGTGACCCCGTGGGTGGCAAGGGCAGCCGCGACCTCGCCACCGGCCGAGGCTGGTGAGTTCCCGATGGCGGCTGCTCTCGGGATGGAGGCGGCCCCGTTGCGGTGGAGGCCGAAGTGTTCCTGACATGGGAACACAAGAAGATTTTTGTTCCGGACTGGCAAGTTCGGAAGTTGGACGGCTTCCTCGGCGATTCGATGTCGAGCATGCAAGCGGTGAAGCACTTGGCAACGCCGAAGGACCGAGCCGCCATGGATGCCGGAGGCGTGGGGGACGACACCCTCGAGATCGCTCGCTCAGCGGTGTCGGTGAGTATCGATTTCTTTCTTTTAGACAACTTTCATGTTTATTTCTCTAACTCTTTTTTTTGTTATTCGGCTGCAGATAACCGTCCACTTCGGTCATCTTATGGAGAAGATGACTGAGCTCGAGAAGGACCTCAAGAAGAAGGTCGACCGTGCTCGAGCTGAAAAAGCTCGGATCGCCAACGATCTCGACAAGTTGAAGGTCGAGGTGGACTAGAAGACGACGAGGTTGGAGTACCTCGATGACCTCGTCACGAAGCTCGAAGGTGATCTGCTTCGGCAGAAGGAGGAGGCGGCAAAGCAGCAGGCCGATGCCGTAAAGGCTGCTAAGGTTGCGGCGGCGAAGGAAGCCGAAGCTGCGACCATGGAGACGGCCCAAGGCTTCCTCGCGGCCAACATGGCCAAGGCATACGTTCAAGCCATTAAGCAAGTGTCGGAGCGGTACCCCGAGGTCAACTGCTCCGGATGGCGATTCTTCCCCGACCACGTCGACGGCTTCGATGTCGAGTCTGAGGAGGAAGCAGGGGACGATGAAGGGGACGTCGAGGTCGAGATCGTCGGCGAACACCAGGGGTCCGAGGTGACTCCGCTAGCGATGGTCGCGCCTTCGGGGGAATCCGACCCCGTGCAATCCCGTCGCCCTGGGAAAGAGGTCGCCCCCTGACTTCTTCTGCTTCTTTTTTCTTCTTTCTTTTGTAATTTTGGATGTATCGCCTAATTGCGGACTGGCCAATGCATTTTTTTTAAATGAATGAAAATCCATCTTTTTGAGTTCGATTATGTGTCAATCTTTGGAAATGAGTTTACAAAAATTTTCTTGAAATTTGGCTAAGTGTTCACGTCGCCCTGCCTAAAGCTTCAGCTACGTGTTCACAATTTTTTTTTTGAAATTCTGCTGTGTACACGTCGCCTTGTTCAGGAGTCGGCTTGTGTTAACCAAATTTGCCAATTTAGTTAAGTGTTTTCGCCGTTTGCCTTGGAATTTTCAGCTCGTGGAGGTGACACAGCTTGTCGAACCAACTCATGTGGCGGAAGAGCTATGTTCCGAGGTCGGCCTAGGGGCGATGAAGTTGTGCCCCGCTAGGTGACGAGAGCGCCTTTATGAAGTTGAGTTGGGACTGCGCAGAGCCAAAAGTGAATGAAATTATCTGCAACTAATTGTAGGCCGCCGAGATATCGAGATTCGAAGACTAGAAGGAAGGCTAGCTGAGATGATCCCTGAAGGCGATGATGATGGCTCGTCGACAGCCTTTAGTCTCGGCTTGAGGCTTAAGTGTCTCCGCCACTCCTTGTCTAAGATGACAACGGAGAGGGACGAACTATTAGCTGAAATCCACCACTTGCGGATAGTAGAAGAAGAGCTTTTGGCAGAGGAAGAAGAATTAACAGCGGTGGTGGGCAAGTTGATGGCCTAGTGCGACGAGTTGCCGGCAGAGGTCGATGAGTTGAAGAGGGTTACAGTCGACAAGAGTATCGAGGTTACTCAGCTCCACCGAATTATTGCCGACAACTCTGGTGCCGCGGACTCTGCTGTGCCCCCTCGCTTCAAGATAGCCGTGAAAGACGACTCTCTGAAGCAACGAATAGTCGAGCTAGAGGAGGAGGTTGCTCGCCTCAAGCCCCATTCGGGACCGATCAATGTCAGAAGCACTTCGTGTACCCATGAAGAGAACGAGTGAGGGATTTCGTTTTATGAGCTTGCGACTCGTTCGCCTGTTGCTCGGCAAAGTCCAGGTGATGCCCAAAGCGGGGTGTCTGTCTCGTCGAGCGGAGCGTCCGTTGGTGCGACTGTCAGAAGTAGCGCAAAAGATACATCTCAGTTCGCTGGTCTAGGGACGAGCTCCGAGGTTAGGTGCCGCCGTCCCCGAGTGTCTTTAAAGCGGAACATCCCTGCGCCTAGGAGGAGTTGAAGTAGTCTTTTGTTTTCCAAGTTTTGAATCTTGTCTAAGTACGAGGGGTCGGTCTTGTAATTTTGGTTTTTTAACTCTTGTAACTTCGTTGTAGAGAAAAGTACCGGTCTTGTAATTTGATTTGTTCCCAAACTTTATAGAAGCGAAGCTTGTTCCCTCTTTTGGACTTGTGTGTTTTGTTAGTCATCTGTGGTTGTAATGTTTCTAAAGGGCTTGGGGTAGGCGGCGGATGTGATCTGTGTTTTGTTCCCTCTTTTGGACTCGTGTGTTTTGGACTCGAGAGAGATGTGAGCTGTGCTTGGGGTAGGCAACGAATGTTGGAGAACTGCTGACAAGGGCTGCATTGCCGGACATGTTGCTCGGCATCTCAAAGTTCTTGCAGGGCATACGAGGCTTCTTCCGGGGAGAGGCATCTCAAGTACGGTCTGCCATCTACTTGGGTATAGGAGAGTTTGTACAAGACTCCTTCAACAAGGGTGTACCGCTCCGCTCTCGTTCGGATTCGACGGGCTTCTTTAGGATCTTGGGGAAGGGTCCCATCCCTGAGGAACTCTATCAAATGCTTCATCCAGTTGTCCCGGAGTTGGACGGGCAGCGACTCCATCGAGTCAGGGGCTTCCTCTTCTATGCTTGGTCTTAGGAGCACTTCGATTAGGACGGTCTGCTCGAGACCTTGGAAGGAGGAGGAGGCCAATTTGGAGAGGGCATCTGCTTGGGAGTTTTCTTCTCTAGGGATTCGCTGGATTTGTGCCTCTTCGAACGAAGCCATGAGACTTTGAACCTTGGCTAGGTACTTATCCATTCGGTCGTCTCGTGCCTCGTAGTCTCCTAAGACCTGATTAACCACTAGCTGCGAATCACTGAATATTCGGACACGTTGCGCCCCTGCCTTGCGAGCCATACCCAGGCCTGCTATTAGGGCTTCATACTCAGCTTCGTTATTGGAAGCTTTGAAGTTGATGCGGAGGGAGTATTGGAGAAGGAAGTCATCTGGGCCTGCCTGAATGACTCTAGCTCTGCTCCCTTCGGCACAAGAAGACCCATCTACGTACACTGTCCAGATGGGCAGGCCGTTCGCCACTTGACTCACTCCCGGGATGGTGCTTTCTACTATAAATTCGGTGAGGGCTTGAGCCTTGATAGCATTCCGAGGCTGATAAGATATGTCGTGTTGACTTAGCTCGATCGACCACTTCATTAGTCGCCCGGAGGTCTCGGGCTTGTGCAGGACTTGTTTGAGCGGCTGATCGGTAAGGAAGACCACCAAGTGGGATTGAAAATAAGGGAGGAGCTTCCTGGCTGCCATTACCAAGGTGTAGGCTATCTTTTCCAATCTCAGATAGCGGAGCTCGGCATCTCTGAGAACCTTGCTCACATAATAGATAGGCTTCTGAGCCTTGTCTTCTTCCCTTACTAGGACAGCACTGAGGATTTGCTCGGAGGCAGCGAGGTAGAGGTTGAGTGTTTCCCCGAGAATAGGCTTGCTGAGGAGTGGGGAGTTGACTAGATAGACTTTCAGTTGGTCAAACGATTCTTGCTGCTGTTGGCCCTACTCGAAGCCCTTAGCCCCCCTGAGGGCTTTGAAGAAAGGAAGACACTTTTTCCCTTGACTTAGACAGGAAGCGCCCTATGGCTGCGAGGCGTCTGTAAGATTTTGAACTTCTTTCACACTCGTAGGAGGAGTCATGTCCAGTATGGCTTTGATCTTCTCGGGATTGGCCTCAATCCCCCTTTGACTAACCATAAAGCCCAGAAATTTGCCAGATGAGACCCCGAATGCACACTTATTCGGGTTCAGCCTCATGTTATGCTTCCTCAACACGTCGAAGGCTTCTTGTAGGTCGGCGACATGGTCGGACCCATGGATACTTTTCACTAGCATATCATCAACGTACACTTCCATGTTTCGACCGATCTGATTCTGGAAGACCTTATTGACGAGGCGCTGGTAGGTGGCACCGGCATTTTTGAGCCCGAAGGGCATTACTCTATAGCAATAGAGACCTTGATCAGTGACGAAGGAGGTCTTCGGGATGTCCGGGGAGAACATTCTGATCTGGTTATATCCGGAGAAGGCATCCATGAAGCTCAAAAGCTCATGGCCCGAAGTGGCGTCGATTAAGGTATCTATGCTGGGGAGAGGAAAAGGATCCTTTGGGCAAGCCTTGTTCAAATCCGTGAAGTCGATGCAAATCCTCCAACTTCCGTTGGCTTTCTTGACCATAACAACATTAGAGAGCCACTCGGGATAGTTGACTTCTTGTATGAACCGGGCTTTGAGGAGCTTATCCACTTCTTCCTTTATGGCCTGCTGGTGCTCAGGGGTGAATTTGCGCCTCTTCTGCTGGACCGGTTTGGACCCCGGAGCAACACTTAGGTGGTGGACAAGGAGGTCCTCAAAAATTTCTGGCATGTCAGCAGCTGTCCAGGCGAAGAGGTCATGGTTCTTCCAGATGCAATGGACTATGTCAGAACAAAGGGCAGAGGGAAGGGTCTTGCTGATGAAGAACTTGTGGTTCGGATCTTGCTCTGAAAAGAGCACTTCCTCCAGCTCGTTTACCGATTCTGACATAGGCTGGGTGTTCCCTTGGGGAATTTCGAGGGTCTCGAGAGAGAGGACGGGTCCTCCGGTCGAGGTCATGTAGCATTTGCGGGCCATTTCCTGACTCCCCTTCACTTCCCCTACACCTGCCTTGGTAGGGAACTTCATTTTGAGATGATAAGTCGACGGGGCGGCTTCTAAAGCAGCTAGGCCAGGTCGGCCTAGGATCACGTTGTAAGCAGCTGGAATGTTGACGACCATGAAATCCATTGGCTCCGTCCGGTTAGTAGGAGTTTTGCCAGCGGTTACGTCGAGGGTTATCACCTCTTCGATAGTCACTGGCACTCCCGTGAACCCATGGAGCGTATAGCCGGCAGGCTTGAGCCTGTCCCATGATAACTTGAGTCCTCGGAAGGCAGCCAGGAAGAGGATGTTGACAGAACTGCCATTATTCACCAGGACCCTCTCCACTTTGAAGTTTGCCATGTGAAGGTTAATCACCAGTGCGTCACAGTGGGGGGTTCGAACACCCTCTAGATCTTCATCCGAGAAAGTAACCGGGACTCCGAGACCTTTGGGAGGGGTTATGTTGTGCACCGAGTTGACCTCCCTGATGAAAGCCTTTCGAGAAGTGTTGGAGGTTCCTCCCATTGGGCCTCCATGGATGAGGTGCAAGATGCGTTCTTCTTCAAACTCGAGAGTCTCTTCGCGCCTCTCAGGACGCTTGTTAGCCCCCTGGGGGGAGGAGGAAGACCAATTCGGTCCTTTCTTACAAACTTAGAGAGCTGCCCTCTCTGAATGAGGGCTTCTATTTCATTCTTCAGAGCTCGACAGTCATTGGTGTCGTGGTCGTGGTCTCGATTATATCGGCACCACTTCTCCTTATCTCTCTTCTTTCTGGGGGTATTCATATTCGGGGCAGGAGGCAGAGCTCCTTCCTTCTCGATCTCCATGCGAATAGTTGAAATATTGGCATTGAGAGGGATAAATTTCTCAAATCTGGGAGGTGGGCGGCGCTGACCCCCGTTGTCCTTCTGGAGCTTCTTAGCTCCCTTATCTTCGGCTGCCCTTCTCTTGGTTTCGGAGGAAGATCCCTCGAATGTGGGGCGATGTTCAGCTTCCTCTGCCCGGATATACTTCTCGCTTCTGAGAAGAAGGTCAGAGAAGTCTCGTGGGGGCTTTTTGGGTAGGGAGGGCCGGAGGCTCGAGTTGAGGACATTGGACAGGAAGGCGGCTGTAGCGACCGATTGGTCAAGAAAGGCAATGGACCTAGCTTCCGCGATAAACCGCTTGACATAATCTCTTAGCTTCTTGCCCTTCTTCTGATTGGGGAAGAGTAGTGAAATACTCGTCTTTTCGGAATGGAAGCTACTCACGAAGTTGGTGATGAAGAGGGTCTCAAACTGTTCAAAGGAGAAGATTGAGAATGGGGCGAGGCGGGAGTACCATTCCCGAGCTGGACCTTTGAAAGTAGCTGGGAAGGTCTTGCACAGTAGGCATCGGAAGCCTGGTGGATCATCATCAGAGTTTTGAAACTCTCGATGTGATCCACGGGGTTTGACTCCTCCGTATATGTCTCGAACTGAGGGGGCTTGAAGTTTGCTGGAACGGGAGCCTCCATGATAGTTCGGGAGAACGGAGGTCTGCTTGGACGGAGGGTCCTTCCTCTCAGCTCCTCTTCTCTGTCTAGTTGGCCGAGGCGCCTCTTCATCTCGTGGAGACGGCGATGTACCGCATCATCCCTTCGACGGTATCCCGATGAGCCTCTGGACTCATCTTCGTACGAAGGGGAGCGTGGGCTTCGGCGGCGGTAGCTCAGAGAATGGCGAGGACTTGAAATATGATGGCGGTGGCTCGAAGCTTGAGGAGGACTTAGAGACCGAGGATGAGGGCTTTGAACTGGTGGAGGAGTGGGGGCCCTCGGAACATTAATGTTGTTGTTTGGTGGGAGATTGAGGGCCTATAAGATTGTAGCCTGGAACTGTTGGAATTTGGCTCGGGTGATAGGTCCGTTCTCGTCCCTCTGGGGCTGCCGACCAGTGGGAGAGTGATGCCTTCTTCGACGGTACTCAGGGAACTCTCTCCACCTCCTGTGAAGAGGGGACCTCCTGCGGTCACGGCGACGAGGAGATCGCTCATTTGGACGTTCTGAGCGGGAGGCTCCCTCACGGGCCCGCCTTTCATCCAAACGGTGGCGAAGGTCCTCTTCATTTTGCCGGTTAATGAGGATGTTGTGGAGGTCTTCCGAAGGACGAGGGTTATGTGATGCCATTGAGTCGGTTCAAGGGTTATGTACAGAGACGTAGTCGCGATGAAGAGGTTGCTTCTGAAGAGGAGGACGAGAGGTCCCAATACCGGTGTTCTGGGGCTCGACTTGAGCCCGTTGAGGATGAGGGTTGTGAAGAGGAAGCTGCTCCTGCTGCAGGGGCTGATTAGCCTGAGGTGGGAGTCGCCCCAACTGCTGGACGGTTTGAAGGGGGACCTCCTGTTGTGGTTGATGAGGAGTGGGCCCACGGTTGGACCCCCTAGATCTCAGTTTCCTGGGAGGCATGGCTGGAGGTAATCTAAACCGATGGAAGAGAATGGATTGCTATTCGTCGGGTTCCCACAAACGGAGCCAATCTGTTACCGCTGAAATCAGTGTGGGGGCAAACAAATAGATTTGTGGATTCTTGGGATGTTGAATAGTCAAACCTGGACACCTTTCCGCCGGAGTTTGACCGTGATCTCCCTCCGTTGACCTGCAAAAAGTGCGGAACACCGGGGTTGATTCCGGCGACGCACCCTCCGACGCTCAAGTCAGTATTCAGAAAGATTATGAAAGAGCTTTGATTGACAAAAGATTGATTACCTGGTAACAGTGGGAGATAGGGGGTATTTATAGTCGCCTAAGGAACCAGTTTCGGGATAAGATCAAATCCCTACTTCCCAGTGAATGGATAGAAGTGATCAGGGCCGTTGATTAATCATAATCATAAACCCTAATTTTATCCAGCTGGACTGGGTTTCTTGCGGGTTGGAACCCGCACCCAGTTGAGATGGATCCGTTCGTGGGTTATTGGGCCTTTGGAAAAAGGACCCAGTACCCATTTCAGACCTGTTTGTGGGTGAAATTACCATTTTACCCCTGATCTTTAAGATTCGTGCCTAATTTGGACGGTTCCGATTTAACCCCATTTTTGGCCATATCACTAATGTAGCACTTCATGCGTCCCATCCATTTACCACACGGTTGCTACATACAAACAAGTTACGTTTAGACTTAGTAGTAGGCTCTATAGTTCATGTACTCGGCACGATAACAATGTTCCATCCAAAACGGTAATTTATCCATAAGATGCTACAAGATCACAAGATAACGGTATAGGGAACCATGAGCCCCTTATCCGAGTACAGTTCCTATATTGTCCACTACTAGAGTCAACTCTTAAACCCCGGCTTGATTAACAATTTTATTATTGCAACAATACAATATGCAATATAGAGACATTAGATGAACAATAGTAACAAAAGTGGGACAATAAGGTAATAACATAAAGTAGGGCAATTAGGATAATGACAATAGGACACTAGGATCATGCAATGCAACATACATACATTAATTCATGCAATACAATGATATAGGAATAATTAATTCAAGAAAATCTGAAAAGTATAATTCTGGAAATAAAAACACAGCTGTAGTAAAACGGGCATAATTTTTTCTACAAAACTCGGAATTCAAAAATTCAGGATGTTTTGGAAACTAGAAAGAATAGGCTATAACTCTTGTTCATAAAGTAATTCAATTTAAGATTGTTTACTGGGTGAAAAACAGCAAACAAATTTCAGGCAGCAAGCAAGATACAGGTTTTAGGGTATTTTTCCATGAAAATAAATTAATTAAACATGATGGGTATCGTATCTTTAGTCAATAAAGTATGTAACTAACATAATGGGTGTCAAAACATGATAAATAAAACTAAGAAACACATACATACACTAATTTATCTTCAATCAACCATCAATCGATTAAACAACATACAACCTAATAATTGTCTCTATATTAATTTATTTGTGTCGTGATTATATGTGTAACTCTATTATCAATTCTATATGCATTCATTAAAGATCAAAACATTAGAGTCAAAAGTAGCACGATGTCAAGAATATTAGGGTTAGCTCGTGTAAACCCTCAACAGACCCAACGAAGAGATGAACAAAGGATAATATGATAAACAAGGATCTACTTGCAAGAATTTCAATGAAACTTGAATTTGATACAATTAGAAATTCAAGAGGAAAGTGACTTGCCTGTTAGACGGTGAAAACGAATACCAAGAATAATGGGATAAGAATCCCGAAGCAACGAACCCACGAACACATGAAGAACACGTGCAATATACGTGCACAAAGAGATCTAAGAAATCACAGCAAGGGAGAGAACTCAGCAAGTGCAGCAACAACCACAACAAGGAGACAGCAGCAATAGCGACAGGCCAAGGGGGCGACGGTGCCACTGGCTGAAGGCGGCGACGGCGTCACTGACGTCGACGGCGAGGGCGTCGACAGAGGGGGATTTAGCTGTGGCTGGCAATCGGGAACAGGGGGGAGACAGGGGGTGATCGGGTTTGGGGTTTTTGGGTGTCAGGGAGTTGCTGGGGGTCGCCGGGGTTGTCGATGACAAGGGGGTGCCGGAGGGTGGCGACGGCTGAGGGGGATGGCCGCCGGAGATGGGGAAAGGCCGAAGAAGATGATGCTACAGGACTGGGTTCACAGTGGGATTTAGGCGGGAAAATGCATAGCAGAAGAGAGAAAGAACGGAGGAGAGAGGAGAGAGAATAAGCGGTTAGGGCTTCAAAATTATACAATTTTTAGGGTTTGCATTAGGGTTGTATTTATAGGGCACAATTAAGATACTGGGTTAGTGGATTAGGGTCCAATAACAGCGGATTTGGGTCAAGAAAAAAAATGGGTTTTATGGTTCAAATAAGAGATAGATCAAAATCAATCGGGTTCAATTAAAAATACCCACAATAATAAAAAAAATAGGATCAACAAGAAAATAATTCAACAAGAAGATCAAAGAGTTTCATGAACAAGAATTTAAATCCAAATAAATAAATAGTACAATTGAGAAGAATATAAATTGGCTTGAAAATGAATTGGAATTCGCCACGAAAATTAGATCAAGTACGAAAATAAAACAATTCGATAAATAAAATTTAATTGAATAATTAAGAAATAACAATTAATTATTATAATTATATTAAAAAAATCATACAATAAAATCATATTCGGGTTTAACAATTTATTAAAATGACCAAATATTCGGGTTTAACAATATATTTGGTCATTTTAATAAATTGTTAAACCCGAATATTATTTTATTCGGTCATTTTAATAAATTGTTAAACCCGAATATTATTTTATTCGGGTATATATATATATATATATATATATATATATATATATATATATATATATATATATATATATATATAATTTGGACTCAAATACAAATAGTTGATCAATAAGATATAGAAAATAAGATCAAAACACATCGTTATTCGAAATAAATAAATTTTCGATTAGAAAAACACTTTAATATAAAATTCTAAATGATTTTAACAAATAATGAATTTATAATATCGAAATACAGAAAATTTTCAAAAAATACGTATTTGCGGGAATGGTGGTTACAACCCTCGAAGAGATATTCTTCTGTTACTAATCTCCAATCTAAGGCACGCTGGTCTAAAAGTGTCCTAACCATCTCGTCCTCCTCGGGGCTTAAGACAGGCTCAGACTTTGCCCTCTTCGGCACTTCTTCTGTCCACCTCGTAGGGATCCCCCAGGATTGACTACTACGAACAAGGAAAAAATTCTCCTTCCAATATTTGATCGAATCAGGGTTCTCGATCAACTTCACATCTCGACAAAGAGTAATATAATATCTAAAGTCCGACCTATTATTCTGGTGAATCTTGTAGAGCTTCCTCAAAACACTCAACCGAGACTTGATTCTTGCCGTTTGGCAATGTAAAATGAAGTCATTCACATGCCTCCACATGTTCGGCATGAATTGGATGAGGCTCAAGTCGAACCACCGAAGAACGTCGGCAGTGAACGAAGGAAGGGGAAGACGAAGCCCCGCGTGGAAGGCGTCGAAGGAAAAGAAGCAAGTGTCAGGGGAGGTGCGCGTGCACGCTCTAATACCTGTGCCCGACAATATAAGCTCGAACTCCCTAGGAATCATGAAACAGCCCCGGATGCTGTGCAAATCCTTCTCCGTGAGCATTTTAGGAATGTCGTCTACCTCCGAGCGCTCGCGAGGCTCGTTCTCCTCGTACAAAGGCGACATTCCATGCTCAACTTGAGATAAAAGGTCTGCAAAATATTCCCTAATGCGGCCGAGGCTCGCAAGGAGCTCGGCAACCTACCTAACTCCCCCACTTATCGACAACCCTCTATGATCTCCTCAACTATGACCGATCTCACTACCTCCTTCCTTTTATCTGCTCTATGCGGAATAACAAGAGACATATCTTCGCCTTGGCCAGAAGACGCCCGAGACATCTTTGACAAAATAAATATATATGAATAGAATATATATATATATATTACCTTGGATGTGACAGCTACGGTCGAAAAAACTCGCCGAAAAAGGAAAGATCGCTGGAATGCTCTGATAACTCTAATTGAGAGAAAAGAAGTTCGGTGAGTAAGAAATAAGAAATGAGGGGGGGGGGGGGGGGGGAGATTTATAGAGGGAGGGGTGACCCTTGGGCTTCGTGGGCCTTTAAAGCAGCTAAAAAGACCATGAACCAGGAAAGCCCAAAAGATAGGGAGGCTAAACGACAAAGAAAAAGCACAAAAAATTGTTGACTTGTCAACGGTCAACAGGTGACACATGTCGCTCAGCCGAACCATCTAAAACGTTCAGTGTCACGTGCCGAACAAACGTGTCCCTGATCATAAAATTGCCAAAAAAAATAGCTGACTGGTCAACAGGTGACACGTGTCACGCACCCGAACCACCTACAATGTTCGATGTCATGCGCCGAACAAACGTGTCCCCGATCGTGAAATTGCCAAAAAACGTTGACTGGTCAACGGTCAACGGTTAATAGGTAACACGTCGCACAGCTGAAACACCTACAACGTTCGGTGTCACGCGCCTAACAAACGTGTCCCCGATTGTGAAATCGCCAAAAAATGTTGACTGATCAATGGTCAACATGTGACACGTGTCGTGTAGGGCTGCAAACGAGCCGAGTCAAGCCGAGTATCTTGAGGCTCGAGCTCGGCTCGTTAAGCAATCGAGCTCAGTTTCGAGCTCGAGCTCGTTTCGAGCCGAGCTTTGACCGAGATTTGACCGAGTTTGAGCCAAGTAGCTCGCGAGCTTAGCCTAATAATCACAAAAAGCCCAAGCTCGAGCTCGGCTCGTTAAGCTATCAAGCTCGAGCTCGTCTCGAGTCGAGCTTTGACCGAGCTTTGACCGAGCTCGAGCCGAGTAGCTCGCGAGTAGCTCGAATCGTTTGCAGCCCAAGTGTCGCTCAGCTAAACCATCTACAACGTTCGGTGTCACGCATTGAACAAAAGTGTCCCCGATCGTGAAATCGCCAAAAAAAAACTGTTGACTGGTCAACGGTCAATCGTCAATAGGTGACACATGTCGCGCAGCCAAACCATCTACAACGTTTGGTGTCACGCGCCGAACAAACATGTCCCCGATCGTGAAATCACCAAAAATTCGTTGACTAGTCAACGATCAATGGTCAACATGTGACATGTGTCGTGCAACCGAGCCATCTACATAGTTCGGTGTCATGCGCCGAACAAACGTGTCATCGAATGAGAAATCATGGAAAATTGTTGACTGGTCAATGGTCAACGGTCAACGGTCAACACCACATGTCGCTTCGCCGAGCTATCCACATTGTTCGGTGCCAAAACCCGAACAAACATGTCACCGAATAAGAAATCATGGAAAATCGTTCACTGGTCAATGGTCAATGCCATGTGTCGCTTTGTCGAGCTATCCACGTCATACGGTGCCAAAAACTGTACAAACGTGTCCCCGAACGAGAAATCACGGAAAATCGTTGACTGATCAATAGTCAACGCCATGTGTCACTTAGCTGAGCCATCCACGTCGTTCGGTGCTAAAAACCGAACAAACTCGCCCCCGAACGAAAAACGGAATAACATCCCTGCCTCCCGATGCGCGCTTGATCATGATCTCATCAACGCATCAGTGCGCGAGCTCAGTCTTGATCGACGTCTCAGATTGCGCCATGTTGCCTCTTCATCAGATCCCCTCATCGCGGCCGTCCAATCTCATCAACGCGTGATCCATCTCGTGATCGACGGTCGTGATTGAATCAAGGTAATTTCTTTTATTTAATTCCTTTATTTAATTAAATTAATTATTTAAAAAATTCGAAAAAATAATTGAAAATTCGACAAAAACAACTAAGAAATTCTAAAAATAACTATTAAATTTGGAAAAATATTTTCTAAAATTCCAAAAAATAATTATTAAATTAGAATAATTAATTATTAGTTTTTGAAAATTAATTATTAAATTCAAAAATTGAATAAAAATTCCAAAAATGAATAAAACATTGGAAAAATTCACAAAAATCTAGAGAATTCTAAAAATAATTCTCAGTATTTTGCAAACTCAGGAAAGCAGCATTACACTCCAAGCGAGCTCTAAACGTGCCCGAGAACGCCGATAAATTCTATGAGCTATTAGAATCGGGCAAACTACTCATCAAAGGCTGTGAAACTCAGTCTTTAGGAATGATGGGCTTGTGTATAGCTAAAAATAGAACTAAAATCAGGACAGTTCAAATTGGGCACGAATCTCAAAGCTTTTAGGGGTAAAATTATATTTTCACCTGTAAACGGGTCCGAAGATGGGAACTTGGTCTTTTTCCAGGTCCAATAACCCAAAAAACGGGTCTGTCTCACTGGGTTAGGGTGACAGTCCATTATGAACAAATCCAGGATATTTAAAGAGTAATTGAAATTAATAATTATCTCTAAGAGGCGGTTTAAACCAAATCTCTTATCATGAAACTATTTAAACTATGTTTCTTATCCAAAAATACCGGGAAGTAAAGATAAATCATTATCTTGAAATTGACCCCCAAGACGACTATAAATACCCCCTCTATCCCCACCATAAAAAGAGAAAAACGAATATTTTTCCACATAAAGCTCTCTCATATTCTTCTTGATTACTGACTTGAGCGTTGGAGGGTCGGTTGTTGGGATCAATCCCGGTGTTTCAGGCATTGTGCAGGTCATGCGGAAGCGAGCGCTACAGTCAACATCGTCGAAAGTCAAAAATTCAGATTCTTGATTGTTCCACCAAAGAATCTACATCACCAAAGAATCTCTCACACAGAAAAAAACAGTAACACAATGCATAATAATCATCACCGAATTTGAGTGTTGTTTTTTCTTTGGGTATTTCCACACAGGTCCCAACAAATATTAAAATTTCATATTAGTCCTTATTCGCTAATTACATATTAATCTCTCAATCAAATCCAAAAGTGATCAAAAGTGATCAATTTGAGAGTCAAGCGTGCCATTGCAAAAAGTATGAATTATGAAACCAATTTTAGGGGGAAAAAGTCTTCATGGGAATGATGTAGAAAGATTAAGATTGCAAGAATAGATAGATTATTTTAAAATAATGAGATCCTTCAACTTAAGATTTTTCTCTCGAAAATAGGTTGAATAGATTAAAATTTCTATGATGTTACATTTGAGACATTGACCCTTCACTTTAAGTGACAAATGTGAAATTAATGATTGGTGAGAAATAATATAAAATTATAATAATTGTTGGGGACCTATGTGGGAAAACTTGTTTTTATTTTATTTTTTTTTGGCTGCGACTCAAAGATGGACGACTCAAAGATGGACGTCACTGTGCTTCAAAACTTTTTTTCTTTATATAAAGTTATAGGAATCCCCATCAACTATATAACTAAACAAAAAGGGTTATTGTCACCACTCTCTCTAAAATTATCAATATACCCCCTAAAATAGATAACCAATCAAAAAATAAAATCAAATACATCTAAAAATAAAATAAGAAACAAATCAGACTAAATGGATCAGTCATCCAAATTATATCTCATCCATACTTATAAACTTAAAAATTTACTGGCATGCATTACAGTTTACTAAACGGATTAAAATCCGCCTGAAACCATTTTATTCTTTTATCGGTGTTTGCTATAAACTAATTAACAAATAGTCTTTGTTGCTTTTGTTGTTGTTGTTTTAATTTTTTTTATTTTTTTGCTAAAAGAAACTTTGGTAACACACCACAAGTGGCCTAGTGGTAATGAGCGTTGGGATTTGGAGTGTGCTCCTCCAAAGGTCCTGGGTTCGAACCCTATGGTTCCCAAAAGAAGGGGATGTAAACACCTCTGGAGTGTGGCCAGTGACCGTGGGCTATGGATGGGCCTGCGCAAAACCTAGCCACGGGACTGGGATTAGTCTGACCCATAGAGGGGAATGGAAACCCAGTTAAATCAAAAAAAAAAAAAAAAAAAAAAAACACCCCGAACATCTACCATTTAACTGGAAAATTACAAATAAATCTCCACTCTTGAGCAACACCGCGGGCACCAATAAAATCAACAGCCCAATTGACTCCGTGCATCACATTTTGAAACTAGTTGTCATCTTACGAGCTTATGCAAACTTTGACATATTTCTCCAATCTAAAAAGGTTGATTCCGACTGAGTCCCATTAGAGCATCTGTAGTCGTTGTTCTCATTTTTTGGGTATTTGACAAATAGAAATAAAAAATAAGATAGCGCGCTGTAGTGGTCGGAAGTTAAAATTTGGCCAAACGGTGTATAATCTTTCGTCTAAAAAATTTATTAAAAAAAAAAATTTGCCACAAAAGGACACTTTTAAAAAAAAACAAAAAAAGGAGTGAGGGACGGTGGATTATACACCGTCCCTACACTTTTGTCTTTAGCCAAATATGTAGGACGGTGTATAGTCACCCGTCCGACATTTTTTTTTTAATCGATTGCGACGGAAGATAATCTACCGTCCGATACAAAAAAAATTAAAGCGACGGAAGATAATATTTCGTCCGATCGAAAAAAAATTTAAACGACGATGGATAATCTATCGTCCGGCTATATTTTGACAATTGCCATTTCGATTGTTAAATATAGTCGGGTACTGTAGCAGCCAAATCCATTTTTTGAATATTTGGCCAACGACTACAGGAATTTTTTTTTCAAATTTAAGAAAATTTGAGAATATGGCCAACAACTGCAGATGTTCTTAGCTGAAGAAAAAGCTCATAACAACCTTGTTTTGTAACGAGTGGAACTAGAATTGAGTGAAAAACTTTTTTACTAATGAATAGAGAGTAAGCCTTGTGTAACTAAAACATTGTTAAAATTAAGCGAAAAAAAAATAAAAGATTTGTTTTCTTGAATTGATATGTACTAGACGTGATTTAGAAAACCGGTTACAAATATATAACTCAATAGTTCAATGTCTAGAGAGTTGGATATTTAGACTTGTTTATCGACAATAAGAGCATCCACAGTCGTGTTTCTCATATGTTAAAAAATGGCAGCTACAGTAGTAGCAAATAGCGATGTTTGCTGCAGTGGTCGTTTGCTATATGTTTCTCATTTTTTAGAAAATATTGTGCAGGACGGTAGAATATTTCCTGTCTCATTTGAAATAAGCGAGTGACGGTATATGTTATACCGTCTCATCGTTTAAAAATAAATTTAAAAAAAGTTAATTACTTATTAACTATTAAACTATATTAATTAAATAAATTAAATAATATAATAATAACTAAACCTTATTAAAAACTAACTAAACCTATTTAACTACACCTAACCTACCACAATTTGGCCCCTACCCATTAATTGCTCCCAGATTCAGGGACGGTACATGTGAGAATTTGGGTTTTTTTTTTTTTTTTTATTTTAAGACAAAATCAGGACCGTTGGATTGGAAAAAAATTAAAAATAAATAAATAAATAAAAATGGGACGGTATAACATATACCGGACGGTAACATATATACCGGACCGACCCACTTTTTAAAAAAAAAAATTAAATGGGACGGTATAACATATACCGGATGGTATATATTGGACCGTCCCTCATAATTTGAGAATCGCTATTCTGTTTCTCATATATAAAAAACGAATATAGCATATTTGTCAAAAAATGATAAAATAAAAAATCATTGTAGTGATGTATTTGATATAAAATGACAATTTGTAAATATAAGAAACCACCGTGGATGCTCTAAGTGAGTCATCAATTTTACAGTATTTTCAAACTAGTGTTATATTTAAAATCGATCAATTGAAAGAGACAGGTTATGAATAAAATAGTACTATCAAGAATATAAGTCCAGGGTCCAAAGACAAAACTAACGTACCTGGCCGGATAGACACTCAGAAACGTGAAGTGAAAACGACGTACATTTACATATCGACAACTGGGGACGGTGTTTTCTGGGGATGGGAGCATAGAACAGCCTACTTATTAGGTTGGGTGGCTACTTATTAGGTGGGTGGCTACTTATTCTGACGTACGTTTCGTGTACTTTAAATTCACGGACTTTGTGCTGTCCGCATAATATTTTCCCTTTTCTTTTAATCTTTCTTCCTCCTTCCGTGTTGGGAATTTTTTTTTTACTACACCCATTTTTTAAAAATATTAACCAATCTAACTTACTTTCGAAAATACTTATTACCCCACTGTTTTAGTTTTGAACACTTCAGCATAATACATTTGTAAATAAAACAGCATAGATTAATTTCATGTCGTTGTTTTCAATAGTGGCATATCTTAATTTTTTTTTAAAATGACATTATTTGGAGTAACGGTATCCGTTAACTTCTACTCAATTGTGTACTCTCTCACTTGGAAAAAATTGCAAATGTAAACAAATATTATAACAGATTAGGGATGGCAACTGGGCCGGGTCAACCGGCGACCCACCCACGACCCGGCCCACCAACCCGGCCCGGTTAAGCGCTCCGCGGGTTCGGGTCGAACCCGGTGAACAGTACCGGGTCGACCCGGGTCGCAATTCGCGCGAATCGAATTCGCGAAACCCGGCCCACGAACCCGTCTGACCCACGAATTGGACCCGCCAACCCGCGGGTCGACCCGCGGGTTTCGACCCGTTCGACCCGTACGGGTCGACCGTTGACCCGTTCGAGTCGAACGGTCGAAATTCTGGCCGTTCGGGAGAGAGCCGTTTACAACGGCTCTTTGAGCCGTTCGGTTTGGTTTTTTGTTTTTGTTTTTTTTTTTCCCACTTCTTTAGCCTATAAATATCCCCCCAAAAATCTCAAAAAAATTCACACCTCACTCTCTTACTCTCTCTACTATTATACATCAAAATAAAAAATTGAACAATTGTAGTATTCATCAAAAAAATTGAACAATTGGTCGTATCGGAATCAAAATTCAACGTCTTCAACGTCTTCAACACTCTTCAACCCTCGTTAAATCGACTTCAACATCTTCTCAACTCTTCAATTGCGGAATTGGCAAAGCGCTCCTCCATCTTTTCTATTCTATTCTTATTTTAACGGTTTTTTTACATACGCGTATTCCTCGGTGAACGGTATCAAAAAATTTCTATCTCTCTCGTTAATTTTTTTTTGCGTTGTAGTTACTTTTATTGTTTGTTTTTTTGAACTTCTCTGTCTCAACCCTCTTGTTTTTTAGATTTTTTTTGTATAATTCACCGCTCCAACATTGTATATTTTTTTTACGTACTTTACTTTAGCACATTACTACACTATGTCTAGATCACGCGGTAGCGGTCGTAGCGGACAAGATTCTTCCTCATCTTCACGTAGGCCACCAATTGTCCCAATTATTGAGTCCGCCCAAGATTACATTGATCCTACTATGGAACAATGGGGTACACACGATGATGTTGGACATGAACAATTAGAAGAAGAAGAACAAAAACAAACCGAAACCACACAACCCCGTAGTAGTAGGAAAAGTAGAGGAGAAACTAGCGATTGGCATAAGTTTTATGGTTATATCTCGGACGAACATACTCCGGGTATAGGTGTGAAAGTGTGTAAATCATGTGGTAAACAATACAAATTCAAGAGGGGTGACGGAACCGGTACACTTAGTAGGCACATCCAAAATAATCATAAAGATCTTCTTGATCAAATACAAGGCCAACAAAGAATAAACCCTAGGACCGGTCAAGTAGATAGCCACCCTTATGATTCCGAACTTGTTCGTCGGGAAATGGCCCGATTAGTAATTAAGGAAGAGTTACCATTTTCCTATCCCGAGAGTAGGAACTTGGAAAATTTTAATCAAACGGCCTTAAACCCTCATTTTAAAAGAATTCCGAGAAATACTTGCAAATCGGATTGTTTTAAAATGTATGTTGAAATGAAGGACGCGTTGATTGCAATTTTATGGAGTTTAACTTGTAGGGTTAGTTTAACTTCAGATTGTTGGACGGGTGTCAACAATATTCCAACGATGGGAATAACCTGTCATTGGATCGACAATGATTGGATTCTTCAAAAAAGAATCATATCATTTGCATCGTTGTCGTATCCCCATAGTGGCGTTGAAATAGCAAACCGTATTATAGAAATTTGTGATGTTTTTCATATTCGCGATAAAATTATGGCTATTAGTTTTGATAATGCATCTAATAACAATGTAGCAATTAATACTTTAAAAAGAATATTAAACCCTCCATCTGACAATATTTTTCATGTTCGGTGTGCATGTCATATTATAAATTTATGTGTTCAAGATGTATTAGGTATAGCTGATCCATATATAGTTAAAATTAGAAATTGTGTACATTTCATTGCATTAAAACCAAGCATTCTACAAGAATGGAAAGCTTGGTGTAGAGTTAGAAATGTTCCGTTTAGAAAATTTCCAAAGGATGTTAGACACCGATGGAATTCTACTTTTGATTTACTAAATGTTGTCACCGAATATAAAGCAGTTGTAAATGATTTTTGTATCGCACAAAATATGCCTAATTTTGAAATGACTCCCGCCGATTGGTTTTTTGCTGAATCTTTGTTGAAATTTTTAGAACCTTTTATAACCGCAACTTTAAAATTTTCAAAAACATATGAATCTACTTCTAGTAGCATTTTTATTGAATTAGTTAGCATGATGCAAACATTTAACGAAATGTTAAATGATATCCATATTAGTGACATTGTAAAACCTGCATTTACAAAATTTTTGAAGTATTATTTTCCTCCTCCTATGTTGATTTGTGTTGCTACTGTTATGGATCCTCGTATCAAATTAGAAGGTACGAAGAATTTGATAGAAATGTTTTTTGGATATTTAGAGAACATTGTAGAATTAACAATTGATTGCGCTAGTTTTTTAGTTCAATTTGAATCTACATTAAATAACTTGTATGATTATTATGATAGACGTTTTGCTTCTAGTAGTACAACTTCTGTAGTTAGTTCTTCTTTTGGTAGTTCTAAAGGTAAAAGTAGAATTGGTGATAGAACATTTAGTTTACTTGAAAAAATTCAATCTAAAAAACCTAGGACTAATCAACCAAATGAATTAAATTGGTATAACCAACAAGATGCTGAGCCTTTTACTTCTGCACTAGATATTTTACAGTGGTGGAAAGAACATGAACACACTTTTAGTATTCTATCAATTATGGCTAAAGATTTACTAACTCCTCCTGTCTCTACAGTTGCTTCTGAGAGTGCATTTTCTACAAGTGGCAGGGTTCTATCTGATTACAGGAATCGGTTGAAGTCCGAGGCGTTAGAGATGCTCGTATGCACAGAAGACTGGCTGAAGGCTGAAGATAGGACGCAAGGAAAAGCACTATCGAGTTCCACAAGTGGGAGCAACTCGCCCGAAGAACAACAACAACAACAACAGCAATAGCTTTGCTTGTTATGTCAACAATAGAAAACTTGTACTTGTACTCAATTAAAATTGTATATAAGAAAATATGTTCTTGTATAAAACTTATTTCTGAATTTAATTCTTCATTTCGTTATAAATTGTTCAAATTGTATAACTTTGCTTCATATGAATAAAATTTCAAAATTTGTTGTCAATTTCACTCTTTCAATCTAATTATTATTATTACCATTTTTTTTGTTTATTAGTATTATTACTTACTTAGTATTATAATTAAAATGATTTGGGGATATTTGAAGAATTGTAGTATTATTACTTATTAGTATTATTACTGAATTACATACTTAGTATTATAATTAAACATCATTTGGGCCCTTGGGGATATTTGAAGAATTGTAGTATTATTACTTATTAGTATTATTACTTACTTAGTAGTTAGTATTATAATTTTTGAAAAATTGTAGTATTCATCAAACAAAGATATGGTTGTTTGTATACATAATACATCATTTGTAAATTTTTTATTATCATTAATTTAAGCTACAAATATATATATATATATATATATATATATATATATATATATATATATATATATATATATATATATATATATATATTATTAAACGGGCCAACCCGCGGGTCGACCCGGCCCAACCCGGGTTGAACACTAAAGGGTTCACGGGTTGGGCGGGCCACCCAAACGAAAACATAGCCCGGCCCGGACCGGCCCGGATAAGGTTGCAACCCGGCCTGGCCCGGCTACGAATTCGTGCGAACCCGCACGGGTTGGGCCCGGCCCGACCCGAACGACCCGTTCGCCATCCCTATAACAGATGTAGCTATCCCCAACAACGTCTAACTTGGGAAAAATTGCAAATGTGAACAAATATTATAACAGATGTAGCTATCCCCAACAACGGCATTCGCATTACTAATGTCGTAGTAGGGGTGGCAACAGGTCCGAGCCAGCTCGGGACCGGCCCAGCCCCCCGTTACGTGGGCTTGATGAACCCAATAATATTCACATTTAGGAGCAATAATCTTAATGCAATTGGACATTTAAATGCTCTATATGTGGTATTTTACTCTTATTTTCTCTTTTCCATAGGAAACAGCCTAAAACAGCAAAACGAAGCAGATTCAGGATTTTGAGGATGATACACAGAAACTGCAGAGCATAAGTCGACTGGTTCTTCAAACAGCCGACTGGACAGAGAGGTTGAAGCTGCTCGGTACAGTCGACTTACTCCAAAGACAGTCGACTTGACTGATGAATTACGAATCTACAGATGTCTCGACACAGTCGACTGATTACAAAACCAGTCGACTGGTATTCAGCAGAGTTAGAAGATAAGAACAGTTGAAGATTCATCCTCATCCAAATCCGAAGCAAGAACCCAGGTCGTCTGCGAATAACAACTCTTCATTAATCAAGTTAGAGAACCAGGATTGGCAAGTGAGAAGATCAACTCAGATCTATATTCGATGTGTAAAGAGATAGAATTGAAATCTGCAGATGTGGGCAAAAGAAATTATAAAAGGCTGGAATAAGGAGTTGAGAGGATCACTTTTGCTCTGAATCATCAATCGCCAACCAACAGGCATTATTCTATCAGCATCGAAGAAAGAAGGAGATCAAGTATACTGAAAGGAACGATCCAGTCGACTGAGTGACAGCAAGTCGACTTCTCGGGCCGAACATCATCAGTTTATTTCTTCTCTTTCTAGTTTTTATTTTAATCATGTATTCGACACTGTTAGTCAATAAAAGTATTATTATGTGGAACTAATTTCATAGTTGGGTAGATTGAAACCGTAGTCATGTAATGCTTATATTCTTCTCAATGCTACTCTATTACTT